>OZ024893.1:34985248-35727748 GCA_964017195.1 Siderastrea radians | reverse complement strand
ACTAGCGCTATAATTTAACAGTATTTTTTTTCTCCCCTTCGTTCCTCTTTTAAGATAATAAAACCTACTAGTAACAACCTTTAATATCTTCGGCACTTTCATTAATAAAAGATATATAACATAAAGTATCTAAATTTGTCTAAATAGATATTTATGTGCACAGATTGGGCGAAGGTTTCCTTTTGGTGCCTACTTTCCTTTTTAAATAATTATTTGTAGCTTGGCTTTATGTTTCTCAATTTCAATTTTATTTGTCAGAATAGCCATAAAAGCATCCCAGTAGTAATCTTCTTCCTTTCGTGAAGCGGTATATATATATTGTTTTGCTATTATCAAGCAGAGGTTTAAACCAAGGCGAAGAGCGAAGTTGGTAGTTACACCGTATATTATATCGTTTTCATCAAGATGCCTTTTTTATCATATTTATATAAGTAACTACGTACACTATAGTCAGATTAATATTGGTTATCCAACATGAACTGGCTAGTAGCGTCTCGGGATAAGAACTAAAACTAACTTCTTAATAGCAAAGGTTAAATTATTGATATCTTACCTTTCAGACAAGCCAAAACAGCTGGAAATATTTCAGCCTCAACAACCATTTCAGCCAAGTCCACAGAATGTTTAGCGATTTGGCTTAAGGCAGAGAATATGTGTCGCTGCAGAAAAAGTTAGGAGAACATTTTGTCAATGTGTAGTTCTTCAATAATGCCCCAACCATAATGAATACTTATATTTCTTCTTTTAACTGAAGGACTACCAACAGTGTGAAACAGCAAACAGCCTGCCCTCTGATTGGAACTTTCAATCAGTGTGCAGGCAAATAGGAAGTACTGATAGATCATCCAGACCATCCATGAATGTTTGAGCGGATGATGATAACATCCATAGTTGCTTTTCTAAACTAGTTTTACTTGCATGATTTACTATCTACTGAGATCTGGTTCATCATTCTCCTAAGTTACTTTTAGCTGATGCAAATAAGACTAGTAAATAACAGCACTGGCAATTTTGGGGATAAGTGACATATAACACCCAACAAAAATTACAGAGATAAGGGATGATTGACCAAATCCCACTAACAGTGCCTCCCTAAAGAGACCAGGAGGAAAATTTACATGAATGTATATAGTGACAACCACACTGAGACACTGACAGGTGTACCAAAACAGATAACAGTAAGTCACAATAACTTACCTTTAGTTTACAATCTGGATTAAGGATCATTTGTGCAAGATGAGCAATGGCCCCTGCATCCACCACTGTTTGAGCCAACTGAAAGACAAAAAATTAAAGCGATTTACCTGTGTAATCATTCAGTACAAAAACATACAGTTACTCAATACTGTAGCAACTTCTCCCAGTTCCTGCATCTCACAAATGCCTCTTTCTCCTAGTTCTGGCTTCCTTTATTCTCTGTACCCCCCCCCCCCACCCCATACCCAAACCCCCTTCACACCACCCAATCCACACCTGAGTGGTATCCCTGAACACAATCACAGTTAATGTATCAGAAGTCATAAGACAAATCATTCTCATCCCCAGAGGCCGCAATCCTTTTGGTCAGCACCAAAGATCGAGACCTCTGGCCGGCATCAAGACCAGAAGTCCGTGAATCACGGACTCATTGTCAAATCTGGCAAATCTGATTGGCTGAAAATCCAAAGCCAGTATTCTGCGCATGCTCAATACATCGGCTCCAGCCAGAGGTCTAAATCCTTGGTGCTAACCAAAAGGATTGTGGCCTCTGGGGAAGAGAATGAAGACAAATACAGTTGTTTTTTTTACCATATAATTCTACCACCTTTTTATGCCTGATTTGGATGGAAAATTATCAGGCCGGTTGATGAATTCTTAAGGAATCACAGATATAAAATGCTAAATGAGTAGCTGAATGAGTGATGTTAGCCGAGTCTCACAGCTTTCTGGCTTAGGTCAACCAAACATACACACCAAAACATGTCAGCTTAAGCTGGCAGGATTGCTTTTTACAGATTGCATTTTATCAGCAGGGCCTTACCATTGCATGAATAAAAATAATAAATAAATAAGTAGTAATGTTTAGAGAGGGTAACACCAAGCTAACTCGCGGTTAATTAGGGTAGCCCCCTAAATTGAATACTTTAGGAATTTGGAAATGTTGGTTTTTGAGGAGGACAAGAACCAACAACAAACTCAACCTGCATATGTCACCGAGTCTGGGAATCGAACCCGGGTGGGAGGCGAGTGCTCTGACACCACTGTGCCATCCCTGCTCCCCATGAGCTTTTATATTCTATATGGCAATTTCAATCAGTTACATCACAAGTTTGTTTACTACCTCTGGAGAGTGTTTACAAATGTCACTTAATGCTGATGCAGCAATTCTCTTGAGGGGCATTTCAGGTTCCTGAATACACAGAACCAACAGAGGCACAGCTCCGGCATCAACTACTGCTTGGGAAAGCACTACAAGGGAAAAGATGCAATACCCAGTGTTAAATTTAATTACATTTATTTAAAAATGGTATTGACATGCTATGTTTTGTGATTTAAAATTTGCAAGAGTGGGAATGGTGCAGTGCAGAGAGCACTCGCCTTACAATATTCAAGGCCCAGGTTCGAATCCTGGACTCATTTGTGGTTTGCTTTTTTATTTCTAGGTTTTTCTCCAGGTTCTTCAGCTTTCCTCCCTCCACAAAAGCAACATTATTTTCTAAATTGCAGATTGATGTGGATACAATGGATGAAGAGCCATGTGTGGATATGCCATGATTGCAAATTCACAAGCATTCATTTTAGTTTACTTGCACTGGAATGTGTCACTATGCACTTTCAAATGATGGCTACAACATAGGAGTTCACGTATGACTTATCGAATGATTGATTGTTGTTTCATGTAACAGCACCTGCTCAGACTAATGTGCACTACATGTATTTAGTCCTGGTGGAACTTAGCCAGTATCATTAAATTGACTAACCTGCGTTGTGTCTTGCAATATATCCTAAGGCCCAGGCTGCTGCTTCTTTGACGCCAGGGTCAAATTCTTCTAAACAGATCACAAGTGCATCCAGGGCACCACAGTCCACTACAGCCTTACATCCCAACAAAGTAATTCAATTAAAAACTGACCAATAAGCAAATAACTAATTTCTATCAAGAATTAAGACGGATTCCGCTCAACGTTCGAGCAATAAGTGCAAAAAATATTTACCAAAAAACTACTCATAGCACCGTAACATTTTAAATGGTATTTGAAACATCTCACTCTAGTTCACTTGCCCAAGTGACCCCGCGATGAAATTCTCAAGCATTCTCAAGAAAATTAATTTCAAATCTCGTAAAAGTATGCTAAAAACGGGCGCCATTTTGTTTTGAACTGACATGAAGCGTCTTTTTAATTGAAATATTGATAACTTCAAATCCAATTTTCTCTCGCGGGGTCAGCTTGGGAGCAAAAGTAACGTTAAGTTCTTCTTATCTGTTCTCAAAATGTGACAGTGCTGCAAGTATTTTTTTGGTAACTTAATTTTTGCACTTACTGCTCGAACGTTGAGCGGAAATCGTCTTAAAAAGTTTGATTTGCATCAGAGTATCCTATATTTGACAACAAACTACCCTGACACAACAACAAGCAGACAGAGAAGTCTGGTTGCTGCATTTAGTGAGAAGCTCTTTGAGCACTGTCTCTGAATTATACACTGCACCTCAAAAATCTTTCTAGTACTGTTTCTCATGATCAGATTTTATAAGATTGTGTGTCTTGGGCTCTGCGTACCTGTAAGGATTTCAACATTTTTATCAATTTTTGCAGGATCTCTGGATTTATTACACAACATCCCCTTTAAAGCTAAGAATGAAATTTTCTTGTCTACCAGACTGGCTGTCATAATTGTCGGAATGATTATAATATATATTGTGTGGTTCCAGAAAATATCCATAACCCCCCCCCACGGAAGGTCACTGGAAATTCCGAGGGGGAGGGGGGTTCAAAGGCAGAAATTTCCGAGGGGAGTGGGGGGTTCATAGGAAGCTCCCTTTCCAGAGGGTAAAGAAACACGAAAAAATTGAAAGCAACGCACGATTGATGCCAAGCACGAAGTAATACTTACGTAGGCTGTTTTCACCTTCAAAACTACGCAAATATGTTGACCAAAATGCCAAATTTTGCGACTTTGATTTGTATAAAATTTCGGTAGACCTGATTTGCATATTCGCGTTTACGGAAAATTGCGTGTCTCCTTGGCCTTCGGTGAATATTGCACCGTTTTCAATCCTTTCAATGGAAACGTTTTTCGTTAAACACTAAAGTTGTAAACAAATACAAAAATATTTTTATCGCGCAATCCAGCAAAGGGTTTTCAGCCGCTTTTCACCGGATATCATCGAGATAGAATTGTTGCGTTACATAAACAGCGACGCTCACAACTTGAAAAGGTCAGATTTCACGCGTTATGCAAATTTGATGCGTTTTTGAACTGAAACTAAAAGTTCAGCCTATATTAGCTATTTCTTACAAATTCTTTTACAGTTGTCATTATCTTTGAGTTTCCATTTGACCTTCAATTACTATTTCAATTTTAAACAAAGGATAAAGTGCGGGAAGACAGGTTCGATTTGTTATCCCTCTGTGCAATTTATTTTTAGACTCACGGTATGCAAATTCACTTGTGCATAATCCCAGGAAAAAAGCTGCTATTTTACTCTAATTCTCTTTCGAACATCATAACCGTCGATTTTTAGTGTAATTTACATTCAACAGTTTCGCTTTTGACGGCAGGCTTGAGCTAGTGTGGCAAACACAAAATCGATTCTCAAAGTTTGGCTTCGTTGTTATGTTTACGTCGCATTCGGCACGCAAATTATTCGCGGCAACCCTCGGCACCAACGTTAATAGAACGTTAAAACACTTGGTTTAAACAAATTTTCGTGAAAAACATAGAACATTTCAAACGGGATAGCAAACACGCAAATAGTATAGAACAATAACAAAGCGTTATATGTTGAAAATGGATGTTATAATAGTAAATGTTAAAACAAAAACCATGTTCGCGTATTAAACGTGGAAATTCCTGGGGGGAGGGGGGGGTCATCAAAGACCCCCTTGGAACGGAAATTCCGAAGGGGTGGGGGGATGCAAACCAAAAACCTTCCGTGGGAGGGGTATGGATATTTTCTGGAACCACACATTACTGCATTAATTAATTTTAAGCAGACATTGGGCGATTCCAGAAAATATCCATACCATACCACGGACGGTTTCCACATTTTAACCCCCCTGCCTTCAGAATTTCCAAAATGAGTTATCCCCCCCATGCCCACGGATTTCCATAATCGTAAACCCCCCTCCCGTTCGGATTTTCCATTTTTTGTCAAACCTAATTCGGAATTGCCCGCAGGGTTCACTAATATGCCCAATTTGGCTTATTTTACAGAACATTATTTCAAATGACTCTACTTCTGTTCAGTACAGCTGGTTATAGAGGGAGTCAAATGACTCCGGAAATTCTGGAATGAAAATTTTAAAAAAATTAAGTCTGCTCCTTACTGCTGTTCAACAGATGCAACCTACATTAACTTTACATTGCCCCAAACTGGTACAGAACATTAATTAAAATAAGAATATCGTGTGATGTGCATGTGTACACTCGGAAGATATTACGATCGAGTGCATTTTTGTTTCCGCCATCTTGAATTTGAGCCATTGGGGTCAGCAGTCGCTCCCAATCCCACGAGCTTTAAAAATGGCGTCCTCGGTCAAAAAGACCATGTTTCGCACTGAATGGGTGGTTCCAGAAAATATCCATACCCATTCTACGGGCGGCATCTCGGAATTCCGAAGGGGAAGGGGGGTTACGTCGACTGGAATTCCGAGGACATGGGGGGGTTACGTCGACTGGAATTCCGAGGACATGGGGGGGTCATTGGACTGGAATTCCCAAGGCATACGGGGTTTTCAGGAGAGTAACTTCCAGTTTGGTGTGATTAAGTCTTTTCAAGAAAAACTCGTCAAAAACGACTTATCTAAGGACGATGATTCACTCGGAAACACGAGACACATTCAACTCAATCAACACGCCGGAGACGCATTTCAATGGTCATGGTCAATAAAATGTCTATGCTAACATGATGGCTGAAAGCTGTTCACTTGCCAGTAGATCGGTCACAAAAGTGATCGTAGGCTTTTCTTCGTTTGTTTTGCTCGAATACAATACTGTAGATCCCAGCAAAGGGTTTTCAGCCCCTCTATTAAAGCAGATATCATCGAGACACGTGTGAAATTGTTGCGTTACATACCATGCGGCGTTCATTGAAAAGGTCAGATTTCACGCGTTATGCAAATTTGTTGCACTTTTGATCAGACTACTATCTTTTAAAGTTGTCATTGACTTTGAATTTCAATGTGAGTTTCATTCACTATTTTAATTTTAATCGAAGGATAAAGTGCTGGGAAAAAGTTTGATTTGTTCTCACGCAATTTATTTGAGGCCGCAGTACAGTATGCAAATTGCGTTCACTGTGAACTAAAAATAATTGCAGGAAAAAAAGCGTGCTATTTTACTCTAATTCTTTTCCTAACATCATAACCTTCGATTTTTAGAATAGGTTGCAATCAACAGTTTCGCTTTTGACAGCAGGTTTGAGTCTGGCAAACGCAATTATGAATTTCCAATTTCAATTCTGAAAATTTTAGCTTTGTTGTTAAAATTTTACGTCGCATTCGGCATGCAAATTATTCACGGCAACCCTCGACACCAAAAGTTATAGACACACTTTTAAACATTGGACCAAGTGTTGGAATGACTTCAAAGCCGTTTAAGTTTTCTAATGTTTAACGGAGTATTGGAAGTGTACGTTTTGCCGTGAAAGGTTACAATGTAAAATATCACTTAGTCGGGCGCTGTTTGTCATCACGCAACGTTGATTGTTTGCTCTGCTGAATGTACGTTTTTTTCTTTTGGAGGGAGCAAAAGAATTAATTTCCTTTTAATAAAGGTGTTTGGAATATAGATAGGGCTTTTCAAATCAGTTGGAAGAAAAAAGCGGCAGTTCCTAAGGGGGGTTTGAATGATTACGGAATTCCGAAGGCATGGGGGGGGTAGAACGGTTTGGAATTCCGAGGGCAAGGGGGGTTGAGCATTTTGGAATTTCTTAAGGCAAGGGGGGTCTAGATGAAGATGCCGCCCGTGGTAGGGTATGGATATTTTCTGGAATCATCCAATGGACAAAATGTGTGTCCACGAATGGTCTCGTAGCCCTTTCGAACATACATAAATTTAAACCCATCCTACAAAACTGTTTGTCATTCGAAAAATCTTTTGGATGTATTTATACAGAAACTGCCTTCAAAGATATACAAAATGTGTAGCATTTCTGGAATTAAACGGCATAAAAAAAAGTTGTCCAGTCTCTGTCAGATTCTTGCTGGGAATTTTTTGTTCCTGAATTCACGCGAAGTGCAAAATCCAGCAGGCGCTCCTTGGAAACGAGGGACTGGCGCAAGTTTTCGTTCATGCGACGGGAGTACAAGAAATGTTCAACCGGTAAGAAACATAGATTTTTCATATTACTATTCTTATTAATCTGATAAGAAATTCATCAACGTTAAGGCCTCTGGAGCTTGATGTACGACCTACGTTTTGTCGGTTTTCTTCTGCAAATGAACACGAACACATGTCTAATCGATTGATGCTTGTCTTGTATCCTGCTTCCACGGTAGTCAGCAGTGTTGTCAGTTCATGCTTTATTTGCGAACTGATTTTAAAAGTCCATAAAATTAGCGTTTTCAAGGAATACACTCTTGTCTGTCTCCTGTGTAAATCCCAGATCTAAAACCCCCATGCCTTCGGAATTCCAATCGTAAGTATCCCCCCAATGCCTTCGGATTTCCAGTTCAAAGAACCCTTCCTTGCCCTCGGAATTCCGAAAAGCCGTCTGTGGTATGGTATGGATATTTTATGGAATCGCCCATTTTACAAGAGTTCTGCATACCTGTGCCAACTGAGGTGAATGCTTGGCTACAGCTCGGAGAACAAATGCAGCAGCTTTCTTGTAAAAACGCTGTTAAGACGAAAAGAGTTTCACTGTTTTAGTTCAATACTTTCTCCAAACATGTATTACATTTACAAACTGTACATGATACCAGTATAAGTCTTCATACTGGAATGAGGTACAGCTCCTGGGATGAAATGGAAAGAGATTGGTGGACCTGAGTTTCACATAAATGGATGCTGACCCACAAGACCAAAGTGGATAAGCTTGTACTGCAAAAAAAGTCCTATGGTCACACTACTATCAAGGAAACACTCCCCCCCCCCCCCGCCCCACTACAGTAAGTAGATGTTTAATCAATCAACATTGTGTGGTTCCAGAAAATATCCATACCCCCCGCCCCACGGAAGGTCACGCGAAATTCCGAGGGGGAGGGGGGTTCAAAGGCAGAAATTTCCGAAGGGAGTGGGGGGTTCATAGGAAGCTCCTTTTCCAGAGGGTGAAGAAACACGAAAAAATGGAAAGCAACGCACGATTGATCCCAAGTACGAAGTAATACTTACGCAGGCTGTTTTGACCTTCAAAACTACGCAATATGTTGACTGAAATGCCAAATTTTGTGACTTTGATTTGTATGAAATTTCAGTAGACCTGATTTGCATATTCGCGTTTACGGAAAATTGCGTGTCTCCTTGGCCTTTGGTGAATATTGCACCGTTTTCAATCCTTTCAATGGAAACGTTTTTCGTTAAACACCAAAGTTGTTTAAACAAATACAAAAATATTTTTATCCCGCAATCCAGCAAAGGGTTTTCAGCCGCTTTTCACCGGATATCACTGAGATAGAATTGTTGCTTTACATAAACAGTGACGCTCATAATTTGAAAAGGTCAGATTTCACGCGTTATGCAAATTTGATGCGTTTTTGAACTGAAACTAAAAGTTCAGCCTATATTAGCTATTTCTTACAAATTCTTTTACAGTTGTCATTATCTTTGAGTTTCAAAGGATAAAGTGCGGGAAGAAAGGTTCGATTTGTTATACCTCTGTGCAATTTATTTTTAGACTCACGGTATGCAAATTTACTTGTGCATAATCCCAGGAAAAAAGCCGCTGTTTTACTCTAATTCTCTTTCAAACATCATAACCATCGATTTTTAGTGTAATTTACATTCACCAGTTTCGCTTTTGACGGCAGGTTTGAGCGTGGCAAACACAATTTCAATTCTCAAAATTTTGGCGTCGTTGTTTACGTCGCATTCGGCACGCAAATTATTCGCGGCAACCCTCGGCACCAACGTTAAGAGAACGTTACAACACTCGGTTTAAACAAATTTTCATGAAAAGCAGAACATTTCAAACCCGATAGCAAACATGCAAATAGTATAGAACAATAACAATGCGTTATATGTTGAAAATGGATGTTAAAATGGTAAATGTTACAAAAAAAACCATGTTCGTGTAACGTGGAAATTCCTGGGGGGAGGCGGGGGTCATCAAAGACCCCCTTGGAACGGAAATTCCTAAGGGGTTGGGGGATGCAAACCAAAAGCCTTCCGTGGGAGGGGTATGGATATTTTCTGGAACCACACATTCAAGTCATGAATTCATAGCGGATTGCAAAGAATTTAGAGGATCTTCAACAAGGAGAAACTGACTTCCTGTACCAGTGAATGCTCAACTACTTGTTGTGTTTATAACAAATATAATCCGCTACATTACATTTTGTTCTGCCAGAGAGTAGACTAGCTGAGGAAGAATGTCTCCCTTTACAACAGCCTCTGCAAGATCTGCATTATAGTTTGCCAGTCTACCAAGAGCCAAGGCAGCAGTCTGCTGAATGTCTGGTGCTACATCAAGAAGAAGAGGTCTCAGTAGGGCCATTGCACCTGGAATCCAGACATAAAAATTAAAACTATTCAGCAAGGTTCAATTTAATAGGACCAAACACATGTTGCAATGCTACAGTATGAGCAACAAAATGGCAGCATGTGTCCACCTCTGATTCATCGTGCACAGGAGTGGACATACAGCGCAATTTAGAAACTGCATACAGTGTTGCATCATTTCCTTTACTTCCTTTACTCACTTTTAATAAGCAACAATGTGAGTCCGTGAGTGCCTTAAAAACATATTTGATTGAATTATCACGGCTGTATTTTTTTTAACCCATCTGACTCTACCAAATACACTTTGATATCTGTAACAAAAATTAAAAAAAATTTATCAATTAAAATAGGAAAATCCCTTCGTGCAGTCGAATTTATAGTATTGCAGTTGTGCACAGCGTTAAGTTTGACTGTCATTACTTGCACGTACAAAATGTACCCTATAAAAGCATTGCTTCCTCGAGTCTATTAAACTGGCTATACAGAGATGTTTCTCAAAATATTAAAATAACACAACGTTCCCTTGAATATTGTTAAAATAAAACGTACCAACATTCTGCAGGGTTTCAATATTCTCCGAATGACTTGCGAGATCGGCCACTTTTTGGACGAAAGCAGACCTGTCCTTTTGATATTTCTCGAACACTGAGGAACACAAACGACATCGTATTACCAATGGTTCGCATCGTAACAGAGAAAAAAAAAACTCCAGTTGTCTACAACGCACCTTGTTTAACCAGTCTCGAACTCATTTTAGCTCTTTAGATTGCAGCTGTTACAAAGAACAGTGATTTCTTGTACGATCTGATCGACCTCCTCTCCAAAAGCTGTTTTCTCTTATTGTTGCTAAGTTGTTGCTACGCACTGTGATCCGGCCGACTTGAACGCATGCGCAGAAATGACAAACCGCTGTTTGAAAGCTGTCGCAAGTTCGTCCCCAGGGTCTTTGGGTTGGTTGGGTGAGGCAACGTTTACGCTAAACTAGGCAAGGAACCGCAAATTTGCGCAAAAGTTTTCAAAACAAGCTGTGCTCAAAAGTTTGAAAGAGGTAATAAAAAGCATTCCATACATAGCAAAGAAATATGATAATTTTGTCGAAATATGGGCCATTTAAGAGCTCCTGACCAGAAATATCGAGAATCCGACGACAGCAAGGAAATTTCGTCTTCTATTTTATTTTACCAAAAATACCCCTTTGGTAAACTATTTTCAAAAATCATATTTAAAAGTTCCTCCGCTTTTTGTTTTTCCTAAAATTTAGATAAGTTCGAAATACGGCTAGAAGCTCCCTTGCGCCCCCCGGAAACAAGGGAAAATTGTGCATTCTTAGCAAGCTCGTACGCAACAATGGAAACCGTTCCCGTTTTACCATTTGGCTCATAGCTACATCATTCTTTCCTCTATCTAAAGATATAAAAATCGGATATAAATTTGTATTTTTAAACTGCTTGTTGACCTGTTGAAGATACTAACCTTGAAGGGTTCAGAAACAAAGTGAAATTTGGGTCAACTTCAGAGGCCTATAACTGACCTATCATATATTTTTCAAACCAAAAATATACACCAAATGTAAGCTCAAGCATTCCTTTTCACTCTCTGAAAGTGTCGTTTTTGGCCCGCTAAAAGCGACGCGTCGAGAAAAAAAAGTGTGCAGGGTATTTTGAGCATTTCGGTAGAACGGCCGCTGTCACGCGAGCCACATCGGTTCCACTAAAGCAGTCATAAAACAAGGTTTCACTGGCTCATTGTTTTGAATAGGTTAAAAAAGTAAAAATATATACTTTTCATATAGAGGTAACTATGTTACTATGGCTTAGGGCAACCTGGTTTACTTTTCTACAGTGCAAATTTATTGACAATGTAACAATATTATTTGATTGATCCAAACTGATAAACCAAAGATACTCTCACCTTAAGACATCATCTTGTGAATCTCTTGGTTCAGGTTATCACTCTTTTTACCAGAATTATTGGCTGCATTAGTCATGTCAATTTGTAGATTGAAAAAACAAAAGTTACAAACCACGTCAAACTATGCACTCCGTATTGAAATTAGCATAAATGTGAGACATGAAATGAGCTGAGCTTTTCGTGATAGTCACGATGTAGGATAGCGTGACGCAGTGACTCAGAAAGCTGGAAGACCCAAATTGGCTTAAACCAGGAACCCTTGCTTAAGCTAGCAGCTGTTTTGAATGTATATATGCGAGGTGACATTTCTCTAATGAGGGAAAGAATCGTAAGGGTCATTTGCAATTTCAAATATTTTAGGGTCGGATCATTTACTGTTAGAGGGGGGGGGGGGGGGGGGTGGTTGGAAAAAACCGAAATATTCCCGCAAAGCTTTTGTGGAAGAAAGAGCGCAAAAACACCAGAGAAAGAAAATTCAAGCAAAGCTTTTAGTTACAAAAAATAATAAATAAATCATAATCGTAATAACTAAGCAGAAAAGTGCAAAAATTTAATGATACGTCTCTTATTGTCTTTGACCGGTTTTAAATGGACGTGTGAGTGCTATTTTAAGTCTCGTGGGACGACACATTAGTTAACAAAAGCGCCACCACAAGAACAACTTGAAACCATTTCTTCTAGTAGGCTGATGTAGGGTACTTTCCTTGTAAGTTTTAAAGGAGTTACAATTCAAAGCGCTCACAGTGAAACTGAAAAAAGTTTGCGGTTGCTATTCATGGCGCAGATGTCGTACTGGTCGTACACGATGAGATGTTCCAGTTGAAACCTCGAGAGGATATCTTGCCTTGCGGTACTCGAAGTGGTTTATTTTTCAAAGGCACGGAAATCGTTTGCCGCTAGACCCTAAAAGAACGCAGTGGCTAATGCTGGGCCGTCACACACTCGCCATCGGAACCTGGCAATCCGGCTTATTTCCGCCTACGGTACTGCATCTGCGTCCACTTTCCTTCTTGATGAATGGCCAATATTAAACTTTGTTTTCGAGGTAGACTTTTTTTATCATGGAAGCGGGAAGCTTTTTTTGTTTCTTCTCTTAAGGCTCAACCCTCTCCCAAACCTACGAACAACACCTGAGGCTATGTTCACACAGAACAGTTTCCAAATGGTTCTGGACCAGACCAGGTCTGTTCACACGGGACTGGTACAGAAATGGTCCGGTACCAGTCCACTTCTGGACCAACGTGAGAAAATCAGCTGTTTGTACCAATAAGTTATCCACCGGGACACCCAAATGCGTGAAAGACGATCGAAGAAGGCTGAATCTATCGATTGAAAGAAGGCAAAGGCCTCTGGTCGGATAATAAATTACCCCATCCCTGCCGAGTCTTTTAGCTTTTAACCTTTTCAAGCTCTAAACCCAGAATTACAATAAGTTATGCGGCAGTTATGCTATCGCAGACAGTAGTTTGGTCTCTCTTTAAATTTCTAGGTGAGTTTAATCAAAAACACATCACTGATACACGCGATAAATTTAATTAGTGCCCAAGCCTAAATTACGCTGTTGGAACCAAAACAAACCGGACAAGGTGTTCACACAGTACCTGTCCAATATGGGACCGGAATTGTTCCTGCATTTTTGCAGGTCCAAACCCCGGACCTTTACTGGACCGGATAGACGGTACGGGTAGCAGTTTCCGTGTGAACAGAAGACCTATCCGAACCGGAACCGTTTGGAAATCGATCCGTGTGGACAAAGCCTAAGGATTCGGAGGGCTCTTGAGATTTCAGCACAGGTATCATTCCACACCTTCCTACGACGGTGCAAGGCCAAGCAGCGATCGGAAAAGATATACATAATTCTCCCGAATTAGCTACTTTCTTAACTTTCTTCTTGCGACAAAAAGCTTTGCAGCGTTTCTTCTACAAACGCTTTCCAAATTAAACTTTTCTTATTTTTCCAACCACCCCTCTAAAATAAATGTTCTGACCCTAAAACATCTGAATCTGCAAATGACTCCTAGCATCCCTCCCCTCATAAAAAAATAAAATAAAATAAACCAATTTGACTACATTGTACAGCAAGACCTGACCAGGTTTCAACTGGAACATCTCACCGTGTACGACCAGTACGACATCTGCGCTGATGGCAAAGAACCTCAACCGGAAACTTTTTCAGTTTCACTAAGAGCGCTTTGACTTGTAAACACCTCAGTTGAAACTTAGAAGAAAAGTACCCTACACCAGCCTACTAGGGAAATGGTTTCAATTCTGTTAACTGGATGTGTCCCACGAGACTTAAAATAGCACTCACACGTCCATTTAAAACCGATCAAAGACAATAAGAGACGTATCATTAAATTTTTGCACTTTTCTGCTTAGTTATTACGATTATGATTTATTTATTATTTTTTGTAACTAAAAGCTTTGCTTGAATTTTCTTTCTCTGGTGTTTTTGCGCTCTTTCTTCCACAAAAGCTTTGCGGGAATATTTCGGTTTTTTCCAACCACCCCCTCCAACAGTAAATGATCCGACCCTAAAATATTTGAAATTGCAAATGACCCTTACGATTCTTTCCCTCATTAGAGAAATGTCACTTCGCATATATACATTCAAAACAGCTACTAGCTTAAGCAAGGGTTCCTGGTTTAAGCCAATTTGGGTCGTCCAGCTTTCTGAGTCACTGCGTCACGCTATCCTACATCGTGACTATCACGAAAAGCTCAGCTCATTTCATGTCTCACATTTATGCTAATTTCAATACGGAGTGCATAGTTTGACGTGGTTTGTAACTTTTGTTTTTTCAATCTACAAATTAACATGACCAATGCAGCCAATAATCCTGGTAAAAAGAGTGATAACCTGAACCAAGAGATTCACAAGATGATGTCTTAAGGTGAGAGTATCTTTGGTTTATCAGTTTGGATCAATCAAATAATATTGTTACATTGTCAATAAATTTGCACTGTAGAAAAGTAAACCAGGTTGCCCTAAGCCATAGTAACATAGTTACCTCTATATGAAAAGTATATATTTTTACTTTTTTAACCTATTCAAAACAATGAGCCAGTGAAACCTTGTTTTATGACTGCTTTAGTGGAACCGATGTGGCTCGCGTGACAGCGGCCGTTCTACCGAAATGCTCAAAATACCCTGCACACTTTTTTTTCTCGACGCGTCGCTTTTAGCGGGCCAAAGACGACACTTTCAGAGAGTAAAAAGGAATGGTTGAGCTTACGTTTGATGTATATTTTTGGTTTGAAAAATATATGCTAGGTCAGTTATAGGCCTCTGAAGTTGACCCAAATTTCACTTTGATTCTGAACCCTTCAAGGTTAGTATCTTCAACAGGTCAACAAGCAGTTTAAAAATACAAATTTATATCCGATTTTTATGTTTTTAGATAGAGGAAAGAATGATGTAGTTATGAGCCAAGTGGTAAAACGGGAACGATTTCCATTGTTGCGTACGAGCTTGCTAAAAATGCACAATTTTCCCTTGTTTACGGGGGGCGCAAGGGAGCTTTTAGCCGTATTTTGAACTTTTCTAATTTTTGGAAAAACCAAAAAGCGGATGGACTATTAATTATGATTTTTGAAAATAGTTTACCAAAGGGGTATTTTTGGTGAAATAAAATGAAATATGAAATTTCGCTTCTGTCGTCGGATTCTCGATATTTCTGGTCAGGAGCTCTTAATAATTCTGATCAGTGCTAACCTTGCATTCAGTTTTATTGTATTAGTCGTATTATGCGCTGATCAATTCGAAACTTCAACATTTCCCCCCCCCCCCGGGCATACCCCGGGCATTTGACTGTGCATCGTGCCCGGGGAGGGGGGGATTAATATTTTTGAACGTTGCCTTCGAAAGGTGGGGAATTTGAATATGCCCATGAGTTTTTTCGGTTTTTGCAGGGTTTGACGGATTTACAAGATAGAATTTCGCCGATGTTAGTAAATAACTCTTTCAAAAGGGTCATTAAAAGAAGTTTGAAGGTGTCATTACGGCATATCTCTCTCTGAAAGGGATGTAAAGTGTTTGATTGAAGACGAAACTAGTCTTTGAGGAGAGGTAGTTCACTACTAATTGGTGGGGCATTTGAACGGCTTTTTTGCCCCGAGGGGAGGGAATTTGAACAAGCCAATCTTCAAAAGTTCAAATACCCGGGGATTTGCCCGCGGGGGGCGGAATGTTGAACTTTCGAATTTATCGGTGCATTACACTTGGAGTTACACTTCAATACCGAACCAGTACGGTTTATTTACGCGTCGTGTTGGCCTCTGCATCCAAAGATTATTAGTCACTGTCAGTAGCTTGGGATAATTGTCTGAACTGAACGGGAGTCGCTGACGAAGCGCGCTGTTGCTCTGGCTACTACGTTGAACAGGAATAATAGAGTGTTTATTATTCCATTGTCCCTTCTCTAAAACGTCTGTTATGCCATTTTTCAAGTCAAGAAAAAACTCGTTATTCCCTTGGACAAAATGTGATTATTCCTCTCAAAATAAGCTTATTATTCCTTTTTGAAAAGAAGGGGCACGAAGCTCTTTAGAATCTCTAATTTCAGTGCACCTTGTTACCACAAAGCTCTACCGTGTTCAGCGATAACGTCGTTGCACCCCTTTGCATGCCATAGAATGATTACTATAGCACAGTAGTACGTTTCTCTAGGGCCAAATTCTCCGCAATGTTGTATTTGATAATCTTACCCTCGTCAGTGCGCGTGCATGTCATGTTTACTCATTCGTGTCCACAAAGCGCGACCAGTTTCTCCAACGTAGTCTACACTGAAGTGTTTACATGGGATAGAATAGACAACTCCAGATTGTTTCACTGTTGTTCTGTTGTAAGTGGGTTCTTTGGGTCTTTCAGGGTGCATGCTGGTTTCAAGGACACATTTATGTCATGTTTCTCTTTGTGGTACCCTCAATGTACAGAAGTACCACCACGCCACTGACACCCTAACACTTTTTTCTCCTTTGCTTTGTTGTAGCTTTTACATCTCAAAGAACGTAAGATTTACAAAGACTGAGATTCGGCATTAGCGAAACATGTTTACGATAGTGATCATTTTGTGGCGTGGGAAGATGCTATCATTAGCTGTAGAGAAAGCAAATGGTGAAGAGGAAGTAGTCAGAGGCATGGCTTAAAGAACAAACGAACAAGGCAACTGACTGAGCCCCTTTACTAATATGCTACAGTATTATGAATAGTTATATTGCCAAGGTATTGTTTTATTTGGTAAAGTTTGCGTTCTAAATAATATTTAGAAGCTGTTACCTCACTTTAACCATATTATCTTGATAATGTACGCTTAGTCCGAAAGCTCAATTTACTTTTTGGATTTTAAGATTTTTCCCCTTGGAAAAATATATTATCGATTAAAATAATGATAAAGATAATTAATGAAAAATAAATAAATAATTAAATAAATTGAATAAATAAATGTTTTCTTTGCCACTTTGTAAAGTGGCAGGAGCTTGCCAAGTATTTAATCGCTTTCGCAAACTTTCCCAATAAATTGAGTACGATGAGCCACCGCGCCCATCGGTTCTGACAAACAGCAAGCAAAAGCGAGTTCAAAATGGCACGTAACCCAGAGCCCGTTTTTAGGAAAGGTGTTCTTCAGTTTCTTTTTTTAAAATGGACAACGAAGTGTGAAAAGCATATTTAATGTAAGGAACCAACAGAAACTGTAACACAACAATTGCAACGTAGTCTGCGAATACAGCCGCCTCTCGTCGCTCCCGGTGGGACTAACTGCAACGATACGAGTCGCATATTCAGAATAAGATTTGCTGGTCTATTCCAAGTCAATGTCTTCAATATTACTTTCACATGATAAAAAACTACGTAGTTCACTTGCCTAATTAGTCTTGTCACTTGTGCGATCGAGCGCTTATTGGAAGGGGCGCTTGCTGGAATAGGGGCGCTTGTTAACGAAACGGCTTTCAAGGAAGGCGCTTATTAGAAAGAGGTCGCTTATGGGAATCATCGAAAGGTGTTTCGGCGTTTAAACTTCCACTTATCTTTTGCTTTACTGTAAGATGCTTTGCAGGACGTCTTTTGAATTATCGTCTCTTGTCGCACCCTAACTTTACTTTTTTATGCCCCACAAAGTTTGTTTTATTGTGTTTCTGGGCATGGATCCTCTTTGAGTTTCTCAGCAAGTCCTCTTCATCCAGCTGAGAAGACTGAGAATTTGCTTCTTCCTAAGATTTATCTGCCACTTTTTCGTTGAAAAGTAATCTCGTACCCAAATCGATCGATCGATTGACCAATCAATCAATCAATCAATCAATCAATCAATCAATCAATCAATCAATCAATCAATCAATCAATCAATCAACCAACCAATCAATCAACCAATCAATCAATTAACCAATCCATCCATCCATCCATCCATCCATCAATCAATCAACCAATCAATCAATCAATCAATCAATCAATCAATCAACCAATCAATCAATCAAGTTATTTATTTATTTATTTATTTAAAAGTAATATCACCTCTGAGTGAATGGCAAAATTTAAAATGCCGAGAAATGGTTGCTATTTAAATTGCAAATGGATTTGCAGCCATCGCTATTTATTTCGTTTACCATGGTGAGTAATCCTCGAACACCGAAACCAATTCGAGGTCCTGCGTAAGCATGCAAAAAAGTATACAGAATTGGCTTTCCGACCAATGAAATCATCTACTTTGGAATTTTTGACTGATACATCTAGTCCTGGAGTAGGGTTTATCGTTAAACCTGATCGCTTGGTACAAAGGTTAGAGACTCCAGCGAAATGCCAGTCTTTCCTCTGTTGCTTCGGGAAACAATTAAACTTCAACTGCCTTGAAGGAGCTTGGCCAGTTCAAATTCTCCACAGGAGATATTTATAAAGAAAACTTCCTTGCTGACACTTGATGTGAGAAGGAAGAAATTACCTACAGCTCAGCTAGATAGCGTCAAATAGCAAGTAAGTTGACCTTATTCACTTCTCAGTATTCTCGAGCTACTCGCTAGAAGACGATTGCAGTGGTGGTTAGCAATGGTTACTTTGTTTAGCAAATCAGCCAGAGTGACTGTTCAATCAAATATCTACTTGGAATAGTACAGGTCAATTCAACCGTTCCCTAAACCACGAGCAATCCCTCGATCCTTTCTCGGAGTCAAGCTGCTGCCGGAAGCGAAAGAGATACTCAAAATTCAATCAAACGCTTTCACACTATATAAGTTATCACGCAATTCTCAAGAAGCGAACACTTAAAAACAAACATTTATCAGTTTACTATTGGTCACAATCAAACATTTGATTTCAAATGCGTGATTGCGTGCCAAATTGTGTATAAATGTAAGACCCTTGGCGCATAAGCGCGAGTTCTAAGCACGACAATAGCTCACTTCAGAGAATACTGACAGCCTGGTGTCGATAGGATGCAGTCCTGATTATTTGAGCGTCTCACAAGTAAGTAAATACAGAAAACGCGGCGAATACCCAAAGTTACATCATTCAGTAAAAAAGAAGTAGCAAACTGGTTAGAGAAACCCACTTCTCAATAATCAGCTCTCTCCTCAAGCTATCACTCGTCATGTTTTTTAAAATTCCACAAACCCGAAACCGTGCAAGTATTATGACAGAAGCTCTAGATATAGCGCAACTTAACTGTTGAAAAGTCTAACTCAAGATGTGAGAGCTAGCAAGGTCCCTCAGTACCTTTTAAACGAAACTGGAGAGGCACAATTTTCAGGGCCAGTTTTTATGGCTTATCAGCACATTCCTCTGGTTATTTATACTGTACAAATATCAGTTACAAATATTTTCACTCACCTCTCATCTTGACATTAAGGGCGCGCTTCCTTGGGAGAATCCGAAAACGGATTTGTGATCGCAGATCATATGGATTCTTTGACTCCAAAGAAACGCAAAATCCGAAAAAGGATTATTTTTTCATGACAAGACAGGATGGAGGCACGCAATATATCTATCAGAACGATATTTCTCTCGTAATGCCCTAGAATTCAACTAGAATAGAATACAAATAATTTATAAACAAGGACAGTATCTGCAGAAGTTTAAGTGAACTCGCTATTTGCGTTCACAATTAGCAAAATCTGGTCCCTCTGAATTATGCATGGTTCAATTTTACCTGTTACCATCCCCCCCGGGCAACCCCGGGGACAAGTCCAGCCGTTCAGGCCCGGGGGTGGGGAATTGTTTGAAGCGGTCTTGTCCCGGGGGTAGGAGGGTGGGGCAAATCGAAAATATAAACTTCTCGTTGTTTCACTTATCGGTTGACACAAAGGCGCCGGACCACGTGGAGAAGACTGCCTATTTCCAGGAAAAATCTCTAGAATTTGTAAATAGAGAACAATACTCTCTCAAAATTAAAATCTGTATTCGAAGGTACGTTAATTACAGCTTGTTAAACGAATGTACGTTTGATGCGTATTCAAATGGATGGCGTTCATCACAAACAAAGAAATATTTTTTCAGCGCCGGTATTTATATGTATAATAAGACGAGTTAAATAGACGTAATATAAAAACGAATGCACGGCTTTATATTAAACAGAGATCTCAGTCCTGTGTTTTTATAAAACAAGCTAAGAAAAACTCCTTTAAATGCTGCCATCAATTTGTTCACGGGCTTCTGGTGCCTATGTGCTCTATTTAGAACACGTGGCGAAGAACATCTCTTTACTCGCTAGCCTACGCCAGTGCGGTTAGAGTTTTTTCTTCAGTTTTCTTTTGCAAATATAGTGTTCATGTTTTTATTACATTATACGTGTAGAATCCTGTGTTCAATAAACTCTTGAAAAGCGTTTAAGTTCTTGTCAAACGTCTGGCTTTGCTATTGTACGGAAATCAATATCGTCATCTATATTTCGTACACAAAACAACTTATTTGTGGTCGATGAGGAGTCCCGGGGGTGGAGAATTGTCTCTTTCCGCGTGCCCGGGGGTGGGGAATAGACCGCCAAGTGAGAATAAAATTGCAAATCCCCGGGGGTATGCTAGGGGGGAGATGGTAACAGGTAGAATTGAACCATGCATTACCGAAATGGTACACAAATGAAGTTACCCTGACGCGTCAATGCTTCTGTCTGTACTTTTGGAGAAAACTTTTCAAATATACGCAACGGAATAATCACCTGAATTTTCGTTTTCACGATCGAATGTTTTGTCACGCGAGATCGAGAAAAAAATATGGCAAGACCAGCAAATTTGAATTGAAGACCGCTTAACAGATGTACTATTTTCGGATCCGTCCCCGAAAGAAACGCACGGATCATGAATCCTAAAAATCCGGATTTAGATTTGATCTGATGTATCCACTCGGAGTGTGGATTCTTCAGGTCACTAATCCCTCATTAATCCATTTTCGGATTTAGGTAAAGAAACGCAAAATCCGTTTTTGGATACAAGAACCCGGATTTGGATTTTCCCAAAGAAACGCATCCTTAGTGTCATTTAGCGTTGTCGTTGACAAGTTCAAGAGCTTCAAAGTCAAGTCTTTAGGAAACATTCAAAGTTTTAAATGGAGCTCCTTTGAATGACTTGATCGAAATCACTGCTACGTGGTTGACTAATTTGCGACAATGGCAAAAGATATTCTTTGTACAGCAAACTTACACATAAAAACATTTTCGTTCACAAAATGTGTTAAAGTCGAGCTACGCAACTCTGGTCCACAACATTTCCTTGAAATTATGTTCGTTTTGAAGGGTAGAAAATTGTTGCAACTGTACGTGCTAAATTAATCACTCCTCCTAGCAATAATTTCAACAGATACAGCTGTAAGACACGCTTAATCCAAGAATGACTTAAATTTAATGCTGTGTCTAAATTCGAAGAAATTCGCCCAAACATTAACTCCATAGCAGAATTCAAGTTTGCATAATTATCATAGCCGGGCAAAATGGTACGCGTTAAAAAATGTTCGACTCTGAACCTCTCACTGGCCCAGCAACAAAATCTGTCACTCCGTATTTCTTAGACACTGTACTATCAATTTATGCTATTCAGACAAATATAACAAAGGGTGCAACGAAAACACGGTGGGCAAATAGGACGCCTAAAAGTGCATCCTTGGAACTACTTTTGCATTTTTTATTTATTTGAGCTCAAACTTTGCATGATGGTAGAACTTTGTATTCCAAAAAATAGTATGTTTTTTGTTTTCCGATTTTAACGGGTTTTGGCGGGAAAATGACGTTACAAGATTGACAGCAAAATTTGAAGTTCAAGTTATGGCAAAACAAATAAATAATTTTGAAAGAGCGTGACGTAATAGAAACAATGTGAAAAATATTTGGAAAAGCTCAATTGGTTAAAGAGTTATTAAGCTTTAATTTTTGAATTTCCCACCATTTTGTTACTATTTTTAGAAACATAAGTACATTTCAAGATGCTATATCTCCTTAAGCAATTGAGCTTTTCCCAAATTTTTTTTCACATTTGTTTCTATCCCGTCACGCTCTTTCAAAATCATTTATTTGTTTTGCCATAACTTGAAATTTTAATTTTGCTGTCAATCTTGTGACGTCATTTTCCCGCCAAAAACCTTTAAAATCGATACGATTTTTTGGAATGCAAAGTTCTACCATCCTGCAAAGTTTGAGCTCAAACGAATACAAAATGTAAAAGTAGTTCCAAGGATGCACTTTTAGGCGTATATGCCCACCGTGAAAACATTTACAAGGCCCCTTTTCAGACTCGGCTCTTAGACTAAAATAAATTGTGTAGACCGCCGATTTATCGAAACCTACTCAGTAGGTCGAATGGCATTCGATGAACGCGCTTCCAATACAGTAACACTGTTTAGAATGTTATTCAATGAAAACATTTAGAACTTATTTACGGTTGTATCTCTTCCTTTTTTGGATAAGGAGGTTACTCGGAAAAAAACACATATTAAGTGGCAATGTTTGTAAGAGCGGTCCACTGCATTTCGGGTCAGAAAAACGTTTTCCCTCAAACTTTGTCCAGGAAACCATCTTGGCTCACAAGTAAAGGAAACAAGTTTCGTTTTGGGAAATACGCTAAAATATTTTTTTAGAGCCCACAACAGTAAGAGCGGCAAAAGGCGTAAATTAGCGCCTGGCCAGACACGAAAATTGTATAAGTTGGCGACCTCACTGCTCAAAAACTTCAACACGCAGCAAAAAAGTGTTATTATTTTTAAGTTAAGAGGTCCTTCAAGGGTGTAAAGCGTATGTTAAATTTAATTTGTGTTGAAGTGGAAGCTCGTGATAATTGATATATTAACACTCATCTGAGCGCTTTCTGAAAACTCGCAAAAGTACCCTGTCTTCGTCGGCCTTTATTTCCCGAGTCCAGACCGAGTCGCTCTAAATTCCTATCGAAGTGCGTTAATGAGATGTCAGGGAGTACAGAAATATAAAAATACCTTGCGCTTTTTATCGTCCTTTACCACAGTGACTTCGAACTTTTGGTGATTTTTGCGAATATGACACACGCATTATGCAAATTAGGTTGTTGAGCAAATTCGGATCGTGTGAACTGAATAGCCTCTAGATTTTAAGATTTCTCAATTTCAAGTCATAAATACAGAAAAGCATACACAAATAGAAGTTTTGAACTTTTCAAATTGATGAAATAAGCGAATTACTGAGTCCTGATCTTTGGATGCTAATCCGGAGAATTGCGTGACTCGCATTATGCAAATTAGGTTGTCTGCTAAACTTGGTCCGTTCCGGTAACCGTTGCAAAAAACCTTTTTAACTGTTTGGATCCCACTTTTGTTTTAATTGAATATTAAAGAAATGTTAAGACTACATGCACTGTAGGTGGAAAACGTTGACGATGAATTCAGCAAGTTACAGTACTGACTTCTATTCATGTGTCATTTGTATAACTCTGTTTGCAATGAAATGGACAGCTTGTTGGATAAAAAGGAATCTCTACTTTTTTGTAGTCGGGTTTTGATTTTTTATGTCTTCGATTTGCTCTTTTGATCTTCCTTTTCCACAGCGCCTTCGAACTTGACCAACTGAGGGTTTGAGGGCCTGACTGTGTAGGACAAAAAAAGGCCCTAAATTACGTACTCTGTTTAGGACAGCACCCTCTATTTTAGGTCCCTGTTTAGAGCAAATGATTATTATACCAACTCCCTTGTTTTACACATTTTTAAGTGTTGCAAAGACCAGCAAACGTCCCCCATCTAGGATACCTAAATACTGTGTAAGCCATATTTAATGACGACAATCGGGTCTGACCATACCCTGTTTACGACAAGTTGATATCCTATTTAGGACAGACTCGGTTAAAATTTTGTACCCTGTTTAGGACAGAGAGGCCAAAAACCATGCCTTGTCCAGCGGCACGTTCCCGTATAGGCAATATGGGGGGGGGGGGGTAACCCCCGCCCTGGGCTTTTTTTCCGGGGCTTTTGTTAAGCGCTTTATTTTGTTTATGCAAACGCTTGAGACAAGCAAGGTTGTTTGCGTGTCAAAGACCGCGGATTATAAGCTGCCGATGTTTGGATGCTTTGGGGCAAAATGTGACGAAAATTATGCCAACTGGATTTTTTGCCAAATAAGAGACGTGTAACTTTTTGGATCTCTCGGCTTTCATCGATGTTTGATTTGAAACGGCTAAAGCCATGTGTTCATGGGATAGTCACCTGGTCACAGATGCCCGTTTTTAAAACAGTGCTCTGGTTCCTTTTCTTCAGTTCAATCAAAAGAATTGGATATCATTGTATCAGTTTTGATATAAAAAAGCTTCAACAGCGAAAACAAAAAAGTCTAATTCTGCATCATTCTGCATCGCGTGTTTTGATTTCATGTCCAAATTCAATTAAGACCTAACTCTTAAAGAACTGGAGGCTTCTTGGAACCTTGCTGACTTCGAGTGGAAGCGCCTCACAGACGACGGTGGATCGCTTAACTTTCGAGCTACTTTCGCACTCTGGTGAAGGTGTCTTTTGATAAGCCATTTCGGAATTGTCTTAAGCCTCTCTATCAAAGCGAGGCTAGGTGCACACCTTTAATATTTAAAAATATGGTCTTATTTACGCGTGAATGAAAACTAATTTTCATATGAAAGGTTGTTCACATAGCCTCGCTTTGAAAGGGAGGCTTAAAGCAATTGTGGTCAACCTAAATGTGTTCTACAAGATTTACAACGTGTCTTGAAGTAATAGGTCAAAAACGAGTGCGACTTTTTCATCAGGGATTCCAAACACCGAGAAACGGATGAAAGCACGACGCCGAAGGCGGAGTGCTTTTATTGTTTCGAGGTGTTTGGAACCCCTGATGAAAAACGAAGCACGAGTTTTTGAGCTGGCTTCTCAAACTAGTGTGAAAATTTAGTAGAATTATTTCCGAAGAATAGGTAATTAGAAGGCGTGCTCAATAGGCTATTGTTTGTTTCTTATTCGTAGTAAATGAAATGAATATTTAATATGCGCGATGCGGGCGGGTTTTTTGGTAGATTAACATTACGCCGCGTGATGGAGGTCGAGTCCGGATCAGAACGATTTCGCGTTCCTAAAACTTCTTCTCAAGAAAATGTTCTGGTGAATGACGCCGTTCCAGCTTCAACTAAGTATAAAAACAAGTGGGCTATGAGCATTTTTGCCGAATGGCAGAGGTTAAAAGAGGTTAAAGTTCCGGTATTAGATTGTGGTGGTCTCTTCAAGGACTACGATTTACACAAGGTTACCGCTCTGAGCGCAGATATTGCTGGAATGGACGCTCTGTTGCTGAACTATTGGTTATCAAAATTCGTGATGGAGGTAGGAAAATTCAAAAACCGTACAATTAATGTAACGGTGTCTAAGAAAGAATAATATCTTGCCGTATTGTTGTTGTAAGTAATGATTGAAGCGGCAAATATACTGTATTTAGTATTAAGACTGATTAAAATTCAAGTTTCTTGATCAGTGTCTTGATCAGTTTTTGAACTAATCGAATGTGTCTTGATCGGTATGTTCATTGGGTATCAAAATACATGCACCTGACCCAATTGATGCAAGCTGATTGGGTCATCAGCACATGAATAATTAATGAATTTGAGAACTGTTCAGCAACACTCATTTATTCAACAAGTAAATTTGAACATGTCCCACCTTTGCTTTTAAATCTTCACTGGCTTCCTGTTGAACAAAGGATTATTTTCAAGATCGCTCTGGTTGCATTCAAAGCTCTTCATGACGCTGCTCCCAGTTACATCACGGAACTTCTAAGGCCTTACAAGCCTAGCACGCAGGACACTGAGATGATCTAGTCATTATCTCCTTGGTTTCCCAGATTTAATCTGAAAACGTATGGCGGTCGTTCCTTTACAGTTGCCGCTCCGACCATATGGAACGGCCTTCCCTTAGAATTAAGAAAATGTGTATCTCTTTCGACTTTTAAGTCTAAACTTAAGACTTGGCTGTTTAAATAAGCTTTTGGCTAGGAATTCTGATTTATTTCTCGTTATGATCAATTTTAGTTCATTTTTATTTATTGCTTTTTAAGATTATTTGTAGATTAACTTAATGACAACTTTGTAAAGCACCATTGAACCATTGGGAAATGGCGCTATAGAAATTTATTATTATAATTATTATTATTATAATAATTATTATTATTATTATTATAATTATTATTATTATTATTATTGTTATTATTATTATTAGTTGGGAAATGGCCTATTTCACTTCTCGCTCACAGGTCTGATTAAATTCTCGACTTAAACAAAGAACTACCCCTAAGTTCCGCATCGTTTGAACAGTTCACTTGAAGGATAATCATTTCTTTTGAAGTATTAGACACGATCACGATCTCAGTTTAGCGATCATGTTGTGGGGCGGGGGGGGGGGAAGCCTAGCTATGACCTTGGTATTTCCGGGGCGTTTCCCGCCCATAGGGCTTCGCCGTTGTACAAACCCTCTTCACTGGCTTGCTGTTGACGTGCCCAGGTGGAAAATTATCTGACAAGCATTTACTAATTTCGATTTTGGACGTTACTATTTAACTGGGAAACAGTAGCTTCTAGTAATTTTTGGCCACCTCAGGCCTCAGCCTGAAAATATCATAAAAGCTTATAATTATAACAGCCTGCCTGAGCCTCATTGTTGTTAATTTTCCTGTGATTCTGATATTGTATTCATTCTCTTATGTTTCTCATTATACATTAATTGCAATACTTGTGAATGCAATAAAACTGATTGAGAGAACAAAACGAACCAGAGCACTGTTATATGTTATAAAAGGCCATCTAACCAACCCTGGAAAAGGAACCTACCAAGACGTAGCTTTAGCCGTTTCAAATCAAACAAAAACTTTCAAGTTTCTTACAACCTGATGAAACGTTTGGCAGAAAATTTAGTTTGCATAATTCTCGTCACATTTTGCCCCAAAGCATCCAAACATCGGCACTTTATAATTCGCGGTCTTTTTATTGAGTTTGCTTCACTGACGCGAACAACCTAGTTTGTATAAACAAGATAAAGCGCTTGACAAAAGTCCCGGGACAAAAGCACCAAAATTTCGAAGGCGTTGTGGAAAAGGCAGATCAAAGAGCAAATTGTAGGAATAAAAAACCAAACCCGACTACAAAAAAGTAGAGATTCATTTAATTGTTACAAGTTGTTCATTTCATTGCAAACAGAGTTATTCAAATGACACATGAATAGAAGTCAGTGCTTTAACTAGCTAAATTCGTCGTCAACGTTTTCTACCTACAGTGCATGTAGTCTCAACATTTCTTTAATATTCCATTAAAGCAAAAGTGGGATCCAAACAGTTAAAGAGGTTTTTTGCAACGGTTACCGGAACGGACCAAGCTTAGCAGACAACCTAATTTGCATAATGTGAGTCACGCAATTCTCCGGATTAGCATCCAAAGATCAGGACTCAGTAATTCGCTTATTTCATCAATTTGAAAAGTTCAAAACTTCTATTTGTGTGTGCTTTTCTGTATTTATGACTTGAAATCGAAAAATCTTAAAATCTAGAAGCTATTCAGTTCACACGATCCGAATTTGCTCAACAACCTAATTTGCATAATGCGTGTGTCATATTCGCAAAAATCACCAAAAGTTCGAAGTCACTGTGGTAAAGGACGATGAAAAGCGCGAGGTATTTTTATATTTCTGTACTCCCTGACATCTCAGTAACGCACTTCGATAGGAATTTAGAGCGACTCAGTCTGGACTCGGGAAATAAAGGCCGACGAAGACAGGGTACTTTTGCGAGTTTTCAGAAAGCGCTCAGATGAGTGTTAATATATCAATTATCAGGAGCTTCCACTTCAACACAAATTAAATTTAACACACGCTTTACACCCTTGAAGGACCTCTTAACTTAAAAATAACAACACTTTTTTGCTGCGTGTTGTGGTTTTTGAGCAGTGAGGTCGCTAACTTATGCAATTTTCGCGTCTGGCCAGGTGCTAATTTACGGCTTTTGCCGCTCTTACTATTGTGGGCTGTAAAAAAACTATTTTAACGTATTTCCTAAAACGAAACTCGTTTCATTTACTTGTGACCCAAGATGGTTTCCTGGGCAAAGTTTGAGGGAAAACTTTTTTCTGACCCGAAATGCAGTGGACCGCTCTTACAGACATTGCCACTTAACATGTTATTTTGGAATCTGGGAAGCAAAATAGGTTTGTTAACGACCCTTGATTTTCTTTTGGCTGTCTTGGTACAAGCATAAATTAGTCACGACAGATTAAAACTGAATAGTTTTTATAATACATCTTCTCGGGAAATTTGAGTGACTGACGAATTCCAGTCAGAATATCGATAACAACGAAGAAAGTGTTCTCAGCATAGGCTGTTGTTTAATGGGCAAATTGGAAAATGGCCACACCTTTCTTCACAATTTTCATGCTCTACAAGACCGGCATACAACCAAGACAACCAAGCAACACCGAGCTACCGTTGTCGTTTTTTACCACGTGAGTGTCGTAGCAACCACGAAATTTTAGCGACCTTCAGATTGGACTACGAGTACGAGTACGAGTACGAGATTAAGTAAGAGTTTTGAACTCCTGGTCACGGGCTTTCGATTGCGATCTAACTTATATCGTTCCTACAACATCCTTCTCTACTGGTCAGCAACAGGGAGGAACGAGGGCTCTGAGGAGCATAGCTTTTTCGAAAGTCGTACTCATGCTCAATCTCTTAATAGTAGCCAGATCTGAAGCTCGCTTTTGTGGTTGCTACGGCAACCACGTGATGTCCATTATCTCATCATCACTGAACCGTTGTTCAAAAGGGAGACAATTTCCAGTGGTTAGGAATTTCTGCCATTTATGCCGATGAACCAATGAGGGGTCGATAACCAACAACCTTGCAAGTCATTGAATGACTGAGAAAGCTCATTACCTCCTCGAATTGTTCACAGGAAAGATTTAAAGATCTTTAAAGGCTCCGCTTGGGGTCACCATATGATCCATCTGCAAGCAGTCTCAACCCTGTCGGATCGGCTATGAGAACTGAAACCAGAACAAGCATGTTACTTGCTATGTGAATTCACTGAATTCGCTTTGCCGTTCAAAATAATTCTTCCAATTATTTGTATATTTCTGTTTTTCACTGTCAAAAACTGCCAAACTTCTTATAAGTCTTGTCGGTAAAAATGAGGATTCAAGATGATAGAAGCCTTCGATGACGCGATTTTTCCCTTTTCAGCTGCCTATTCCCAGTTTCACTCGGATGTAATCTCGACCTTGTAGCCTGCGTGGCAAGCGTTTCCGTAGGGCTTTCCGTCCGTTCGAGAAGTTTTTCGCTTTTTGGCTGCGTAAAAATTGGGGCGAGCGCAACACTGATGGAAGCAGCGGGGAGAGGGAGGGGAGGCGAGAAAGGGAAACACTACAATGCGGCGCCAATCAGGAAACTCCGTTCGTGGACGAACGGGTTTTTCAAAATCGTGGGGTTTGCGGGCAAGCGTTTCCTTCTCTCCCTTCCCCTCCCCCTTCTCGCAATTTTTTGCGCTCGCCCCAATTTTCGCGCAGTCAAAAAAGCGAAAAGTGCCTTGAACGTGCGGAAAGCCTTACGAAAACGCTTGCTACGCAGGCTATCGACATTGTGACAAGGTTGACCGACGGCAATAATAATGCGGTAACACGTCATCGCTTTAAAGGTGATTAATTTCCAGGTTTGGCACTGAAATACCTTTTCGTTTTACAGATTTTGGAGCAGAACTCAGAATGGCAACTGGAGCACCTGACAAAGACAAACCAATGGATGAAAAATATAGAAAGATCTTAAGGAGGGTCAGGGTGGAGCTGGTGAGAGACATGAACGTTAGGAAGGTTTTACGTCATATGGCAGCTGCTGATGTGTTTACAGTAGAGGATGAAGACATAGTAAAGTCAAAGGGTAGTCGACAGGAGCAATGTGAAACCTTTTTAGATATATTACCAACAAGGGGTTCAAAAGCCTATGGCAGCTTCATCAAAGCACTCAAGGAAGTTCAATCGTTCCTCACTGAAGTTGTAACTGAAGCCGGTAAGTGATTGATGGTGCTGTTTGTTCAGACCTTGTGTGTAGACCAGGTGTTGTAAGCGCCCATAGCGCTAGATTGTTCCGATTCACCACAAACATGTATCCTTTCTGTTCAAAACCACTGAGCTTGCTTTAAAGTATGGTATTCTCTTGATTATGTTAACAGGGTCGGAGGGAGGGATATTTTAGCCGCAATACCCTTGTAAAAAGGAATCATAAGAAATATCATGGTATTTGTGAAGATGTACCATTGGCTCGGGCGTCTTGAAAACCACTGCACTCCTGTGTGGGAGGCGCTGAAAGGGTACAGAGAGGGGCGACTTGGGAGCTAAAAAGCTTTATATCTTGGGTGTTTGGACGCCGATTTCACTAAAACTAAACAAGAGTATTCAAGAATAACTTGGTGAACTGGGAAGGTTTGGATCGAATTTTAGGGCAACGATTCATGCTACTTCAGTTAAAATTTGTAGAACGTTCTTTTGTTCTTTTTTGTTTTTTCTTTGTCCCACGCTCGCGACATGTTGAATATTCCATCTTTTCTTTTTTCTTCTCCGAGCTTAAAATTCACCATCTTTCTTTACTTATCACCTACAGGGCACTTCGACATTGCTGATCCTAGCAGTATGCAGGACGCGTGTCACCACGAACTCAGTAAATATGACCTATGCTCGCCACGAGTCTCCCAGTAGCTCAGTGGTTAGAGCGTGCGACCGGTGTAAGGAAGGTCTTGGGTTCGATTCCCGTCGGTGACTCAGATTTTTTCTTTGTCCCACGCTCGCGACATGTTGAATATTCCATCTTTTCTTTTTTCTTCTCCGAGCTTAAAATTCACCATCTTTCTTTACTTATCACCTACAGGGCACTTCGACATTGCTGATCCTAGCAGTATGCAGGACGCGTGTCACCACGAACTCAGTAAATATGACCTATGCTCGCCACGAGTCTCCCAGTAGCTCAGTGGTTAGAGCGTGCGACCGGTGTAAGGAAGGTCTTGGGTTCGATTCCCGTCGGTGACTCAGATTTTTTCTTTGTCCCACGCTCGCGACATGTTGAATATTCCATCTTTTCTTTTTTCTTCTCCGAGCTTAAAATTCACCATCTTTCTTTACTTATCACCTACAGGGCACTTCGACATTGCTGATCCTAGCAGTATGCAGGACGCGTGTCACCACGAACTCAGTAAATATGACCTATGCTCGCCACGAGTCTCCCAGTAGCTCAGTGGTTAGAGCGTCCGACCGGTGTACGGACGGTCATGGGTTCGATCTTTTCTTACGTTCTTTTGTGTTCACGTTTTCTCCGAAAATAAATTAAGCTTATTTGAAAGCCCTTTGAAAACGAGGAATGATGGTGCTTAATTTTTGACCATATCTCTATCCATTCCAGAGATAATCTGTAAGAAACTACATTTTTTAAAGGTTGGCAAAATAGGTTCTTGTATTTTGGGGTAGTTATTGGCAAATTAGGCTAAGTAGGTTCTTAATTTCTATGAAGGAGATATAGTTGTTGATTACCAGAAAAATAAATATACAGTATTAACATATTATTATTTTATATATTATTATATTTATTTATACAGTATTTATCTGAATTATAGTACTTTTATTTGTAATTACTGTCTGGTACAGTATTTTCTTGTATTATAAATTTGCAATCTCAAAGTCATACTCCTTAGTTAAAATGTTCATCATAACTTAACTGTAACCCACATATAAGAACCTGCTTGATCTTGCTCGGCTAAACAGGTTCTTATATTTTTGGGTATTAAAATGGCAAATTTCTGCCAGCAGGTTCTTAAACCACTAGGTTCTTACACACGGGTTCTTACTGTATTGTGTACAGAGCAAGGACGACAAATCACAAAATGGAGAATATCTCCAGAAATATTGGTGTAAAAAACTAAAAGCTTGTATGGTTGTTGAACTTCACAAATACGTGTCTTTTTTTCATGCTCAGGCAAAGTTTCAGCTACTTTACACAAATTAATATTTCCGGAGATATTCTTCACTTTGTGATTTTTTTCCATGCTGCATCCATAACACGACGGTTATTCCAGGTTTGTTACCAAGTATACCACTGGAGCCAATCTCGGCTTGATCCAAAGCCATCTTCACGTTCACTGAACATGATATGCGAACACTAGAACTCCTTAATCAAGAGAATCTGGTACATTAAGTTTGCTCAAATCAACATTATGGTGAGCAAACCACAAATTAAACGTTGTATTACCTTCCGCAATGTCATATTCTAGAGCGTTATATTAAGGAAACTCGACAACTTACGAACTTAACTAAACTAATATCTTGTATTTTTTGGTTACATGTTTGCGGTAATTTTAAAATCAATTTTAAACGATGCAATTTGAAGTCCTTTAAATTGCGCATACGATTATTCTCTCTTCTACACCACAGAAAACAAGGAACTTAATGATGAACTAACCTCAGAACGGCAAAATAGTGCAGGCCTTCAAGGAAAACTTAGATCTCTACAAAGACTTCTAGAAGCCGAAAGGAAAGAGAAAGAGAAGATCGAAGACAGATATAAGGCGCTAACTGAAAAGCTACGATGCGAGGAGGGAATGATCACAACAAACAAAGACAATAAAGAACGGGAGAGAAGACAGCATGAACTAACAGACCTCAACAACAACGAAGAAAGAAGCTCCTCGATAATAACCGATGTCCAAGGTTTGGGTGGTGAAAAATTTTGTCCGCAATGTAACGATTTGAACAAGAAGATCATCAAAAGTTTGACTATAGAGGGAGAACTACAAAAGAAAATTAATCAGTTAAAAGAGGAGAACAAGAAGTTGAAAGAGGAGAAAAGAAGACTCACATCAAAGATCAAAGTCATTGAAAAACAAATAAGTATGGATGAACTGAAGGATGTAAAAGCTGAATGTGATCGGCTGAAAAGAGAAAAAGAATTCTTCTCTACTGAAATGGCAAACCTTCGTGAGAAAGTGGATAAATTGGGCAGCAAGAACGAAAAGTTAGAAGACGAAATGACTAAAAGCAAGACGTTCGTGAACTGTAAGTAAACACTCATTGTTTATCTTATATTGTGATTTAGCACGACTCAGTGGACTGACCATTGATAAAGTCGTAACATGATTGGCTATGTAGGTGCTTCCTATCAATCGACACAACGGCATTGGAACGCAAAAGGTGTAATATCAATATTTTGTGTTTACTGGGTCATGCTAAAATAATTACGGAGCCTGTTTGCTCCCGGTTTCCATGGACGTTGATAAATGACTGGGCTGGGCTTGCCAACCGCTATACCCCATTCATAAGCCTCTGCCAGCCGGGCTGGAAATTAAACCTCGAGCTTGTAGCCTAATAACTGCTGTCCGACTGTGACAACCCCTGGATATCATCATAGCGTGCTCTGATTGGTTCTCTACTGGTGAGCTATCAACTCATAAAGTGAAGACCAACTTTCCCATGCCAGAATGTCGTTATCAGAGAATAACGAGCTTAAGTAACAACGGAGAAAAACGGAACTGGAAGCTAGTTGACAGTCAGTAGTCGTCACTTCGTCGTCACCCAAGCCCTCTGAGTACGGCTTGAAAAAGTGCTATAGAGGGTGAGTGGTATCCTGTTTAAAAATCATGCCAGCTGTAGAATCCAAAACTCTGCTTTGTTCCATTTCTATTCACTTGCTCGTTTTCTGACTGTGAATAACCTGTGATCAGGCCTATGCTTTACCGAGCGAAACGTAAACAGAGCCTCACCGCAGATTAAGGTGTTTCGATACAGTTTTTTGGGGACCATACCTAACTTTTTGAATCGGCTCTTAGACAGTCTTCTCCTTGTCAGATCAACGTGAAATTTGCAATACTTGTTGCTTTTGGATTGAACTTTAGCGTGGTTTACATTTTGTAAAAATCGATATTTCCATGATAACGATAAACAAAAATCCTCGAAAACAGTAAAATTGAAATTTTGCACGATCCAGATTTCGCTTCGAAAAGCAAATACCAGCATCTTAAACTGTGGTGTATGGCAAACAAAATATACAAGAACAAAAAAATTCTGTATGTTTGTTTTGAAGTAAATCGCAAAAACATTTTCAACCTTAGTTTTTGCCTAGTAATAGTAAATGTGCCGAAAAATAATCAACGCTTTGATGAAATGGCTAGTAAATACTGTTAAAATGTGTCTTTTACTTACTATTTTACGCCTAGAAAGTTTTTTTGAAACTGGTGTTCGCGATCTCGAGGACGACTTGTTTTTCTAAGATCATTCGCGTAATAATTTTGTGGTAATTTTTTAATTTGAGCGCTTTTGCGAAAATCTTAAGAACGGCTCAATAGATTTTTTTAAAACATTAAACATGCGTGCTTGACGATGTGGCCAATTTTAGTTTTGAATCTTATTAACATTGATTCACTGGAACACTTTTAGATTTAACGTTAAAGAGGATGTATGAACCGACGGAGAAGGTTGCGTTACAAATTCACAGTTGGCACTGAGTAGATGCTAATATATTCAAAGTAATTCGTTGTTCATTGCTTCGTGTTTTTTATCTGGTTTCTTTGTTCTTTGTTGCACTTTAGATTACAACAAAAAGTAAAAATCACGGAAGAATGCATTGCGCATTACTTTGAATATATTAGCATTTACTTGCGAACTGTTTATATGTAACGCAAGCCTTTCCGTCGGTTCATACATCCTCTTTAACGTTAAATCTAAAAGTGTTCCAGTAAATCAATGTTAATAAGACTCCAAACTAAAATTGGTCACATCGTCAAGCACGCATGTTTAGTGTTTTAAAAAAATCTATCGAGCCGTTCTTAAGATTTTCGCAAAAGCGCTCAAATTAAAAAATTACCACAAAATTATTACGCGAATGATCTTAGAAAAACAAGTCGTTCTCGAGATCGCGAACACCAGTTTCAACAAAACTTTCTAGGCGTAAAATAGTAAGTAAAAGACACATTTTAACAGTATTTACTAGCCAATTCATCAAAGCGTTGATTATTTTTCGGTGCATTTACTATTACTAGGCAAAAACTAAGGTTGAAAATGTTTTTGCGATTTACTTCGAAACAAACATACAGAATTTTTTTGTTCTTGTATATTTTGTTTGCCATACACCACTGACAGTTTAAGATGCTGGTATTTGCTTTTCGAAGCGAAATCTGGATCGTGCAAAATTTCAATTTTACTGTTTTCGAGGATTTTTTTTATCGTTGTCATGGAAATATCGATTTTTACAAAATGTAAACCACGCTTAAGTTCAATCCAAAACCAACAAGTATTGCAAATTTTACGTAGATCTGACAAGGAGAAGACTGTCTAAGAGCCGATTCAAAAAGTTAGGTATGGTCCCCAAAAAACTGTATCGAAACACCTTAATTTCTGATACACTTTGACCTCGGGAAGTAATGTTTATTCATCAAATTAATCAGCTTCATACAGAAAAAAGGAACACACTTTTATGAATATCACATTTTTGTGGTCTACAGAGGAATCATAAACAGGTAATATTGCCTTTTTTAATGTTATTTTAATCATTATATAGGCGTTTTGTTACCCCACGGAACGGATTTTCGAAGTTCTGGCGTCATCGGTGCTTTAAAAAGAAATGCCTCAGCTACGCTTGTTGCCACACGTTCGTCTGACGGGCCGGGAAAAGCAGCTGATGTACTCTGCCATCGAAATGACAAAACCTGTGGCACAGAGGAAAAGAAAGGCCCGTGGTGGCGCATTGACTTGGGAGAGAATTATCTCTTGTTCATCACTCACTGTGCTTTGAAAAACGGCCGTAATGATGCGGTCCTTCGTAAGTGGCAGCTTCAAGGGTCAACTGATGGACGTGACTGGACAGCGTTACGAACTGAAAGGAAACAGTTTGAATATCCCGGTTTTACAGCAACTTGGTCAGTCGAAGGTAAAGTGGAAGCTTTCCGTTACTTTCAAATTCTGCAAACGGGCTTGAATTCGTCTGGAAAATATGGCATTTTTCTCTCTGGTGTCGAGTTTTACGGCGTACTTCTCGAAGTGAGACATGGAATGAGTACGCTATCAAAAAGCTCAAACCATTAGAAAGTTGAAGTAATCTAGATTAGGACAAGGAAGAGGAGGTGAAGGATAGACTAGTTATACTCTTTTCTGTCTCCACAATTCCGGCATTTGCTTATACATGTTGAGTTATTTTTGTTTACACTCGTGAATAACTTTAATTATTAAAATACCTTATAAAAAATAATCAGTATACCTTAACAATGTGTGGTCACCAATTGTTGTTGATTCGAGTGTTCCCTATCCTCTTCATCAAAGTTCTTCGTTTGTGTGTCTACTTCATGTGGGCGCTGTTTTAATATTAAGGAACAAGAGTTAAAAAACAAACAAACAAAACAAAACAAATGCTGTCGCAGGTTAGACATGTGGAACATCTTTCACTGCCAAGTTGGGACAGCAGCAGCTGCACCTTGAACAGTCTTAATAATAAGGTCAATTTTTGTCTTGACTGCAAGGTAACAATAAAAAAAAAAACTGCCCGTTAGAACTGAACTCTAGTTGCATGAGATGGTTAACAAGGGTGTTTCGAGTTCTTCAAAATTCTGAATAACAATTCTGTCGAGTGTATGCTGAAGCTGAAGGGCGTAAAGCGGGTGTTTTATATTTCCTTTATCAAATTAGACAAGATAGCCAATCAGATTGCCGGCGTTATACCATTTTTGCGGCATCCATTTTTTTTTCGTTCTTTGTGAGTTTTTTTTTTAATTGTAACCATTTTATTAGAATTAGGTTTCAAAAAGATTGTCTTATTTTGCAAAATGTCAATCGATTTCAAATTATATCGTCCTTACAAATCACATAAATTTTTGTTATAAGACATTAACTTCCCCTGGATTAACCCCTGCTTGCAGAGTTTTCTTTTTCTTATGCATTATGAACTGAACTTGCATTTCATTAGTTTTATTTATTCTGCTAACTACATTCAGCTGTACATTGTGTCGTGACCAGTTTTTTGTTCCGTAAACGTGGATTTTTTTCACACAAATGTCGCTTTATACGAGGAGAAGCGTTTGTACTGTGGTCTTAAATCGCAAAAGTGGGTCTGAATAGAAACAACGCGAGCATCGTATACATGGGCAGTAAAATGCAGTCCGCCTCTCTCCCGTTATAAGAGTTTTGAATCCCTTTTGCCCGTGAGGTAAATGCGCCTTAAATTTAAAGCCGAATACAGAGGAAAATGACTCTGCAAGCAGGGAAAACGTGTTTTGCCTTTTAATCAATCGAAAGGTAACTTTGAATTTCTCTCATTTATAACAAGTCACTGTAAACTGGATTTAAAAAAGGTACTGTTTTTCGGAGTGAGCTTGACGAATAGCTAGAAATGGTATTGAATAAGCTTCCATAATTTGTTTACGTTTGATTACATACTTTTCTCTGTTAGAATGTTTAAGTGATTTGTTTTGGTTTGATTCTATTTTAACATATTTTTGTACCAAATCAATCAATGAATCCCTTATAGTGTTGACGTTTATTTGTAAATGCCCTTCTACTGTTTGTAATTTTAGTGTATCTTAGATTTAGGGAGTTAGGTCGCAATTGGGACGAAAGTTCTATTCCTCTCTCCTGCCCCCCCCCCTCCCCCACCCCCCACTTACCTTTGGCTTTTTTTGCTTTTTGTTACGTATTGAATTCGTTTTGTTAAATGTCGCACTGTAATTGTTTTGGCAAACGCATTAAAATAAAATCAACAAATAAATAAATAAATAAATAAAGTTAAGTGAAGGGGAATTACTTCTAGGTAATTTAGTTTCATGCCTTCATTGGCCGAGAGCCATTGTCTATTGGAGTACATTTAACAATTATTCAGTCACAAAATCGAGTCGTGATGTTCATAGCTAACGAGGTGCACAGCGCTGAGTTGCCAGTTGCCAGTTGAGTTTATGTACGACAAGATTGAGTGGAATAATTGAGTATATAGACAACCCTTGAATCACGATCGCGGCCTGCAAGAGAGTTACTAATTAACTTTCCATAATAAACTTTTTGGTTAAACAAGCGTGCAGAGGCATGTTTTTAGCCCTCTTTTCTCGCCCCACTTCTTCGCTATATACCAGGATTTGAACTGATAGCCCGGATAGCTTGTTTATCAGGCCAGGGGCTGCTGACAGCTCTGAATAACGCAATGCACACGCTCCTTAAGCCACAACATGCAAAGTCCTCACGCTTGAATTTTTAAGTGGCTGTTTTGTTCTCACCCCGACTAAAATTGTCCCTGTCTAACTCTTACCTCTGTTTCACAAAAATCATTCAAATTCAAAATCCATTTGAAAAAGCCGTCATTTTGAAATGCCTGCGTTTAGCACCGCTGACCAGTTTGACAATTTTCAGCGCTGTTTAGGATTCTATTTTGCCGTGCGTCTGGTCAGTTATAGATCACAGATGACGTCAAAATGTGGCAGGGACGAAAAGGTGGCCAGAAGACGAGTGATTTATGCAAAAAGAAAACAAAACAATTAGTAAAGAAATAAAACTATGAAAACTCGACGTTTAAAACTGTTTAATTTAATGAATTCTTCTATTTGTACTTTTACGTAGCCGAAAAGTAAAGGACTCCCTTGACCGCACAATTTCGATCACATTAGTAAAAGCGTTTCCCTTTTGGAAGGAGAGCGGTAGTGTAGGCATAAATGTTTTGTTGAGAAGAGTTTCTTGTTCCGGCATTTTTCTGTGTTTTTCGAGCCATGGATTCCACGTTTGAGGCGGTCGAAAGAGTAGAGAAAACATATCCAGGTCACACAGAACAGGACGTAAAACAAAATCGACGAAAGATAAGGACACATAAATAAGAACAAGACAGATGACTTTATATGGACCGATGAAGAAGTGGAGATTGTTTTTAACAAACGACTCCAAAGTCTCATTCCTCGAGATGACAAGCTGAGCGTGAAAATTGTCCCACCAATCGCTTGTTCATCCTGTTCTCATCCGAAATCGTCCTTCTAAAGTGAATCATTTGCAAATTTAAATTGGCAACATTAATGTGTAAACAAGCAATTAAGCTAGAGATAACCCCGAGAAGAAGCGAAGCCAACATCCGAGCGTGGCTGTCTGCCATATTGAATACTTTTCTATGGCGGTTAGAGGACTGGTTCTGAAGCTGTGATGTCATCGGTTTGGAAAGTCTTGGTTTTTGCCTTCCACACGACAACGATAAGCCGGCGTTTCGATTCGCTCCATTTTGCACAGCGATCTCGAAAGTCTCCGTTTTTGGTAACCGAATACACCGTTAATGTGTGAACGGGAGGTCAAAACGCAGAGAAAAGAATGCGTTTTTGTACGAAAACATGTACGTGTGGACGCAGCCTAATCTTGGAAGAGGTACTATAGTGGTTTGAATCTTTGTTAGCAAAACATATCTAGCTTTTAGAATAGCATTAAATATTCTTTGAACAAATCAAAGCCTCTTACATGACTAAAAGAGAGTAATTGAGAGTCATTTCGGACGGATAATGTGTTTTGTTGTAAATTTGTCTCTTGGCTGTTTAGCTAATAATGATAAGTAAATTGAGGTTTAACGTGAAATGAGCCGATTTAAATTGGTTGAAAATCGCGACTTGTTTCGACCTTTTAGAGCTTGATTTCACAGGAACTTTGAAATATCCTCAGTGAAAAAGCATAAATTGGGAGTTTTCTATTTCCTTTTTTCAAATCAGTCGAGCTAACCAATCACAGTGCGCGTCCAGGTGTTATCCCGCAATCATCATTAAGATTTATAATTTTGGTTTCAAGAAATTTTCGCTTTTTCTCTGATATAAACGCTTCATGTTCAATTCATCAAGGGAAGTTCTTCCTCTACGTCAACTTTGTCTTTCTTGGGCATCTTTTAATGCAGTTGAACTCCACTGAACGATCTACCTGCATTAAAGCGGTCACTGCATTAGCCATTCCCCAAGGGTGACTGCTTAACCAAACTCGTTAGACTGTATTTTGGAAGTCAGAAATGCATTGTGACTCCTGGAATATAGAAAAGATCGCTCTTTTACTCTCATTCCTTCCCAACTATCGATTTCCATTTATAATTTTGATGGTGTTTCGTTTTGTTGGCTGATTCGAGTCTGTCGAAATGAGCTTGATTCGGAATATTCTAGTTTCCTATTTGTTTTGTTAAGCGACAAATAATAAACCACATTTTCTCCACCATAGCTTGTTGCGTATTTCTGGTAGCCCACGCAGTGCATTCTGGTGAAAAGCGAGCAAAACTGTTGAAATCGAGATTTTCTCTGGCTTTGTATTACACTCAGTCTTTTCGAAAGCCATGCTATATGAACTGCTACTAGGCTTTTGCGGACGCTCCTCGTAATTGCTATATTTGAAAAACACTTGCCTCGTCGTTGTAAAAAAACCCATAAATCTTGGCGACTGTCTATCAATATTGCACAGTGCCAGAATAAATCTAGCTACTAAATGCAAAAATCATGAAGCTATCCCGCGTAAATGCTATACAGTATCAGCACTAGACATTCGTAAGAGCATTTGTTCCGGTAACGAAACGATTATCCCTTCGAGTGAGTTGACAAGTGACTATTCTAAAAAAAGGGCACCTTTCCTCCCAGAGTTATTTCATTCGCTCAGGCCTATGAACGCGGATGCTCGAAACCAAAAGAACGTCAACAACAAAAACAATTTCCATATTTCATTTTTCAAAACACTGAAAACGAAGAGAATCGTTTGAATGAAGAGAATCGTTTGAATGGTCGCCCTTTAAGGTTTTTACCCACAGACGGACTCGAAAGTGAAGAAGGTTAAGGTAAAGAAAACACTACTTAGATGGCGGCCTTGGTGCAAAGTTGTGACAATTCTGAACTGAAAGACAGTTTGAAACAAGTCTTTCGGCCACAAGAAACACTCGATGATCCTTGCGACGTTACTTTGGTGGTCGAAGATGGAATAGAATTCAGAGCTCATGGACGTGTTCTTTCACAGGCAAGTCCTTTTTTGAAAGATTGCTCATCAGTAATATGAAGGAGGTTAACGAAGGGTTGGTTCGATTGGAAATGGTCACAGTCTGTCATGGGAGATATACTAGAGTTCATTTATACGGGTGGTGTTCAGCGAATAGCTCCAGAGATTTCCCCAGACCTGATTATGATGGCAGATTATCTGATACCTCCCCACCTTAAGGCGCTAGCTGAAAAAGTATTTTTTGTTAAAAATCTTATCATGAGTACTTCAGATTGCATCTCCGCTTACTACTTCGCCGAAAGATATCATTACAAAGAAGTTGGCGACAAGGCCAAAAAATTCATCAATGCAAATTTCATCACCGTAGCGAAAACAGAAGATTTTGTGAATCTGTCCAGCAAAGAGTTTAACAGTTGGATTTCAAGCGACCATGTATATGTTAACGCCGAGGAAGATGTTCTTAAGGTTATCCTAACGTGGATCGATCGTCACAAAAGCGAGCGAAGGAAATATTTCGCCGATTTATTTCGACAGGTTCGCCTTGTTTCTGTAGCGCTTGACTACTTACACAGTGATATCGCGACAAATGATCTTGTGAAAGATACTGAGGGTTGCTTGGATCTTGTGGAGGACTCTTTGAAGATTATTAACTCTGAAAACTTTAAACATGTGAGCGTGCAGCCTAGAATATCGCTTATGACCCGTACCCATGCCATTGTAGCCGGTGTGGAGAACCATCTCCTATGCTATTTTCCTAGTGAAGATAGGTGGTACAGATTGGGCGAGAGTTCAAGTTACTCGATTTACCTCCATGTCATGGTAAACTATTTTCCTTTCTTGAAGGGAGATTTCTGAGCTGTAGGCAAGAGATGCAGTGCTACGATCCATTCTACAACTGTTGGACATCATTGCCATACCACGAGAAAGAAGATGTGAAACAAATATTTGTCAGTAATGACGATAAGGTGTACGCTTTGGTGTCTGAACCATCAATCAAACCGAAAGGTGTGATTGATGACGTAAAATGTTTGTCCTACATCAAGCAGTATAGACCAGAATGGGACCTTTGGGAGTGCATATCATCATTTGACCTGGGTTTGAAAGTAAGAATCTGCATTGTGGCCAAAGACAATTTTATTTATTTCCTAGGTGGAGCAGTGCGAGGCTCTTACAATTACCTAAACGATGCGTTCATGTACAACCTTTGTACAGAAGAGTGGGAAAAGACAGCTGATATGCATGAAGAGAGAATGCAGGCTTGTGGTGCTGCGGGGAACGGAAATATTTACGTTGCTGGGGGAAACACCCAGAAAGGAGGTAGGCCAAAATCTTGTGAAGTGTACAACGAAGTAACAGATGAGTGGCAGCTAATGGCAAGCTTGATGTTAGAACCGAACTTGTTCAGCCAGTTGGTAAGTGTTGAAGGCAAGCTGTATGTATTGGGTGGTTCATTTGACACAAACTCACTCCACACAAATGAACAAGGAACAATAGTTCAGTGTTATGACCCCCACAAGAATGAATGGATGGTGTCGACAAATATACCTTTTGACAAGAATCTAAACCAAGGATTCGGCCGTGCTTGGGTGTGCTCGATGAGACTTTACAAAGAATTCCTCAGTCGTCTTCAAGAAGCCTCATCACCAAACTCTTTGCCTACTTAAGAGAGCAGTGGCGGACACAGGATTTTTGAAAGGGGGGTGGCTGACCTGACAGATCGATATCGGAACAATCCGAGACAAAATCGCCTCAGTGATAGTTTTGTTCCCTTTCTTAATTTCAAGCTTAGGCGACCCCACAGATGGGGGTGGCTAGCCACCCAATCCACCCCCCCTGGATCCGCCGCTGGAGAGCCAAGATCCAAGTTTCACCATCTGAGTTTCGATTTTAGTTTCTTACCTTTCAATTAGATGCATGATTGCATTGTTTTTGTGATTTGTATGAAAGTACTATATGTTGTGACTTGTTTTGTGTAGGACAGACAATCAGTTTCGTGATTTCAGTTTCATGGCCGAAAAGCCGCTTCCTACCTTTCATTTTGGTACTTTCCAGCAGTCTCTTTTCTTCTGATCTCCTAATTCTCCTATAGCTTATCGAGCGGCGAGCGGCGTCCATTGCATAACTTGTTATTCAGACATTTCCGCTCCCGAAAACCATATGAGGTAGAAAGGATTACTAAACACAGTCTAAGCTCGGAGTCTAAGTTACAATATAAAAAAAGTTCCCCACTAATCAATCTAGTGTATTCTAACGTGAATCACTGTTCACCAGTTTTCCTCTTCAGCTGGTTCTAGATTATGCTGAAACAGCCATCAAGACTACTCTCAAAAATTGGATTTATCAACTGATTTGATAAGGTAAATTGACCAAAGTAAATTAAGAAGTCCAAAAGCTAACGTTTCGAGCGTTAACCATTCGTCAGAGCGAAACGTCAGCTTATGAATCAAGTTCGTATGGTTCGTATACGTACATTGTTTGTCGTATTTGGAACCAGCTGCCATCAGTTGTAAAGAAAACACCAATGTGTCATCTTTTCGCAAACATTTAAATAAGTTGAATTTTATCGGCTACCAATGTAGTGATTGCCTTTGATATTATCTTATTTATATACACAAATCCAATTAACCTGTTAAACACTTGTATCGTGAGCCTCTGGCCCGGGAGATTGGGAAACCACTCCCTGTGTTCTTGACGTTAAATATATTAAATAAATAAAATAAATTATCCTAAGTTCTTTACGGATCTATACTTTAAGGATCGAATCAGTTTTTTAGTTCAGCGGAAGGGTTTATAATACCGCTGGAGATTTACGAGTCAGCTGTTATCCTATGAGCCTTTCAGTCGGGAAAACCACCCTGACGAGTAAAATTTCTTCTTTTCTCAAATCTAGGCCTTTTAACCGCCAGTACCTGTGGAGAAACTTGTTGGAAATTTGGGTAGGGAGGTACTGCTAGGTCCCTCAAGACCTGGTTCTGTTCAAGACAAAAATCTTGGATTTATCTGCCTTGCTTTTAATCTACCACGTCCCGCGACACGTTCCGCCATACGACTACTTCGTTATTACCACTTTTTGTTGGCCTCAGGGATAGCCTATGTGGTCATCTTCTTATTCGACAACTCCGTTTTAAAACACTTGTGAACCGTTGGTGGTCATTTTAACGGGGTTCCTTTGTAGGCTGGCCCCAGCTACCAGCTACCTGCTCAGCTGCTACCTGCTCCTTCGTCTGCGCATGTTCATTTTAATCCCCCAGTTTTTTGAGGGGCATACTAATTAACAGGAAGTCAATCATTAAAACACATTACGTCAAAGAATAAAAAACCGCAGAAACGACCTTGGGTCATTTGTTAATTACTGTCACTAGGAATAATGCAATAAGGCATGCGATCGACTAGACTAATTTAAGACAGGTCTTAGTGACCCTGTTTAAGACCATCACGGGATGATGTTGCAGATGAAGTGAAATGTTTACTTGATTTTCCTTAGCGCCGTTAATATCTTTTTGCCTGTTATCTTTTTTTATTATATGGCAAGCAATTCTTCAGTCCGAATCGAGTGTTCTGATTGGTTAGTCTTCGGTCGGGATTTTACAGTACGGACCATTACCATGGAAACGGTCCTTTTTGGATATTTTTTTTTCGTGCTAACGCTACAGCAAAATTCAAACTGTGAAAACGCAAGAAGATAAAAAAGAAAAGGTTTGGAGCTGGTACAAAACAAATGAACGAGGTAAACACGTCTGCTTAGAAAAAGCGATCTTCAATTAAGTTTACCGACTGGGCCAACGTTCTTCAGTGACTGTGTTTGTTTATTGTTTTTTTGTACGGCTATAGACTGTAAGCTGTAAAGACCCATGTAAATCGGCCAAGACTTAAACAATAATTATTAAAATTCAGCATTAACAAAAGAGTACGTTTCTCACAAGAAAACCTCACGGCGAAAAAGAATGAAAACTGCAAAACAACTAGCAAACGGCTTTCACCGGCAACTATACTGACTATAAATCGAAAGCAAACGATCACGTTCTTGTCTAGTTTAATATTCGCCATCGCTTCAGTCAGCGCTTTCCACAAGAACAAAGTAAAGCTACACGTACATGCATTAAACTAACAGGGTACCTTGATTCCTCAGCGAGATTTTTGATCTTGTAGTGCACAACCTTGAAAATAATTTTAGCGTGTTCACAAGTCCGCTCTTGCTGTAGCTCGCGCTAAAAACAACTTTGTTAGGTGCGACGAAAATTTGCTCTCAGCATTCACAAAGTTATCTTTAAAGCCACTGAAACAAACAACTTGCAGTATTTGATGGAGAGATAATTTCCAGTGTCTTTTTTTAGGTTCGAGTGTTCCTTTGTTCACAACGACTAACACGCTGCCACAATTTCCAGAGTTTGAGAAGCACGTGTGTGAGCCAGTTTTACCGCGGCCTTTTCATTATTCTTCTTTTTCCCGAATTGTCTCTGCCCATAACGAAGAATTGAAGTATTTTCAAATAAAACTTTCTTGTGTTGTACAGGACGACGAAAAACTGACACATATAATAGAAGCAGAGCAGTTTTCATTCAAGAGCCACGCAAGTTTCTGCCGATCGACAGCAACGATCATCAAACTGATTCGAAAGCCTGTTAAAATCGCTGCGCTGGCTTCTTTCCTTGACACCGCGCCGGAAATTGACTTGAATGAAGTACCGGAAGTGTTGTTTCGAACGAAAAATGATGCCATATAATAAACCACTTACTAACTTCACTTGCTCGGGACCGTACTGGGGAATATTGGCCCTCGGTCGTTTTTGTACGGACCTCGCTGCGCTCGGTCCGTACTGCCACGACCTCGGGCCAATATTCCCCAGTACGGCCCTCGCGTTCAGTTAGTAAGAGGTTATTATTTTTGATACAATTAAGAGTAACAATTTTTTTAGCACTAGTTACCATAAGTCGATGGTTGGTGAGTTGTCAGGTGTGAACTTATTATGATAACTGAAATGGCGACTTGGATAAAATGAAAACAAATGAAATTGCGCTCTCAAGTCGAATACTCTAGCGCACAAAAGGAAAATAGGAGGGTCGGTGGTACGAGGTCTGGCTCTGCATCATGTTGTGCGGTTCAGTTGTCTTGAGACAAGGAACCTTACTTCACATTGTCCCTCTCGAAGCACGTGCAGGAATGAGTACAACCCGGTCAAATTGAAGCTTCAACATCCCCCCCTCCCTGGGCAAACCCCAGGCATTTGACTGTGCATCGTGTCCCGAGAGGGGGGAATTTGAACGTTGCCTTGGATGGGTGGGGAATTTGAACCAGATTTACCTCTTGTTCTAGCGAAATATGCCTGTGAGTTTTGTGGGTTTTTGCGGGGTTTGACGGATTTCCAAGATAGAATTTCACCTTTGTTAGTGAATAACACTCTCAAAACAGCCTTTAAAAGAAGTTTTAAGGTGTCATCACGGCATATCTCTCTCTGAAAAGCGTGAACAGTGTTTGATTGAAGACGAAATTTCTCTTTGAGGAGAGGTATTTCAGTACTAATGGGTTGGGCATTTGAACGGCTTTTTTGCCCCGGGGGAGGGAATTTGAACAAGCCAATCTTCAAAAGTTCAAATGCCCGGGGGGTTGCCCGGGGGGGGGGGAATGTTGAAGCTTCAATGTGACTGGTACATTAGACGACAGATCAGATTACTAAAAATTGCGTCATCGTATTACAATTTGCTGAATATGCGCAATTACAGTTTATCAAAGTCTTATTACAGACTTTTCATGATCACGGTTATTATATATAATGACAATACATTTCCTAATATTCTGTTCAAAAGGACCGACTTTTTTAACCTTAAGAATGTGGGAGTTCAAATTGGTGAGTCAACAGTTGTAAGCACAGTAAAACTATTCTCAATCCCCATTAACCCTGTTATCCAGTAGGTGAGTAGTCCTTGGTGTTTCCAGTGGAGCGAGTTGACAAAACTTGAAAATTCAATATTTTGCAGGTAAACTGTTGGAAATTTAAAATCTTGCTCAGAAAAATCTGGAATTTTGAGTATTTTTCCGGCAAATCTTAAAAGTTCAATATATTATACAAAAGTAAAACGCAAGCACACAACGGTCTGGGCAATAATGGGCCCACAAATCGTTTCCAACGTTATGGGTACATATCTCAAAAGTCATAAGTGAAGAACCGTTTTCTACCGTGAAGCCAAAAATTAAAAGACTTGAAAAGGGGCACATGACATCACTAAGAGCTTGTTAATTACTTGGTTCCCATAACGTTGGTCTGTTGTCATTCCGAAGTCCCTACAACTCGTACAAGTCCCTAGAACCGTTAACGGCTCTGCGAAATCGTGAAATTGGCTGTGGACATAATGGGGATTCCGAGCAAGTAACATTACATTATTGTGTATTATTCAAAATTTTAAACTGACTTAAAATTTGCGCTTATACTAACTGCAGTAGTAAAATTAGTGGAATGTTTAAAATACTGTCGGAAGGAAAACGCAGTTGTTAACACCTTCTATCAGGTCACATTCATTCCCTGCCTCACGTCGAGAAGGACTCCGTATAATTCGACACCAGAAAGATGAATGCCATATTTTCCAAAGGAATTGGTGCTTATTTGATTAATACGGAAGTAACGGAAAGCTGTCACTTTGCTTTCGACTGGCCACGTGGCTGTAATAAAGCTGTGATCAGTTTTCAATCGTTTCTCTCCCGTCTTTAGCAATGTCCATTTGCGTCCATCAGTTGATCCTTGAAGCTGCCACTTACGAAGGAGTGGATCACTATGGCGGTTTTTCAAGGCACAGTGAGTAATGAACAAGAGGTTTTTCTCTCCCAAGTCAAAACACCACCACGAGTGTTCCTTTTCTTCCGTGCCACAAGCTGTGGTATTTTTGTCGAACAATACGTCACTTGCTTTCCCCGGCCCATCAGAGGAACGCATGGCGACAAGTTTAGCTGAGGGAGTTTTCTTCAAGTGATAGAAGACACCATACCTTGTACTCGGTAAGGAGACACCTGAAAAAGAATCATTGTGAACTAAAATCATTTGATATAATTCTATCTTACCAGCACCACATTCTCCCAAACAACAGCTTAGTCATTTTCTTATCGATCTGAAAACCTTGACAATCCGACCATCTCTTTAATGAGACCAACAACCACTTTTTGGAGCAACAAAGGACCACATTTTGGAGCAACAAACCACCCTCTCCTTCTTTTAAAAGGTTTATTCTCGTGATCAATGATCAAAGGCCTTAATTTAGACTACCATCTGGTTGGTTGGGTACCAGACTGTGGACTGGTAGGCCTGGGTTCGATTCCCTGCCGGACCAACCCTCAGGGTCTTTAAATAAGTGAGGAGAAAGTGCTGCCTTTGCTCTGACACTACCCGATTCGGCTTTCTCACTTTAACGGCAGTGGAACTTTGGCCCAAGTAAACAATCACACGCTTTTATCGCTAGTATTTCTCGAACGATTTGTGCACCCGCTCTCGATGAAACTCTCGACAAATCATTGATCAGCAGTTCATGCCTAGAAATCCCTTCTTGTTGATTGAAATACTGCATTAAATCTCCCAATTCGTTCGAAGCTGTTGCGAAATTATTCGCCAGGCGTTTCAACAACGAGGGAAGACTGGGCACCTTTGAGGTCTCACGCAATCCAAAATTGTGATCATAGTTTTGTTGTGCGAGTCTTCATTAACGTTTCGAAGAGTGTGTGGATTGCAGGGTAATTTAACATTAGAATTTGAAAGAAATACAAGAAAGCCCAATGGGCATTTTAACCGGCTGTTCTGAGCCACCCGTATTTATACGAACTATCGTGACGAAAAGTGTGACTGTGTGACACTGTATTTTGACTATAGCGTTACTGGATGACGTAATGTTCTAACTCTGATGACTGTTATCGCTCTTTAGTCAATGACGTCACGTTAGTGACGTCATATGGCTACTGTCAGAGCCTAAAAATCAACGATATACGTGTCGTGTCTGTCTTACGATTTGTGAGGCTGAGGGGATATTCTGTGAGACGATGGGTGGGGGTGTGCACCAGGACACTGAAACTCTTACCTTATCAGCGGCACAAACCCATACAGGTAACGTTATGGGAGTAAGACCCCCGCGCTTTGAAGTGTTTTGCATTCGCAAGTGTGGATCTACTTCGAATGCCTGTTTTTGTACGTGAGGCCTGGCAGGATTTTATTCGCGTTGTAGTCCTGTATTTACTAAGCTGAAGTACAAATTTCCACAGCAGCAAACACAAGACGGACTTGCCAATTTGGGGTGTCTGTAAAACCTGGAACACCCCGAAACACTCCGGAACACACCCGGAACACCCTGGAACACACCCGGAACACACCCGGAACACCCCCAGAACACCCTTGGAACACCCCGGAACACCCCCGGAACACCCCCGGAACACCCCGGAACACCCCCGGAACACCCCAGAACACCCCGGAACATCCCATAATGCCCCGGAATACCCTCAATACAGCCAGGAACACCCTTGAACACCAAAAATAGTGGTCAGCGGTGAGACTGCTCACGTATAGACTGACCCGAGGATCTCCGAAGATGAACGAAGATTTTCGAAGACTTTTCCGGATCACCCGAGGATTTCCGAAGCTTGTTATCTAGCATTGAATTTAATGACAAAAATAACATTCATTTGGTGTGTTTGATTTTGAATATTTCAATTCAATTATTTAATTTTTTTGTAACTCATGCAAGATTTGCGTTATAACTCTCGACAAACAGATGTGACGTCATGGATATAAGTGAAATTCTGGTATGTGGTATGTGGTATGTACTCTCTTCGTTGATATTTTCCTTTTTTTGTTTATTGAATTTTTTCTCTTAAAGTCTAACTAGATCGGATTGTGACAGTAAATAAAATACTTGTTCCTTTTCTTGCTATAAGAGTGTAAACTCCTTTTGCTCCCGGATTACATTGTGACATCCCACATTATAAGCCCTCGGATACCTCTACAAACTTATAGTGAGTACTTTTTTGCGGGCTCACATTTCTCCTACTGATTTATCTTCCGAGCTACGCTCTTTTATTAACCAAAAATATATCCAGGCCTAATTGCAAAAACATTGTCATTTAGATATGAAAAGAGAAAGCTGTGAGATGGGAATTTATTAGACATGGAAACTACGTTCTCGAATTTTAATATTCTCGAAGCACACTGTAATGTGGTATGATACTTCAAATTAATATAAACTGAGTTGATAAAAGGTGAATTGGCCATCTAAAAGCTCACATTTTGAGCGTTTTCAAAAGCTCAAAATGTGAACGCTCGTGAACACTTTTTTAAACGCTCAATTAAAATTGCTCTGCGTCAGAGCGAAACCTTGAATGTAGTTTGCATACCTAATCTATTCCTATTTCTCTCTCTTTTTAAATTTTTATATGAAATGTTTTTTTTAATTAGGTGGATATGAGCGTAACGAACCGGCGGGCAAACCTGTGGTAATAAAACGATGACGATCGTGTGACCTCGGAATAATGACCTCATAACATTGCCTGACACTATTATTAGGCTTTGTGTCTTTGAGGTCAAACCTGAGCGTGATAATGCAAACTTCGCACGAGAAATATCACTGCAGAATTATTAATTCAACTGTCCCCTTTTTTGTTTTTCATATCACTAAAAATCGTAAGCTTGTTGATATGAAGGACACGTGTATAATATATTTTTTCTATTAAATATTGGTTCTTTCGCTGTTCTCAAAAGCTTCGAAAATATCCCGAAGAATTCTTGAAATGCTCGTAAATCTCAGGGTGATCCGCAAAAGTCTTCTGAAGAATTGGGAATCTTCGGAGGTCTTCGGCTTAGTCAATTCGTGAGCGGTCTGACGGCTGACCACTATTTTGGTGTTCTGGGGGTGTTCCTGTCTGTTTCGAGGGTGTTCCGGGGTATTATGGGATGTTCCAGGGGTGTTCCGGGGTTGTTCCGGGCTGTTCCGGGGGTGTTCCGGGAATGTTCCGGGGTGTTCCGGAGGTGTTCCGGGGTGTTCCGGGAGTGTTCCGGGGTTTACAGACACCCGCCAATTTGAGATGTTGTATGAACAGACCGTGGAAATTAACGTTACTTCGATCCCTAATTAACAGTGAAAGAAACAATATTTAAAGCCCAAGTTTATAACGATAGTGAAAAGACTAGAGTAAAACAGCATAAAATTTTTCGGGATTATCTCTCGGTAATAGGGAATCTAAAATTTGCAGTGTCATTTTTGAGTGCGTGTTACAAAACATGAAACCATTTAAAACAAGAAAGCCTATTGGGCATTTTAACCGGCCATTCTGACCCTCCCCACCCCTAGGTTTCACAAACGTTAGCGCGATCCTCTATTTATACGAACCGGCATGACGAAAAGTGTGATTGTGTGACACAATATTTTTACTATAGCATTACTGGATGACGTAATGTTTAAACTCTGATGGCTCAGCTTATCTTTTTTATCGCTTTTATTTGTGCTGAAAAACGCAAATTCACTCAAACGTTGAATGTCGATATAAATTCGTCCACAACTGAGAATGCTCACACAGCGACGACGAAGTTGTCTGTTGTGCCTAGACCTTAAATACAAACAGTGAACATAGCAGTAGAATTAAAATATAACGCTTGATAAACACGAGCTCGAGCAGATCGTCAGAGTATGGGGCACGTCAAGGCATATCTCATGGCGTGATGTTTAAATCCGGTTTGCTAACCCGGGAATCCCCTTCCAAAAGTAAACAAGCGAGCGGGGACGAAAGTCGCCCACGTCTTTGAAAGCTAACGCGCCTGCCGAGCCGCAATCGATTTCGCGCTCACTCGCTTGTTTTTCTTTTCCTTCACTATCTCTGAACGGAAAGAGAGACTGCTCGTAGCCCTTAGCGTACACCACACGCAAACCACACCAATCCGTCGATAATATTCAGATATCTTCGTTCTTTCAATGCAAAAAGACCTACCCTATTAATTGATCTCCTTATTAATGACGATTCCTTCGTATCAACTTCTCGCCTCAAATAAACACTGATCTCTCTCCGTTCACAAGTCAGAACTATCATGTACTGATGGTGCAATCCACTAATATTGCATCATCATACTAGTACCAATTCCTTCTCTTCCTAGCCCACGCCGGCAAAACGCAACTGTCCTTTTTGTCCGCTGCGAAATACAAGTTAGCCAATCAGAAACCTTACAATCCACTTCGCAAACCACCCCCCCCCCCCATAAAACGGCAAGGGAAACCCCCTCTCACGTAGCACAATATTACACCGTTCCTATACAAAACGCAACTTTCAAAGCAAATCACATTCACAGAAGCGTGATATGCTCCTGACATTCACAAATCCTTCTGACTCCCACATTTTTACACCTTCAAAATTAAATGTCAATCCCAATAAAAAAAACTCCTGCGCTCAAAAAATTTTCACCATAACCACTAACTAGATCAGACAACACAGCCAATTTCGCATTCCATCCTATTAGCTGCTTTACTCAATTGCGCATGCGTTATACAAGACAAATACAAAAAACCCCAAACTTAACAACCCTTCGTCGTTGATATCTTAAATACTGTAAATTAAAAGACAAGAACACACGAAGGTAACATTCAGCAGACTAATATGCGCATGCGTCTTATATAAGACAGTACCGCTCTTGAGTACCCGTACCACAAGCTTTACAGCACTTTGTTCGTATGTTAAGCCAACTGACTATCACGACAAAACCGTGCCCATTTTATAAACCGGCGGTCGCCATAGCGACGGCCGGTTAACTAAATCGGAAATTGCGCGGCTTGTTGCTAGCTATTCTTAAAACTGAAAAACTTGAATGAAAGTAGTATTAAAACCCAAGTCACAGTGGTGATCAAGGAATTAGAGGATGGATGTAGTAAAATCTTTACAAGATACTAAACGTTATTTCGGGTTATTCATAGCTCAAAGTGTAAAGCGTATGTTGAGCAAATTTGCATAGTTGGCAGCTGTAATTTCAGCCTTAGGAATGTAACGCAACACTTAAAACATCTCGAACCGACCGAAACAGTACCGAAAGATTAACAACAACAGATATGTGACAAAGCATTCTAATAGAGACCTGTTGGATCTACTGGAAAGGGAGCTGAATTTGAACATTTTCGTACTGTTCGAAGTGTAAAGCAAACGAAATTTATTCGGCTGTAGGTTGAGACTCAAAATAAAGATGTGAGCTAAAAATAACTTTGTACCGTGGGAAAGTTAAAAATGTAAACATACTTTGGTCGATTTGCGAAGCAAAAAGACGAAAATTATTATAGCCGACTTGATTACAAAGCAAGCAACTTCAATCAACAGGGGAAATAAATATTTCAGTCGTGTTTATAAACACTAGTTCAAACCGATTTCGAACGAAAATATTGTGGATACAAGAAACGCACATTTGATGGCGTTTGATGACGCGTTTGATTGACGCACGTTTGATGTTTTGACAATACAATGTACTAAGAACGTAAGTGGTTGACTGGAACGTCTGAAACCTTACAAATTCAGCAAAGTAAAGTGAGTCGCGTGTCACACAAATCACGCAGAGCGTCAAAACGGTACCCTTTAGAAAGTTGATCGTTTATGAGCACGGAAAAGTATTGGATATTCGCCGGTAGAAGTAAGAAATTAAAAGGTTCAACTGCAACTTGCATTTATTTCTGAAGTAAAATTGTCAACTTTCCACTGATCTTTGCCTAAATTATGTATGCAATATTTCTGGACGGTGAGTTTAAGTTTAAGTTTACTTGTTTTTGTCTGTGTTCTTTGAAGAACCGTGAAACAAAGAGCTTTCTTCGGTTTCTTTACTCCGCGTAGTCACGCTGTTCGATCATTACCAGGTTTTATAGTGGATAACCACAAGATCTTTTTGGTGGTGGTAGGGGGAGGGGGGGGGGCTGCTGAGGGGTTAGGGTGGGACTTACCGGAGGTGAAAAGGCCCATAAGTTGTCCGGATAATTTTCACCATAGTGTGAAAAAAACGTCATTGGCTCTGCGCGCATTGCGTGCCTAAAGTCGGATTAGTGCAGTCGTGAAGACCGGAGTGGATCGTCAAAATACGTGAGATCGTCGAGTGGATCGTCAAAATACGTCGTGTAAGGCTCATAAGGTGTGTATTTCGCTATGGCCGATGGGATGGGATGACGTGGAACAGGAGCAGACGAGTCGCCATTTTGAATTGGGCAGGTGAAGAGGCTTGGTGGAAGCTTTAATTTGTCTGGACTGTGTTGTGGTCGAGTTTTCTGCTGACCTCAAAACATATAGAGAAGAAGTTGTGCACAGACATCGATAAGTACACACACGGACGCACGATAGGACAAGGGTCCACAAGAAATTATCGTAGGCATAGACGCAGACGTCCTCCGAGCGGTGTTAGACCTTTGCCTGTCACGAAAGGAAATACTGAAATATCTGTCAAATACTAGTGAAAGAAAAGAAGGAGGACTGATAATGACAGGAGGTGAAGTCCAGTGGCACTGTTGTTGCTGGTGGGACCAAAGTGTTGCTCAGACATCCTAAGGAAGAATCGTTCTCAGTAGATGTTGTGAAAGGAAAATTCTCGTGTATGTTGTCGTGGTTATGTTTAATACTTGGAAAGTATCTAGCTGCCAACGTCAAGAAAGGTTATTCGCAGGTGGGAAATGAATTACTACACGAGGCTGGATCCTCTTGGATTAGTATAAGTGGCACAGAAGGATACACCAGTTAGTCTTTCTAATTTTTTTGCTTTACTTTTGATTTTGAACCGATTTGTTCGATTTTAGAGTTCGAGACAACTTGCTGACTCCGGAAAAGCAAACCGGATTTAACGATTACGTCATAAGACATGCTTTAACGTGTTTGAGATAAAGCGACGACTTCGCTTTTTACTATTTTCTCCAGTGTCTGACGATTTGTCTGTCTTTATCGATAATCATGTTTTTTTGTGCCATATTTACAACAGTATATAAATATATCGCTCACAACTCTCGGTGAAAGCATGTTCAATTTTAGACAAATTTGTATCGACATTTAAATTTTTAGTTTTATTCAACAAAATATTTAAAGCGATAAGACAAATGAGCTGAGTCATCAGATTTTAAACATTATGTCATTCGGTAACGCAATAGGCAAAAAAACTGTCACAATTTTCGTCGCGCCGGTTAGCAAGTTGAGATTCTGACGATGTCAGTGTTGTGTTTGTCTTTGTCGATAATCGTGTTTTTATAGTGCCATATTCACAACAGTATATAAATACATTGCTCAAAACTCTCGGTGAAAGCATGTTCAATTTTGGACAAATTTATATCGACATGTAAATTTTTAGTTTTATTCAACAAAACATTTAAAGCGATAAGACAAACGAGATGAGTGATCAGATTTTTTAAACATTACGTCATTCGGTAACGCAAAAGGCAGAATACTGTCACAATTTTTGTCACACCGGTTAGCACGTTGAGCCAAGTAAAAATACTTATCGAGGGTGGAGTGGGTCAAAACGACTGGTAAATGCCTATAATGCACTTTCTTGTAGCCTGTACTATAGATCATAGCAATGATTTATTTCGTATTTGTATTCACGAGTTGGCTTAAGGAGCCCTTGACATGATTAAAGGGAACTGTGCATAAAGCGTGGTTCCCAGGTATGGGGAGGAGTTAAATTCTTTTGGGCTGTTACGGTGCCCATACTGTTCAATCGTAAGGATGTGGTTACTTTACTGGGAAATTTTTATCGCCCATTTATTGAAATGCGTCTGTTTTGAGAGTTGTGACGGCTTTTTTGTTCATGGTTTCGAGGAAGACCGACCAAAAGACAGCAAAAATGATCTTGAGTGAAGAATGAAGTTATGAGCATAGTCTGCAGAGCTATGTTTGGTGAGGAGAGGGTGAATAATTCAGTTGACTTCCTTTGAAGGGTATTGGTTAACTTTTCAGTTGGTCAAATTTGAGCGTTGGTTGCTGTAATTCTAAAGTCTAAGAGAAGACTTTGTTTACAACTGCCACACCAGCACGGGAGCCAGATGGCACGGTTATAAAGCCCTCAGGACTACTTGTTCTTTTCATGGGACGTACAGAGTTACTGCACTTTTGCTCTAAGTTGCTGTTACAGACGCTTGAATGTTATGGAACGTGCAATCACGCACGCCCCGCTTGCTTTCTTTTCGAGACGAACCAACACTTCGTCGGTTCTGCACGCATTGCGGGCCTATGTTTTATTCTGCTGAAAAAAGCAAATTTAACTCAAACGTTGAACATCGGTATAAATTTTCCCACAACTGATAATGCTTACACACAGACGCCAAAATATTTACTGTTGTGCCTAGACCGTGAATGCAAACAGTGAGGATAGCAGCAAAATCAAATTATAATAGTTGATAAGCACGAGCGGATCATCAGATTCTGGGGAAAACGAAATCGCCACTTCACGGTCAAACACGTTCAGTCATATCTCATGAGGTGATGTTTAAATCCGGATTGCATCCGGGAATCCCCTTGCAAAAGTAAACAAGTTGACTCGGAATTCGTAACGATTTAGTTAAATTGAAAATCGAAAGGATCTTTTCTAAAAACGAACAAAAGGTTTGGAAACGAAAAAGGTAAAACGAAACAAACTAAGTGCGATAATTGCAAAATTCAGAGTGGTGCTTTTTTCTTCTCTGTGATGTAACGATTCCGCTGTCATAAAGTTATTCAATGTGCGGGGCACACGATGTGACGAGTCCGTCTTTATCACGCGGTGAAATATTTATTTGCTTTAGGCAAAGTTGAATGTATTAGCAAAAATTGAGTCGAACTTAGTTGCGCATGTGTCGTATGCAAGATACGCTACCTAAACTGGTGCCACATTGTTAATAGCAATTTATCTGTGTCATATAAGTAACGAGGGTAACATACCAGTAGTAATACCTTTGTTGTGCATGCGTTGTATGTAAGACACGAACCGCTACTTAAACCGCTGCCACAAGGCTAACAGCGGTTTGTGTCTAATAAATATGGAACGTTACCATAGTAGAAATAACGTTGTTGGTGCGATGTGACGCATTTCAGTCTTGTTGACCTTGCGTGACGAAATCATGACGTGGCGTCTGCATGACGTCATAACCGGAACCGGAAGATTGAGGTAATCGACAGGAGAAAACCGGAAGTATGTGGAGACTGTGTTGGCCGAGACAAAACCCGATGACTAAAGGAAGGCAAGTGACGGAGACAAAAAACCCGGCCCAATTTATAAACCGGCGGTCGCTATGGCGACAGCCGGTTAATAAATAGATGGATACAAGGAAATAGATGGGTCTGTCTGATAGTTTGTTTTGTTACTGCGCATACGTTCTGAGATATTTCGTAAGGAAATTTGCCTACCAATACAAAGGTATTTTTGCGCGGTTTATGACTATGTGGAAACATAGGCCTGCAATGCGTGCAGAACCGATGAAGTGTTGGTTTGTCTTAAAAACTAGGCAAGCGAGGCGTGCGTGACTGCACTTTGGATAACATTCAAGCGTCCGTAACAGCAAGTTGCAGCAAAAGTGCGTGTACGTCCCATGAAAAGAACAAATAGTCCTGAGGGCTGCATAACCGTGCCGTCTGGCTCCCTTTGTTATGTGGCAATCGTGAACAGTCTTCTTCTATAAATCGGCGATAAAAAGTTTTAATAAAGTAGCCACTTCCTTACGATTGATCAGTATAGTCATCTTAAAAGCCCAAAAGAATTTCTCTTCCCTTTGCCTGGGAACCAAGCTTTGTGCACAGTTCCCTTCAATTATGACAAAGGCTCCTTTGAGTTAACTTGTGAATGTAAATACGAAATAAATCATTGCTTTGGGATCAGGTGCATTTTTTACGAAACAAAGGTTTCGTTCCGAAACTATAGGCCCTCTTTAATGTATTTTCGCCTCTATTGTACAGGTTACAAGAAAGGGCATTATAGGCATTTACCAGTTGTTTTGGCCCACTCCACACCCGGTGAACAAATGTTATCGCGACTCAAGATATAAATCCGTGTGGTCCCAATGCACCCTGATATTTTTACTTGGCTTAACGTAATAACCGGCGTGACGAAAATTGTGACAATATTTTGCCTTTCGCGTTACTGAATGACATAGTGTTTAAAATCTGATGACTCAGCTCATCTGTCTAATCGCTTTGAATATTGAATTTTGTTTTTTTTAACTAAAAAGTTAAATGTCGATATAAATTTGTCCACAACTGAACTTGCTTTTACCGAGAGCTGTGAACGATATATTTATATACTGTTATGAACATAGCACTATCAAAACATCATTCTCGATAAAAACAAAGACATCGTCAGAATCTGGAGAAATTAGTAAAATCTCAGACGCGTTAAAGCATGTCTCATGACGTAATCGTTAAATCCAGGAAGTCAGCAAATTGTCTCGATCTCTAAAATCGAATAAGTCGGTTCAAAAATCAAAAGTAAGCCATAAAAATTAAAAAGACTAACTGGCATATCCTTCTGTTCCGCTTATACTATCGGATCCAGCTGAACCCGTTCATTTCGCTTCTCCTGAATCATCCCTCAGTTAGTTCTTAGTCACCGACCTCCACCATTCTGGACTCTAGTGTCTTCGGTTGTTGTTTTTTGGCCGTGCAGAGAAAAACTAGAAGAGCTCTGGGGTCGAGATGGGACATCCACGCGATACGTTCTTTCCCGGGGTTAGCATTAGATCCCATCGGCCTGAGCTCCTTGGACACCTTATAAGGTCTACACAATGTAATTTTACCGACGCCGACACTCTTAACAAGGCCTACTCTGAGAATCGACCTGCCCTACCACTTTTCCGCTTTCCCTCCCTACATAATCCGACTTCGTCGGTTAAAAAGCAGATCTTAGCAAGGGCTACATGTATCAGAATCCAAAAAGAAAATTGGGGTTACCTCGCATTTTTCATGTTTCAGCTTATACTTCGGGAAGTAATTGCCATACATTCTTTGTATTTTAAAGCTTTTTTTATAGAAATATGGTTGATTAATTATCTCTGAAAAATGTTACCGCTGAGTTCCAGTTTTGAAGCAAGAAAATCGACTGACAAAAAAACCAAACTACCGACAGTATCACTTCAGGAAAATAAAAGGCATTTCTTTTATCCGAACATTTCGGGTTATTTCTCTTTGTTTGTTGCTGTAGTTTTAGTGAATTTGCGAATAAAAGTAGAGTACGCGTACGTGTTTTCTTTTGAATTGTTTGAAGTTCTCTCGTAGGTTATTTGTGACAGCCAAACAAAACATAGGCACGCAATGCGCGCAGAGCCGATGACGTTTTGTTTCACAATATGGTGAAATTTATCATGACAACGTATGGGTTTTACACCTCCGTTCGGTCCCACCCAACCCTCCCCCCCCCCCCAAAAAAAAAGGTTTTGCGGTTAGCCAACATAAAACTGGGGAAAAAGCAGCGTGACCTCGTGACAGTTAATTATAGCGTGACATTAAAATTGCGCGCGAAGTAAATAAAGCCCTTCGTTTCACTTTTCTTCAAAGTCAACTTAAACTAAAACAAATAGTACTTAAGGTGGCTCGATTGGATTTCTTAGTGGTGATACCTTTAAAGTTTGAGCAGTAATTACACCATCGTAAGAAATAAAATAGGGCGATCAACTGCCACACCTTTGCTAGAAAAGATTAAAGACAGCTTCAGTGAGGTTTATTACAATCAGAGTTACCATAGCAATGCAATGACGTCATTGGCATTTTTACATATAGTCGATTTTCTTTAATTCTTGAGGTTTTTATTGGGAATGGTTTACGGTTCTTGTAGTTCCTATAGTTGTCTTTGTGAGTACGGAGTTTGAGAAAAATCTATGAGAGCGTTTCCAAGAAATTTGCGGCTGAGGGTTTCAGCTTAAAAAATGAAGACTACTCATTTTCAGTAATGGCCCTAATTTATGTTTTCCAAACCTTGGGAAAAAAATGTTTAGCTAAGTTCAAAATCAAACGAAGCGATTTCTGTTAACTTTTCACTGTCTTTCAGAAATAGCCGATAAAAGCCAAACATTTTTTCCTCAGGTTCGGAAAACATAAATTAGGGCAATTAAGGACGTTCGCGCTAACTGATTCTGGGCATCCTTACTGCGCACGCAATTCACGTCGCGATGTCATGCCACGTCATACATTTACGTTTTAGGGGAAATTGTAGAAAATCTGCGTTGTGGAAGTTCAAATTCAGCAATTATTTTAGCTGCATGGTGTTCGCAAAAGCCCATCTTAAAGGTTGAGTTAAACTGAAAGGATGACATCCGTTCAAATTATTTACTTGACAGACCCATTTAAATAAAATTTGACTAAGAAAGTGGGTCTACAGCGAATCATTTTTAATATTTTTCAACTAACAACCACTGAGGCCATGTCGTGTTACGAGGAGCGACTTTTGTCAAAATTGGGGTAGTTTTCCACGCGCTTTATTTCGAAAACGAAGTCGGTGACCCCCCCCCCCCCAATTTTTTTGCATTTCTGACAAAGGTAACTCATTATCTGACTGCCACAAAAGTAAGAAAAAATTTGTGTTGTAGAAGTTCTTCGCGGGAACGTCCTTAAAATAAGTACCTTTCATTTTTAAAGCTGAAAACTTCAGCTGCAAATTTCTCGAAAACGCTGTCATAGATTTTTCTCAAACTCGGTACACACAAAGACAAATAGAGGAACTACAAGAACCGTGGCAAGTTTGTAAACACTGTGCCGCACTTAGACGGCTATTTGCCATCCAAAGTGGTAGCCCCAATCAAATTTGCGTGAATATGTGCGGTTTCATAACGTTGACAGCGGCACCATTTTTTCTAAAAATAGCAGAATTGCTACATATCATGGGGTTTACGCTTACCGTCTCTGTCCACGATTATGGCTTCTGGTCAATTATTGTTAAAATGTACAACTACGTTAGTACTTACGATTCAGGAAGGTTCCAGTGCGCTCATTTAGTTGGTCTTCTAACTTTCTGCACTTGATCTGCCATTCCCTCACTTCCCCCTGAATTTGCTGTATTTTTTCGGTAAAATCGCGTTTTGCTTTTTCTATAAGTTCATCACATTCAGTCTTAAGATTACTCATTCTTTCCACTATGTTTCGGATTTTGTCGTCTTTATCCATGATCTCTAATTCGAGTCTGGTTTTCTTGTTTTTCAGCTCTTTCATGTCACGTTTTAGTTTGGCAACCTGTTCGTTGAGTTTAGCGTTTTCCTTCATTATTTTAGAGTTTTTACGAGAAGTTTCTGCGAGTTTTTGTTTCTTTTCTTCAAGTATTTCACAGGCATCCGTCACGTATGTCGTCAAACTCACCGCCATTTTGTCGCTACTATCTTGTTGCTTTGTCTTTTCTTTCTTTTTTCTAAGATCTCCAATTGTGTTCTTCAAGACCTTTATTTCCTTTTCCAGAGTGCGAACTCTTCCCTCTAACCCTGCGCTGCGTTGACGTGCGTTGGTCAGTTCTGAGGAAGAAAATCAGCTAGTCTCATTCCAGAAGATTCGCCGAAGTGACGTTTTTGATTAATCTTTTAGGAGCGAGACTATTCACTTGGAATGGCTTGAAAACATTATCTCGGTGTTTATATGGAAAGGGCAAATCATCATGTTAATTGTTTAATTGATTCCGTTCATTTCAATTTTTTGTTCGGTAAGAGAGCGGTAAATGGAGGATCATTGATGTGATTTTCAAGAAGAGTAACCGTTCGTTTTACAGTTAACGGATGACATGATCAATTATTTGATGCTTCTCGAGGAAATCGCCCAGTTGCATTGCAGTATTATGCTATAACCTTAACTGAATTGCAAAGTTTCATTTTTTCTGTATGAAACGGGAAAATCAACTGCATGTGACCGCTTCAAGTGTTTTTAGAATATTCCACAACAAAGTATAGCAATTACTGAATTAAACTGCTTAATTGTTTATTTTTCTATTGGCTTCTTAAATACGATTAACAAACCAAATTATATCTCAACAGGTACTTTGTAAACATTTCAGTTCCGGTTAACTATCAAAAATGTCCTTCAGAGAAGTAAAATGTCTTGAAAATTGCTAGGCATGAACAACATGCACATGATAATTTGTTAGAGAGCCCTTAAATTGACACAAGGATTACAAAATGAATGCTTCCCGAGCTTTTTGCATGTTTATTTGTTTGTTTATTTATGTTCTATATGTTCTAAAAGCCTGAGAAGTTTAGCTTACTCAGTCTTTACCAGCCTTTTCAGCCTTGTTTTGTGGCAGGTGTAAGTTGTGGCGTGTGCAATGTTGCACACGTTTGGAGGTTACCAAAATAGGATGTAACTACCTACCAGCCTCTTTTGTAAGAAGTGTTGCTAGATACGGTTGATTGACCTCGTAAAGAGCTTCGGTGAAGCTGTGATAGGCTTTTTCACCTCTCCTTGGTAATATGTCTAGGAATGTTTCACACTGCTCGTGGATAGTGCTCTTCGACTTTATTTCCTTTTCGTCCCATTCGTTAAACACGTGTGCCATATGAAGTAAAACCTCGCACACATTCATGCCGTTTACAAGCTCCTTTCTGACACTCCTTAAAATCTTTCTATGTGTATCATACATCGGTTTATCTGATGCTTTTCTTGGTGTTTTGTATTTTTCCCCGGTTGCCATTTTACCCAAGGATTTGTCCTGAAATATTCAAAATTCCAAAAGTAACATTGCCATTGTGCCTGCAAAACTGCTATTTGTATTTTTTAATTTCTCTGTTGTTAGCATAAATCTGTGACCCCTCAGTGCAATCTGATTGGTTATACAGGGGTGCCCTGATCATCTCTAGAACCCCCCTCCCCCCGAAAGGCACATGGAAATTACTAGAGGAATGAAAGGAAGGGCGAAAAAACATCGGGAAAAATAAAGAGTTAGACTGCTCGCTCTTGGTTTCTATCGATTTTCATACGGTTGACTCGAGTATGCTGTCTAATTTTTCAGTTTCACTTTTTGCAGCAGCCCATAACCCGTAGCGTGCAACTCCCATACGGCGTTTTGACAGACCAGTTTAACTTCAGAACGGTACCTGATTACATTTTCCCGCGAAAATTTTAAAAGTCCGTTTGAAATTCTTTACTCGATTTAGTTCGGTCATCAAACAAAATCGAGTCCCCCCCCACCCAAAAATAAATAAAACACGAGAATAGCACGAAAACGAACGTTCGATTATAGGTCAGTAGATCACTGAACACGATATCGAACTCACACACAAAAAAAGTGTGAATCGAACGTTCGATTTTCGAAATCTTGATGATAAATACGTACGCCGCAGAGCCGAGGCAAGCAAGACCATCTAAGTCTTGTTCCCTTTGATTTTTCACATTCTGAGTTTTTCTTATTACATCATTATTTTGAACGATTTAACTCCAGAAGGACTGAAAATTTCTGGAAAGTTAAATCACTGCTTAACTTTCCATTTCAAGGGTCGTTTGGACAAAAACACCATAAACGAGAAAACACCGTACCAGGTCGTCTTTCCGTGTTTTAGCGCTCAGTCTCGTTGTTGTTGGGTTCACAATTCCATTTTTTTAGTTGCAGGCCAATTGATACTCTTTCCTTTGACTAGAAAATATTTCACCTAAACTTTCAGGAAAGAGGAAATTTTCAACTAAAAGTGTCCAACCAGCTAGTGCCAAGGGCAAGTATTATTGCATCAATTTCACGAGGGAACTTTTTTCCTTTTTCTTTGTGTAACTCTGGTCTATTTTGAGTGAACGCTTCAATTAAGGCACTTTTTGTTAGAAGTGTGCCAGATGCATCAATTGGTTTTTTTAAAAAAATCTGCTGTCACTCAAAATGATGACGTCACAAACTTAGTAAGGACAATGGTCCTTTACGGGCGGTTTTGGGCGGCATAGGAGTCAAAGGGTTAATGCCCTCGAGCGAAAAAATTGTAATGATTATATTTCTACCTCTTCTTTTAATTATCGAAAATTTGTACGCCGCTGCTTTTGTTGCAGTCAGTGACAAACTTATTTCCAGCCTTGGAGCAGTCATTATTTAACTGTGATTTGAAAGGCGTTGCTGCGTCACTGATAAGCAGAAGAGTAACTGATGAACTAAGTTAAACAATAGGTCAAGGTTGGCACCTTCTCACGCAATGCTACATCGAAATAATTTAGCGCTTCTGTGAGTATGGAAATAAATTTCTAGCGTTCGCTGGGCGCGACACTCTTTACTTTGGATTTTGGTGTGCTAGGTTCGATTTCCGAACAAAATCGAACAAAATCGAACAATGATATTCGATTTGGTTCAGAAATCGAATTTAATAAAAAAATTTCTGTTCGATTCTGTGCAATGACCGAACAAAATCGAATTTAAACGTTCCATTAAGTTCGCTGCAATGTTCGTTCGAATTGTTCGATTTGGTACCCCGGGAAGTTATAGGCGCTTAGCAAACGTCACTGAGCGTGGCTACTTTAAAATCAGCTCAATTTTGCACTAACTAATCAAATAAAAAACTTGATAAGAAGAGTCAGAGTCAATAAAAATCAATACAATCGGAGTCAATACGGTTGCCAACACAATTGCCAAAGTTACGGGTAACTGACAAGGGTACAACTCCAGACCGTAAGGAAACTAGAGTCGACACTAGGGAGAAAAAGAAGTCACCAGAGATTTTTCAAGAATCTACCAGGGACTAAAATTCACTCATAATAGCTCAAATTCAAAATAACTCACCGCGTGATCACTCCAAAGTTTAGCAGTGAAGCTCAGCCTTTACCTCTCCCGGTATTCCAAGTAACACAGATATTATATAAGATAACACTGAAATTTGGTGATGCTTGCTATGGAGTCCGGATCAAGTTTATCTGACTACAAAAGACGTACAAGACCTTACTACTAGTAGAGTTCTCCGGTTGACTTCGTTATTCTCGGAAAAACTGACCTTGGTGTCAGTTCTAGCTCGCACCTGAAGAAGCGCTTTTAAGAAACGTTAAAAAACTTAAACCAGTACAGTTAATCTGTGCTTGTCTGAATACTGTTGTTATTTTTGACCTTCTATCACATTTAATCTGGATATATCTTCGTGATTTTTGAAGGTCCTGCGGAATGACGGACTTTGATCACTGAATGTGCAATCCAGACAGATAGTCGCCGACATTGATGGCATAATTACTCAAATGCCCTTGAATTATCACCAGCCTGGCAAATGTTTAGTAGTAACCATAGGAATAACTTGTAAACAAGGAACATAAACTTCCTTGTTCTTTTGGTTCAATGGAATGCAATCAATTATTTTTATGGTTTAAAGTTACAAATCACCAAGATCCACCAGAGCCAAGAAACAATCTTTCAAGCTACAAGATCATGGCATTGTAGCTAAATGGCCCAACTGTGTTCAGGGGGTAATTACGCGTTTATAGTGATAGAAAATAGCGGAAAGTTTACGATTCGGCAATGGAGCAAAGTTCACGTGAATAGTAAATAGATGAAACACAACACTACTCAAAGACAACCTTTTCATCCAGACTCGTTTTCAGTCACTCCGTTGCAGATAGGGGATTTATTTAGGCCCAAAGTACCACGAGCGTTCATAGGGTCTGGGTACTTGTATGCCTTCCATGTATTTATGCAGTGTTAAAATTTAAGCCTGAATGGCTTTTTACACCCTTTTCGCGGAAACTGACGTCGTCATGTTTCGGTAGGCGGCAAACATAGCCAACATTACAACATTTGAATCTACACCTAGTAAACAAAACCCTTCTCCCGCTCTTTACCCCCATACCTTTTCAGTTTCCTCACCACACTTCTGATCTTAAACACCGGATCTGGCGTTTCTTGTCAACCCTTACACACCACTTCCGTTATACCGGTTCCTGAGCCACCCTTCTCCTAACTGGGTCTCTCCAGGGCTCCTGGTCTCTCCCTCGTCTTGGTAAACTGAACCTCACCGCTCCTTCTCGCTAGACTTTCAGCCTTTTCCACGGCTTAGTCATCACCCAGATAGCAGTACAACTGGACAATTCGACAGAATGTATGTGTCGGAGGTTTAGTGCCGGAAAATGCATGAATCGCGGTGTATGGTCGAGGATAGCGGTGGCGTTTTATGGACCAGCTTGAAAACGTGGCAGTCGCCTACCTCCGGAAAATATACTGTGAAACTAACACCGTGCAAAGATGGTGAACTTATCAAGAAGTTTAAAAGGCTTAGTTGCCGCCTCATTTGACTAGCCAAATAGATCTCAGTTAACTACATAATTCGCCAAAAGAGTCTTAACGATTTACAACAGGTATTTTTACAATAGGTATTTTTATGAGCCATTTGCTATTTTTTAAGCTGCTAGGCTAGGGAAGAAAAGGCATGAAAAGCAATAAACGTATCTTTTCTAAAATCTAAGCTCTTATTCATCAGTCGTTTCATGTAAGCAGTACCCATCCATCACCCCAACCCGTGCATTAGCATTTTCTGCACACGAACACTCAAATGTTCCCCAATGTTCCCCAATGCCACTATTCGTTTGGACTTCAGTATCTAATTCCCAGCAAACTACAGAGAAGTATCTATCTAAAGAGAAGTATCTTATCTAATTCTAGAAGTATCCTGTCTAATTCTAGTATCTTATCTAATTCGAAGCAAAAGACAGAATGTTTTATGTCTGCTCTTGTTTAACATCGTCACTAGTGATTGGGTGCTGTGTAGATCAACTGAGGGTAAGAAAAAAGGAATACGTTAGACACTAACCACAGTATAAGTGCAGTTTTAATAACTTAGATTATGCTGACGACATTGCTTTGCTGTTGCATTCTTCCCATGAAATGCAATATCCTGAACTCCTCGAAGACACCTAAGCAGTCCTTCATCCAACTGGTAGTGAAAATCAGATCTACAGTATCATCGAACCTACGCTCCATGCCCTAGCGCCCTTTAATTTGTTTCAGACAACTTATTGCCATAGCAACAGCTAAATCCACGTTGCTGGGCATTTGATTGGCTTCTTTAAAGTAGCTATTACGTCACTTGTAACTATACACGAGCAGAAGGTTAAAACTTAACAATGAACCGTAAATTGTCTTCCAATACTACCTCCCTCGCGATTGGGGGCGTTTTGGTGCTGTTCAGTATTATATTGTATGAGGATCGTAGCACTGTAGATAATTGACCATCTTTACAAGCAGATCTCGAGTTTGCCCGGCTGTAGAATTGGACAACTCAAATCTTAAACCTAGGAGACAACTGTATACAACTCTGCTGTTTAAGAGGTAAGCGGACAATTTGTTCCATAGTTGTTTGACTTTCATCAACTTTCATCTCCTGAGCATTCAATAGAATGTTCCGACGAACGTCTGCATCTCCAGATATGTTGGACGGTCAAACTGAGTAAAAGAAACAGAATCTTACGGTAGCTGTAAATATTTATCGCCTTCGAGTTGCGTGATCTTTTATCAAGCAGCCAGGTTCAAGTTTCACTTTGGCAGCTAATCAAAAGCCAAACAACTGCATTACTCAGGCAATTCACGCTAACTTTAAATATTTAATCACATCATGGCGGGTTTTAACGAGTTTGTTTACATTATGCAAAGTTATACAAATATACAATCACTCTTTTCAGCGAGACAGATTTGAACAATATTCCCTATTAACATAAACACTGCATTTTAATAGACACAAGCTCCATAGTCTGCAGAGTTCAGCGCAAGACGTCTGCTGTAAAGCTTCGCGCTCCATTTCACTAGTGAACATTTCTTAGATTCACTAGTGAACATTTCTTAGGTAAAGAAAATACTGAATGTGTTGTTGTCGAATCGACAAATACTGAAACCATTTTGACGAAAAATACATTGTTCTCCAGGAAAGTGAGTGACAGCGAGTCAGTCATACTCAGGTAGCTATTGGATATAATCCACAAAACTTTGATTGAGTTTTCCACTTAGTTCTGGTGTAACCAACGGCGACATTAACTTCGCTGAAAGCTGCTGAGTCGAGTAAAAAGACAACACAGAGAGATTAAGAATATGTCTTCAAATCACTCAAGGTTTAAGAAAGACTCATTGGAGGCAGATTAAAAGCCATTGAAGTGATATTCAATTAGGCTACAAGAAAGACGTTCAGTTGCAAATTTTATTGTGTTTTTTGCATTGTGTGTTTGTTATGAACCTGTTGTTTTACTTAGAATGAAATTGGGAAAAACCCCCTCTCAACTGGATATTACGATCCGGTCAGTTGGGGCAGTTTTTTGTTCCTTAGCAGAACATTTCAATGCAACGTCTTGTAAATAACTATTGTCTCCGATCAATTTGACATCTCATTTGATTGCTGACTGACAAATTATGCTTTATAAGTCAGCAAATTAGGCAACATTTTAACTAAGAATTCAACTCGAGAGAAGGAAGAACGATTATCATGAAAAATAATAACTCTAGTGGAAGACCAAACAAAAACATCCGGCTGTTGGATAATTTGTCTCAAATGACACTCAAGAGATTGATTTGAGAACAAAAGTTCAAGTAACGTTGAAAGGTAAGCGATTTAGGCATGGGAAAGAAGAACGAGTGCTAGCCAATTTCCTGTTTTTTTTTTTTGTTGACTACATAAAGAAAGTACAACAGAAGTTTAGTTAAGTTTCTTAATACGGTTTTCGTTCTTTGAAACTTGAGGTTAGGGCTCAAAATTTGACGTTTTTCCTCGTCTCAATTTGGTCTTGCTGACTGGCTCTCTTCCAATTCATTGATTAATGTGAACAATAAATCCTTTTCTTCTGTTAGGACTGTTCTTTGGAGAGAGTAAAGTGATAATCAGATGGCGCAGAAAAAAATACATAAGTATCGCTGGGAAGAAAGAGCGACTTAACAAGTGCAGCACACTTCCTCGAGGTGTTAAGTACACGAACACAATCAAAAGTCCACCGACTGGACTGTTTGTTCACCCGATTGTGGTTCTGCATAGTTACACACCTTACGTTTACTGTTGATACCAATTGATACCAATTGGCTCATCACTGTGAAATCAAGGGATGCAAAACTAATAAACAGCGAGCATACCATTGCAAACAAGAAGACGAGAAACGACGAGAGTTCACACTGGTTCTCGCTCTCGTTTGGCTTGAAACTCAGGCGACTCTAGTGCGCTCTCGAAGAGTTTATATCTTCTGGTGTCCTCACTGAAAAGCGGTGGGACTTCAAAATGTCGATCTCATCTAACTCTCACGTACTCTATTCAATTTTCATGCACTCTCAAATTAAGGGTGCTGACAATCTAAAAACGTTGCTTCAACTGCTTGCAGAAAGATGACGTGACTAAACATTTCTCTGAAAAGACTGGGACCAAGTAAGAACACGATGGATGACAAACACCGGGACATTTTGCGCCGTCACTGGTCCTCGCTCAGGAGAGACCTGGAACCTGTGAAGTTATTACCTTATTTGGTCAACGTGTTGGATGTCACAGATGAGCAGGAAGTGAAAGTGAAGGCTACGCGAGAAGCCAGGACAGACAAGCTGTTGGAGATACTACCCAGGAGAGGACCAAAGGCCTTTGATGACTTCGTGAAAGCTTTGCAAGAGGTCCAGCCGTTTTTGGCAGTTCCTTTACTTCAAGAAGCAGGTATATGTCATGATTCCTTCTTTATCATCGGCTTTGATTTTGTTTCCTCTGGTTACAATACAATACAATACAATACACTTTATTTAACGAGGGTGAACATATTAACCTTTTACAGTTTTCTAACATATGGCCCTCAAAATAAACATTAAACATTACAAAATAACAGATAATCTAAGCTAAACTATAAGTAAGAGAAGTAATAAGCTAAGAAACATGAAGTAGTCACATACTAAAAAAAGCAGCGACATTTAAGAAGAAAGCGGCATTCATGGCAACAAAGCTCCTCAAGATGGGAGACAGTATTGAGGTTTTGCAGGAAAAGGCCACGAAGTTTATGCTTTAGCGAAAACGAAAAGGAAGACAAAGCACTAGGCGAGGCAAGGGGGTGCGCAGCAAGTATCTTTAAATCAACCTCAAGGGCATTAAAGAGAACAGTGGCGGAATACGAGAAAGTGCGCTTACCCAAATTTGTTCTAGGCTGGGGAATAACTAAATTATGAGAAGTTGTACCTCTAGTTATACGAGTAGTCCGTGTAGTGGTTCTTTTGCTTGAAAGGTTTGTTCATGATCACAAAACGTCTGCAAGTTCGAAAGCCTTATTCGAGCGGGAATAAGAATACATAGAACGAGAAACAAGAATTATTTTCAAAGGTGAATTTTGAATTTTGAATCATCTAGCACGCGCGGTATATCTATATGCGATTGAAAATAAGTGACAATAAAGTAACCATTACTACAGCACAGAAACTCATAACTATTTTGGTTTGGTTCCTGAGAAATACACAAACAAACAGACCAATAAACAAACAAATGAAACAAACAAACAAACGAACAAACAAATGATTCATTAACAAAGGGACAAACACGCTCGGTACGGGCACTGTCAACGATTGTAGCCACTGACATGTTGCAAAAGATCTTTTAACCTGTTCAAGATGTCAGCTCAGGAGTGCGCTTTGATAGTGATAGATCACTGAAAATGCTTCTTTTCTTTTTACTCTTAAAGAAATGGAGGAAATGAAGACAGAACTCAGTCGCGCTAGAACACACAGTGCGAGGCTGAGAGAAGAAGTTCAAATAATGAGAACGGGATTAGAGAAGGAGCAACAAAAACACAAGAAGACTTTAAAGGAACTTGAAGAGCTAAGAAGCCTACACGAAACGTTGATGGAAAAAGGCAAATATGAGAAGCACCTTATGGAAACCAGACTGAAGGAGTTAGACACCACAATAAAACACCTAGAAGAGGAATTATTAGCGGAAAAAAGCGAGAAAGAAGTTTTCAGAGAGGAGATGACGCGTTTGCGAGAATTGTGTGATCAACTGGACGAAGCTAAAACTCAAACGGATAAAGATTTATGTGTCGTTAAGGAAATTCTGGACAAGGTGTCGGAAGAAAACAAGCAACTCCTTAAAAAGTTGTCCGACTACAACAACAATATATTGAACAAATCCATTTTTCGCGACGGTGTACATTTTATTTCTCGACAAGAAGAAATTGGTGTTGCTGATAGAATCCCGAATGGAAACCCTGCACGTCTTTCTCTAATGGAGAATGGGGACATTACGACTAAATTTCAAAAACATGATACCTCTGCTAAGCTATTAGACGAGACAAGGAAAGACTTGGCTAGAGTAACAAAAGAGCGCGATGAATCGAAGCAGAGATGCGAGGAATTGGAAAAACAGCTCGAGGAAACTCTTGTTAGCTTAGAAAGGCAACGAACTGTTAGTTTTCACGACAGAGCTACTTCTCCAGGAGAACCAATGCAATTGGAGTTTGACGGTAAGAGCAGTTTATGTAATTTACACTTCCTTTAACAACTAGACTGCGACCAGTCTCTTCCTTCTCCTAATTGTAGCGAGAAACTGGCGAGCAGAATCGTTCCTCGTTTTAACCCTTATTTTTCATAATTTTTTCACTGCCACTCCGGCTTAGTATCTAGGAAAATAGGACAACTGCTCGCAGTCTATCCAACCTTTCCTCCATGACATCGCCCGTATAGTCACCAATTAATCCCACCTTGCTTTTCGCGCTTGCGCCAGATGAACGCTAAGGTTTTAATTTTGCTCTTGAAACGAGCAAATGGAGGTTTTGTGAACAGACTACGGATAACTTGTCATTACAGCCAGTTGTCTCAATGGAAAAAAAGTAAAAACGCCACGTCTTTAACTCAGCCACTTCACTGTAACTGAACTATAAAAATCAAAGGAACGCGCGTGGATTTAATGTTACACGTCCGTTTTATTCCTAATTTAATGTTGGCTTCAGTAAAGATTCTTAAGAAATTGATTTTAACTTTTTGGACAAATATCTGAGTTCTAATAGTCCTTCTACATCCAGAAGTAGATACTTAAGGCAAGAGAAGTCAAAATGATCTGAAAATGCGCAAAGTTAACTAGAAAACAAAATATCGTCGTTTATTTTTCTTTGTAGATAATCAAAATTGTTCTCGTTGCGACGCACTGGAGGAGGAATGCAACTTGTTAAGAACTGATAGAGATTTTAACAAAGGAAAGAAAGAGAAGTTGGAGGAGGAAATTAAGCAAGTGAACGGCCGATTGAAAGAGCTCGGAGAAGATCATCTGCGAGAGAAACAAACACTACAGAAAGAATTACGATGCATGAAGGATAAACACGAAAGTTTATCACAAGATTTCGAGAAAGAACTGCAAAAGATTCTCGGTGGAGTTAACGAACAACATTTACAGGGAATGAAAAACCTTCAAGGACAGAACGAGGATCTTAAGGATCAGATAAACAAACACAAGTCTGAAGTTCATAAGATAACAGTACAGCTGATGAGAGAAAAAACACAAGTTGAGAAAAACCAAGAAGAATGTGTCAAGGCGAAGAAGAATTTATCTCGCGAAAAGAAGAAACTGAAGGAAGTAAAAGAGGAGTTAGCAGTGGAGAGCAAGGCAAAGAAGGACGCAATGAAGGAAGTGGAAAAATTAAGGAATGAACTTAGAAACCAGGAGGGGCTCAGTGGTGAAGAAATTGCGCAACTTCGCGAGGTGGCCAAAGTGGAACGCTCGAAATGCGACGTGTTAAGAGAAGAAATTGAACGACTCAGAAGTATGCCAGGACGTAAGTGTTGACTTACCACAAATTATTTATTATTTAAGACTTAAAACAGACAAAATTCGAATAAGCACAATAAAGCTTGAAAAGCGGAGGAGTAGAATTTGCAAAAGCAGAGGATGCCTCACGATTGAAGAAAGTTGGCACAAAATTCGTGAATCGCACCCACCAAGCGTGTCACACGGGGACAGCAATTTTTTATTGCCCTTTTAAATACAAGGCCATTAGGGAGACACTAAGTTGTGGTCCCCACTAAAACCAAAAAAAAACATTCGACCACACACAAACGCCATGTTAGAGACCTTAAGTCAAGAGACATCTTCCACGTGATTTAGCAGTTTCTAGTTCACCAAGACCGCCTGATAAAAAAGATAAACGACGCATTTGCTAGTTTCATTCGAAAGTGAAGTAACTGTATGAACAATGCCAACGTCGAGAAAATAAACTGTGCGTTAACAATTCTGTTTAATTTGAGAAAGGACTTTAATTGTAACCAGGCGGATTCAAAATGAGACCATTACTATAGATAAAAAATTTGTTTCGATATATATAAATGTACACTTTTTATGTCTCTCTCCTTCTTTGGGGGAAGTGATGAAGAATTTACAAAAGCACACTCAAGACCTTCCTTCTGGTATTTAGTAAGTAAACCTCTGACGGCGGCTGGTATATCGGAGGATAATGCCAGAGGCTGGAAGATTGTTGGAAAAATGAGCAGTTGGCTGAGAAGCGAAGCTTCGAGGACAGCTGTGAAATTTTGAGGACAATCTTTAAGCCAAGGGCATTATCCTCTGATATACCAGCAAGCCAGGAAGAGATTTATTTATTTATAACCCTCCGATTAATTTCTACAACGCGCACGCTTTATTGTGGTAAAGAGAAAACATTCAGTGAGGACCACTTCACATTCGCAGCCAAACAAATCCAAGCTAGCCGGTTAGTTTAGTCGATTTTATTACATTGTGAAAGGTGATCTGTAAAGTGAAAACCTAAAAAAGTGACTTCCTTTCTTGTTTTTCTCTCGTCAATAAAATCGAACCGAGGGATATCGACGGGTATCATCTGATAACCGCCTTCCGATTTTGTACCACGTGATGTGTTTCGTCCAATGAACGCAAGTGAAAATTAATCGGTGGGTTATACTTGTGAATATTTCAGATCGACCAGATTGAGACTAACCCGGTGTTAATGCGCGGTCTTGGTGAGCTTCAAACTGGACTATGTAGGGTTCAGGCCACATTTGAACGCTGCATATCCAGCGAGCGGCCACAAAAAGCATACCTATCGTTAAGGTATGGAGATCATCGACTCTAAGTATTAGCTGACATTTTTTTTCTTGTTCAATTAACGCAGGCGTCTTGAACTACAGAAAAGATTTTGACAGACACGGTGTCCTCTATGCCCTGGGAACGAATTTCGGTACCACTGCTTGGGTAAACCCTGGCAGCACCAGTGCCTCTCCGACAAGGATAATCGCGACTCGATCATCTGACGAGCAAGGCGACGCAATAGATCTTCTTAGAAATCAGAGGGGAACCATCAGTGGGACAAAGGACGAAGAAAGGTCATGGTGGTGTGTTGACCTGACCTACAAGTACACTTTGTATCTAACACACTACACGCTAAGACATGGGCGGGACAACGGCATGTCAATCATGCGTAATTGGCGGCTTGAAGGATCGCTTGATGGACGTACTTGGAGGCCCCTGAAAAAGCATGAGAATGATCGAGGGCTCAAAGATCCTTTTCCCTATTACACAGCCACGTGGATGGTCGATGGGGAACTGGGCGCCTTTCGGTATTTCAGGATTTTTCAGACGGGGAAGAACTCTTCGGGAAGATTCAATATCTTTCTTTCTGGCATTGAACTGTATGGAGTGCTTATTGACATGGATAATTAATTCTTTTTACTACAAATGTGTACGTGGATAATTGTTTACAAAGAGAACAAATACCAGATTTATAAGCGATTATTAAGTTGCATCGTTACTTTAAAGGAGAGGCGCTATTTTGGTACTTTAAGACGCGTGATTCTTCGGCCATCTCCAGCCTCATGCAATCTGCTGCGTACAATCAGGTTTTAGAAAGTATGAATCCTACTAAGGAAGATTACAAACTAAGGTGCGATTGATAAAAAATAAAATAAAATGCTATGAAGTTTGGACAGCACAGACTAATACCGCAATTGCAAATAGCACTGCACGCTATCCAGCTAGTGTACATCTCTCAAATTGACACGAAATCCCCCCCCCCCTTCACACCAAATCAAGCCTTTAAAAATTTCCAAGAAAACATGATCACTTTAGTTAGTGCAGTTGACTCCCGGCAACTCGAACCTTCAGTAACTCGAACTTCCCGCTAACTCAAAGTGAATGATTTTTTCCCTTCAAGTCATGTTCTTCATAATTTTACCCTCGATCACTCGAACACACGTTTACTCCAACCTTTCTTGATTTCCCTTGAAGGTTCGAGTTTTCCGGAGTCAACTGTAAATGTAAATCGCTGCTTCGGTGCCATATTAAAACATAGTTTTTTTTACGCTATGTTCTCTTAGTGTAAAGAAAATGGAAAGCTGAAGTTTTCGGCGGGGAGACGCAATTATGGCTATCTTTCAAATGTAGCAAGAGTGAAATCATAAATTTTTATTGTGTCACAGCAATGTGAAATTTAATAAATATATTAAATCTGTAAATATATTGAATAGAAAGAAAGAGATGTACTTTTCACACTACACTCAGAGCAGCAACTGTGTTGCTAGTAGCAATGAAACTTGTGTCGGTTAGCAAGGTGGAACTTCTTCGTCTTTTCATGATCTTTGGGGACGACGACTGCAAAAGCGAGGCCCACTTAGCAGCAAAATAATTGCACGGATGGCGGGGGCCACGTTTTCCCACCCTTTTTGACTTTTTGCGTCAACGGTAAGCAGCGTTTTGGAAAATCTCCATTTTCAATGCGTTTTCGATCTTGCAGACGTTGGGACGGAAGGGCTACCGAATGAAAACAAAAGCGCAATCTTGTGCGTGCTGACGGGCAGTGATACGCGTTTACTTCGCCTTCTAAAATGGCGTACTTCGGTGCAATTTCACGGTCCAAATTCACCATAAATGCGCTTTTTTTTTGGTAAACGGAGCTATCTTTCTCTTGGAAAGCCTTTTCGCTCTCGATAAAAGTAATAAGCGTTTGGTGCTACAAACTGATATTAAAGCACTCCAGTGTGAAGAGAAGGCGAAGAACGCGTCAAGGGGAAGGACAACACATTTTTCGTAGGAAAAGCAAAAAGAGCAACAAGAAAAACAAGGGAGGGAAGGAAACTATAACCGCTAAACGCACTGAAAAAAAAAAGCGGCTTTTGATTCTGCTCAAAGAGGGTGTGTTGTGGTTTCCTTCACTGTTCCTCCAATAAAACAAGTTTAGTATGAAAACAAGTTGAAGTCTTGGGAAAGCTCAATACGAAAAAATTGATGAAAAAAACAAACAGCTATTTTGGACCCTTGCTGTGGACGATGAGATCTACAAATAAAAAGACATTTGACTGAAATATTAATTACACTGTTTATGAGTGAAGCTCCAAGAACACAGAAAGATCACCTCCTTATAAATTTAACACCGGGTTCTTTTCCTTTGTTCTCCATGTTTTCGTTACTTAAAAGTAACAAAAACACACTTAAAACAATAAATTATATACAGTCTTTGGGCTCTTTCATCATATATTTGCAGACTGGACTTTTTCAGTAGCATGAGTGCCATCACAAAATGGAGCAGATCCCGTCTGTTTACATCCACACAGGAATATCTCTGAACTGCTCTCCTCGGCTTCAAATCTGATCGGTTTGATTGTGGTGGTTTTGTGTCTTCCATCACAGAATGGCTGGAAAAAAAAGTTAAAATTATTACTTCAGGGCTGTCTCTTACTTTTGAAGAAGATGGAAAATACAAGAAGAAGCCAGGAAAAAACACCCTGTCCGATGAAAGGAACGATAACAGAATAAGAAGGATGTAAGGACAATAGACCATGCACCCTGTCTCCACACTGCATTAACAATCGGCTCAAAAACATATTCATAACATCATTTCAAAATTCCACACATGCCCACATTCCATTCATTGCACCTTGTTAAGGAGGTTGTCAAAGCAGTCATGCCACCGACCAATGGAACACAGCATTAGAACCTTGCTTTTTTGCAACCTCATACCAAGACCCTGGCAATGAGATTGGCTTTCATGTAACTCGAAATTGTAAACTTTGTATGGAAAATTGTCAAGAGGCTGCAGCTGGGATTGACACTTTAAGCTATCTATTAAAAGGTCTCTGAAAACACTTCTTTAAACATGTCATTTTATTTTCAAAGTTTAGCCAATTTTCTTTCCCTAATTCTGGATTTATGTTTTACTTACATGAAAAGCAAAAAAAAACACTAATTTTTTTGCAAAATTCAATTAACCTAACTTCATTTACACAACCCTTAAAAAGTTATTACTCTGGTAACATACTTGTTTCTTACTCAGTCCACATTTGCACCAGGAATATTTCTTCCCCTTCACAAGTTCCACTTGAAATGGCTGCTTTGCTGCTATCACGCCAACATCACAGTAACGGAATGCCTGAAAATCAATATACAATATACAACAGACAAAGTGATTGGAATAAAAGAACTGAGGCTAAATCGACATCTCTTCAAGTTCTAAAACAATTTTTATTATAGTTCTGGCAAGTGTGCTTAGTGGCACTTAATGCACTGGACATTGAAGCCTGGGACCTCTTTGCTGTTTTCTTGTGACAAGAAACTTTGAATGTCATTGCCTCTTCTACCCAGTTGAATGAGAAGCTGCAATCTGTCACTGAAAGCTGACAGACACCCCTTCCAAGGGGAGCAGTAATAATTCTATAGTTGCTTAACATTACAGAAACAGGTTAAGGTCTAGCAGTGAGCTACCTAACGGCCCAGGATACCTTTAACCTCAGCTTACTCAATTGGTGGTATTTCTTGTTGTCAATTCTTATGAAGAGATAAAAAAACATTCCTGCCTGCCTCGTCCCCAGCCGCTCGCGACCGCTTATCTGGGGGATATTTTAGTTAATTGTTGAGGAAAGCGGGGGGTGAGGGGAGAGACAGGAAGGAGAGAAAAGGTGAAGGCCCTTTCTCTATTTTCCTTCCTGCGCTCCCCGCTCACTTCCAATCCCCCCGCCCTCCACGCTTGCTCCCGATCCCCCCTCTCGCTCCAAAACCCACGCTCGCTTGGCCTTGGAAAAGCCTGTGGAGGAGGCAGTGTTCCTGGAGCAACAAAATTGAACCAGTAGACTTGAATAGAAGGAGAACTGCCTCAACCAGGATACTCTAAAGAAAATGCAAAGATAGCTAATTTATATAATGTCAGAAAAGGTTTTGATGCTTTTGACATACCTGATTCTCACTGAATGAGCTAACAATTTTCATTCCAAAGTTATTGGGTTAATGATGTAACTTGCTACATTCATTCTAAGCCCTGCATACAAACTGCCACTACTCTGTGCTGCCGGACAGTTCCAGCTGCAGCTGCAGCTGCATTTACCATTTGTCTTAAAAATGGAAATTTAGGTTTAAAATCAAATGGTTCAGTCAATTTTCCGAAAATTCTATCAGGAATTTTTGAGTAACCTCCACATGTACTTTTCTTTTCCTGTGTGAGATGAAACATTGCAGATTATTTGCCATTTCTCCCATTTCAGTTCCTTGTCACAGAAAGTTGTGCAGAATTGTAATGGTAAGAAATCTCTTTTAGTTAGTGCACTGATTCTGGAAAGCCATTTAAGTACTATTCAGCAGTTATCCCAAACAAATTTTCCTGCACATAGTAAGCACCCAAGATGTGTCTCATCGATCCCTCATCTCAAATCTTCTCCAGCCCAATCTCTATCATAGCATATAGGAAGACTGGAGAACTGAGAGGAGATGAAATCAACATGGACAGGAGCAACCCACTTGTTGTCCACACCCACTAGGGTGACAGGAATGAGAGCTGCCCCTCCCCCTCCTCACCCCCAGACCTCATGTCCCTTGAGGGGACCTGGGCACTTCAGATTGAAATCATTAAGTGATTTTCAGTAGAATCCCAGAAATTATTATCGTGATCCACAATAACAGTCAAACTGGGTCAACGAAGTCACTACTTGCAAATGCTGTCTCCTTGCTAGAGAAATTAGGTTCGACTTTGTGCAAATGGAACCCTCCGCGGCTATGTAACAACCTTGAACCGCGATAATATTTTGCTTTGAAATGGTATTCTCTTACCTGCTGCACTTGTAGACAAAAACGCTGACTAGTAAGCAACCTTGCATTTCTGAGGAACAATGCCATACCGCTAAAATTTAGCAAAAACTTGGGAAATTGACGCAACGAGCGTTCCTTGATTCCCCCTCGATTCCCCCCTGACTATTTGACCAGCGAATTACTGCATAAGCGTTGTCTCCCTCATGTACCGTGCATGTAGTTTCCCGACTAATCAGTTCTTGAGTTCAACATGGCGGAATACATGTAGTTTTTGACAGCATTCACAAGCCAAATTCAATCGTAGGATGGAGCTAAGCAGCGTTGCAACTGAAGGTGTCAACCTTTGTGGTGGCTCTGCTCGAGTTGGGGATCGCGCATTTCGGAACTTGGTCCAAGTTACTTTGGATATTTTACTAAAGAAAAAGAGCGAAGAATCCCTCAAAAGTTAGTAGCTTGATTTGCTTCTATTTGCATTCATTCTCATAAGATCGATAAGCTTAGTTGATATGTGTTTTGTCTCAAATAACGTGATTATCTTGCTTTTTTTTCTGAGAACGCTGAGTTGTGTGTCAGCACTTCTAATGTGCATGGGGAAGTCCAAGGAGAGGAGTGTCCACCCACCCGGGGGATCTCATCGAAAATGAACCTCGTTTTTGCGGACATGAATCCGGTTTAGTTTTACTCTTCAGGGTTCAAAGAAAACTTATCTGAATGGTACCAAACTCCTGGTCTGCCCTGTGAGAATCCCCAAACTCCTCTGGGAAGTGTACTCATCATTGCTTTATTGGGAATGCCCTTCCCCATAGGATACTTGGTCAACCAAAAATGTGCACCTGCATTTTTGTCTAGCCAAATAGAAATACGGTAGATCCCTGCCATCTCAAACTCTCAAGAGAAATGGAATATTGTTTGTGATAGCAGGGGTTTTGGGTGATAAGAGAAGTATTAGAGATAACCAAGTTTACATGTAAGTTGAGATAGCCGGGGCATTTTGGACAGCCAGGGCTTGAGATGATGAAGGTCCACAAGATCTTAAGTACCACTCTAAAGTCGCCGCTCTTGTATATTTAGGAGTTGTCATTCTCACATTGAGAAGTGCAAAAATCTGTCTTGCAAGATTCTTTGTAGATAACTGTAAGTACATTGTAACAAGAACTGAGTTTGGCGACTCATATTTCTTTTTACATGTAGTTTTCCAACACTCACAGTCACTTATTCACTTACCGTGGACTCCTGTTACATGTATATCAAACACTGAAGGGATACAGCGAAGACTAGTTTGTGAAAAAAATGAATTTTGACATACAATGTAGCCAGGAATAAATCACTGTAGGGGAAGTGGTTTCTGCCTGATGTAGCTGGTATAATTTTGAGATACCAGGACAGTCTGCAGTTTGTGAAAGGCTCAGTATATTTATAGCACAAGTTGTGTAAAATTGCAGTTTTGCAGATAGCAAGTAGGAGATGGCTTTGTACTGGCTACATCAATGGGGAGTCATGAAAATATGAGACTGAAATGGCTTCCTTGTGTACATTTGTTTAAGGTGATGAAGATATCACCAGTATTGATGCTGCAACATTGAAGCAGGCATATGCTGGGTTAGTTACCCTGATATTAGAAGCTGTCAAGATGGATTGTGACTCATCCAGTATAAGGTACAGATTAAAATGGTTTTCGTAGGATTGTTGTGAAACTGAAAGCAGTGAAACACAGCATTTGAAATCAAAGGGGCTATGAGCCAACTCGTGAATGGAGGATTGCTAATTTTCAGGGCAGAAACATTTTTTTAAGCTAGATGTTATACTGTAGCATGACATTTATAGAGGATATTACCTGGTGGCGCGAAGATATGAATTTTATTTTCGAGTGGTGAAAACAATATTTTACGAACGAGGGCAGCGAGTGAAATGTTTTTTTCTACCACTCGCAAGTTGCTGTGTAATTTTCTTTTTATTATATGGACAAGAGTGTTTTTACAGAAACAACAGTGTAAAAGCAGGAAAGGATGTTATCGATATCCTCACTAGTGAGCATATGGAAAATACGCCAAAAAATAGACTGAATCGACCAAAACATGGTTTATTTAACTTGATTAAGGAGAGAAATACCGTCCTGACAATTTAAAAGAGACGACCCTTGGCAGCGTGGGCTAGATACTGGTTATTTGCTTGTTTTATGCATAAATTTGCATGCATAATTAAAAGTTTAAGATCTATTGACTGATCAAGTGCCAGGGTAGAGCTTCATGTTAGGCCCCTATTATAGTCTTCCTCATAATATAGTCTCCCTCTAGTCTTCCTAATATTTGACTTATAGTTTCTATTTCCTTACTTGAATTTTTTGGCTTTCTTGAGTTCCTTTTCTTACTTGAGTTATTTGACTTACTTGAGTTATTTGGCTTAGTATTAGGGAGAATATATGATAAGGGAGACTATATGGTGCGGTAACATCAATTTTTGCTGGTGCTCAGCTCTCCTCTTATACTCATCCTTGGCTTAATGCTATTCACGAGTTTAAAAAGGGATTAAGAGAAACAAATCACCTTCAGTGAAAGCCTGGTGAAATGCCATTTCCTCTAACTTTGAAAACATTTATTGTTTCTTCACTGTAGTTAAACATATTTGTACATGTATTTACATGTATACAGTTGAACCTTCCATAAGCAACCACCCAAAATGTCAAACCTGAGTGGTTGCTTATTGGAGATGGTCATATACGAGAGGTCAGCTACAGGAGGTCAAAGTTTTGATTTTGATCCGAGGTTAATTTTCTTTAATCCATGCACAAATAAGCATATACATGTAACCCAAAATGAAGTGTAGTATCTTTAGTGGAGAACAAGGATCACAAGGGCATAATAAGTAATGTAGGGTTGTATGGGACTATTCTGTTCAGTTTGAACCTGGTGAGATAGGATGATATGTCAAGTGGTTGATTACTGGATGTTAAAAACAATAGAAAAATTCAAAATGTCAGCCCAAGAAGTGGCCACTTATGAGAGGTGGTCGCCTATGAGAGGTTCCAACCATAGTTATTTCACTGAGAATATTTTCGTATTTTGGAAAAGTGGTCGCTGATGGGAGATCCTCGCTTACTAGAGGTGGTTGCACAGGCAAGTTTCAACTGTATACTCACTATGCAAGGTCAAAAAATTATCCCACGCTTAAGTTAAATCAGTTAAATTTGCACTCATTTTGGCTCAGCACCAATGAAACTTTTTCCTTGTTAAAGCAAAGCTGTGATATTCTTTGTGCGCATTATTCTAAGAGGTTATTTGGCAAAATTTCCAAATAGCCAGTTTACATATTTAGAAAAAAAAAATAGAACATCAATAAATAACATTACAAAGAAACCTGACAGTTATCATGACTTATACTATTACACATTTAGTTTTTCTTTCCCTAAAACTACACTTTAATTAAGGATGGTGCTTCCTAACACAGAGGTCTGTTTGCACAATTTATGATTATGCAGGAAAAGCAGATCTCAGTAAGGCAGTTTTCTCGAAATGTTCTTGCAGCCGGCCAACTTCTTAACAAACTATACTTTGGCCCTTACTGCCTACTATACTTCTGTTATCCTGCCTACTACTACAGAACATTTTGACAGGGGCTGGCAAGGGCTATTGCTATCATAAAAGAAAACTGTGGATATGCACGTCTTTTCCAGAGATACTTGTAATGAAGCAACCTTAATTCTAAAAATGCTTTAAAATACATATCAAGATATGGCATTTTCTCTGCAAATATAATCTCAATTTTCTCTGAAAAGTGCATGGTTACCCCAGATTTTCTATTTGGATTCCTAAACCCTTGCTAAGATCAGCTTTTTTGCACAGTCACAGACTGCACAAAAATACCTTTGCATTAGTATGTACTGTCCTTAACAAACCCGGGTTTCTCTGACAATCCTGAAATGTACAGAATGTATGCGCAGTAACAAAAGGGGGCACTGTCTTCAATTGGCAGTTTCATAGTGCACTGCCAGGTGCATTTTGTTCTCAGCTTATGTTTTCGTTCTAAAATGCTATGTTAGATAATATGATTATCTTTTTCTCCCAGTTCCCTGCTGGAGGACTGCAAGTGGGGCAGTGATAGAATAGAGTACTTTACAAAACACTTCCTGGTATGTACATGGAGTATGTAGAGTAAAATGGTTTAAATTAAAGGGATATGATTGAACAAACAGACGTAGCACATTCACATGATGCTGGCATGAGTTTTTGTAGCAGAACAAGAAACTTGATCCGGTCCAGCTATTTTTATGGGGTTAACTGCCTAGCGCATGAAGATGTTTTTTGCTAATGGAAGCGTATAAATAACAAAATAGCTACTGCTTACTGTATAAAACAAAGCCGATCAATGACGTATTTAGAACATAGAAAGAAATGGGTAAATGATTGCTGGGAAGAATTCGTATACTTTGGATAAAGAAATCTTAAATATAGTCTACTTTGACCTCCGTTTCAGAGTTTGGACCTCGTTTTCACCAGCTGCTTGGCTTACTGCGTGACGCTCACAGCCTGCACTCTATTTGTGGTCTTATTTTTTATTTTTTAGTTCCAGGCCTCCTGTGGGTTTGCCAGGTCGCCACAAAATGGCTTCTATTACATGTAGTTCGGTTGTCACGTTCTAGCGCAATTCAGATATAATGAGTGTTTCTGCCCTTTGGAGGGCCCACAATTTTAGCTAAAACTGTTGGCCTCCCAAAATTATATCCTTTCATTCGCCAATAAAAGATGTCACAGCTTGCAAAATTTTCCACCTGTTTTTTACCACAAGGTTTGCAGTTCCTCTATGCAGATCTGTTGGTGTGTTTTCTACACAATGTAAAATAAATTCAGTTCAGGTGCATACCGCTAATTTTGAAAGCAATATGTGTTAAAGGTTGAGCTTGGTAATGTTTGTAATGAGTGTGGTACTGCGTGCAAAGGCCATAACAGGTGTTAATGAGTATAGTGCAGTGACATTTTAGTCATGCAAATGCACACCTTTCCATCCAAAAACAAAATTACAAAAATGTACACTCTTAAGATGCATTTGGGCTACAGGGAAAATGGGTCTGGACTTGTTAAAAAGTGGTATGTACTGCATAATTTTGCTATTTCAAATGATGTGTATCGTGTTTTTTTCATCACCTATGACCCCAAAATTAAAAACAACAACAACGATAAACAAACAGCAACAAACAAACAAAAACATGTCTGGACCAATTTTTGTGCCTCAAGAGCACTGTAGCAACATTTCTTCGGCCCTTAACCACTATTTCCTTTAATGAAATACAACTATGTGATAAATTGAAGATACGCTTGTATGAAAAATGGCCCAGGCACTGGAAAAATGTATTCAAGTCCTTACTCAGAGCTGTACCCAAATACTGACTAGACTTGTGTAAATGGCGAAAAATGTTTGATCTGTGCCACTTTTTTACAAATCCAGGCCTAAGCTTTCTGTAATGTGAATGTTTCTGTTGTTGTTGAGTACCACATACCACTGGAATGATGGATATGATCTAGCTGGTACGAAACACAGTTCATTGCTCTATTGATATTCAACAAGCTGGATAGTGTCTTGTACCCCTAAACACTGCTGGGTTAGTGTTTAGGGTAACAAGACTCTGTCTAGCTTGTTTGTATATTAATTGCTCTGTGACAGGTGTGACTTGCATTTTGTGCCAGTCAAATAATTATACAGAAATTAAGTTTTTTGTTAAAGGATCAGAGATAAAGACACTAACAGTGTTATTCGCTGCTTGGCACCCATTGTATTAAGGCGTTTTGCAATGCTACAGCCTGTAGCCCCAACCTTTTTGAGGGGCTCAATCATGTGTAATTTGAATTTGATATAATGGTGATTTCATACTTTTGTTTTAGGAATGCAAGCCTGAGTTAGAGGCACTTCTTGCAAGGTACGCTTTTAGCATCAGGAGTCTGAGCAATCCTAATTCATGTATCTACTATTAAAAAATCCGTAGACAGTGTTTATTAACTGGACTGGAGGTGCGGCAGCCATAGCGGATAAAAAAAAGTGCTGGCCAGGTGCCACTTTACTTACCTTTACCTGCAACCTAAATCTTGTGTTCGATCTTGTGTTGAAGCAACACTAATAAAATAGTTAATTGATTACTGGTAACTAATATTAGTCCTCCGTATTGTGAAAAAATGGCATTATATTTCTGCACAAAAACCTGTTTTGTTTTACAAGGTGCAGGATAAAAATGGTGAGTTAAGTGGTCATTTTCCTTATTTTCAGGACTGGCAGTTCATTTCCTCATGTTGTTGATGTGGACTGGAGATTAGATTACTATATTAAGGTAAATACAAGTATCTGTGTTCAATCCAGGAGATATAATACTGAAATTGTTTTAGGTGACATATGGTTTTGTTTTATGATCGAAAATTTTCAATTTTCAATCCGTGTTATTTTTAGTTTGTGAATGAAAAATGTGTAAAATGATCGAGACCACACCCAAAACTATACGCAGATGTAAAGTCTTTTGTTTAAATTGTTACAGGTTTGATGGTATCTGCATTTGGAACATGAAGCACAAAGTGTGAATTAATAATTATATTCCACAAAAGAATAACAATAGAAAGGATGAAATTTAGTTAAAAGTGGTCACGCATTTAGGTTTTGGGCTGAAATTATGTCCACTCAAGTTAAAAAAAAACCATCAATCAAGAAATTGTCTAAATCATGTGGTTTGAAAGTGATTAAAATCGTTGAATATAGACCGTTTACTTCTACAATCGTTATTTTAGTGTGTCTCTAATCGCCCAAATTGTATTTGTTTATCTCTTTTTTCATATTAGAATAACCAGATGGAGAAAGTGAATAAACCGACTTACCTTATCACACTAAAAACTGAGGTATTTTTGTACAATTATTCCACGGAACTGAGTCATACCTGAATTCATTGCCAGCAAGACATGCAGTGAGTTTATGAATGACAAGGTTTAGTGGAATTTATGTCTTATTATATAGACAAGCCCTGTACCGTAGAAAATGTTATTAGCATAAAAAACCAGAACTTCCTAGTAATAATAAACTAGAGTTTTTATTTGGCGAAATGCCACCTCAAACTGTCGAGACGTGGGAAAATTACTTCCTTTTGTTTTCAGAGGGACGAATACGTCGTTTAGATTGCAAAATATGGTCAGATTGCGTTTTCGGGAGGCCAACTGCAGCTGGTAAATTCGAGGAATCGGCCCCGGTCCGTCAGATTTTTTTGTCAGTATTGTGGATGTTAAACGTTCTTTTCTTTGGTTGTGCAGGAATCCGGAAAGTCACATGGAAAGGACGTGCAGTTTTCATGTTCAATGGAGCAGCTACAGGTAAAGTTAGATTTTGTCCAGCGGAATTTCAACCATGATTAATACTCATGCTTAATTGTGTTAAATTGTAGACCAACTGGGTCTGAATTCAAGGAGAATTGAGTGCTCAACTGCGTTTTGTAGGACTGAGAATGTAGGAATGTATCAGCTGTCCGTTTTGATTTTAAGTCATTCCCTGTAGTCTCTGCACTGATTTTAAGCCTAGATTTAGTCTTTCTGTGGTTTGAGCTATTGTTCTGTCGTTCACAGCTGCAAAAACTTTCAAGCGCGACTACATAATCTAAATTTTTAAACGATAGTGGTTTTTAATTTTGGACTTCAGGATTAGGAAGAAAGACATTCAACATGTCTTGACCTTCCAACGTTACACTCCCTAATTGCGACATCCAACGCAAGCACGAAATCAAATAAGAACGCGAGTTAACGGGAATTGAAATTGATGTGTGTTCAGATTTATGATTGCGCGTAAGTACCGGCCAAACGATAACAAAGGTTTGGCTGCTCGAGATTCTTTGTCCGTTTATGAATCACATAGAAATTTGAGCAAATCGAAATCCACACAGGGACCTGAGAAGTGGGATGACGTAAGCGAGGCAGGATTCAGCGCAAGCTCCGAACGAAACTCTTCTTCTCTCTTATTAGGTTCTACGTACTACTCCTGGAATTTCTGGAAAATTCCGGAAATGTGTTTTTCGTTTTACTCTTGGCTAATGTAAAAAAGAGGAAAGAAAGAAAGAAAGAAAACGCAATTGAACCCTTCCTAGTACAGCTGCGACCTGTGACCCTCACATACTGTAATCGGTTATGGGCTGAAAATTTGGATGGCTTAGAAAGATTGTAGTACCAGCTATGTTTGCACTCCTTTTAATCTTGATTTTTAAAAATGTTTTTTTGCTTGCTTTTGTAGGATCTCGTTGGAAAACTGAAGGATGCATGCAAAAGTATAGAGAAGGCAGCTATTAACTGAATGCTTTGCTGAAAATATAGTGTAAACAAAACTTCCAATATATTTTTATAAATGAAATCACATTTATCATGTTTTCCCTTTTAGATTTCAAAAGAATGTTTGATGATGTATTTTTAGGAAAAGCGTTGCTGATTGCTTTCACGTGTATAATTTCAACAAAGGACGGTATACACCCTTTTAATAAGTCGCGGCGCCATTTTGAATTTTTAATCAATGACGTCTTCGCGGATAGATTTCAGTCGCCATCTTTGCCTGACCTGTTTGCTCGCGGCCAACATGGGGTGCTCTAGCTCAGGTGAAAGCTCTGTCGAACGGCCAGTTTGACAGAGCCATTGGGACCTGGGTTAAGATAAGTTAACACTGCTTTGTAGACGTCACAATTCGGGAATCCAGTGTAAAAACATATATCTTTGTCTTCAATATTTTCAATGCAGAACTCCATTTCTTGCACAGTTTGCTCGAGCTGCCGGATTTTTGTGTTGGCAATTTTTATCTGCTCCGTTAGTAATAAAATTTCAGCTTTTAGCCTTATCCCTGAAATGAAGCGAGCAGACAACTGTGTGCTTCTGGACCTAGAAAGAGCAAGGAAAAGACGATCAGCTGCGAAACAGGAAAGATTTGCACTTTCATAGAAATCAGTTACATACTTTAAACGCTGAGTCAGTTCCTCCCTTCTAATTCTTTGTACCCAAGCCTGCTTCACTTCTTGATTGCTTGGTATTTTGTGGTAAGTCATGTATCTGTTGCGATTGTTATCGAACACATCCCCGTACGATTCGCACAGAGGAACAGCACAGTTGCGATTATTAGAGCCTGTCAAAAGGATATAATCCTATTAGAGAATTAAAACAATAGGAACGGGATACAGCAACTGAGACTGACCTTTCTTTGTCTCTTCTGTTGACATGGAGCGATGAGGCGTGATGAGATCATTGAAGATGGCGGCTGAAAGCTCTCCGCGAATGACGTCATTAACTAAAAATTCAATATGGCGCCCTGACTTATTAAAAGGGTGTATAGTAGTTTTTGTGCAGTTTATTCTATTTTTTGTGGTGTATGTCTAAACTTGAACTCAAGGCAATTGAGAAGGAAGGCTTGATAGGAAATAGACTTTATAAAGTCCCATTGTAACCTTCGTATGGCTCGAAAGTATGGACGGAACGTTCTTTTCCGAGAAGTGATCGGATTTCCTTGAGAAACCTCAAGGGATTCTGGGAGCTTTAGAAACAGATCATGTCCAAAGACCAATACCTGTGCATAGTTTGGAAGTTAAATGAAGCTTCTTGTTTTTTCTGTCCTTCAAATATTTCCTGACAAGGTCTCGTTGTTTGTGATTTACTACTTTGCTAAAAACAGCCAGTTTTACTCTGTCGACGAATTTCTTTGCGGCAACTGTTGGATGTCACATTTTTAAAGCTGAGGGTGGGGGGGGGGGGGGGGTATGGCTTGGGGAATCGAGGATGTACGCCATGTGATGCGATGCGACCAGTGACAATCGAAAGGAAATGTTTGACGGATAATGAGAGCTCATAAAGGAAAATTTACTTGACCAGTCTTCTTAACTTACTTTTGACATTACTTGTACTCGCCCTAGTTAAAAGACCGTTGTTGAGAAGCCCTTTTAATAAAAGGCCTATCTACCCTGTTCACCCATAAACTATTTCAGTTTTAAGCCCCACTCTCCCCCACTCCGGATTAAAAGTGAATCAATCATCCACCCATCCGTCCGTCCGTCAGTCGGTCGGACGTGGGCATATCTATATAGTGTTTCTTCGGTTTTATTTTCATGTCAGGTTAATTCTTTGTTGAGACCAAGAGAGGTGTATAGTATCCAAGGATAAAAAATCTCATCAAAATACACTGGATAATGCCGAAAAGAACTCGCAAAATGAAGTCGAGAGAGACGCTAAGGAAAGGCTAGGACGCCGGGGACTATTTGGAAAAAGGTTAGGACGTTCACTATGGAAGCAGCACCAAACCTCAAAATATGGCCGCTCGCAACATACTGCACAATGTGTTGCATGCTGCTTCTTTTAGTAAACCAATCGAACAAACCAAAACCAGCCGCGACCTTTCTTACCCGCATTTTCGTACACTTGGCTTTGGAGGTTTTGTGGTAGGGATCTTGATTACTGCACTGCTTGATAAGTTTGTAACCGAAGACGTTTTGATTTGGGAGATGACTGAATAGTTTGGTTTGGCTATTGCGAATAGTTATTAGATGAAGTATTCACCACACATGTACCTTGAAATAAATCCCATATTCGGGATCAGCTAAAAATTTAATAGGTTAAGCAAAGTGGGCTCTGAAACTTCACATCAGCATCAGCAGCAGCAGCAGCAGAAGCAGCAGCAGCAGCAGCAGCAGCAGCAGCAGCAGCAGAAGCAGCAGCAACACCAACAACAGCAACAACAACAACATTAACATAAACAACAGTTACAGCAGCAGCAGCAGAAGCAGCAGAAGCAGCAGCAGCAGCAACAACAACAACATTAACATAAACAACGGTTACAGCAGCAGCAGCAGCAGCAGCAGCAACCGTAACAACATCAGCATTAGGAGCAGCAGCAGCAGTAACAGTAGCAGCAGCAGTAGCAGTAGCAGCAACCGTAACAGCATCAGCATTAGCAGCAGCAGCAGCAGTAACAGTAGCAGCAGCAGCAGTAGCAGCAGCAGCAGCAGTAGCAGCAGCAGCAGTGGCAGCAGCAGCAGTGGCAGCAGGAGCAGTGGCAGCAGCAGCAGTGGCAGCAGCAGCAGTGGCAGCAGCAGCAGTGGCAGCAGCAGCAGTGGCAGCAGCAGCAGTAACAGCAACAGCAGCAGTTACAGTAACAGCAGCAGCAGTAACAGCAGCAGCAGCAGTAACAGTAACAGCAGCAGCAGCAGTAACAGCAGCAGCAGCAGTAACAGCAACACCAGTAACAGCAACACCAGTAGCAGTAGCAGCAGCAGCAGCAGCAGCAGCAGTAACAGCAGCAGCAGTAACAGTAACAGCGGCAGCAGTAACAGTAACAGCAGTAGCAGAACAGCAGCAGTAACAGCAGCAGCAGTAACAGCAGCAACAGCAGCAGCAGCAGCAGCAGCAGTCACAGTAACAGCAGCAGTGGCAGTAACAGCAGCAGCAGTAACAGCAGCAGCAGCAGTAACAACAGCAGCAGAAACAGCAGCAGCAGTAGTGGTAGCAGCAGTGACAGCAGCAGTGGCAGCAGCAGCAGTAACAGCAGCAGCAGCAGCGGCAGCAGGAACAGCAGCAGCAGCAGTGGCAGCAGCCGTAGCAGCAGCGGCGGCAGAAGCAGCAGCCGTAGAAGCAGCAGCGGCAGCAGCAGCAGCAGAAGCAGCAACAGCAGCAGCAGTAACAGTAACAGCATCAGTGGCAGTAACAGCAGCAGCAGTAACAGCAGCAGCAGCAACAGTAACAACAGCAGCAGAAACAGCAGCAGCAGCAGTGGTAGCAGCAGTGACAGCAGCAGTGGCAGCAGCAGCAGCAGCAGTAACAGCAGCAGCAGCAGCAGCAGCAGCAGCAGCCGTAGCAGCAGCAGCAGCGGCAGCAGCAGCAGCCATAGCAGCAGCAGCCGTAGCAGCAGCAGCAGCAGCAGCAGCAGCAGCAGCAGCAGCAGCAGCAGAAGCAGCAGCAGCAGTAACAGTAACAGTCATTATAACCACGGCAGGCATCTCACCCCCTCACGAAAGTGACAGGTTTGCTCGTCGTCTCGCTCAGGGTCGTGAACTGCAGATTTTGGTCTCACTTAGGGTGTTTAGGACAGAAAACCAATATTTTACCCATACAGGTATCGCTTAGGGCATCCTCGGAAACCCAGGGGCGGCTAGTCGGGACGACGGGATTTTCATGGGCGAAAGTTTACAACAAGAGCGGGAGAGCCCCTGGGCACTTACTCTTACCGAACGAGTTCCAGAAGCGTTTGAAATCCCGCCTTCTGATTGGCCAGAAAATTTTTTTTCTGGCCAATCAGCGAAGAGGAACAGCCGGGCGACTCTCATGTCTTCTTACACGAGGTTGTTTTCCTCATCAATCGCCGTAGTAGCGTGGCCCGTTCAACGGGAACATTTTTGAGGAGAGCTTCAGAAAAAAAAAATTATAAATAAACGAAGTCGAGGAAATCGCAAACTATAACGTAGCCGCAAGAAAACAAACACTCACAGGGAATTTTTCACGGCGGACTTATCGAAGGTAACGCAAATTTTTAGAGCTAGCGACTTCCCTTTCTCCATTGTAACTAATTATTTCTCCTTCTTCGTTGATCTTCGTCTGAAACTTTCCATCTCTGATGCACGGGCCACGCAACTATGTAGTTCTCTCTAGTACGTGACATGACCTCGCATCGACCGTTAAGCAGAAAATCGCCCAGATCGGCCTCCAGAAGCTCGGAAAAGCAATAAAAACACAGCAAACACACAGCAGGTAATGTTTTTCAAACTGTATTTCCATTTTAATGCATTTTCAGCGAAAAACCGCCGATTATTTTCGATCGAATTTCAGCTCCATACAAACACTCATATTACGCTTTGGTTAACTGTGGTTCCCACGCTCGATCGACATAGTTGCGTGGTACGTGCATCGGAGATTCCTGTGGAAAGTTTCAGACGTAGTTCAACGAAAAAGGAGAAATAATTAGTAACATCGTTTACTCGAGTAGCTATTAGCCTCATGCAACACAAAAGGGGAGTCGTTAGCTCTAAAAATTTACGATACCTTCGATAAGTCCTTCGTGAAAAATCCCGCTGAGTGTTTGTTTTCTTCTGGCCACGTTATAGTTTGCGATTTCTTCGACTTCGTTTATTTATTTAGTATTAAAGTTTTTTTTTCTGAAGCTCTCTTCAAAAATGTTCCCGTTGAACGAGCCACGCTACTACGGCGATTGATGAGGAAAACAACCTCGTGTAAGAAGACATGAGAGTCGCCCGGCTGTTCCTCTTCGCTGATTGGCCAGAAAAAAAATTTTTCTGGCCAATCAGAAGGCGGGATTTCAAACGCTTCTGGAACTCGTTCGGTAAGAGTAAGTGCCCAGGGGCTCTCCCGCTCTTGTTGTAAACTTTCGCCCATGAAAATCCCGTCGTCCCGACTAGCTGCACCTGGGTCTCCGAGGATGCGCTTAGGGTAGACTATGAACGAAAAACTAAAGATTTATGACAATGCTTTTAAAATCTTATCATAGAAGACAGCATTCGATGTTAAGATCTTATGCGCAATTGGAGCCCCCCCCCCTGGCAACTCAGTTGAATTGTCATGACGAACTCGGCGATGCTGATGAGCTAGCGTGTAATTTTGCGCGGACTATGCTCTTCTCACTAGTTAACCGATAGCAGTTTGACGACACATATACCCTGTAACGGTAAATTCAACTGTAATTTTGGTGTGTAACTTCATCGAAGTGCAGCGATGCCGCCGAGAAAACATGCAACCAAGATTCCGTCTTGTTGAAACTAAAGTATACTTAAGCTTCTGAAGGAATAAATGTCATCACCAACTGAAGACACTCATAGTTTACATTTGGCATTGCGAAGTTCATTAACAACCAGAGGATGAAGCGATAAATTGCATCACCTGGGTTTCACTGGGAATAGCCAACTTAGTTGTAACCAAGGATTTCTTCACCAAAGAAATTGAAGGTGATGGACAAAACTCACAAAACTAACTTCTTGACTGATACCAGCCATGATCCAGTTCCTCTTTCAGCTTTGTCGGAAAGAATACATATTTTCAAGAACAAGAAAAGAGCTCATATATTTTCAGACTTCCATAAAAATTGAGCAGGTTCTCTAACTCGCGATCACAACTAAAGCTTCCTCATCTAATGTAAAATACCTAATAAAATAAGATTAAATCGATTAATGGTAAATTTGTCCTTTTCTTTAAGCTTTTCTTTGAAATCATGTCGAAACTTTAATCCATCTAACGATCATGCCGAAGAGGGCTATAATTCAATGCAAGCGTGAAAAACATTTAACCTACTTCAAAAAATTGTAACAACAAAATACTACAAAGAGCTTCGTGCGTGTTCTCTCCTTAACGGCACCATAGTTAGTGACGGCACTCACTACATGAACTGCTTTTGAGGTGATATAGCTTAGCTCTGAATCTGTTTACAAAGTCAGTTCAACTCCTTTCAAGCAGTGCCATTTAACCCTAAAAATATGCGATAAAGGTTATGTCGCGTGCGGCAGACGACGTCTTGCGTTTTACCACGATTCGCGCACTTTGACGTCCGTATCTATGCGCTTGTTTTTGCGACAGACAAGTGCATTCACAACCACATATCCCCAGACCTCGAACACTGAAATTTTGAGGCAATTTCTCGAAGAATTCGGCGAACTCTTCTAGAAATTGTTCTGGCTAGGTCAGAGGGAGAAGGACGTAAACACTATTTATGAACTAATCTACATGTACATTTGAGTAAGATCTTAACTGACGTACGTTGAAACCTGTACAACACTGAGTTTAGACGTTTAAAACTCGCATGTGGTAAATTTACTGTAATTAAGACTGAAATACAGAATCGATACAGTACTGTTAAATAAAGAAAACTCAGTTGCAGTGTGTTTCAATATTTGCAGTAGATGACAGGAGCCACAAAATGTCTGTTAACCGTGGTCCGCTGTGCCTCACCGCCATCCAGCAGACCCAGTTACTTTAACAAAAGCGTAAACAACTTCACCTCACTATAAGATAACAAGTTGCTAAGTTCCTTAAGATTTCAGTACGACTAAGCAGTCTCAGCAAGAGTTCGACTCGAGTTTCAGTTTCAGTTCGCCTGCTGTTAACATTAGCACGTTCCGAGTTCAGGGACACCCAATGAGAAAATTAATTTGAGCGAAATAATTGAAATATCACTTTCTACTTTCTTAGATTGTTTCAGAGCTTGTTGATGGCATATTTATGTAAGCTAACACAGGTTGATCTGTTCACAGTTTTTTTTGGCTGAAAATCATCAGGCCGCAGAAACGTTTAGGAAACAGAATCCTATCCACCGAATTTCTGACCTTCTGATAGCTCTCCAAAAATGGGGCTTGCTAGCTGACCATATTTTACATTCTAAACGACAAATTTTTCCGCCTGAAAACAAGAGGAATTAATCAGTCCCTTATTTTGTTATGAAAGTTTGGTGATGCTTCACTAAAGAAATCTCTAGTTTTCACCGCAATTTAATCCGACTTTCTGACGCGATTTAGGCCTTCCCAACGAACATTCTCTGAAACGAACCGTTGGGCTCCCCTGCGAGTTGTTTCCCAATCTCAGTCAGCGAGCCTTATCAGTCTCTGAGTGGTAAGAAAAACACAGAGGTAAGGACTCTGGGAACGTTCATGAGGTTTGAAATTCAAAAATTCTGCTCTTGTTAGTGTCTCGTACTCACCAATTAGTAGACATTCACCGTGGTCTATTGTGATTGACTGAATCGTCATTGGCTATTCCCTGATAGTCATCTCGGCTTCACATCGCTAACCATTGGCTTATAAATTGAACTTGGCCTTGTAGGATTTATGGTCCAATCTTGCGTTTTAGTCACTTCGGTCACAATTCTTATCCCGTCAGATCTTTTAAATTATCAGTTCAGCAAGGTTCAAACTGCCGACCGCTCTCAATGAGCTATCAATTTCTGACAGACTTGCTTGTATGTGCCTATCTCCCTTAACACAGGGATAATGCCCTAAATCATATAAAGCTGAGTCTGGGTGCAGGAGTGATAATTTCAGGTGAAATCTTTTGTTACTTGGCACTGCACACTCTCTTGTATTCATATATCTTGTAGTGCACTTGTTATTTTGGCAGTGTCTAAAAGGCTACCCCGGCAGTTCGTAAGCCTTTCCCAGCAGTCGGGAAGGCTTACTCGATATTTGTTTAGAATTGTCAAGCGATCCGGAAAAGTATTTTGGTTTTGTTGTCGACGAGTTTTCACAAGCTCGGAAAACCGATCAACTTCAAAACCAAAATACTTTTCTGAATCGCTTGGCAATTCTAAACAAATATCGAATACTTTCAGAACGTTAGAATAAGCCTTTCCCTGGAAATATAATCTTTCGAAAATTTCGGCGGACTGCCTGGTATTTAGTCTTGAAACGTCCGTACCCAGCTGTCGGGTATCTAGACACTACCTTTTATTTTGATCGCTCTTGAAAACTGTCCTGGCAAGGAGTTTGCTATTTACAGTTGTAGAGGAAGAATTGAACTGTTCGCTGAGTGATTATTGAGGGGTCCACAAGAAGAGGCTTGACCGATATCTGACTAAGAAGTACCAGAATAGGACATTTGGAGGCCAGCAGGGGGAAAAAAATTCAGAACAGTATATAGCTTGTAATAATGTAAAAACTTGCATAATGCTTTGTAGTAGTGGCGACTTCAGTCTTGTGGACTTCAGACTTCAGTCTAAATAATCAGACCCCATATTACAAACAAGTCAAACATGACTGTGAAAATGAGGTCTGAAGATAATTCACAATACATCAAGGTATAGCAAGAAACACGAAAGGCTTTATCAGAATAGATTACAAGACAAAGGTTTTTTTGCTTGTATGTTGCAGTTCATTCGCCGCTCAGAAGTCTTGAAACAAAGGCGTATACAAAAGTAAACCCTCGTAAAAAGCCCGCATAATTAAAAATAAGATTCTAGTTTACGGATTTGGGGAATATTACTCCTTTTATCTTCCTAAACACTTCAGTTCCTCTTAGTTCCACTTAAGGTTAAACACGAATGACACACGATTCAATTGTTGCTTAACAAATGTTGAACGCCGCTGTGACTTGAAGGCGACACTGAATTGCTCGATGTTTTCATTTGCCGTTCGGGTTGAACGGAATGGAGCTTGGTTTTAGTCACGTTCCATAAGTAGAACGGTCTATTTCAACATTTAACGTAGCATGATTTACTTGGTAAAGTACTCGTTGGACAGCACTAGAACCGGCAATCTTAACTTCCTTTTAACAGCGTACAACGTAACCCAAAGTTTCAGCTGATTGAACCCATTTTCAAAATTACTAATTCTATTGCGAAAAATGCTTGTTGGCGCCGCATACGATACAGTTATTAGCTAATTTCAGTGCTGCAATCTTTTGTTACCTTTGGAATAAAAAAGGAAGAAAAGGAAAGAGTCAAATTTGTTTGCATCTGTGTCGTTTTGCATCAAAACAGATGTTTACAGCAAAGCACCCCTCAGGGGAGACTGGTGCGACCGATCACGTGATTATGCGTATCAACAGCAACGTGTGCTTAGCTGAAATCAACTCGCAGCCTGACGGCAAGATAAGGCCAGAAAACACGGTAATTTCTCAGCTATTTTTGATAATCACTTCTCATAATTTACTAATACGTTAGATAAATGAATTAGCTTTCTATATGAGGCACTCTGGGGTAGATTTAAGGCTTTTAGGATCGTAAATTTGTTGTTCAAAATATGCGTTATTTTCATTATCGCACTCAATATTCATCTTTCGTGACTAAGTTATGGCCATCAGGACATTTACATTCTCCATACCTTTTACGTCAAACTAAAGCATTTTATTTATATTGTCCTCGTGTTAGTTATAACCCTAATTCGGATGAGGATCGCGATTGTTAAGGTTAACATTAGTAAACAAGTGTTCGTTGAACATATGAGACTACTGCAGTTTGCTAAGCCGACCTTAAACTATTTATCAGTAATTAATGTTAGTCTATACTCGCCAGATTTCAGGTTCAATTCATCAAGACATCCTGTAATATTTAATTTTAAGAAAACAACTTGGAAAAGACGCTTGATCATCTTGAAGTTGTTTTATTTTCTAAGAATATTTGTGATCTTTTTCGTGAGCGGTTTGAAGCGGAAAGAGAAAAGGTGTTTGGACTCGCCGGGGAATGAATATTTCTGGCCAATTTATTCGTTTCATTATAAAGGTCTTACTTCAAAACAATGCAAAGAGAATACAGCTTAACAGCGAAGTCTAATATTCAATTTATTTGTTTAATTTTCTTCAGATTTATAATTTTAAGTGAGCTACATTCCTGGGAAATCAGCGAAGACGCATTTTTTATTTACTTGGCAAAGCAGATCTATATTGGTCATTGCACGATGGGTAGTTCGTAGCTAAAGAAGCGTCTGTCTTAAGTCCACGACGGCTGGCTACCTAAGTGCAACAAATTTCAGGCCAGATAAAATAGGGCAGTTTAGATTTTAACTAACACGTAACAGTATTGACATTCTTGAAGGAAGTCGCAACTGACGGCACATGCAACTAAACTGACTTTGCTGACGGCGATCGAGGGAACTAACGAGCTAAATCGGAGATTTTCTTGCTTGCTATGCAGTCCGCAGTTGCATGTTATAGTTCACCAGGGATTAATAGTTACTGCAGAAAATAGTCCAGCGAGTGAAACTTCTTAAAAGAGATACGTCACTGAATAATTCGCAGATCTGACTTTTTGTGACCCAACTGGAGGCTACAGCATTGAAGTTCTGAGTCACAAATAACGAGACCAGTGCGATTTTGACAGCAGGTGATCCAGCTGTGTGATGTTTACTCAAAGCTGGAAAAGTCAGTGTTACCAAAAAGGAAAGACATGTGATCCCGAACAGCATCTGTTCAGTGCTCTTACTGCCGGATGTATTCGTTATACCCGAGTTCGGTTCATTCAGTGCTGGACGACTACATCTATAATTCATCGGAAAAGGGTTGACTCTGTTAAAACACGTAAAGTCGTTTATACAATTTGATTATTCTGTTTCTTTGACCAGATTTAAAATTAATGTTTCTTCCAACAGAAGTAAACTTATGCGGAATAGGTTCCTAGACCTAAGTTGCCTTGGCCTCATATTTTTGACAAGCAGCAACTTCTATTAATTCCCGATAGTCAAGGTTGAACAAATTTCTACTATTCGGGATATTAATCTAAATCCTCGAAGAAAATTGCCAACATAATGGTAAAAATTTCAAGTGTAAAAACATTACTAGCAAAGAATTCACCATTGCGAACAGAACTTCACCACAAGGATCCGGACTGCGGAAAGAGCTATTCCTCAAACGCGATTTTACAATTGCAATTCATTTATTTCCGTATTGTTATGTTATAAGCGAGATGAATCGAATCCATGAAGTGCATATACCGTGAAGTTTTAGCAGCAGCCCGAAATTTAATGATTTGACCGTGCAATGAAAATATTGTTAGACCTTTTCTTGAACTATAACGATTTATATTGTCATAAGGTTTGTGTTTGTGTACGGTGGACAATTCAACCTGAAGCACGGCCAGGATGTAGTTCTTACTAAAATATTGTGCTCAAATCATCTGGTGCATACTAAGTCATGTTTGAAATTTGTTACGACGTTTCTGGGTTAAACGTTATTGCAAAATCGGTTTTGTAGAAGACCTCCTCTAAATAGTCTTGTAACCATAAAATGTTTAAGTTCTATACTCGTTTTTTATCCGCACATAAAGCGGGCCCTGATTTTCGTTTCCTTTTCTCCTTTTGGTTGAACGACAAACTTTGTATTGGGGTAAACAAACATATGCTGCGGGTTGAGACCGATCCTGAATAAAGCACAAACAGATTTAATGAGCCTCCAGTTACAAACATATTTTGTCATGGAACCGTCCCCACTTCTAGACTGATTTGTAAAACCAATGTAAACAGGGCCACATCGGGTATTTTCGTGCTGTCAATTGCCATAAAGCACAAACAGATTTAATGAGCGTTAATAAAGTTATTATTATTATTATTATTATACCTGTTTGGTGTAAGCATAGTTAGTCGAGGAACTGGTTATGAAACTCGGCAGAATTCAAAGGCGATCACAAAGGAGGTACAATTTATGTTGAACATACCACAGCCGTGCACAATCTTTTGGTTTTTCGATCACACTGTATGGCTGAATAATTTAGGGCAACATTTCTATTGGTCTGTTGTTCGAACAAAGTCTAAAAGCTATCGTGGTTGTGCACGGTCAAGGCCGAAAAACGGTAACAAAAACCTCGAACAAAGAAAGTTATCAGGTTTCATAACCATTGCACTTTATTAACTATGATTTAAAGTTCAATCTCCCTGGTTTCCTTGGAATTGCAGTAGCAAACGGTTTAAATTAACCACAGCCAGCAAAGGAGTTTTAAAATAGTGTATTTCAAGTAGTAGAAGTTCCAGAAAAAATACTGACTTATTTCTTGAATTTAGGAGCTGCCGTTGCGCTTCCAACAACTGTTCCAAATGTCCTACCTGGCCTTTCAATAAATATCATACCTTCGCATTTTATTCCTTTGAAAACAAAAGGCATACAATTTCTCACCAATTACGAAGGGAAGGTGCCCTTGATGTAAGCTTCTTCTATTAAGAAGAAGAAGAAGAAGAAGAAGAAGAAGAAGAAGAAGAAGAAGAAGAAGAAGAAGAAGAAGAAGAAGAATGTGATAAATGTAAATCTCTTAGCACACTCAGACCGTATGCGCAAGTTAACACTTGGTATTTTGACGTGAAATAGTCCTGGACCGCATTTAATACAATCTAGACAACTATCTGATCGCATGAAATCAGTTAAAAGAATTTTGACTCTATTTTCTTGTTTATAGGCAGGAGTTCAGAACTTTTTTAACAGTGAACTGGCCGAAAAAATCTGTTCTTTGATGTCAGCGAGCTGAATGATTTATTTTCAAGCCAGCTTGTTACCCTTGACGAGCCAGCCAGCCAAACAGTCACAAGCCTTCGAATATTTAAGATTCTGTCATCTTCTTGAATCTTTGAAAAATAATCGGAATCCTTTACATGACCTTGGCAATTTTCGGGCAAAAGGTGGACGTCTTTCAAGAAGCAAATTTTTTCTTCCAGGAAGAGTCGTTTGGTCTATCTCATCAAGTTCCTACCTAGTTAGTGAGTGTGATATTTTCAGGAGATAGAAGCTTTCACATTGCTTCAAAAATAAACAGGTTGGTTGAAATACTGTTTCTCCCACCCAGGTGGAACGAAAATGTTCTTTCTCCGGAAGACAGCTGAGAGGTGCACGAAGAACAGCTTTTCAGTGTAACAGCTTCGCCTTGGTCTTCCATACAGACGATTATTCTGCTTTACTAGGGACTTCCAGGATACAGGCAACTAAAGATGTTACGATCGATGAAGATCAAGGAATTAAATTCTCACATTTTGTGTGTGCTGTGTGGCGGATATTTGGTGGACGCTACGACGATTGTTGAATGCCTACATTCGTGTAAGTTTTGGGATATAAAAACCAAGTGTTAATACTACTGTCTTATTTGAGAAAAAACTCTAAAAAAGCGTTTGATTTCAAATTGGGGGGGGGGAGGGGGGTAGCGTTTGGTGTTTCGTTCATGGTGTATTTTCTGGTGTCTATGGTACGTTATAATCCTTCCAATAAAACGGGTTTTCTGCCAAAAAAAATCTACTCCACCATGATAAAATGCTGTTGAATCCCCTGTTGATAATTTTAAAAACGTTTTATTTTGTTTGACTATAGTTTGTCGCAGCTGTATCGTGAAGTATCTTCAAACATCATTTCACTGTCCGGTTTGTGATGTTGAAGTCCACAAGACAAAACCTCTGCTTTATATTAGGTAAGTAGGGTATATCTGCGAAGGCTAGTAATGTTCGAAATACTTATGTTCCTATGAGATTTATCCTCTAACGTCAAAGCTTTCGGGAAACTGTTGGGGAAATAGGTTAACTCGAAAAATAAGTTGCAATGGTATTTTTGAAAATTTTATACAAGCATTAACTGCATCTAAGTTCATCAAAAAATAAAAGAAAAAATGACAAGAGGAGGTAACACTTACTTTAAGTGAGTCGCACTCATTGCTCCCAGAACGTTTTTACTAGCAACGAAATATTAGAAGTAATATTCTTGTCGCAGCACAACGATATTGCAGTGAATCGATTTTAAATTGAAATTAAAACTAGGACAATTTGAGCATTTTCACTCGCTTCCTGTGAAACGCCTAACATCAGTTTGTAGTAGAATATTTCATAATTGAACAACAAAAATCTTGAAATTTGGTTTGAGCACGGAGAGTGGTAAAGGAGGGTAACTATGCTCTTTTAAAAGAAAACGACCGTTTAGTTCCAAGCCGAGCTCAGTGTCAAAGAAATCCCGCAATCCTCTGCATGTGGGCGCCCTTGTTTGCGTGCCACTGCATCAGTCATTTCCAGCAGTGCCCCCTTCCCTCCCCCCTGGGCCGACTCCCGGGCAAGTGCCCCATGGCGGGGGCAAACATGACGAACGAGCTGTTCAAATACCCCGCGGTACAGGTAAAAGCATCAGTTGATTTCTTAGTTTCCAGGCTTACTTTCATTCTAATCAAAGCTAAATCAGGCAAAACGAAGGCTCAAATAAATCTTATTTCTCCGTATTGCTCCAATGACCATTCGTTCTGTGGATCTACCGTCTAATTTTGTCCTCCTTAGACAAAGTTAATCACAAATGTATCGTCCTTGTCCGATGGAATTATCACTGATAGGAGGTGACAGTGCTGCGACGTGAAAATCACGAGACTGTCAAATGCCCCGGGGTAGACTAATGCCCGGCCCCCGGGATGGACAATGAGGAAAAATGCCCCACTTATGCCCGGGGGGATGAGCACTGTTGGAATTGACTGATGCATAATGACGCGAGAGATAATGCACAGCAAGGATACGCAATGCAAATCAAAGGAACCGCCTTTTTAAGTCCACTTAACACAGATGTCAGGCTGTGAGCAGTCCATGCTTTTCAAGCGAGGGAGGCACGAGAAAGCGTCAAAAGCCACCCGTCTTGACTGTCCGTGAGGGAGTGCTCAAAATCTACACAGTTTTATTATTTAGGAATAAATTCTGGTCTGTATAAAATAAAATTTGTTTATGTCCGTTGGCCAGTTTGCCCCCTTACTGATTTAAGATCCAGACATCACGAAAAATGAACAAGGTTATGTCACCCACAAGTTGAAGCGAACGTCACCTCATCACTGCCTTATTGGATGACAAAAACATAATGTTACTTGTTTTTAACATTAGCATCTGTCTGTTAATTGTACGGTTAGTTCACGTTGTTTGCAGGTGGATGAGAGAATTTTTCGTTTTATGCAGGTTGAATTGCCCTATATCAGTTATGGAGGGCGTTCCTTATCAGAGGTGTCCGTACTGCGGACTTAAGAATCCGTCTGTTTACTCACAGTTGATAAAGCAGGTTCTACTGTACATAAAAAAGTTCGCTCGAGTTATTCGTGCATGTACAGACCTGCTCATAAAAGTTAACTTTTTCCTCTTTCAGACCTGACCGAACTCTCCAAGAGATAGTCTACAAACTTGTACCAGGTCTCTATCAAGGTACACGGTAGTATTTTGTAGCTTCATCCTCGGTCGATCTCTCTTCTCCCTCCCCCCCCTCCCCATTTGGAGCAGGGGAGGACGGCAAGAAGAGAGACGCCCCGAACAATGTTATGGTAGCCTTTGACAAAGAAGAGGGTACATGGCCAATCAGAATCTTTCCGCTAGGTTGAGTTTGCATATGAAGGTTTCTTTGGGTGACCAAAAATTCTCGCATGTTCACGCAAATAACCCCCAAGGTGCAAAAATGTTATTTCTATGATGCGCTCGTGCCAATATTAGTGTATAGAATATTAAAACCTGGCGTGGATATCTGATGGACGGCCAAATGACAGTTCCACGCATACAGCACGGTATGTGTGCGAATGCGATTTTAGTCACGGCTAGAAACGTCTGTTTGGCAACGCTCGTTGTAACCGTACTTCAGCCATTTTGATAGTATAGAGGGAACACACTGCTTAATAATGTGTGAAGCATCACCCAAACATATTCAACATTTCTATCCAACACCTTTAAACACTTTTGAATGCGGCAAGTGAAACGTGTTTGAGAACCCTGTTGAATGATATTAAATGATTCTGAAGGACGGTAAATGATGTTGTATGGTGTTGAACAAAGTGTGATTGCCATCAAACATTCGTACAATTAAGTTGTATTCAACAGTGCTGGAAATGTTTTCCGAGCTTATCTGTATCTTCCAGGAGGGATATCGCGTGACATTGTGTTAAATTTTTTTTGTTACCCGTTATGCCAAATTTTTTTCACGTCTATATATTATATCCAATAGAAAAATCCTTTCATGTACCCAGGTGAATTAAAGCGTCGACATGATTTTGACGAAAAAGAAAGAGAAGAGAATATCTCAACAGGTAAATCTTGAAATGATTCAGTATTATGAGCTAGTGAGCGAATTTTAGCTCTGAGTAGAAACTCTTTGAGCGCTTGATCTTCCGATAGATATTAGAAATTGAAGCTTTTCAAGAGTTCTCCGTAAAGGCAGAGATCGTGAATTTTCATTATTTCTAGGATTCGGCTTAGCGCGCGCCTGACTATCTGAGATTATGACTCCAACCAAAACCTCGTTAGGAGTGGACGGTGCTTTCAGGTCGTGTTTTAAAGCATTTTATATGAATCCAAGTTCTCCCTCTTTCTACTACAATGGTAGGGAGGCTGCATAAGGTATTTGTTTTTTATTTGGTAAATATCAATACAGTAACCACTAACTAGGACAACTGAGTGTATCAAACCAAAACACAAAAAGTAATAAATCCATGAAATAAATAAAAAAGAATAAATTACATGGTTTTAAATGTAAGTTGATGCGAATGGCTGAGGAAGGAACCTCTCCCAGCAAGATTTCGTGGAGCGGATCTTGACGCTTTTGGGACATTGTTAATTTGCTGATATTGTTTAAAATGGTCTGCGTGTCGTCAGGGAAGAGGAGGCACATCCAGGAGAATATAAGGCAATCATAACTAACGTGTTTTCTTTCCTTGCTTGTCTCTAGAGGAAAATGGAGCTGCCAGTGTAAATAAGGATGAAAAACAGGTTGAGATGAAAGATCCAGTTTGTATAACATTAGAATGTTACAGGTAAAGGTTTATTATTATAAGAAATCAAACTTTCAGTGGTTATCTGTTACTTATAACTGTGGAATATTCTTGGCTAAATTTCATTTATTTTTGCTCTTTCTTCATAGACGAAAGAGAAACTGGATGGAAAAACAGGTATTCCGAGATATTTATGGGTGTTTTATCCACGTTTGTCAGTTTTGTGACTGTATTACTAAATAGTGATTTATATAGCGTAAGCTAATTAAGGCCGCAACTTTCGAACATTTCGTAATTAGTATAATACGATGACGTCATAGATGTAATTTACAACTTTACGACTTGCTAGTCAGAAGAACTGTGAGCCGCCACTGGGTAAATGTATTTCTTTGATTTGAATAAACATTTGCCTTTCACTTACTAACACTACTCTGTAATTTAGATTTTGAACGTCTACACTCCCTGCGATGATTGTTAAATAAAAGGAGTCGTTTAAAACCGTGGATAATCTTCTACTAGCAACACATTCAAAATCCATGGTGGTCTGCTTAAACACGACAACTGGATTATACTGAAGATGTCTGAGAACACAGCTGCAATCGAAAAAGCCAAAGGCAAGCGCACAACAGCTAAAGGACGATTTACAAGAAAGAGGAACTTCCTCATCAAGTCAATAGAAAACGATCAAGGAATTGAACGAGTTGAAACAAATTATGCAAACCTCGCTGAAGCGTATGATGAACTAGAAGGTAAGCATGAAACCTATATTGACCTATTGCCGGATGAACAGTCTGAAGAAGCAGAAACGTGGATGACAGAAGTCCAAGAAAATTTAATGATGCGACTAATCGCAAAATCAAATATGTGGAACAAATCACTTTGAAAGAAAGAACAACACGCGAGGACGCGGAGCGTCAAGAATACATTGACAAAGCACGAACAAGAAGGAACACAGCGCGCGCAGTTTTCGAAGCTTCGTATAAAAGTATTTCGCACGCGCTGCAATCAAAGGAAATTCCTAATTTTGCATTGAGAGATTTACAAACGCAAATGAAAGACGAATTTCGAGAATGCAAACAATCAAACGCAGAACTGCTACAGTTATTATCCAGAGAATCAGCAGCAGCTGAAATGAATTGGATCGCCACAATCCAAACATGTTATCATGAAATAAAGGAGAAAATAGTAGTAAATTACACTAATGTAGAAGAAGCTAAGGGAACAAAACAGGAGTTTACCGCCTCAGCTTCGTTTCTAAAACTGGAAAAGGTACGAATGCCTCAATCTGACGGAGAACTGCGCAAGTACCCGCAATTTAAAAGAGACTTCCAGAAGCAAGTTATGACTCAGACGCGAAAGAGTGACGCAGCATACGTCCTACGCACCGACAGAGCTGAATAACGCTGAACGGTCAGCGGTGCGAAACGCGGGCGACCGCGCGCGAACCCGACTTGGCGACTGGGCAGGCCTGGCGGGCTATTTAAAATGGCCAGTATTTGTGGGATTTTCCCGTACGGTAAACAACCCCGTTGGTTAAGCAGAGTGGTGCGTGGTTAAGAAAAGTCTGTGTGTTTTTGGACAGCCAATACCTTATTGTATCTTATTTCAGTTTGAAAAAATTTTGCTTTCATCGGTAAAATGGTGAAATTTTGGCTTAAACGAGATTTTACAAATTGTGCTTACATGTCCCAGTCGCTTTATTTTATTGCGAAAGTTGCAAGTGGTGTTTTATTGGTTGTGGGACTTTTATTTTTTCCTCTGTTTTCGAGTCGGCCCAAGAAAATTGCTTTAAATGTGGAAGTCTACGGGCAAGTGAATTCCAAGGCGATTTATAACGACTTTCTCCCAGAAAGCCTGATACTCAGGCTAAACTTTGTCGTGTTGGTCAAGTGAATGCTGAATCGCTCGCTTGTCAACGCCAAAGAAAACAACTCGAGAAAGACAACAACATGTGTTCCTATCAAAAGCATGGCACCACTTCAGACAAGAGTAAACTGTCAAAAATTCCAATGACATTATTATCACTGAGGTAAGTAAAGCTTTCGTTCAATAGAAACGTCTTAAATTAAGATTTTGGTTTCTACGTAGCAACACCGCCATTGAACAAAAACTATGGTCGGTGTTAAATGAAGTAAAATTAAGTACATGTCTGCATTAGTGTAACTTTCAACTTGCTTCATTACAAGTTTAAAAATTTCCAATTATAAAATTTTAAAAGTTTGTTGTAAGAGAATAAGGTATCTTTATGAACAGTGACACAGCCGCTTTACTACGCTTCGACTTGCTGCAATACAGCTTTTAAAAATAAAAAGCTTTTCAACCACAATTTCTATTGAACGAAAACTTTACTTACCTTAATGATATCGCCAAAGACACCGAATTCTTCTTTTAACATTTCCCAGCACTAAATAGGCATTAAGAACAAAATATTCCACAATTTATTGTCCTTTTCGAACACAATTAACAAGAAACTGACTCCTTCAGTAACTTATTCCATTTCACAACCCAGAGCTGCGATCCGTGGCGCTGACCGTAAGGATCGCAGCTCTGGGGACGAGAGAGGAGGAGAGCAGTGACGTAACGAACATGCGCAGTGCGTTATTCAGCTCTGTCCCTATGCACCTGTCTTGATGGGGAGCCAGCGAGACTGGTGAACAGCGTCGACGACGACATAGACGAGATATGGCAACATTTAGACGAGAAATATGGAGACCCAGCCAAAGTCGCCGATGTTATCATTGATGGAATAAAGCGATTTAGGATGCTCAGAGAAGGAGAAGACAAACGCTTTATCGACTTTGTAACGCTCATAGAGGATGGTTATAGAGACCTAAAGAGACTTGGCTTGGAAACAGAGATCACAACCACAAGTTCGGTCAGCGTAATAGAGAAAGCACTCCCGGCAGATATAAAAAGAAAATGGTCCGAGCTGGTAAGCTCTCGTGACAGCCCGGTTGATAAAAGCAACAAATTTCCACGTCTTCTCGACTTTCTGCAGAGTCAAAGAAGTGCTATTGAATACGAGAGTGCTACACTCTACTAGCAACCCATATCACAAAGGCGCAGCACACTACGCGGGAAGTATTACAGAGGAAAAGGAGGAAAATAGCAAAGAACCCAGACCAAAATGCCTGATTCACGATAACGGTAGGCACTGGACCTCTAATTGCCGACTTTATCAACCTAAGACGATTGATGAAAAGAAGAATTTTCTCAAAGAAAAGAAAGCATGCTGGTCCTGTCTTAAGCCTGGTCACAGGCAGCGTATTTGTAGAATGAAAAGAAATTGTGGCGTGAATGGCTGCACAAAAAGACATCATCATCATCATCCATCAATTCACGAAAACAATGAAGGCACACCCCAACAAGCTATTGCCTCCGCAAACAATGAAAGTACACCCCAGCAAGCTACTGCCTCAGCAAATGTTTGTAACAACTCAAGCATTGATACATGTCTCCTACAGGTACAGAGAGTAGAGACCAAGAAAGGCACAGCTAATGTAATGTGGGACAACGCAGCCTCGCTTTGCTTTATAACCAACGCCAATTCGAAACAAGAAAACTCAAAGGAGTCAAAGTGAATTTTCGATCGTGAAGATAGGAGGGCAAAACGAGAAAATTGAAACAATGAAATACAAGCTACCACTTCTGGACAAGCAAGGTCACGTCGTTGAGTTTGAAGTGTATGGCATCAACAAAATCACCTCTGACATCGAGCACGTAAACGTAGAAAGCATCGCCCACCTATTTAGAAACGTCACAAAGGATGAAATAGCACGACCCGCTGGTCCAGTTGATGTATTAATTGGATATGAATACGCCGCTTATCACCCTGAAAGGGAACAAAACATTGGTCATCTTGTACTACTGAAAAATTGCTTTGGGAGATGTGTTGGAGGAACTCACCCACCATTTAAAGAAGTGTACATGACTCATAAATCTTGGAAACGCGAAAGTCAACACGATTGTAGGCAAAGTCAACATTGAAGATTTTTACACTATCGAGGCCCTTGGTGTACAGTGCAAACCGAGGTGCGGGGGGATGCAAGTGTGGAAAATGCTCCTTGGGCGCCAAAGATTATACCATACAGGAAGAAAGGGAACTGGAATTGAATGAGCGCAATTTAACTTTCAACAGTGAAGACAGCACATGGACCGTTGAATATCCTTGGATAAAGGACCCCAACGATCTTCCTGACAACCGGAAAGTAGCGATGGCAAAATTAGCTGCTGCCGAGCGACGACTGAGAAAAACGCAGATCACGCGAAAGTGTATGACGAGCAGATAAAGGACATGATGGCAAGAAATGTGGCAAGGAAACTCTCAAAAGAAGAATTGACAAACTACACAGGTCCTACGCATTACATTGCTCATCACGAAGTGCTCAAGCCAGAATCCAAATCGACTTCTGTCCGTATAGTTTTCAACAGCAGTGCAAACTATATGGGACACGTCTTAAACGAGTATTGGGCAAAGGGTCCCGACTTGCTCAACAACTTGTTAGGAGTCCTGATACGTTTCCGAGAAAACAAAGTTTCTTTTATAGGAGACGTTAAGAAGATGTACCACACCGTGAAAACGTCGGAGTTAGACCAACATACTCACCGATTTCTATGGCGTGACATGGATAGCACGAGAGAACCAGACACCTATATAATACAGCGAGTCTCATTTGGAGATAAACCGTCCGGCACGATCGCCACTAAAGCATTGAGAAAAACGGCAGAGATGATGCGTAATGAATATCCAGAAGCAGCAGACATAATCCAAAACAACACTTACATGGACGATATAATCGAAAGCAAAGATAACATTACATTGGCCCTTGAGCTCAGCCAAGACATCGTCAAAGCTATCGTCAAAGGAGGATTTCAAGTCAAAGAGTGGATTTTCTCGGGAGATATTAGCAAGCAAGAAGAAACAATCATGGTACAGAAACCACATACATCAACAGAAAAGATACTTGGGATCAAACGGAGTCCATGTGAAGATCAGCTATATATGTTTTGAAGTCAAGATCAAATTCTCACCAAAACGAAAGATAACTGCCTTACAAACAAACAACACAACCATTGAAATCCCTCCTCAACAACTCACAAAGAGGATGATTCTCTCACAGATCAATAGTGTGTACGATCCTCTTGGACTAGCTGGACCGTTCACTGCAAGAGCGAAAATTCTAATGCGGCACTTGTGGGGAAGTGATCAGAAGCTAGACTGGGATGATCCCATTCCTGAAGAGAATAGAGAGAACTGGATTACTTTCTTTAAAGATTTGCAAGATATGGGCCAAATACGATTCATGAGATGTATGAAGCCCTCAGATGCGATTGGAGAACCTATTCATAGTATTTAGTGATGCATCTCAAGACGCATATGCTGCATGCGCATACGTACGATGGAAACTACAAAATGGTCAATTTGAAAGTAACCTGATTTTATCTAAGAATCGCCTGGCAACAATCAAAAAAATATCTATCGATCGTATCGAACTATGTGGAGCGGTATTGAATAAACGCCTCAAGACCTTCATAGAGAAAGAATGTAGGTACCGATTTCAACGAATTTATCACATCGTTGACTCACAAATAGTACATGCTATGACACAGAAAACTTCCTACGGAATAAACACATTCGCTGCCACAAGAATAGGAGAAATACAAGAAGGAACAAGCCAAACCGATTGGTACTGGGTAGAGAGCGAACACAACATCGCTGATTGTCTCACGAGAGGTAAGAAGCCTAGCGATATCGGGCTCGAAAGTATATGGCAGAGAGGACCCGAATTCCGAAAACAACCAGAAGACGAGTGCCAATAACTCGGACTTATTTAGAACCACAACTACCAGAACGAGACAAGACGGCGATGGCTACAAATATCGAAAGATTTCAAGAAACCCTTGCAGGAAGAATTGACATCACCAAGTACTCAAATTATAACAAGCTATTAAGAGTGACGGCAAGAATTATGAAAATCTACGACAGAAACCCCAAATCATCCCTGAAAACGCGACAAACGAACTCACCCCACATGATGTGGAAAAGGCTGAATTGTTCTGGATCCGCGAAGCTCAACAGAACATGGGGAAGGATATCGAAAACGGAAAATACAAACGATTATGCCCTAAGATGCGCGAAGATGGTGTATATGTGATCAGAGGACGCAGCGAATTATGGGTGGAGATGAGCTACAACAAGAGAGAAGTGATACTCCTACCATACGATCACCCATTCTCACGTCTATTTATAGAGCATAAACATAGAATAGGGCATCATGGCGTTTTAACTACAGCCAGCAAAGTACGCACCAGATACTGGATTCCAAAACTCTTGAAACTTGTGAAATCAATCAAGTCCAAATGCGTCATTTGTAGAAAACCTGATAAAAGGGTCAGTGAACAAGTAATGGGCAACCTTCCAACTGGTAGACTCAAACCAGCCCCACCTCGGTACAGTACTGGTATCGATCTATTTGGACCCTACAGAATTCGAGATGAAATAAAGAAAAGAACAACATCTAAGGGGTATGGAGTGATATTTAATTGTTTAGGGACAAGAGCTGTCTACTTGGATATAGCAGCAGACTATAGTACAGACAAATTTTTAATGGTACTTAGACGATTCGTGTCACTACATGGTTACCCATCTAAGCTATTCTCAGGTAATGGTACCCAACTCGTTGCAGCAAATAAAGAACTCTCTAACATCACCAAGAATTGGGATTGGAACAATCTAAAAGGTTTTGGCGTAACTGAAGGATTTGAGTGGATCTTTACATCCGCAGACGCACCCTGGCAAAACGGAGTTACAGAAGCTCTCATTAGATCTGTAAAACGAGCAATTAATGCTTCCATCGGTAATAGTATTTTAACATTCTCGGAGTTACAAACAGTACTTTACGAAGTCGCCAACTTACTTAATGAGAGACCAATAGAAAGACACCCTACGTCACCTGATGACGGAGCGTATGTTTGCCCGAATGACCTATTGCTTGGCAGAGCCACGTCACGAGTACCAAGTGGCCCCTTTGGCAAGAAAGCGAGCATCAAACAACGGTTCACGTTTGTTCAAACAATAATCTCTACCTTCTGGAAGAAGTGGACGAGAGATTATTTCCCAAGTTTGCTAATAAGACAGAAATGGCATACTTCCCATAGAAACATGAAGACAGGAGAACTTGTCCTAATCCAAGATTCCAATTTAATCAGAGGACAATGGAAGCTCGGCAAAGTCTCAAATACCCATCCAGGAACGGATGGAAAGTACGCAAAGTCGACGTGCAATATAAGAACCTCAATGCAGATGAACCTACTACGAAATATAACGGCAAAGGCTATGTTACTGTGCAGAGACCTGTACAAAGACTGATATTTCTTCTACCTATTGAAGAACAATGAGTGAACTCTCAATTTACTTAAATGTACTTACTAAAACCTGATTACAGACAGGGGAGTGTATTACTAAATATGTAATTTACATAGCGCAAGCTAATTAAGGCCGCAACTTTCGAACATTTCGTAATTAGTATAACACGATGACGTCATAGATGTAATTTGCAACTTTACGACTTGCTAGTCAGAAGAACTGTGAGACGCCACTGGGTAAATGTATTTCTTTGATTTGAATTAACATTTGCCTCTCTCTCTTACTAACACTACCCTGTAATTTAGATTTTGAACGTCTACACTCCCTGCGATGATTGTTAAATAAAAGGAGTCGTTTAAAACCGTTTATAATCTTCTACTAGCAACACAGTGACTGTCATGTGTTTTTCCTTAGATCTTCCCGACTCGTTATCTCCGATGTCCTTCTGCAGTAACCGTTAATGTGTTAAAGAGATTTCTTGTCATGAAGTTCGCCATTCCCAACACACACCAGGTTGTGTATTTTTCTCTTTTCATTTTTCTTTTTGTCTGTGCTTAACCTTGGTAAATCTGGACATTGCAAACAGGTGTAGTGGTTAGAGTTAGCTTGTCAGTTTAGCCTGAGGATGGCCCCCCATGGAGTATCTGAAGTGCCAGTTTGAAGGGAGCCTATAACGCAGACGTCCTTAGTGCCCTTCGTGCAATCCATTTCTCTCTGCTAGTTTGAAGGCGAAACTGTTTTTTGTTCTGCTTAAGATTTTGTGACTTTGAATTTCCTATTGTTATTCCCCAATTCCGAAATGGTCAGTCCAGTCTCGTCCCAGGTGTCTTCGGTTGCTACAATCAAACACGGCTGTGGCAGTTCCCGTTGTTGGGGTCGAGCTTGGGATCAGACAGTTTTCAGCGCGGGGTTCAACGGAAACAAAGTAGAGAGAAGGTTCTGTGAAGTTGTGAGTGTGTTTGTTATCAATTGGTAGAACCGTTGTACGGTATTTCTTTTCTGGAGATAATCCAGGTAGATGGGGCTAAGTAACTCTTTCAGAACATTAGGTGAATCAAGATTTTAGTGAATAGTTTGAAACTAGAGATCTTGCGGTAATTAGTGTTTGTCCTAGTAAGTGTAGTCCTGGAGAAGGACTGTTGTTGGTGACAGTAACAACTTGTGCGGAAGTCATAACTAGAGTCAAAGTGAAGTGGTAGTATTTATAATATGGTTATTACCCTGATTGGCAATCAATTTAGTCACGGTGTTATTGGTTGTCTGTCCGTTAAGCCACGACTGGTTGTCAGAAGTGAAGATTAAGACGTGAATGGTGCGTTTCTGTTTGCTTTCAACAATATGATTGCAATCCTGGTTGTTTGAAGTTATCTGTTAGTTGGAATAAAGCGCACCATCTGGCGGAAAGTGGATTCATCGGAAAGTGAATTCATTTACCGATTCTAATGACCCGTCTGCGTGCGCGTACATGGCATGTTTTTGTCACCGTGTAAGATTGGCTTGTCTCCAAATGGAACGGGTAAGTTCTATTTAGAGAACTCTCGCTAACGACATGGGGATGGATAAAGAGAAAACCGTTCTTCTGCTAGATTCTTTTGAGTCGGTCATTTTGACTTTTCTTTTTCTCTCTTTAGGTCGAGGTAATCCGCTGTGATGAAATATTGCCTGGTCACCTGACAATGACAGAAGTATCCCAGATATATGGACTCTACGCTAAGGTAAAATAATGCACATTCTTCAGTTCAATAACTTTACCTGTAGACATCTGCTTTTCCAGCCACTGATAATTAACCATCGATTGAGTGGAATCTTTTAGAAGGAGGGATTCTATTTAGTTGAAATGCCAAGCTAACTTTCTAGCCTGACGCGTCCGTTCAAACTAGTTTTTAGGGTGCGAAAGAAACTCCAAGGTGTCACCAAGCTCTCGAACTGCACTTCTTATAAAATAATCATTAGATCGTTTCACAAATGCTGAAAATAGTTGTTTTCCCTCACGGGATTGCTGTATCAGAACTTGTCAAAGAAGCACACGTGCACACTGTATTAACAGCTCTTCAAAGGCAGAGAAGCTTAGAAGTGGAGACAACCTTGTAAAGTATCACTGTTTATTGTAGCAGATTTGTTAGTCTGATGCCTTGCCGTTTTGAACATTCTCGCATTTTCTTTTTCTTAAATAAATGCCATCGAGAACTCCTCGGGGCGACCGAGTGGCGTAATGCAGTAGCAGAGATGTAGCCAGAATTTGAGAAAGCACGTTCAATATCACTGGATCACGGGCTACCGTGAGAAACTCAACTAGGACTTTGTACAAACAGGACACAAATGTACAGGTTGAGGTATATAAATAGTCGTCCATAACAATGTCATAGCCAAGCAAATGGACCCTGGACCGGCTATTAATCTACCACCAAGAGAACTCATTACATTTTGATCCTTTTCATAGTCTTTTCTAGATCTGGAATACACCTTCCTTGAAGTAGCAACGGATGAACCAGCAAGACTTGAAAATAAAAACTTTGTCGTCATTCCACAAAAGAAGGTCAAAAGAAAGAAAAAGAGAAAGAAGGAAATGACTGAAATAAAAACAGAACAAACAACCAGCGAAGAAACTGCTCAACCAGCATGTAAACTTGCGAAGTTAGGAAAGTGCCACGTTGAACCGGTCTCACAAAATGACGTTTTACCGACATTTCCAGACAGTCCACCGAGTTTTGATAACGTGCCTTGCGCGACACAGATTGAATCTCCCGCTTGACGTCACGTGATCACTGAGCAAGTGGCCGATTGATAGGCAGTCGAAAACTCTAAGTGTACATGAGATATATTCCTGTCTGGAATAAGATGAAGGATGGCCCAGGTGTGTTCACAGTGTGTTTCTTGGTGCTGCGGAAATCACTGTTAATTATAGCTATTGTGTTTGGTGCACGTTCATTTGGAATCTTTTGATTTACTTCAAAATGATGATCGCAACACGAACAAAGAATCGTCTGTTCTAGACACTAAGACTACGAAAAAAACGGTGAGGCAGAGAAAGCCGGGCAAACAGGGAAGAAACAAAAATATACTAAGGAAAAATACAAACAAGCAAACAAAAACAACAAAAACAGTACAGAAACAACAGACAATTGCGCCGACATTCTCTTTGCTTTGCGCACCGCCGGTTTTACATCGTTTACCATAGCCTAAAGGACAGTGGGTCCTAATACAGAGATATTTTTCAAAGGTTATGACTATGGAGAAAAAGCAGGTCTTAGCAAGATCTCTTTTGGAATCTAAAAAGAAAAATTTGGGCAACCACGTATTTTTCATAGATAATTAAGTAACCATAATTCTAAAAAAAGCTTTAAAATACCAATAATGTTGGCACTTTCTTTCCAAATTTAAGCTCAATTATCTCTGAAAAATGTGTGGTTACTCCCAGTTTTCTTTTTGGATTCTTCCGTCCTTAGAACAGGCTACGATTGTGGCTGAATGATACTGAAACAATTGTAACGTGCCAAACTGATGATAAATTAAGAGATTATTCTGAAATAGCGCAATTAATACCTAAAAAATAAAGGGAAAAACGTGGAGAAAATAAAATAAAGGTTTGAATTTTTGTAACAATTTAAGGTTCTGTGCAATGGTTTATAATTAACAATTATTTGCCGAAGGCGAAGTACTGATATTGCCGAATATTTACCGAGCCGAAGGCAAGGTTAATATTGAGATGTGGACATCGAAAAGTCAAAAAACGAGCTAAAATTTGACAAACAACACACGAAAAAAGTAACTTAGTTTAGTAGCTGCACCTTGAAATGTTATATTCACCGGGTAGCGCAGTGAATATAGCATTAAAATTATACTAAAATCACATAACCGACTGCTATCGTTACGTCCGCGCCCATACTGAATACCCCTTCATGAGCACAGACAAGTGTAGGCGTGAAAGAAAGATGAAGACAAAACAGTGTTTTTGCGTACGGGCTGGCGACCAATACTCGTCGTGTATGTGGCTGAAACTGAGTTGCCCTTGGAATTGGAAATTGTAAGTCCTTCAAATTTGTAAATTCTTGGCCTAGCAGTTTTGTTTTATAGAACATTAAATTTACGCAAGTGATTCGATAGAAATACTTTACTCTTTCTTGCGCTATACGTCATGCCATATCGAGAAGGCTTTTGAGAATTCGAAGAGATAAATGAAATTCTTTCTCAATGTTTTGTTTACACTGGAGAATAACCGGGACCTGGGAATGATTGAATGAGTCTTCTTCGCGCGCGCTGCTTCGTAACTGACTTATTGTGACGTCGAACAGTCACTTCACACTTGTCGCGAAACAAACAAGCCGTTGCTTTTCGTGAGAAGTAGAATCGTTTTAATCATTATAAGAATGAAGATTGCAATGAACAGAATGAAGATTGCAATGAACATGGCTCCATCTTGAATACAATTTCACATAAACTGCTAAGCGGTAAGAATCTACTCTTCAATGCAGCGGTAAGTGTTAAATTCTACATTAAGAAAGGCTTTGGCACTTTCTATAGTTCTGCAATATCTTAATTAGTTAATGCTCGGCCAGTTTCAATATTCGATACCAAGAGCTGCGCATCACGAGGGAAAAACTACGACAATTATCCTTTTTAGATAAGACCACTATCCTTTTTATTTTTTTGTCTCAATCTAGAAATTCTGGAAGTAAAGTTCGTTCATTGGTTGCGATGGTCAAGCGGTCCGTTGCAATCAAACAGGCTTCTGTTGTAATACATCATGGACTTTCTGGCACTGACTAGTGAATTGTAAAACAACGTTTACAACAAAAACTTTTTCTTCAAGATTTTGTTGTAAACGTTGTTTTACAATTCATTAGTCAGTGCCAGAAAGTCCATGAACGTATTATGTGATATCCTGAATGCAATTTTAGTATTTTTTAAATATTTCAGTTTTGTTAACCGCGTGCATCATCCTGTACATACTTGCGTGTTTTAATGATAATTAAAATTTACAACGCCCCTTTTCCATTCAAATTTGATCAAAAGCGCGTTACAACAATGCCAAAAATGTAAGTAAACACCGGTAAAATGTAAATAAAATACGAAATACATTACGTTTAAAAATATTCTACATATCGAAAGCAATTTTAAAAAGGTAAGTTTTACGAATGACTACAGGTAAATTATTCCATAGATTAGGGGTAGCAGATGAACAAGCATGGTCCCAAAGCTCTTTTTGAGTTTTAAACTAGGATGTTATAAAAGACGTCCTTCGTCTGAAAAAAGACTGTAGCGGGATGGTGATCAAGTGACACGGAGTACCTCGGCACAAGGCCACAAACTGCTTTAAAAATAAAAAAGGGGTATTTTAAAATTGACACGAAATTTTACAGGGAGCCAATGTAAGGAACATTGTACGGGCGTTATGTGGCTATAGCGAGGTACGTTGAATATAAGCCTTGCTGATGCATTCTGCAGGCACTGCAGTTTACACGTGTGCACTGAGGGTAAGCCAAATAGAAGACTTTTGCAGCAGTCGATACGTCCATAATGAAAGCATAGACTAACGTGCATGTGGAATTCCAAGACAGATACTTTCAAATTGGCCTTATATCGTATTAGTGGAAAAACCCAATTTGCAAGTTCTGTTGATCTGTTCCTGGAGATTCAAATTAGAGTCAAACCATGTTCCCAAGTTTCTTGCAACAGAAACAGGAGCAACGTGGATGACCCCTACGACATTCAATGCTAAACATTAGTAAATATAACGGAGTATTCCAATGGGAATTTGAACCGTGGAATTGAAGTATTTATTTTTCAAATCTCTATCCCCCCGGTTTAAAGATTGTTCAATCCCCTCTATGAGGAACATCACTTGTCTAGGGTATATTCCGAAGAAATTGGAATGAGTTTTGAAGGCAAGGGAGTATTAAAGGGCGTCCATTGAACAACTCTATTGTTGTCTTGAAATGTTCAGTCAGACGTTTTAGAAACTGACTTTATACTTCACACTTGACAAACATGCAAAACGCACTTCTCTAAACTCCCTTATGTTGGCCGGTTTTCTAAAATCGCCCAGACTAAGCTTAGAAAACTACTCAAACGTTATTGTAAAGCTGATTTAGATGTTAAGTTAGTTTTTAGTACGTTTAAACTTAGAAACATGTTTAGCGTGAAAGATTCAGTACCACAGAGTCTACGTTCGCGTGTTGTTTATAAATTCTCGTGTGCTGGCTGTAATGACAGCTACACTGGCGAGACCACTCGCCACATTTGTGCACGTGTTCGTGAGCACCTCTTGTCGGACAAGTCTTCACATGTTTACAGGCACCTGCAGTCATCTAGGGCCTGCCATGCCTCTTGCACCGCAGAATGTTTCACAATCTTAGATTCTGCAGTCTCGAAATTCCAAATTAAGATCAAAGAGGTGATGCATATTAAGTGGGAAAATCCTACTCTTAATCAGCAGCTAAAGCATCTAGAGTTATCTATTTCCTTTTAATTACTTTTTTTTGCCTTTTATTTTATCATTCTTGTTATTGGAAGTATTTTTTGTGTTTGTGTGTGCGTTCGTAAGTCACTTAAAGTAACTATGCGCGCGCTATTTTTGTTTCCCGCGTATTTCGTATTCAAATTGTAAACGTAAGTTCTAAAGGGTAACTTTGTAACGTACTTTAATGCGAAAATTCAAATGTACAACCGTTAGGGCTCATTTGCAACTGAAGATGACATGAGAATGTCGAAACATGTTTTGTAAATTGAAAACTGTTGTTTCTTTCTTGAGAGTTACTTCACACTTACCTTTCACAACCCAACTAAAAGATTTCTCAGATTTTGTTACCGAAGTAGGCTGAGAGGCGCTGAACTTGTCCAAAAGTGTTCATTCACCGGTTCCTGTGGTGCTTTATCGATTGCAATTGCAAACCTAGCCGTTGTTTGGGGGCAACGTCTCTTATGTTCAAGTGATCGGTAATACTGAATAGAAGACAATACTTTCATGAAATTCTCTCTGCTGAACCTCGGGGAACTGGGACCGGTGGTCACATGACGCGTAAATTAATTTGCGGCGACGTGAACATCTCTTTTGATGATTTTGGTGGGGATTGACTCATATGTGGGTTTGATGGGATTGACTCATTTGTGGGTTGAGTTTGTTGTTGGTTCTCGTCCTTGCTCCGAGAGGTTTTTCTCCGGGTACTCCGGTTTTCCCCTCTCCTCAAAAACAGGGCTGTAGCTAGCGGGGGGACAAGGGGGGCAGCTGCCCCCCTCGACCAGTTGAGACAGACAAATCAAGTCTGTGTATTGAGAATTTTCATTATTCAAAGGACGTGTTTTCTTTAGACTCAGTTATTTTGATTGTAGTGAATTGCAGTTGTTTGCCATTTTCATGGCCGGGAAGTCGGTTGGTCCACGGTGTGTGCAAATGGTAAGCAAAACCCCCTCTTGAGATTGGCGTGTACCATTTGCATGGTTCAATCTTGGTAGTGTTTTTTGTAAAAGATCCTTCCCTGCTCTGCGTCGTCTGAAGCTAGAACACGTTCTTTAATGACAGAAGGGCGCCTTAGGGGGACTCGCAATGATGCTTATTCATCGTGGAATCAACTACATGCCAACCCCAAAGGATATTTATGAACGAAAATCAAACTGGAGACATCTTTTATAGGCTAGTTAGCCAAACATCATGAAGTATTGTGAAATGTTTAGTGTACTAGTGCTGGGATATACGGTGTGTTTCAAATTAACAGGACCTCGGAAATAATGTTATAAGCACTGAAAACACCTGCCTTTTCACACTTATTCGAGGTCAATTTTTCGGAGACATATCTCATGAGAAGTGATGAAAATAGCGTTTCGGAGCCTCCAAATTTGAAAAGTTTCTGGGGGAGGATACCCCCACACCCCCCTACATGGCTCCTGCCTTCGGCACTCGCGAAAGTGCCCCCCCCGCCCTGTACAAAAGACCTAGCTACGGAGCTGAAAAACCAATACATCCAAACTCAAATTCGATCTTGGAGGTGCTCCCAATTAGCATTCTGTGCTAAATACCGTTGACACCTAAATAAAGTGATTTATTAATTTTTTTACTTATTATGAACTGTCAGTTCAGATACATCGTAAGGAATATGAAGTAATTCACCTTTTTCAGACCAGTTATTTAAGCTTGATTCGTTGTTTGACGTTAGATGACTGATTTGTCTTGTCATAGACTGAAAATTACTATAGACTTGTGGCGATTTTCACCGTAACGCTTCGTGTTAACTTGTACAGGAATAAAGTAGTATTTGCTAGTTAACAACGCGACAGAGAAATTTATACACCAAACGTGTTACAATTCATCTGCCTTCGTTTATCCTTTGGATTCTCTGGGTTTTCATACACTTGGACCCAAATCTTTTTTTCACTTCTAAACGAAAAGTGATCGCTAATATACTTGGACTGAATTGGACGCCAATTTCGATCGTCAGGAAATCATTATGCATGAGTACCGACATCACTTGGATTAAGTTAAGATTAAGCTGTCATCGTACATTACGTTTTAGCAGTTAGCCTGTAAATTTTAAAAAGGCCCCATGAAGTTCCACTCATTCTCGCTGATTTATGATTTCAGTTTCCTCTCATGTCCGAAATTTAGCACGACTTGAGATAAAAGGGTTATGCCGCTATTCCACCGCGGTTTCGCAACATCAACCTGCTTTCTCTTTTTCTGATTACAAACTATAGAAATATACAATACTTGAACTTCGGCTACCCCAAACAGAACCCTTGGAGATGGAGGCGGTGGGAAATAAAATGTGGAGGAGGAGGAGGAAGGAGGAGGAGGAGGAGAAGGAGGAGTTGTTGACGCCATCATTAACATGCACAATTTATAAATCAGTGAACCGAAAATAGTTTTCTCTTGTTAAATAACAATGCTTGTTAGGCGACGTCGTGCGCACGCACACGTCGCACCGACTCGTAAAATGGACGTTTTTTGTTTTCATTTTCGTCGACGTGGTCGTCCGTCAGTTCAGTTAGTCTTCTTGGGTCGCGCGGCCTCTGAACAATGGCCTTACTGTTACAATGACGTAAACAGTCCCCTTGAATAAACAATAACACGACCTTTGCGGATATAGTGTTCGTAGTATAGTGTTACCGATAAACGTTATTTGTATTTCTTGCACGTGATTCGGATTATATTTAGTCCAAGGAGGCCAACAGACATAGCTAATTTTCTCTTTTTATTATAGTGTCCATTTTCTTGATTTCGGAAAAGAAGTCATGGGATTCCCGTGAATATTTGAATTTCGCTGCCTTCAGTGACGAGGCTAATTAAATATTCAAAATGAAAATGGACCTTTGAACAGCTGTACTAAAAATAGATTGAAAGTAGCCTGCACTCGTGTCGTTAGGATCCAAATGGAGCCCTTGCCTGAAGGCTGAAACATTTGTCGGAATGCCTAGGGGCCGTACTTCTCAATATCACGGTTTAAGAACATACCGGAACTACAAATTGTCCATTACAGGTCACCGGAAACCACGAACTACTAAAGTTTTTTTAAAGAAACCTTTTTTCCTTAGGAAAAGGGGAGGGGGGGGGGAGAGACTATCCGCTGCCTGTAAATTCTTCAGAATTTCTTGTCTGCAGTAATAATGAAAGCGGCAAGAAATGGAAGGTTGAGCAAGAACGTCAAGGTTGAGTGATTTTAAATCACAAATGAGACGCGAGTTTGCGCTTGTTAGTTATTTAAGCTTTTATACGCTTCAAACAATACAAACTACGACAACCAACCAGACTGCGTCATCCAAACGAATTTAAAAACCTGTCAAACCAGTTATACCAACCATGACCGCCATAAATAAAAATAGAACATAACATCATTGATAATCTTGTCAGGCCGGTTAACAAACCGGTCAAACCTGTTGGTAAGCCTCTCTGCATTTTAGTCATGAGATAACGAGAGTAGTCTATGACGTCATCAACGTTAACGTTTTCCCCCTCAAATTAATGAGATTCCCCCTCCCAAATTCGGCTAATTCTATCCCTACTATACTACTTGTATGTAAATTTAAATAATTCTTTTGTTTTGTTACGTGATTGTGGTATTGATGAGCTGGTTAAAACTGATTTTGTCATATCAACACTCTTTTAATTTTTACTCATAGAATTCATATAAACTTTTGCTGAAAAAACATATCTTCTCATCCTTTCTCTTAACCTTATTTAGCCTGGGGGGGGGGACATTGTGCCCGCGCTGACTTTAAGGAACTCTTACTTTTAAACGGCTAGCCGAATAATCACCAAATCTCGCGACTTTTCTAAAATTTATCAGAGAATGTTTTCCTGTGTCAATGACGTGTCTATGATGATTGACGTTTCCATAGCAACCGTCTTCTCAGGAGTGTATTTTGACTATTTTCTGTCGTTTTTCAGTCTTTTTTCAGTTATTTTACCCTTCGTTTGTAAGAAAAAGATAATCATTTGCTTTCTTGTGCTCATTTTGATTAAGTATGTTTCCTAGAACAAATTCATATATTTTTCGATGTCGTCATTGTCAACTGTATGACTGCAGGATCGAGATCCAAGATGGCGGCCTCAAAGTCAAAATGGCGGGTTTGTGACGCCATTATGACGTCATATCACGTCATAACTGACACGTCATAATGCCAATCTGTTAAGCTAATGACGTACTAAAAACCTGCCAAGTTTGATCACAAGAGCGTTAATACTTTTCGAGATCCGTAGGGGGGCACTTTTATGCCCCCCCCACCCCCAGGCTCAGAAACTCAAAAAAAGCCCAGGCGAAATAGGGTCAATGCGTCAATTGAGTGTATTTACTGTCCGCTAAGAGTGTTCATCCTTTAGGAGGTTGAAGGAATGGACTGAATAAGATAGAGGACCTTAACGACTCCTGGATGGGTTGATAGTATCGCAAGGTTCTTCCAGCACTTTGTTACGTTGCTTAAGGTCCCAGCAAACGAATTCAACGGCATCCAACATTGTTGAATTGTATGCTGTTAAACGAGGTGGCCAAACGAATTCAGCCCTCGATTCAACGTCAATCAACGTGGTTGAATAAAACTTGTTAAACGCGTTTGGCCACCCTGCTAAATGATGTTGATTCAACATTTCCATTCAACACTGTTCAACATTGTTAAATACAACATGTGGAACGCGTTTGGCCACCCTGTTAAATGATGTTGGTTCAACATTTCCATTTAACATCGTTCAACATTGTTGAATACAACGTGTGGAACGCGTTTGGCCACCCTGTTGAATGATGTTGATTCAACATTTCCATTCAACACTGTTCAACATTGTTGAATACAACATGTGGAACGCGTTTGGCCACCCTGTTAAATGATGTTGATTCAACATTTCCATTCAACACTCTTCAACATTGTTGAATACAACATGTGGAACGCGTTTGGCCACCCTGTTAAATGATGTTGATTCAACATTTCCATTCAACATCGTTCCACATTGTTGAATACAACATGTTGAACGCGTTTGGCCACCCTGTTAGATGATGTTGCTCATCGTGTCTCCTGCACGTGCATGTTTTCAACATTGTTGCACTTGACAGCCTTATAACGAATTCAACATTATTTTTTCACACCTGAGGACAAAGGAGTGTTAAATGGTGTTAAATCGAACGTATGATGGCGATCAAAGTTCGTTCAGTACTATCCAATGACACTGGATATCATCCAATATCACAGTTAATACACTTGTGTAGATAGAGGCAACGGAATTCGAATTCACTTGAATCTCTACCCAGGTGTATCAATGTTGTGTCTTTTCTCAGCGGCACGACAGCGATAAGGACTCCCTGAACCGACTGACTTTCCGACCTAAAACCCAACCACCAGACTACGCTCACCTCGACTAGAACAGAGCTCTGACTCTACTGATTTATACGATCTCTGCAGGTTACAGGTTTTTAATACGATTAACCTTCTTGACGCGCAATATGGTTAACACAAATCGCTTGTCTACAAATAAGTAACTTTATCACTTGAAATGTTTTACTCGTCAGGACTTAATTAAGGGAACAATTTTGCAGAGGTACATGACAGAAATAAAATAGCAAGATTCTCTTAGTATTATTAGGTTCAGTTGTTACATAATTAGTCAGTATTTGTGATTGATAGGTGATTTAATTTATCGTGTTGTAGTGTTGAATTAAGGAAATCATGTACCCCCAAGATCAAAAGATGCATATACCTCATATGTGTTGGCCTAATTGGGACCGATTGTCTCTCATTTTGTGATGTTTCTGTAGACTATAAAATTCGAAGTGCAGTGTATAACGTAGTATTGGAGTAGAAGGACCTTGGAAAAAACTTTTAAAGGTCAAGCAAGCCAAAATTTCGACATTTTTCCTTTCAATCCATTTTACTTGTTATGTGTTGGTTAGGTATCAAATAAACATATTCTGAAGTTTCAAGTCAATTGGACTTGGATCGCAGAGATAATGGAAAGTGAAAAGTGCTACTTTTTGGCCTTCGTAATCGTAGAGTGGTCGGGAAAGTTGTCGGAAAATTGTCGGAAATAACACTAGTGACGTCACTGTTGGCGGGCTCGAAAATTGCGGCGATTCGAAGTGTGAGGACTTGAGCGGAAAATCATGGTGTTTTGTGCTGCTATAAGAGTAAAGTAAGTATTTTAAGTTTACAGAAGACCAAAACTGCCTCAAGAATGGCTCAAAGAATGAAAGGAGGATCGTTTCAACCCACAAAATACTGATTTACCCGTCTGTGCAGACCACTTTACACCACAGGTAACCAAAGCGATTCGATCGAAAATAATCGGCGGTTTTCCATGGAAAACACCTAAAAATCCAAATAAAGTTTGAAAAACCTTACCTGTTATGTGTTTGCTGTGTTTTTGCCGGTTTTTCGAGCTTCTGGAGGTTGTTTTGAGCGATAAGTTACAGGGCTATAAACCATCCATGTCCGCCGAAGAACGGAGCAAATTCACACGGAAATTCCAATTGCGTGTTCAGCATTTGCACAACGTAGAAATTTAGAGGTAAGAATTTTGCATTTTGTTTAATATAACTATGACTAGCATGTATCTTCCGATGGTTGTTCGCTCTTTCAGTTAGTTTATTTAAGAATTATAAGTCCTAGCAGTTACTAAGCATTAACAATAACCTCGGGTTTTTGGCCATAAATTAGGCTAAAAATATACACTTACGTAAATTTCGAGCGCTTAAAATAATATTTTTCGCACACTAAAATATTTCATTTTTATCGCTTTCATACAACGGCTGTAGGCCCTCACAAGCCAACACTCAAGACCACCAACAACATAAACCCAGATTTAGTAAACTGGCCTAGTTGCTAAGTGTTGTGGCTTTTCACTGGCAAGCAGGTGCTCTGGCAGAAATGACATCATCTCAAGACAAACTTGCCCCTAAGTTTATGACAGGTGTATCACTTAATATAATTATGGGATCCACCCCTTGCACAGCTGCTATCTAAGTACTTTCAGGAGGGGGGAATGGTTGACCCATAAAAACTGAAGGAATTGATTGTTGTTTGAAACAAAAAAAAACTTCTTTTGCGGGTGTCACATATGTTCATTGTCACTCCAAGAAGTACTAATTCCTCTTGAAAAGTTGTTCCTGCCAGCATGAATGTCTGACATTATAGTACCTTAAAACCCTAGAAAGTGTCAAACACGCTGACAATGATCATTTTTCATTTAAACACCCTAAGTGGTACCAAAGCATGAATTTTAATCACGGTGACCCCTTCACTACACTATGGGAGCCCCTCCCCTCTCACCTCCCAGGTTAAGTACCAATCTGTAGTAACTGAAGAAAACACAAAGTTTAGAAACCTTTCAAAGAGCAGTACAACTGTCAACCAAATATGATGTTAATGTTAATATTTAATATTATCTAGTAAGACTGCCAGGCTGTTAATGGACATATTCAAAGCCCGTGCAGTTTCCACTTTTACTTAGGAAGCTCTCTCTAAATTTTTAAAACTAGACAAGATGGAATGGCTATTGGGATTTGTCGTCCCAGCTTCCTACGTATCCAGTAAGTGTATTGCCTATAAGCAACATTACTGTATACATGTTCTGAGAGAGAAAGAGGAAACAACAGACTCATAAGAAAGATATTCACAGATGAGTAAAAGGTAACACATCAGTAAAGGGATTAAATAAATATGTCAACTACAAAAATAAATCTATATTAAATAAATAAACAGGTTAGCTAACCAGTAACAACAGTAGAAAAACTACATTAGCTCGATTTCACAGTCCTAGAAATAATGAAATCACATTTGATTTGTTTAAGCTAAATTTTAGAGTTTGTTTTTGCTTTAAACTAACAATTATATGACTTATATGTTGTACTGGTGGTACAAATGATTGTAAACTCAATACTTGTTAAACCACCAAAGTCATAAAGTGCACAAGGTTGCTAAGAACTTAACAAGGTATACTGTTTATGTAATTCATGTTCATTCATGTAATAAGGGTTTTTGTAATTGTCATTTCGTTATTGTTCCTTGATCGTTTACTACTTTTACGTCACCTTTTGTCAATATCTTAGTATTTAGCACACAACCTCATAAGCATTGCAACATTTTGATTCTCATCATGTATTAATGAAGGATCAGTTTTCTCATGATCACAATTTATAGGTCATTCATTTTCGGACCAAAATATGTAACTTTCCCTCCCCACTGGTCCCCTGGTCCCTCCCCTTGTCCCAGAGGTTTTTCTTTCTCTTTTCCCAAACAAAATTCAACCACAGAGCAGCTCTCAGTGTGCCCACTGTCAGACCAAACACGTAATTTTCCCTACCCATCTTGAGAACAAGATGTGTAATTTTTCCTACCCATTTTTCAGAACTGACAAAACACAACTGTCACCCCCGAATCAATTACCATTTTCAAACGTGACTCTTAAGTCAACAACCATTTTCAGACCAAAATGGCTTTAAAACCATACCCATTTGGAACCCATTCCACCAATCTATACATGGAGTTTGTTCTGCCCCCACCCCCCCCCCACAAAAGAAAAGAGCCCAAAGCAAAATTACATTAATATGTACGTACTCCGGCCTTCATTTTCAAAATACCGATTATAATCTGTCCGGAATGACAGCTGGATTTTTGCATACAGAGGTAAAATTCTCTTCATCTGTCTCTAGGACATAGCAGGTGGTATCTTAACACATTATTTGGGGATTGCACGACAGCAAAACACTTTCTCACCCAGCTGGCATTGGTACACAGTTGCCACAATTTAAATGCACCTAAATTTTGAGTCCAAGATTGTATACGTGCAAAACAACAAACAAACACTGTCACTAGTAACACTTTGCTATGTAGACAGATACATTCAACAAGAACTGTAACCTCTGTTTTCGGCTATGTTCAAAATTTGAGCTGGATTTCCTGTCGCTGTTGCCGCGAGGATGAGAACCGTACTCAGACAGGAACTATAATGGATACATGTATAAGAAGCTTTGCTTTGCTCTAGTCAGTCTAGTTAGTAAGGCATAACAACAACCATCGATCATGATAAGTGTACAAAAGGGCTGCAAAGAACAACTAAAATGCCTCAGATGCAGTGGTAACGCATTTATTAACAATCATACGGCGAACTTTCACAGTGTAATGAATAAATAAGCTTAAGGTGGCTCCCTAGAGTTTCTACAAAAGTGACTATACCAACTGGCAAGAGTTACAAAAGAAACCTTAGTTCTGTTATCTTGCAATCTTTGTTCCTGAGATTTGCCAGTAAGGTTACCAACATAACTACCCTTATTTTTCAATTCTTGCTTCTTAGGCAGAGGCTGTTGTCATGGCAACAAAACGTCTAAAGAATGACGGAAATTTGCCATTAATACATCTTTATTCTTTAATATTTTGGTTTTCCCTCGGTGAAATTTTTTTAAACTTTCCTATCTTGTGAAAATAATTTTTACTAGCATTTTGCAGGGGGAAAAATATGGAGTCGTTCAGACGGTTTCACCGATATTACGTGTTTTCTTATTTTTAACCATTCAACTGAATTGCTCTGACAGAATTTTTCCAAAAAATAGTATGTGGAAGGTAGCGTTAGTATCTCAAAATGTGCAAAACTTAAAAAAAATTCACCGAAGGAAACGTGAGAAAATTCACTGTTAACTTTGCTTTTTTTGGCTATGCTGACGTCATAAAATGTCAGAAAAATCTTACGATTTCATGCGAGCGCGCGCAGATTACTACAGCTCACATCATCAGCGCGCGCGCGGTCATAAAACTATAGGGAGCCACCTTAAACGCTCACCAATAAACTGGCTTTCGTTACTTTTAGGGGACTCGCGCTATATAGAGAAAAAATTGTCTGAATGCACGCGCAAAAATGACGAACTTAATTCACTCGCAAAAATGACGAATTCAATTAATTGTACAAAGTTTAGAAATAACTAAACTCAACAATAACAAAGCTAACCGTCGTAGAATCAGTGCTTAACCCTAAACAGAAGTATAGATGAGTTCTTAGGCCTAATCACTATCGATCAGTGCTTAACCCTAAATACTGTAGATGAGTGTTTAACCGTTTTTCATTTTGTTTTCATTTGTTTTTCTCGCTAATAAACGCTCGTCATGAAATTTGTCACTCGTCATTTTTGCGCGTGCATTCAAACAGTTTTTCACTGGTTTTTTTCCTATGTAGCGCGAGTCCCCTAAAAGTAACGATAGCCAATAAACTTTACCAATTCGGTCGTTTACTTTCGAAGCCACTGCTGTCGGTCGAATATCATCTGAGATTTCGCAGTCCGATTCTGTGGCAGTTAGCTCAAACTGGTATGGCTCTACGTTAAATGCCACAGGTTTGAGCTCCTCGGCCATTTTCAACGCAAAGAAAACAGGTAAAAACTGAGAATTTTCCAAAAAAATTACAACAATACTCTTCAATACTCGCCTTTGGATCTTGAGCTATCTTTCGCTGCTCATCAACAGTGACATCACAGAATCAGAGGTCGTTCCCATTCCTGCCATTTAAGCGCGCGGTCATTTCAGAAACGATTTCGTGAAACCTTCGGATATCTTCGTACTTTTGGCTTTATTACTCCTTTTAAGGTCCCAGAAAGGAAAATGTCGGTCCAGTTTGACTTTGTAATGATTTCTTTTTGTGTTAAGACGCGTTTTAAACGGCTAAAGCGGAATTATCAAAATTTTGGTTTATTTGACCTTTAATGTGGACTTCAAATTTAAAGCTTCTCACTGCTCAGCCTCTGGTCTGTCGGTTTTCTGGTATCAGAAATTACCAAGTCAGCCAGCAGGAATAAGCTCTTTCTTCTGTGGACAGGACAATTCGCTAGTCTAGTGAACTGAACTGGATTTTTCGTTTTCTCTAAAAAGGGTTCATTTCTCTAGTTTTCATTTATCTCAGTGAAAAGATGTAATATCAGAAAAAATGTCCGTAAAATGCTAGTTATTAATCCCTTGGGGCACTTTTGTCAAGTTCAGCAAAATGCTCGCAAAAGAATCAAGATACTCACTGGCCGTCTTGTTGCTACAAGAATCACCTCAAAGAATTGTCCAACAATCATGAAATACCTCACGTCGCTAATAGCTCAAATGTTCCCTGTTCAGATAGTTGTTAACAGTAAATTACTTGGCAAAGAGATACTTCGTCGTTCGGGTTGTTTTTGTCTCTCTGTTTGCAGTGACAGTGGCATTTCGGTTCAGAATTGTTTTGTCGCACACTTCAGTCTTGCAGTGGCAGTGGATTTTCTCTGTTTGTGTGTTTTGTTTATTTGTTCGTCTCTTTGCTTTTCATGCATTTCATTGAAAGGTTCTATTGTGTGGTTTAAGGCATAGCCAATAATATGTTAATGTCCCTAACAAACGGTTATAATGATCAACTTATGTTCTACTTTGTAATAGGAGTGTTTAATTTCGCAGTTAATAGCGCACTTTTGAAAAATTAAAAAAAAGCGAACAATTTGGGAAACAATATCAATAAAGACATGACGAACTTCTGAACATAGCCTGCCTGGTCAAAACTTCTGGAGGCGGCAATTTCACAAAGGGGGCGGGGTAGCAACAGTAAGGTTACCAGCAACCACCTTGCGCTAACCTTATCTTATTTTCGGGTTGTTTTTTCTCCAGCTTTACTGATAGCCCCGAATTCTGTTCAAAGATTTATGGTGTTTAGTCAGTTTCGTGGTCTGCTCTCTAACTAATGGAAACGAAAATGGAATAAAGAAACGAATCTACAGCTGTACGTGGACACAGAAACTGAATTAGGGACAAACCATTAGAAAATTTATCCGCGTGGGGGGCGAAGTACAAAACAAATCCATGCAAGGGAAAGTTGAGTGAAAAAAATTCATGCACAGTGAGAAGCCCAGAAACAAGGTCCTGCATGCGGAAAAAATTTTCCTTCAAGGGACTTGTTAACGAAAAAAAATTCGTGCAGCTCGAAACCCCCCCCCCCCATAACTTTTCTAATGATCTGTGCCATAGTAAAGTTATTCTAGATCAATGTCTGTCATGAAAATTCTAGTTTAAGGCACCAACTCTTTATGTGGATAATGACCTCAATGCTTTTATCATTGTCACTGCGATGTTGTGTTTGTTCTTTATTTCTATTTCCCAGCGGCTTTCTTTGCTCCGCTCAGTTCAAAGGGCTATGTCGTAAGGTCAATTTTGTGATATTGTCTCTGACTGGTCGAAATTATGACAAACAACCCAAACTACGTGTATGAAGGAAAAGGTCACAAGCAAAGGTCATGAAGGTTTTAGGGCCTGTCGCTGATTGGTTGATTCTCTGCGGAAAGAACAAACAAACTACCTGAAAAACAGGCACTAGTTATACCTACAAAACATCCTAGTTCGAAAAGGTCAGAGTTGCAGCAAATAGTCTTCCTAGAATTCTAAGAGGCATCACCTCTTAATAACTATACATAGTCGAGTGAAATGGCGTCAGGTTCTAGCGTTTCGGCTGCAAGCCAGTATTTGACCACAGCCGAAAAAAAGGAGTGAGGAGAAAGGTGCAAGTGAGTCCTGGAAGTTAAACTCCGAGAACATGGAGCGACCGTTGAACATTCCAGAGCGTCCGATTAACCTTGAAGGCATCCAGATTTATCTACTTGAGGACGGTTCAACGATTGATGAGGTACATGAAAAAGGAATTACCATCGGCAGGGAAGGAAGTCCTAAACTTGTTATCACGTCTGAAAAGTCAGAAAGCTTATTGGATGATGCCCCCGATACAGGGGAAAAAGAACAAGAACAACAAGCAGGGGAAGAAAATAGAGTTGTTAGGTAACGTCGAATAGGGACCGTCGAGGACAGCGACCAAGTAGTCGCTGAGCGAATGAACGCAAGAGTTTTACGAAAGAGATTCGGCGAAGGTTCGGTGGTTTCTGAAACGCCAAGAATTTTCAACAAAAAACTGTAAGAACATAACTTTCTTCGTGCATAATTATAATTTGTTTTCAGTTCTGTGAAGAATCAAGCCGAATAATATAAAAAATAATTGCTTCTTCTGTGGCCATTTGGGTTTTTTCTGATCATTTTATAGTACCGTACGTTATAGATATCTTTCTTGAGTGATACGTATTTTAAAACTAACATTAGAATTAGATTATTATTATTATTATTATTATTTATTTTTCTTTATTTTATCAGGGCCTAGATGAAAATTACTTTGCGTAATTCTAGTTTAGCCTGACTAAATAAAGTGTTGTTGTTGTTGTTGTTGTTGTTATTCATTTTTCGTAATAGTCAGACGATATACGTCCCCAAAACGCGCCCTTAATCTGTTATATTCTGATGGATCATATGTGTAACAATCTATACATAATCGTATCACCACACAGCTAAGCTTATGACACAATAAACTTGTATTGTATTGTATTGTATTGTATTGTATCGTAGTTAACTGGTTCTGAATCAGGTTATTTGAAGAAAGCTGTTCATTACTGGTGTTTATTTCACGCTACTCCTTGTCCCCGATATTTTATTTGATGAGTCATGTGTCGAAACACTGAGAAAACTCTCCAGTCCAAAAGATAGTCTTACTCTTAACATTTATCTAGTGCAATAGGTGAAGTCGCACACGAGCCAAGGAGGCCCACACAACCGGGGCTTATCCCGGTTTTTGTAGCATGAAGCAACTGAGAGTTTTGCTACTTCCCCATGGATGGGATACTAGTCCATCGCAGGGTTACCCCCAGCAGTATGTCGCCGGTAGCCATTTATACTGGGTCGAGAGAGACAACGTGAGGTAAAGTTTATTGTCCAAGGAAACAACACGATGGCAGGGACTGGGCCTCGAATTACCGACCTTCAAATCTGTAGTCCGACGCGCTAACCACGACACCACCGCGCCCCCACATCTAGTGCAGTAGTAATGGCTAAAAGAAGAAGCTATATAGGACGATAGGGCACTGTACAAAAGCACCCTAAATTTGTCTTAAAGCATTGAATTGAGTAATTATAGCCTATTTGTCCTTTATGTAGTACTATCTTTTGGCGGGTTTAATTGAGTGAAAAATGATAACAAAATTAAAATCCACGCTAAATTAAAAAACCGGAATTCAATTTCAATTCAATTAAAAGTTTCCTGAAAAATCACGAAAGTTTGTGATCGTATGAGACATCAAAAATTTAAAGGAGGGCTATTCGGTGTTTTAACACCAAACAACAAAACCTGTTGTTTATCAAGGACAGGCCCTTACAAGTTGAGTTAAATTATGAGCCACTTAGTTCATGAGCTACATGAATTCTAAATATTTTTAAATTGACGCTGTTGCTCAGTACTTTCCTTGCCGTGCTTTCGGCATGTAGTGGAATCAAATCAGACTCCCGCTACGCGGTCCTCCGATTTCGTTTAATCACTCGTATGATTACAGACCGAATTGGACTCCACTCAGTCCTATTACCATTATTAAACAAACCTATGAAAATTCAAAGTTGCGTGTGTATGAGGATCAGGATGGAAGTCCTCGAAATAAACTCGCATGATGGACAACGTTTATTTCACGATACCTGAATCGATTCACACGCTGAGATTCCACACAGGCGTCTGTCTTCCAGTGGTCTTTTTTCGGCTTTGTGGCCATATATTTTGAAAATTTCCTACAAGACACTTCTGTTGAGTGCATGAACAACGCAAGTCTGACGATTGATGGGGAAAACAACATCTTGTGTAAGAGGTCACGAAATGAGCCAGACATAAATTTGTGCCCAATCAGAAGTAAGAACGCAAATGCTTGTTGAACTACTCAGTTAAAAGTTAAGTATGTTCCCAGGGGCCTTTCCGCCCGTCTTGTAAACTTTCGCTAGCCTGAATTTCAGCCGTCTCCTGTGGTCGCTCACTCCCGAGAGAGACGTCTGAATCAGTGAGCCGCTAATGCCGTCCAGTGACGTCACTGTCCAAAAACCAGACAGCGGTGTTGATTGGCTGATTCTCAATTATTCGCAAAAATTATTTCATTAATTATTCAAGGTGCGAGGAATGTTTACAAAGTGGCGGTTGGGGGGATTCCACTTTGTGCGAAGGCTTTCAAAGAAGCAGTATCGAATATTGGGGTTAACTAAGTTATACCCCGAACAGGTAAACGCTCTCTTTCACTTCCTGTCGAGGGAAAATGTTTTCGTCAATCTTCCGACGAGCTATGGGAAATCTATGATTTTCCAGATTGCACCACTTGTTGCAAGTGAACTCTCCAAATTGTGTACACAATTTGAAGCACACTGTATCGTTATTCAGGTTATTTCTCCCTTGGTTGCTCTCATGAATGACCCACAAGTGGGATGTAGAAATCCTGTTTTGTGTAGAAAGCCACGTTTTTGCGAAGGCGGCGAAGAGTTTGAAAGCAAGTGAAGGCAAATTATCTTGAATTGCAGCCGATACGTTTCTCGGAGTATTTTTAGCAATTCCTGGAACTGTGCAGTATTATTAAATTCGATGTTTTATCAAGGATTCTTCTGTTTTGTTTTATTTATTTCATTGAGTCAATCGATTCAGAAAGAAAACACACCATTTTAACGTTGGAACCTTAAAGAACACTCGACCGTCGGTAAAGTGGGATGTGGAAAACTTATAGCGGAGAAATCCTGTTTTTGCGAAGGCGGCGAAGAGTTTGAAAGCAGGTGAAGAAAGCGCTTTGCACGATGAAGCGGGGATTGAACGTGATTCGTTTTTTGAGGTAAAGCAATTCTTATTTGACTAAACGCTTTTTAAAGCAAAGCAGGTCTCTTCTGATTCAAATATTACCTAAAAATAATTGTTGTACTTCGTTCTCCGTTCTTTCATTCATGACGAAGATTTAGGGGAAAAACCTACTCGTCAGGTCTGTGTCACGGATGCGTCACTGACGTCCGTCACGGGCACTTGTCCGACACGCGTTTCACCAACGACCAAGATATTTGTGTTTAATTCATTTTTGGCCGTTAAACCACCGCATGCGCTTTACCCGCAGCACTTCACTTTCCAATGGAAACCACTAGTTTAATAGTTGCGCCGGAAAGACATAACACAGAAGCAAAACAAAAAGTACTTGACCCTTGCCGTCCAGCGACAGGCGTGCGTCTATCATCGACTCGAGGGCGTCCTCGAGGGCTGCAAAAGTTAAATTTTTCGCGGGAACAGAAATAATTCGCATAAATTAACATTGATTTGCCGTGACGTCAGTGGACGGCATTAGCGGCTCATTGATTCATACGTCTCTCTCGGGAGTGAGCGACCAGAGGAGACGGCTGAAATTCAGGCTAAACTTTCGCTCCCACCGATTTTGCCTGTTTTTGTCAAGCTTTCGTCCCAACTATCTGCCTCTGGGTCTCTGAGAATGTCTTTGTTAGATCCTATTTAATCCATATAATAATCCTATCACCCAACTCCCCGACAATGGATAAGTTTGTGACCGGGCAATCTCACATACAAGTCTGTACGCAAGTTGGCATTTCCAAACTGGCGACAAATCACTACTCCGGCAGGATGTGGGTTGGAAAATGAAGAATTTTCATTAACCACAGATTGACGGAGGTAAAGAATGAAGCGACAATAACGAGAAACATCTTCCTCGTCCCCAGGTGTCGTCGATTGTCGAGAAAACATCACCATGTTTCAAGGCTAGGACACGGAACCCAAAGCTCTCCAACAGGTAGCACAACCTCACGCGCACCCTGCTCTACCTAAGAGTGACGCCTGGAGATGAAGATTTCAAACACCAGTTGTTATGATATGTTGTCAAGGCCATAAATTAGCTGTGGTCACAGGAGTCAGGGAAAACCTCACATTTTTCCAGACAAAGTTGGGGGAAGTGTAACCGATTTTACATCAGGTAAGTTCTTCTCGCTTTAGAGGTCAAGTAAAAAATTATTATTTCAATGTTCTAGAGAGACTGGAGACTTTTCAATAATTCAGAAATCTTAAGGACTTTCCAACGCACTGGTTGGATACAATTAGAATCACAAGTTAAAAATCAAGATTGTATGAACCGTGAAAATTTCTGGCAAGAATTTGAAACCAAGATCACCAGTATTCAAGTGTGAATGTAGACAGAAAGAGGCACCCTAGATAAAAAGCAACAAGAACAACGAACAACTTAGTATAAATTAAAACACAAACCCCTACAAAAGTATAAAAATGTTTCAGTTTTATTAAATATATATATTCAGGATTCTTTTCATTTAATGATTAAGGTGCTTGCCGAGAGGTTGTTTGGCTGTCATCACTTAGTGAACTCAACACTTGCAGGCAAAAAGGAAAACGTGAACAGATATTTATCCCAGTGTCCTAAAGGGCACCGCAAGGTAAAAAGATATAAACTAGTTGAGACTTGCATGAAGTTCCTTGAGGAACGACGGACCAGTGTGAAATTTGCAGAATGCAGACAGCAGACTGACCTGGGGCTGGATTATGCCTAAACTAGCCCTGATACACCTAGCTAACCTATAGGCTAATTAGGCCCAATCTCATCCCCAGGGCCTTCTCCTCAATCAAAATGGCGGATCGGAGAACCCTGGCCAAGGCTGCCAAAATGGCTCCAAATATTCGTGAGGATTTTGTCACATAAACACGATGAAATGTCATCGTTTCGTTTGAACAACGGTTTTGGATTGCAAGAAAACAAGCAGGGCCGCCAGAAGCTGGAAACAACCTCCGGAAAGCCATTTCATCATGTGTCACGTGACAAAATACTCCACGATTCTTGGAGCACTGCAGCAGCCTTGGCCATTTTGAACGAGGAGAAGGCCCTGGGGACGAGGTTGAATTAGGCCTAGTCAACAAAGGAGACTTTTGTCTGATTGGTTAATCATTTTCCTAGCACCCAGATTCCTGAAACGTGCGCGCCAGTGAAATAAACAAAGATGGCGGCCTGAGTAAAAGACTTAGTTTTCGTTGCTTGATCACTTATTCTTAACCTTTTTGGTACATATGACAATTCCAGGCGCTTTTCTAACTTCTCGGTGGCGTAAAGAAATTGGTTTAAGGTATTTTAAAGCGGAAAACGAGTGTTTAGCACGGGCTTTTGCATTTGTGAGCAGGAAAATTTTTCCTTCACACCGAAAGAAAATACGTGGTTCCATGAAGTGAGGGAGACAAGATTAGATGTCATAATAAAATCAGGAGGGATTCAAAGACTGAGAGGACAGGGATATTCGAAGTCTTACAGCTGCCGTTTTTACCGAAGCAGGTAAGCCATCCTACTCACAATTTTAAAAATTGGTGTTCGCTTGCAAGTTTTTGTTAGCTTTTGCTACACATCAATCGATCAGTGAACTTTCCTTGTTTGAAGGGGCCGTGGCGGTCACTCAGCGGTCAAGTAATCTCAGAGTCAAAGAAGTGCAAAAAACCATGAAACTACTTTAGAAGACCTGCAGTTAATCACTAGTTGATTAACAATGCAGGCAAACGGGAATTATCTCAGCTAAAATAACATTAAAATAAACTTGTACAATATCATTTCAGTTCGCACTTTCAGCTAATAAAATTTACAAGGACCCCGCTCGGTTTTCCGTTTGATTTTCATTTAGAAGTTTTTCATTCTGTAGTCATCTGATGGACTGTTTAAGTTTTTTATAACGACCCAAAAGGCCATTTGTGAAAGTGGAAATGCAAAATAATTTTGCTTGAAGAATTTTAAGGACATAAAGAGAACATTTGATGTTTACAAACATTGGCTTTTTGGCCGTTAAAATTTGTAAAGCAAGAGTCTTGTCTCATTAGCCAATGGGCCTCTTGTTGGCTTATTTACACCAAAGGATTCCTTGTTGGAGTTAACTCAGTTTTGTATGATTTCATTTGTGTCTGTCACCAGTAAAGTGTTTTTCCCGTCACTTTTGCCTTGCATAATCTAAAACTACCTTAGTTTTTTGACAGAAAGGTGGTTATGTTGTATAATTTTATTCAGGGCAGTAGAATCCTGGTATTAGTTCTAAATGAACTGGTCTGCGAGCATCTAAAAATCAGTATCTTAATTCACGCACTCACACACATGCAGCATCAAAAAGCAACTCGACCGTTACTTCGCACCTCACTTATGAATCGATTAATATTAATAGCTTTATCCCAGGAAAGTCTTGCTTTATCCTGATTGGACAATTACCATGCATAATTATGCTTTAACACTATAAGGGCTCCTATTGATAGTAAATGCCTTGACTTCTGAAAGAGCTACCCTTTAAAATTTTAAATAAAGGAGTCTAATTTTAACGGCAACAGGAAGCCTTATGTTATGGACACAGTTAGCACCTATCATAATTTTCCATCAGTCTTACCAGTCTTGAAACTTTTTCTTTCAGGAGATTTTAAAGAAGACCAGCACCCAGTAACCTTGAATATAAGTTCATGAGCTTATGTTTGGGCTGTTGATTTATATTCTTAGAAAACGTTTGTGAACCAAAGGATTTTCACATAGTTGTTGTCTTGTCAGTAAGTTTTCAAGAAGCTGACTCCACAAAATACAATGCAAGTGGTTAGAAATGTTAGAAATGGCAAGTAAAACTTGGCAACTCTTAACTTTAACTTGTAACTTGTAACTTTGTCCTTGTTGTCCTCCTAAGTTTGTTAAAGGAAATAAAGGAACTTGCCTTGTCTTATGGTCATCCAAAACAACCAGTCCTCTGAGAGGTCAAAATTGATTTAGGGTCCATAACATTTCATTACCCTCCCCCTGCTCCTTTAGAAAACTGACGAGTCCCTAACTGGTCCCACATACTCTAGGTTTTCATTTTAGCAGATTAGGAGTTTAACAAAATGGAAGACTATGGCAGCTGTGTGTGCAACTTAGGCAACTGCAAAAAAAGTCTGAAAAAATACAGGCTTGGTTGGGATATACATGTAAACCCAATGGGGGAGCAGGGATGGCGCAGTGGGAGAGAGCACTCGCCTTCCACCAGTGTGGCCCGGGTTCGATTCCCGGACCCAGTGTCATAATTTATGTGGGTTGAGTTTGTTGTTGGTTCTCGTCCTTGCTCCGAGGGTTTTCTCCGGGTACTCCGGTTTTCCTCCCTCCACAAAAACCAACATTTCCAAATTCCAATTCAACCTGGACGTTTCGTAGGGCCATAAGGGAGACTACAGTTTGACTGTAATTATGCACCCTACTGAAATAAAGTGTTTATTTATTTATTTATGATAGCAGTGCAGCACTCTTACCAACTGAGCTATCAAGCCAGCTTGGAGTTGTTGGTCTTTGTATGAATTCAGACATATTCCCAAGAAAGACAAACCAAAATCATGTGCAGGTATTCTTTTTCATACTGAGAGTTCATGTTACAAATATAGTTATTAGTATTTTAGGTACGAAAAGAAATAACGGCTTTTCTACAATTTTAGTGATCTTCTAGATAGGTTATGTGTATTTTTTTAAATAAAAGAGAACCAAATGTTTCATTACTTCAAGCACAGGTAAATTTTACAGTGTAAATTAAACACAAAAGAACTGTTACTGGTTATTTTGCTGGGTTTTAAAGGTAAATAATTTTTTAATTATGTTCCTTTTAAAAGTCAAGAAAAGTAAAGAGTAGGACAAATAATTTATTTGTTCTTTCTAGATCTGTGTGTGCTGCTTTTCAAACATGATATTTTCTATTTTTAGTAAATGCTATGTGTACATTTTATGTCTGGAATTAAACTTTCCAATTGGAAATGTATTTATATGAATCTTGTTTAGTATTAAACACAGTGTACAATCATTAAAATTAATACAACTCACAATGTACTTTAAGCTTAACATGTAAAGAGCAAATTCGACACATTATGAATAGGTCTGTTTAAAAGACATGGAGGTGAAATTTCTATGTATTGTTCCTTAATAAACTTTGAACAGTTCCTAGAACATCACTAATTGGGTAGTTTTCTTCAGTATTATAACTAATTCGTAGGCTTTTGGTGAAGTACCGATCACTTTAAGTTTAAATTTCTCATTCCGCGTGCTTTTATTGATAACAGCCGCAGCTCTTGTCCTTGTTTCTTTCATCTCACGGAACTTATTTTGATGTTCTTGTAGCCTCACTTTCCCCGTTCCTTTCCGCACGCCTTGCCACTTTAAAGTTAACACTGTTTAGCCTAACTTATTCTTACCTTATTATTCTATTCTCGGTTAAAAGCGATCGCTGTACCAAGCCCTATTGTAGGATATATAGCCCAAACAACACCTATCTGGCGACAAGATTCGAGTTATTTTTTTCACAGTTTTCTGCTGGCGCGTCATCTTGTTGGGTTTCCTTTTTACAAATCGTGGCAATACAATTAAAAAACCCCTGATAAGAATCGATATTTCATACTGTTTCATGGCTGGAGTTTTTAGAAATCAAAGTAGCCAAATGAATGAACGAAGCAAAGTAGACTGAGGTGCGACCGTAGCGTAATTTTCATCGTATGTCGTTGACAGTGATACACACCTTGACGACTCCCTGTTGAGCCCTGCCACTTTTACCAATATCTTTTCTTGAAAAGTCGCTTCCTTAATTAATAAACTGTTACCAGCAAAAGGGATTTCGTGTACCAAAACCCACGACAAAAGTCTCGGATACTTGAAGCAAAATATTTGTTTGGAATAAAATTGAGCTTTTCTATTGCAGTTGCGCTGTTAACTGCTTGCGTCTGGGCACAATATTTTCGCTCAAGCAGCCAGAATCATATAATTCCTTTATCATACCGATTTTTACTTTTGCCTCGGCTATATGTTCCGTTTTTTTAACGTCAGAAATCATTCACAACCCCAAAACATGTAGTTTACGAGGCGGACGCCACTTTTTACCTCCCTCTTGTCAAGGAATTTGTCTTTCTGCCCCTTTCAAGCACAAATTATCCTTCAATGCGACAAACATTACGCATTTCCATTCACGTTCAACTTACTTTATTGTTAAACAGTACTTGGCCTTGCGTTGAAGTCTGTTATGATGATGAAGAACAAAGACAGGAAGGCAAAACTTTTGTCTGCTTATCACGAGTTTTCAATTCGCCGTCGCCTTTTCTGACTCGTCTCATTTCTCAGATTTGCAATCCCTTGCTGCGATTTTCCTCACGATGAATTATCTTGACGGAAAAGCTGAGATGATGACCTAAATTTGGAAGTTATTCAACAGCTATACATTCTTACGGCGTCCTTTGCCCCAGAACACAAGATAAACATTCAATGAAATCAAAGCTGTCAGCACGACCGCCGCCATCTCCTCTCTTCCCGCGTTTCGAATGAAATTCAAGGCATTTGAAATAGAATTGTGCGCATGCGCGACATTAGTCTCCTTTGTTGGCCTAGTCTCGTACTCAGAGTTTGCTGACTTTGCTGACTGCAGTCTGCAAATGTCACACACCAACAGGGAAGACTGACAGCATGAAAGCAATTGCTGTCACGCAAGTACACTCCTTTAAGGAGTTGCGTTACTTTGATATGTTTTGATAGGTCCTTCTCGCTGGTATGCAAAGTCAGCCGTTATGTCTCACTTTCTTTCGTTTCTTGCTCAATGGCATCGAGTTCAAAACTTGGAGGAGTTTCTGGAAATGTTGTAGAGATGCCTTTGTGAAAAAGCTGTTCGTTTGATGTACAATCCACTTGCTCAGGTATTATTTGTTTCTCTTCCTCTGCAGTGGGTTCTGTTTTTATCAAAACACTTTCCTCTTTTTCTTGTCTAAATACTTGTTCATCTTCACACTTTTTAAGTTTCTTTGGTGGTACTTCAGCCACTTTGTATGTGCTACTTTTAATGGCTTCTTGACAAACGTCCAAGAAAGAGTATTGTAGATCCAGAAAAGACTGAAAGAGAGTTAAAAAAGATTTGGTATTTTAGAGTCCCACAAGTTAAGACCAGTCGCTATCGTTTAGGAATGTTTGGCTTTGGCTCACTGCCTTAGGCAAACCCCTAACCTCTCGGGAAGTACAAAAAGATAAATCAGTAAACTTACTTTAGTATAAAGTCCGTAAATCTGTGAGACTTCTTTCATGGTAAGTGAATTGCTAAGAAGTTCGTCACACCGTATGAGTTCGGCCTGAAAATAGAGAATCGATCGATCAAGCAATAGATTCGCCAATCTGTAAGCCAGTCAGTCAGCCAACCACTCGGTGGGTCGGTTGAGCCAGTCGTGGAGTCAGTGAGGAAGACAGTAAGTCAATAAGCCAGGCAGTCCGTCCGTCCGTCCGTCCGTCCGTCCGTCCGTCCGTCCGTCCGTCCGTCCGTCAGTCAGTCAGTCAGTCAGTCAGTCAGTCAGTCAGGCAGTCAGTCAGTCAGTCAGTCAGTCAGTCAGTCAGTCAGTCAGTCAGTCAGCCAGTCAGTCAGTCAGTCTGTCTGTCAGTCTGTATGTCTGTTTGAAGATCGGTCGGTCGGTCGGTCATTTAACGATCAATCACAAATCAGTGAAAGCACGCCTTGTTCATAGGTCAAAACAGTGCTAACAGTGCTTCTTTTTTACCTGATGTGTGCTGGGAATAGCGAACTTCATAGCAAGGAATTTCTTCAACACACTAACAGTCACCGCAGAGGGACATCGCAGATAACGAGTTGGGAAGATCTGAAGAGAGAAAACTGTGAAATTGAACCAACACTACCCTGAGCCTAAAATGTACAAGGTTTAATTTGTTTGCTTTTAACACTGTTGGGCGAACGCATAATCTGCTCCCGATCGTTTTCTGCGGAAAAGGTTTGGCTTTGATGTAAGAGCGAGATGCTTGATCCCTTTTGACGCATTCTGACATCCGTTTTTAATGACAAATCACCAGAAACCAAAACAACATTTTGGCAGCCTTTGGTCAGTAAGGCGCAAAAACGAGCCAACGAAGGAGAAATCCTCCTTCCGGTTGACGTCCGTAGCTCATGAAGGTCTATGCTTAAGTTCCCTAATGACAAGTTTAAAACGTCTGGCCCAGACCCCGGCATATAGTCTTAAAACAGTGACAAATGGGTGGTGATAAGTGAACTAACCTGTCGTTCGTTCCAGTTCCTTTTTCTCCTGAATGTTTAAAAAGAGTAAAATGAAAAATTGAAACAACAGTTTATCCATAAACTTCATTTAATACTTTTAGATAGGCTAACTTAATTAACAACAGAGGTCTCAAAACAGAGAAATCATGATTAAAGCGATTCGCGTACATAGTGCAAATCACTACTTTCAGAACGTTACGACGTGTTGGACTCACTGTGAGCAGTCCCTTTTTCTGCTCAAGGATACTCGAGCGAGAAGGCTGCCGCGTGGAATCCTAACGCGCGTGTGTGCTCACCACACGTGCGTCAAGTTCCCACATAATAACCAATTGTCGCTTGTATTCGTATATTCTTCTCGCTCGAGTATCCTTAAGCAGAAGGAGGGACTGCTCGTGTCTATATGTTGGACAAATTATAGTTTAAATGGCCCTTGCAATCTGATCTCCGTGTAAACCACCAAATTCCCTAAAAGTTGGTGGAGTACAAGCTAACCTGTAGTATTCCAGAGTGATGCATATAGGATCTTCCATCTTTACTTCAGCTCCGGTTTTGCTGTTCGTTTCCACTTCAGTGGAATTTTTTGTTTGAGTTTCACCTGTAAGGATATAACAAGAATAAAAGGGTAAGTGACGAAAAAGATGTAGAGAAATTATGTAGAAGCATTTTTTAACAACAAATTGAAATGACAGAAAATAAAAAAAAAAAAAAAGAGAAAGAGAAAAGTATCTGTCTTTTTCCACAGGATTACGGTACACATTTGTTGAAGTTAGAAAGACAGCTGACTTTGTGGAGAACATCAGTTCATCTTTTAAATTATTACCGTACCATTCACTGTACGATAACTCTAGGGTTCATGAAAAATGACCTCCTAATCAGCTGCAATGCGCTTAACCAGTTTGGGCGAGCGCACATACGGCAACAGTTTGCAAGAAAACAGCGAACTTGCTCCTCGTGCATCGGACAGTTGCATTAGCCCTTGGAAATTTAGAAGAACGCTCGAGAAGTGCGGAAAGCGCTTGAAGTACGTCACTCGTGTTCCTTGAGATTCCAGCGTGCTTATACAACTTGTCCGGATATGCGGTGCTGCACTGCATGCAACGTTTGAAGTTAAACGTGTGTTCACTCCAAGAACTGTTTCTCACGACATCGCACTTAGACTTGCTCTATGTAGTTTGTTCTTTCTCGGGGACAAAAGAGATGCTTATACGTATATGCGTTTATATGCCGTGTGTACATGCGTATGTATAGCGCCCGACGCGAAAGGGATGTTCAGGTGATTGTAAAACACGCGAGCCGCCATTTTGATTTACGTGAGAGGACCACGCACGCTCTCAAGCGGAACGAGGCCACGTCGCCAAAACAGTTTCGAAGTAGAATGAAAGAGTGTTCTCAAGGCCCATTTACATACGCGATTTTTGATACGATTTTAGCAGCAATTTTTGCAATGATGTTAAGTGGGATTTTGGTGCAATTTCACGGTAATTCGATTTCGCTTTCGAAATGTTCTCCACTTCCCGTCGGAGAACGTAAGTAATGTGAGAATAAAACACCTCAACGTTCCCTTCGTGGTCACTACCTTGTACCCAGGCCCTTTTGAGGTTTTGGCACGAGAATGAAGGACTACGGAAAGGCTTCACAGAGAGTGCAAAGCACCAAGGGAAGGCTTAATAAAAGACACGAGCATGCTTCGCTTTATTTGACCTTCCCACGATCCATTGTGCCTCGCGTAGAAAAAGAAGCACCTGGTTTCGAGACAGCTGTGGTCACTCGAGGCAGCTTTTATTCTGATATCACCCCATGCGCTTTGTCACCTGTCCCTTCAAAATCTAACCCTTGCTTTCTGTCGTGTGTGCTGTGCCCTTTGTAAGTTCCCTTACCTACACCCATCAGTATTTACCTTCACCTGTGCTATCATCGTTGTTGGCTTTTTCTGTCTTCTCTTGGAATTCCCGACGGCGATTTAGTTCGTCTGAAAACAAAAACCAGCTGAAGAAATTACAAGAACCATCACTGTACTTTTGTCATCAGAGAAAAATTGTTATCTGACTTGATTTTACGCACTTACCATACACTAACCCTGGTACAAGTTTGTTGACGATATCTTGAAGAGGCCGGTCAGGTCTGCAAAAGCATGGTAAGAAAAAGAAAAGAGAGAAAGATATAAGGTTGAGTCCGCGAACAATGTGCCGATCGTTTGGTCACCTTCCTTCAGGTTTCACTTTTGCTTTTCTCCCTGTTATGTATTTTGCGTGTCAAGTGTTGTTCATGATGTGCACCTTGTTTCAAGAGAGATAGTCGTTTTTTAGTATGACTTATATTCCCGTGTTTTAATAAAACTTATCTCTCAAAAGAAAGCTCCCTGGTCACAGGTCACAGGTGAATAGGTCGCTGTCATCCTTAAGTGATTTACCTCTCTTTCCGTTAAGATGCACACGTGCCTCCCAAACAGTCGTGACCGGTGAAAACGGTCAGATAAGTAAAAAAATCTGGACATGAGAGTGGTGGAAATCAAACCAACCAAGGGCAAGTAATGGGGTGCTCACATGATACCAGTCCAGAATCTCACACCAGTATGGATTCATCTATCATGCACGAAATCGTGTGCCACTTCCACCTAAACATGTGATCGTTCCGTGTTTCATGCCACTCGGGTGTTAACTGTTTTGAAGGTAAAATGTTCTGAGGCTTTCACTTCGTATTGGAATGAAGGTTCCAGCCGTTTGAGAGGCCAATTTAACTCTACTCTTAGACATCCGAATAACGTGAGAAATTTTCACTGACAAAAGAGCATGGTGCAACATCATTGATACTTACTTGTTCAAAGTTAAGAATTTCAAGATTTTACTTCCGCATGGCAACAACCACAGACGTGAGAAAAGAAGAGTAAAATTCCGCATGCACCGAGTGAGTTTTCGGTCATTTGGTCGGTAACAGGAGAGACGACTGTAATCAACTATTAGTCGATTCAGTCCTGAGGCAGCTACAAAATAAGGAGTGATTTTCGTATGGTTCGAAAAAAACATTAACTGTCTTGAATTTTCGTTTCTATTTGATGAGCCGCTGAGGTTTGGATAAAATTGCTACTTAGCCTTCATGAAGCAACTATAGAGAAAAATAAAATTCCGCTGGCATCGAGTCCAGAGATTTGGTCGTTAAGCCGGGACATGAGAGTTAACTCTCATGAACTCTCGATAGTCGCTGAAAGTCGAAAACATTATACATATCAAATATAGTCACATCCCGCGGTAACTCCCGATGAACCTCCTTTTTTCCTTTTAGGTGGGACTAGTATTCACTGTCGCTCTTTGTGCAAAGTATTAGGTGTTTTCTTCTTATTTTAATAATAAACATTCGATAGATTTCCCAGTAACTGAACTAAACTGCCATATTCACGGCACAGCGATTTCGAAAGAGATTTGAATAAACACAAGAGCAATTCTGTCCTTTCAAATTTACATACATTTCTGCCGCTGAACACAGGCATAGTTAATAGTAAAAAGAAATTCTTTGTCTGTACTCACCGAATATGAAGCAGAGGTTTTGTCTTGTGGACTTCAACATCACAAACAGGACAGTGACACGATGTTTGGAGATACTTCACGATACAGCTGCGACAAACTACAGACAGCACAACAAAAACATGAAATTCCGTGTTATTGTGTACATTATCGCGGATCAAAGTTCTCTTTGGAAGTTCAAGTTGTACTTGCTTTAGACCTCTAGATTACCATGAGTATGGCTTATAGTTAGATACGGACATTTTTTAGTTTTGGTGGAACATCGATGACAAATAGCAAATTGAGGGCCGTGAGAGAAAACTGCCATGCTGAATAAAAGAAAATCGATCCGTGGTTTAGAAATTAGCTAAAATTGCTTGCGGCATTAGATAACTGAACTATTCACAAGAGCATATTCCCTATTTTACGTTAATCCTAGAATACCGTAGTTGCTTCAAAACAAATCCGAGTATTTCCTCAGAGAGCAAACAGATAAAGGCTAGCGCTGTCTCTATGAATCTTAAACTGCTAAAAAATATATTGAATGATAACACTATACATTTAGTATTCAGTTTTCTGTAGTGCATTCTGAAATGGCTGCGATTTAGGAACTATAGTGGTATTGACTTTCGGAAGAGGGATTAAACGTGATCTGTACATCCTGCTAAATTATACTGATAAAATGCTGTTCCTGAATAGGCAAACCGCGTTCACTGTTTTTTCACTTACAACTTGTCAAAAATCGAACAAGTTTCGCTCTACATCTACGCTGATAAGGCGCAGGCCAAACACTGGGATTAAACATTTAAGTTCAACATCTTTCAACATTGTTGAATTTGGCAAGTTATAAAACGCATTTGGGCACCCTGTTGTATGACGTTAAATGACTCTGAAGGATTTGAATGATGTTGATTGGGGTTGAGCAATGTTTGATTGCCATCAAACATTTCCAAGGCTTACAACAAGTTGCATTCAACAACGTCAGATGACGCTGAGCTCGTTAGACCGAGGCGCAAAAGAACTTGCACTTACAAGAATGTAGACATTCGATAATCGTCGTAGCGTCCACCAAATATCCACCACATAGCACGCACATGATGTGCGGGTTGAACTGCTTAAGGGGTATCCTGAGTAGCGACATGATGGCGATCGCACGGAAACTGAAATCCAAATCTCTTGTCTTCGGTTCAATCTGTACTTCCGCCTGACAAACTCTGGGTGAACAGCGGTTTATAAACTGAAAAAGGTTGCAAAATGACAGTGAACCTGATTTGAGAATAGCTTAAAAGTGCAATTAAGATAGGACAGAAGGCTGATAATAAACGAAGTTCTGTCCAATATCTTTGAAATGTACATGGAAAATCAATCTCTTATCAGAGCGTTTTCAGGAAAAACTTTTTTCTCGCCTTGAAAATACGGCTATGAGTGGTCAGAAAAATCCGTCAAGTAATATTCACAGAAACGTGGCTAACGGCATGACTCTCAAATTATTCAATACTTTGGAATAGGAGTACTCTCTTGTCTGAAAAAAAGAGTGGAATTGAAGTTTACGGCAAAAAGATAATCATACGGCATACTGACACCGATCAAATGATACTCCTAAATAATTTTCTCAACGTTCTCATGTTTGTCTCAATTAAAACCACTACACAATCTCCCGTCAAGCACTTCTGTAAATGTACGACAAAATCAAAGAAATGATACTTTCTGGTTTTAGTTTTATCAAAGTAGCAGAGTGTAGCTGTGTGCGAACCGGCAAAAGAAAAATCAGAGAAAGGGCCCGCACATGCACAGCTCAGGTTGTCTGCAGCAATCTCACCGCTCTGACTCAGTTTTCAGTGCTAACACAACGGGAAGAATTTAAGTGCTTCTTTCAATTGTTTGGGTTCATCAACTGAGTTTATAAGGTAAATTGGCGTTATCTCTTCGTCAGAGCGAATCTATTCGCTCTGACGAAGGGATAACTCTCGAAACTTCAGCTTTCAATTTCTCTATACGGCTGCCAATACCTTATCAACTCAGTTGATAAATACAAATTTTTGTGTTTCACTTCCCTACCGACGCAGCACCACAGTTTCTTTAGAAACTGACCCCCCTCTTTCAACTGAACGGCTTAAACTGTTGCCACATTTGAAGAAATGAACATTCAAATGTAAGGAGAGATCTGATCCAGTTGCATTCCTCATGAAATAAAATGGAGAGCACTCACTCGAAAGCCCGTGGATAGTCCGACTCTGACAAAAGTTGAACGTTTTAGTTAGCAATCGTTTGGCTTCAGTTTAATAGACTGTTCTCAACTCACTGTGGTCGGAAATTCTGAAAAAATCATAATCGAAATAAATAAACTAACAACATCGACAAAACGATGGAATCACGAATAGTCTCTAACTGTGGATAATATGGACGGGAACGGCTTTTGTCAGTTTTAAGGCAGTTCTGGATATTTCGTTTTGCTCGATGCAGCCTAGGTCGGTACCCTTCTCTAGTTATAATCCGGTTATTTGTTAAATAATTTCAGTATTTTGGGACATCAACGACTTCACGCGAGTGAGTGAAATAGTATCGCGCTCGAATGACAAAATCAGCACGCTAAAGTCAGACAACTCCAACGGATATAACCTTTCATATATATGCTCAGTAAACTATACTGAGGGTCTTTCCTGTGATTCGTTGATGTAGGCCGCGCCGAACTTCCCGTTATTGTGTTTGCAAACGTTATCATGACCTAATAGGATGACTGTTAAAACTTCGCAAGAAGAACGAGTCAAACATAGCCATGTGTCATTAGAAAACCGCGCGATATCCGCAGACAAGTTCCGAGTTCTAAGGAATTTATCGCCCGACAAATTTCTTTCTTGTTTAAACTGAGATTTATTCATAACAGCAAACTGTACCATTGTATCGTATAGTTCAGAGATACAACAATCCAAAATCCTAGAAATCCAATTTGAATTGTAAGCGTTCTTACCAGGCCGAATACTTTATGGTTCTGATATTGTGTAACGAAAACTTTCGCTGACAAGACCGGTTGTTTGTAACAAATATCTGTTGACTCGATTTTCTAGACGAATAACAGAAAATCAGCTTGGGCCACATAGAAGCCAAAAGATAAGTGAAGGCAGATAAATATGTGACAAGTCAGCTATGTAAATCGGTTATCAGAACAAACTCTCGGAGGACATGCTTAAATGGTCACGTTGTCAAATGGCAAAATAGTAAGTTACTGAAATGTACGCCGTTGATTTACATGAAAGTTTATTCGAAGCGCCACGGTAAAATTCGTCGCCAAATTGTAACAATTTTCTGTCAGAGAGAAGATAAATCTGTTATCTAACGTCAAGCAACAAATCAAGTTTAACTATGTGAAATGAAGGGGTAAATTACCTCATATTCCTGACCGATTTGTCTAAGCACTTCATCAAAAGACACCTTCACGTTGCCGATAATGAATTCACACACCACGTGACCACCCGTCCCAGTTCCCGCCGGGGCTCAGCGGAGAGCAAAAACAAAATGCCGGCGAGAAGAAAGACTATTTACACAAATTTAAGAAAAACCCTCTTCCCCGTAAACGTTTAAATGAATTGGACACTGCTTATAGAAGCACAGTTGAAACATGGCCAGCTGGATAAGAAAAAAAGTATTTAAAATATTAATAATAATAACGAAAGGACAAAGCCGATAATGTCGATCTGGGTTGCTTGTCAAGTAGCCCACCATCTACATTTGGCTAAGGATATATTCAAGTTTTCCTGAATTTGATGCAGCAAATGTTAAAAATATCGCGATTTTTATCATTTTTCATCATCTAAATAAATTTTAGACAAGTTGAGGAAAATTCATTGAATAACAGAAGAGCTAAAACTGTTAAACCTTTCAGACCTTTACGTACCGAGCTCTTGTTTTTGTATTTACGCAGCTGTGAAAGGAACGGCTGTCCTCTGTTTTCGTATGATTTATTCAGGAGGGCAATTATTCATTCACATTTAGGCGACCGAATTTTTCCCTTTTTTAAAAAGCATTCTCTTTCTTTAAAGGCAATGCCATCACATGGTAGGAACATTGAACTTGAAAGTTAATCGCCAACAAGTGAAAAAATATCATCGGCGTGCAAAATATGGTGATATGTTGATGATACAGAAGTTGTCAAAACCATCGGAACACATGCCACTGGTAAACCGTCACGCGGAAATTGCAGACACTTGGTTTTTAAAAATGACAGTTGCACGGCTCGGAGATTTAACGAGTAATATCTTAAATTTTGCTGATGTGAAATTGATAAATGATCTGCATGCTCATTTCCGACAGCTGACGAAAGTCTACCTTCGAGTTTTGGTGGGGAAAGTACCCAGGGGGGGGGGGGCACTCAGCAGATGCTTGGGTAGGGAGGTGCTGCCCAGGTGTCCAAACCCTGACCCTGTTTAAGACACAGATCTCTGATTTTGCTACCCTATTTAAGACAAAATCTCAGTTTTTCGTACCCTGTTTAAGACATTTAACCCAACATCGTACCCTCTTTCTGGCTAGACTGAATGGACTAGTCAGAGACTGTTTCTTATTTCAGTACACTGTGTATTGGCAAACTTGTAAAAGTTTGGCTTGTGTTGAGGTTTCTGTAAGTTAATGAATACATAAGATCGTGTAGCGACACCCTGTTTAAGACACAAATTGATGAAATCGATACCCGGTTCAAGACAAAACCCTCTGAAAACCATACCCTATCGGGCCGCACGTCCCCGCTAAGGCCATGTAAGGGAGTACCCCCCCCCCCCACGGGGGAAAGTAGCTTTGAGCTTTGACAGCAAACGTTTACTGATATAGTTTTTGACGGTTGACGGATAAATTTCTGGTATTCTGGCGGTTGACAATTGTTAAAGAACATTCGCTTGACAATTTGGTAGCCTGCGAGCAGGATCACTTGATGTGTTATTCGCGCGAGTATCTTGGCAGCGGAAGTCGGCGAGCGAAGTGAGCTTCCGCCACCAAGATACTCGCGCAAATAACACGCTAAGTGAGCCTGCTCGCAGGCTAACAATTTGGGAGATGAATTGTTTTCGTGGTTATCATCCTTTTCAAAAAGAGGTCAAAAAGAACCTGAAGGTAAGTGATAGTCGTCAACTTCAACTTTAACTTCATAACGTGCTGATTGTCTATTTATCAACATTATTGACAGCTAGAGGATCTGCTGGATGGCCTTGAATACATATGAAATCAATGACGACTACCGGAATAGCAACTGCCTCCTTTGAAGGTTGAGGATACGTTAAAATTATCCTTTTTGACGGTTGGCGGTTAACGCTATGCACATCCTCTGTTAAACCCGAGATAATCAAAATTGTTGTACCATTAAAGAATTCTACTTCTGTTTCATTAAGACCGGTGTCAAAACAGAATGAGAGTCGCGACGAGAAATCAAATCCTGGACTAGACAATGAGGTACGCATGAGACTAGTATACAGTCGAAGCTCTCCTTGCGACTACTCTCGTAAGCGACCTGCTCTAGTTACGACCAGCCTTGTGAAACCCCGTTTGAGTTGTCACTTAAACTCTGCAATTGAAAGCTTTCGTAAGCGACCACTCCAGTAAGCGACTCCGACCACTTTTGTGAATTACGGACTGGTCTTTTCTCCCGGGGGGGGTACTCCCATATATAACCTATATAGGTATGTGCCGCTGTGAAGGGTATGGTTTTCAAGCAGTTTGGTCTGGGATAGGGTATAGAAATCAGGGAGTCTTGGTCTAGGATAGGGTATCAATTACCGGGAAACTGATGGGAGGTGTGAAAATTTAATCCAATTAATTAATGGGTTTGAAAAACTCGGAAATATAAAATATAAATGAAATCGTGACAATATTGTTGATCGAGAGATAGTTTTCCATTAAAAGCACTGTGTGGTTATATTTCTGATGGATAGCTCGAAAATAGCTAGTCTGGGATAGGGTAGGGATTTTTGATATCTAGTCTAGAATAGGGTTGCAAAAACGACATGAACGTGGTCTGGTATAGGTTAAGGGTTTCAGAGTCCCAGCGGCACACTCCCATCAAAATGTTTCCGAGTACCTCCCCCGGGTCTTTTCTTTTGTTTTTAAGTTCTCGTAAGCGCCCACTCAGTCAACACTTGAACAAAAGCATTTACTTCTTGATCAAATTTAGCGGTAATGCATAACATACAGTGCTAATGGTTCGTTGACTTGTACAGACGCGAACCTTGTATGTGCTAAGTAATAAAAAACTATTTAATATTATTACTACGATACTATTTGTAACAACATTATATGCCAAGCTTTCTGCTTAAAGCTCTCGTAAGCGACCACCCTCTATTGTTTTATCACATGGTCGCTTACGAGAGCCCATTCTCGTAATCGACCAGCTCTAGTTGTGACCACTTTTCTGAATTCCCAGGGTGGTCGCTTACGAGAGCTTTGACTGTAAATGAGAAGGCAGGCAGAGAAGGCAGTCAAACTTGTGTGAGAGGGATACTGACAAGAGTGCAAACTCCAATGTTGTGGTCTCGTGTTTCTTACCTTTAGTTTCCTCATCTAGGAATTTGTGAAGGCAGCGTAGGCTAGTAGTCCGTCGGATTTTCCACCGGAAGGCAGGTGCTTCGAGGTCGGTATTGGTTTCGGGTTGTTTCTTTACTCCTCCACATTGTATCTCCTCAGACAAGTTAATAAATGGGAAACATGCCACTCGAGGGAGAACTGTTAGCGAAACCTGGCGAAATGCTCGGGGTATCCCTACGATGAACTAGCATCACACCTACGAGAGGGAGAGGAGTATTGATGCTCCTACACGTTTGTCACAGTAACCGGGACTAAGGGCCATACAGGTAAACGTGGCTTGCTCTTTGCTTTAACCATTCGGAACTGGACAAGAACATAACCTTACGTCAGAAGTAAGTCTTCTAATCGATATCTGTTTCAGAGGAAATATCTTTTAATGGTTAGTATTATGGCTTTAACTTGGATTTTTTCTGATGAAAAACTAAAAGAAGCCAATCCGCCTAAGAGTATCGAAAACCTATCGTTTTAAAATGCCAAGCCCCCGCCAATCAACTTGCTTCGGGGATGAGAATACTATTTATTATGTAGACAAGAGTGTTTTAGTGGAAAATAGACCGCTCGTAAAGCTCATACGAAACTACATCCGGGACTCGATTGGCGTATTTTCCATATCTTCACTAGTGAGGATATCGATGACGTCATTTCCCACTCTTACACTCTTGTTTGTGCAAAAATACTCTTGTCTATATAATAAAAAGAAACATAAACGGTGCCTTGAAGATATGAATTTTATTTTCTCGTGGTAAAAAACCATATTTTACTCACTCGCTGCGCTCGTTCGTAAAATAGATTTTTACCACTCGAAAATTCATATTTTCGCGCCTCCGTGTAATATCCTCTATATATGGCCTGTATGCTGCCTAATAATCAAACAAACAAACAAACAAACAAACAAAAACAAACAAACAACCGAACGAATGAATGAATAAATAAATTTCTCTGACAGGGCTCTCAATAATAGTTTTGACAGAGGAACATGGAGTAAACGAAGCCTGTTTCCAAGAATTGCTTACAATTTTTTTCTGATGAAAGTTTTTTTAAGACCATGAATCGTTGCTGTTGATAAATAAAGCGGGACCACATAAAAAACTCCCGGTGATGGAAAAGTCCAGATAATCAAGGTTTGACTGTAATGAGACAACCTCATAAACACGGCCACTGTAGCGCGAAAGAAGCCGATTGCAGTCATTTTCTTGTTTGAAAACCCCGTTATAACAGCAGCAATGCATATATAAATTAAATGGCCCGATGATTGTCACGTTTGTGGTCGTACCCAGGCTTGCTACTCGCACAGACAGGCGTTCGTACTTTACGCACACATTATGTAACCAAGAGGCATATTCCGAATTGCTTTTAGCCTCCTTATCAAAGTGAGGCTAGGTGCACAACCCTTCACATGAAAATGAGTTTTCAAACACGCAAATAAAACCAATTTTCATATGAAAGGATTTGTATCTAGTCACGCTTTGATAGGGAGGCTTAAAGCAAGAGCTTCACCTCGAGCTCTCGATGACCCTGCATTAAAGTAAAAAGCAAAATAAAAAATGATAGGACAGTGATAGCATAAGTTTATTACAAAACGTTACACGAAAGAAAGGTAGCACTTACACATTTAATAGCAATATAAATCCCACACATTTCAAAGTCCACATGAATGCACTTACATGAAGAACATAATAAACGAAACGCGAATGAAACCTATGAAAGAACTGAAATGTACTGCACAGATTTACGCTAAAAAATCTTGAATATCCACACTATTCGAAACTGTCTGAAAAATTGAATCTTGTCGCACACAAACGTTTAGCGGCCAGTGGGTTCATTGCGTCCCACCGCGAATACTGCGTTCGCTCCGCGGGCGTTTAAGACATTGGAGCCCCTCCTCAAGGTTATATCCTTTAGCTTACCTAAACATAAAATCGTTCACTAGTTAATGTCACGAAACTTAAACATACTATGCCGGTTACAAGCACTCTGCAAATCAATTGGCAACGGTGAATCTCTCCTTCAGGTCCGAGGGAGTTTCTGAGTCACTGAGGAAGGCGACCAGGACAGAATTTGTCTGTGCGCAGGTTAGTGTGAAACGACCAGTAGCTCTACACGCCCCCCTCCCCGACTCCTGGGTGGTATCCTTGTCAATCGAACCATAATCGTTCTTTTTTGTATCCCTGGGCAGAGACACAATACGCAGAAAATGTCTCGTGTAAGTCAAAAACATGACTTCCCAGAGCAGAGATTCTAACCAATTACGTCAAATCATTGGGATAGAAATCTAATGGAAGGTAGAGTGCAATAAAGCGGAACACACCTAGCAATAGCCCACAATAAACGAAATAACGTGTACTATTTCACGTTGTAGTTGGATTCTCGTTTTCCAATGTAATTTGCCAGCAACCCCGGTTCGATCCGAACGCACCCAGATTTCAAAACTAACGTCTCAACCACAAAACCACCGCGAGAAAGAAACGCCTAAGTAGTGTTAGCCGCTCACCCCTCTAAATTAACATGAATTACTACATAACCTTGCTTTTAAAAGAGGTGTACTACAAATAATGATGAACTACCCACTTCAATAATGAACTAGCTGCATCCGTAAACACGGCTGAGTCCCTCCTAAATATTCTAAATAAAATTGTCTTTGGAACGAAAATTAAACTAATGAACTTTTAGAAACAAACGAACCATCCCGCTAAAACGTCGCAAAATTATAGTTCAATATTTTCTGTTAGGGTTAAGTTATACTGGAAGCTAACTGCATTACTTGCTGAAAATAATATCTGTAGTAAAATGAAAGCCGCCACGCAACACTGTCTCTAGCGTGCCTTGCGCGCAAACACTTTGCCTGTCTCGCGTGTGGAGTAAGGCACGCGAATTAAGTTGTCTCACCCACTCTGAATTTTCTTTACCAGAAACGAATTCTCGTCAAGCAACTAGGAAAGGTCCAGATTTTTGTTAATCAAACAAAATATATCATGAGCAATCCGTAATTTTGTCGCACGAGTATGTCGTCAGAGACACGCTATGTTGCTAAGCAACGTCTTTGACAAAGACTCGCGGGACGCGAAGCAAAGGCAACCAACTGAACGCGTCAAAGTTTTGAACGTAGAAGAGGGAGTTAGCGCCTCGCTTAAATAAAAGTGGGAAGAGAATTTCAGGTCAACACAATTTTCTAACTTATATCTCTGCCAGCCCTTGTACGAGCTGACTGGTTCTTCCTTTTAGCCTATTTACAACGCTGTTCATCGAGCATAATGGAGTTTTTGCTTGAAAAAACTAAGAAGTTGTACAGGAACGTTTCATTCAAGTTTTATGATTAAGAATTTTTTTTACTCTTGCACTTCCTTAAACAAGCTAAGCGACACCTTTGCTAAGTCTGTGGATGAATTATTTCAATGTGACCACAAAATAAAAGCCGTACAGCTCTTCGTGGTCCAGGTGGCCGTAAACTTTGAGTCTGTGGATGAATCACAATAAGCTAAACGCTTTTGTGTAGTTCTCTCCGGAAGTGCTGTTTATTACTCTAGACCATAGAGTTTTAATTTTTGAGTCTGTGGATGAAATCCATTAAACAAAGGTTTTGAGTAATAGTTTTATGTGAAGCTGTTTTGGATAAATCCCTAAAGTGTGGCCATTGAAATGAAAGCTATTCAGCAGTACTTGACTGAGGTGCTGTTTATAATGCTGTAAAAGGTGGTTCTTACTATTGAGTCTGTGGATGACACGCTTAAGCATTACAATTAAACAGAAGCTGTTGAGCAGTTATTTCAGTCCGAGGCAGTTATTCTTCAAGGTCACTCTTGCAGTTAAAGTAAAGGTGCAAAGTGAAGCCATTACTAAAACGATAACTGGTGCAGTGTACCCCGGCCGTGTACAGTTCAGTAGCCATAGCTTAATATAAGCGATAACTGGTGCAGTGTACCCCAACAGTGCAATTCAGTGGCCACTATACTCTTCAGTACCACGTTAATATTTTCGTCCTTTAGTTCTTGACGGTGATCCAAAGGGGCCTTTTCCAGCGACTTCTTTATCTGGAACAAATGTCACCTGCGGCGAGGACCTCGCTGACGTTCTTGTGGGGGTTTTGCGGCGTTTGCACGGTGGACTACCATCTTCAGCGTCCGAATTTTCTCTTGAGCCACCTAAACAAAAATCAGGCAGGTTAAAACTTCAAAAGGAGAGATAGTTCCTCACTTAACCATGTAATCAAGCTTTTGCAATCGACCAACAGTGCAAAAACTGCCCATGAAAATGTAAGAAAACTAGGAAGAACTAATTTATTTTGTCTCCATTGGAACGAATAATTATCCATCACTTCAGATACACCTGCAACTGAAGCAAGAGAAGGCTGAAGCATCGTTCAACATTGATTGAATGTAAAAGGTTTTCAGGATTTCAAAGTTCAGTTGTTAACGAGGTTTGTATGACTGTGTGGCAAGAGTTGGCACAGCCAAACAAACATCCGTAAATGTTGTAACTTTTACATACACCGTTTGAGGCCGGTTTTCATTCTTTCCGTTCAAATCTCACACTTCAGAGTCAGTGAATAGCACAAAGTGTCCCGTCTAAGGTCACAATACAGGAATCCTTTATAGCCTAAACATGTAGTTAGTCTATAAGCATACCTGATGTGTTGGGTGAAGAAACATCTGCCAGTGAACTCACTGGTGTTGCCTTGGAGGAGAGGGCTGCCCTTCTGGGGGACTGCCGCCTGGAATGTGGATTACGATCATCTTCAAAAGCACTTCCCTGGCTGCTGCTTCTCATCTCACTGTCTGAATCACATGCAGCACCTTGTGAAGTAGTAGCACTGCTCTCTGTCGAGACTGGTATGTCTTCAAAACTGCTGATGATTTCTGATACATCGAGGGGTGGCATTTCATCAACTTCGCTTCCTGGGCCATCCCCAGTGATATCCTTCAGTAAATTATCTAAGGTCACGTCACTAGGCAATACACTTGATCCCAAGATATCCAGTCCACCATTGTCTTGACTGTCAGCGGAACCTGCATTTATTGAGGTTGTACTAACTTGTGATTTTTCATTTGAGTCAACTGCCTCGTTCGAGTCTACAACAGATGTTGAACTTTGTTCAGAACTCTCAGCTGACGCACATTCTCCTGTTTCTGATGCTGTTTTACTGGCATTTGAGTCAGATTCTTTTGATACTGATGACTCAGGTTGATCAACATCAATAGGCCCACTACTTGAATCTGTTTTTGCACCTTCAGCCTTGCCATCTTCAGTGGGTGAATTATTGACAGCTGATGTATTATTGTCAACTGACACTAAGCTTGTTACGCTGGTATCTGATGTTTCCTTGGCAGGTTTTGGGTCATCTGCCATTGCATCTTCAGAGGTAGCCACTGAGTCTGCAGTCGATGATTCAAAGACTGTTGCTGGGGGTTTGTTACTGTCTGAGCTGCCTTCTTTTGTACTCATGATTGGACCTTGAACTGCCTGGGTAGCAGAAGAATCACTTTTCTGGCCTCCTTGAGGAAGAAATAAGAAATAAACTCAGTTCGATAGCAATAATTATTTACAAAACTTCACAAGGGTAAAGTCGCACACGAGCCACAGGAACCCCACATGGCGGAAGCTTATCCCGGTTCCTGTAGCATGAAGCAACTAAGAGTATTGCTACTCCCCCCTGGATGGGATGCTAGTCCATCGCAGGGTTATCCCCAGCAGTATGTCGCCGGTACCCATTTACACACCTGGGTGGAGAGAGACAATGTGGGGTAAAGTTTCTTGTCTAAGGAAACAAAGGAAGGCCACCGACCTTCAGATTTAAAGTCCAACGCGATAACCACTACACAAACTTCACACTACACCACTGGCCCCCCCCAAACTTCACACTACACCACCGTGCCCCCCCCAAACTTCACACTACACCACCGTGCCCTCCCCAAACTTCACACTACACCACCGTGCCCCCCCAAACTTCACACTACACCACCGTGCCCCCCCAAACTTCACACTACACCACCGTGCCCCCCCCAAACTTCACACTACACCACCGTGCCCCCCCCAAACTTCACACTACACCACCGTGCCCCCCCAAACTTCACACTACACCACCGTGCCCCCCCAAACTTCACACTACACCACCGTGCCCCCCCCCCCAAACTTCACACTACACCACCGTGCCCCCCCCCCCAAACTTCACAAAACTTTATATTTATCAACTGAGTTGGTAAGTTAAATTGAAAGATTGAAAGCTGGCATTTCGAGTGTTAACCCTTTGTCAGAGCGAATCCAGTCCTTAGTCATTAATGTAATCCTGACAGCAAATCAATGGGTAACCAATGACTAATTCATGACAGTCCAAAGTACTTGGGGGCCTGTTATTGCTGCTCACTCATGCCAGTGAGTACTCACAGATGTTGCTGATAGCTCAAAGACTGCTTATTATTGATTACTCAGCAAAAATCACTCAGTAATCAGCTTATTACCCATCAACATTACTCAAGACGTCATTGATGAGATGTACACTGTAGATAAGCAGGAGCCTGGGAACCTTTTGCCTTGCACAAACATTTTCACAAACTCTACTGAACTGGCAGAGTGGGTGGTACAGTGGTCAGGCAATGGTGGATGTTAATAAAGAAATGGAAAACTACAACCCACGTGAACTGATCCTCACAAACTAAAAACCAGAGGCCTACTGCTTATCAGGAAACAACACTTTTTGCTAATCACCAATTTCAGTGCTAGGGCACCTACTGAATCAAAACTTCACAGTACCATTTGCACTAGACTTCTGTCAATCACACCTCATATGAAATAACGTTTTGGATCTTCAACACAACTGAATTCAAGATGGCGGCCATCAGAAAGAGTTGCTAAATAACTGTGATGATCTGTTTCTCTCATACAGTCTTATCTTAATAGAAACAGCAATGCTTGATTGGGGGAGACATTTGGAAGGAAAACAACAACAAAAAATAACACAATTCTCACCTGATGTGGATGTAGTTGTGGTTGTCTGTGCAGCAGACCCTGTGACAGTACTACGGCTTGCACTTGACGCTGATACCATGGTTATCACCATTTTCCTGCGAACAGCAGGTGACTGACTAGCCATGGATTTAGGCACCTTGTCTGCTGGAAGCAGCAGCAGCGGCTTCTTATCTCCATCACCCTTGAGCTGCTCTTCAGATGTCAGTGTCTGTATAGTTGGACTGCCATTCGGGTTAGATGATGGAACAAGGACAAGTACCTGAGAGCTTGGCTTTGTTTGTTTAGTTTTCTTGCCACTGCTTGCACTTCGAGTTTTAATGCCATCTCCTTTTCCTTGATTGATGAATTGCTCTATAAGCTTGGGAGGGAGTTTTTCGAGAGGAACCAGGTACAAAGGAGAACCTTTTGCAGAAGCAAAGGGTAGTGACGAAGCGCCCACCTTGCCTGTACCGCTGGTGTAGATTGTTGCCTTCTTTGGTATGATTGATGCAGCACTTGTGCTTTTTGATGGGCTGTCTTTTGAAGTTGAAGGTTTTGAGTGTTCTGGAGGGATGCCTGGCTTACTTTGGACAATAGAGGATACTGTAGTACCTGCTGAATACAACAATAATTATCATATTAATCCAATTCTAAAATTGGATTGGTCCTTTTCAAATCTTAACCATATATGAATGTAACTGGGTCTTAGGTGACCAAACACAAATAAAATTAGTGTACTAAGACAGTGAACTTTAATGGCTTCTTTCTATGAAAAGCTCACAAATAAAACTGTGATTAACTTCCAAAACAGCACAAAATATTTTCACAAAGAGAAAAAGTGAGTCAAGAAAAGCACTTGGAAAATCAAAAGACAATAACTATTGTCAAAAATTAGTCTGCCTTTCACTTGCATCAGGAAGCAGTTAAAAGACAACTTCAGAGGCTAAGGTGCAAGATTCATCACGGGAAAATATCATAAGTGATAACTGAAAGCCAATAATTTTTTCTTCCCTTGATTAGAAAAGATTTTCAACAATTGCTTTTAATTCAAATCAACATGTTTAACAAAGAAACAAATACATGTAAGTAAAGGAATGCAAAAATGCACTTCACAAGTCAAGTTATGGGGGAGCACACATGGTGCAGTGGTAAGAGCACTCGCCTCCCACCAATGTGGTTCAGGTTTGACTACTGGAGTCCGTGTCGGTGGTTCTCGTCCTTGCTCCGAGAGGTTTTTCTCCGGGTACTCTGGTTTTCACCTCTCCTCAAAAACCAACATTTCCAAATTCCAATCGATATTTGTAAGGCGCATGTGAACATATTCACATGGAACATGTGCAATATAAATTGACTTATTTGATTTTTTATTTGAATTGGTCAACATAAACTTTTTTTTACAAGAACTGATCAGAACATAAAACGTATAACCAAGTATTACAGTGAGTTATTACCTCTCCATTAAACATGCATCACAACACTTTCAACACTTTCAAGAAAGCAGTGCATTAAATGAAAGTAACGATTTGGAATAGATCAAAGGCTCCTGAGAGCTACATGCAACTTACGAAGATGAAATGCTCTTATAACAAGTAGTCTGCATGGATACAGGTAGCTGCTAGAATTTAAGCTTTGAATTTTCAAGATTACAGCCTTCACATTTTCAGTATTTTACAGTACAGAGAGAAATGTCGTTCCTTTTTAAAAAATTTGTTACCTGTATTAGTTTGTGTGACTCCTTGTTGAAAGGTGATCCCCGGAGGTTAAAGTTTATATAAATTAGTGTACAGTGATTATGAAGCTTGTTTTCACCACTAAATGTGTGGATTCCACAAAATTAACCCGGGGTAGATTCTAACATTTTTGTTTCCTATCCATATAAGCTAAATTTCGATTCACGCATTTGAAATAGTTCGTCTGAGTTAAAGACAGACTTTTCAGAACCACTTTAAGGTGGCTTACTACAGTTTTTCTGAGACACAATTGCGCACGCTGAGAAATTCTCGCTGACGCCATTTTTTTTCGCGCGTGCAATACTTGACGACATCATCGAGAAAAAGCTGAAAACACCTCTGAAATCTGGCTTGTAGAAATCGCTCGTGGCGTACTTTTAACATTCTTTATCACGAATGGACGAAGCCTTGAGGAAGTTGGTGAGCGCTACCGGCATAAAATATCTGTTAAAACCTCGAGAAGTTGTTGTAAAAATTCTTATGTTTATCGCACGCGCCATATTGCGTTATTGCAGCGCGCGCTTAAGTTGCATGCATGCTCAGTTTTGCTCACCAAGGAGGTCGCAAAAAAGTCACAAATCGACTTTTTTACCCCAATCTACTCGAAAACTGACCGTATAACCCACAGTAAAAAATTCAGAATCAATTCATAGTAGTAAGTTTCACCTGTAGACAAAATATTAGCAAAATCTGTAAGAGAGAATTTTATTAATTCTCAAAAAAGCGAAAATTCGACATTTTCTTCATTAACAAAAATTCTGCCTTACAGATTTTCATTTTCTTTTGCATAGTTGTTTATTTATAGCCACTTTTCAAATCCTGAAAAATTGAGGTAGGGTCGTACGGCTAGATTTTGAGAAAAAAGCCCTAAAAAAGTCTAGTTTCCAGTCCACTCCTAGCACACGGTCTGTTATGTTTGATATTTTCTAAGCTTCTCATACTTCTTTTCCAGGATAATGAGGGTTAATATCATTTCTTTTAACAGTTGTAGCAACAAATAACCCAAACGAAAACTGCTGTTGGCTTTAAACTAAAGTTTTAAAAAGGTTATCTTTCTCTTCTGAAAACTGTAGTAAGCCACCTTAAATTTGCGTAATCTACTCTGGGAATTTAAACTTCTCATGGCATTTTAAGAACCTGAACCTGTCCCCAAGAAACCATAAGCAAAAGATAAGCCCTCTTCACTCCCTCACCCCACAGGATATCATTAACAACTAAAGTTTACTGTCCACTGACCGACTGACTGATTCGCCCCCTCTCTATAACATGTTTCAACGCTATGGGTCTCCAGGAGTTAAAAAGAACTTTTCTGCACAAAGGTTAAGGATACATCACTCTTGGGTCATAGGCCTATAAGAGCCTACAATCTTGACCAATAATTATCAACACCACTCTACCAAGTATTACTAGCCCCACTGGACAGAATGCATAGCTATCACAAGTACCCCTTCCTTAGCTTCCCATCCATTATTCTGTTATTCCATTATTGTTCTCTCTATTCCACTGTATGGACAGCAACAATAATTACGAAGCCAAGTTAATTAACTAAGGAGAACCAAGTTAAAGCACCAGCTTTTACAGGGTTAGTTCGGTTGTCCAGAACAAGTGCATTTTAGATTTTCAGGTCTGACAAACAAGTTTTTCTACCCACAAGCTTGATGGGCAAGTGCCAACCTATAGTGCAAGTTTGCCTGCTTGAATTACCAGTAAATCATATTAAAACATGTCACTTAGTTTGGGCAAACTTTGAAAGGTGCAACTGGAATTCAAGTTTTTGTCAACTCCTCCTTCAGTCTGGAAAATTTACCGGTAATAAGGATTTGTTTATTACTAGAACACCATGCCTTAAACAAGGGTCACAACACAGTCAAAACATCATATAGATCAAACTGGCAAAGCATTTTGTCAATCCACAAATTTTGTTGTTGAAGGTCTTGGTGGTAAAAAAGATGGAGAGAAATTTGCACTAATTTGAGTCCTGACTTTGGCTATACATACATGTATAGCCAAACAAAGAGTCTTATAAGGCCCTGGTAGCAATTAAAGACATAGACTAGCTGTATTGGCAAGGATGTGGCAGAATTTTGTTTCACTGTAAAAATTAGTATAGTTCTTTGGAGGCAGAGATAAATAGCAAGATGCAATCAATGCCTACAAAGCTTTGTGGAAGACTGAACTAAAACAACAACAAACAGACATATTTTCCTCTGTTGTTTGAGACATCTAAGTTTTGAACTTAAGTAAAAGGCTAATTCCGCAAAGTGAACAATATATCAGGAACTCTGAATCTCACACAATGGCTGATTTGAACATAAATTAGCTGATTTGGGTTTCAAGCCAAATACATTTATTGTCACTTACAATGTACATGTTTGCCCTTTGTGCAGCCAGTCAAATTTACCACGTATGATATGATGAACAATTCAGATTCACTTTAATTCTCTAAACAGAAGACTTGATCAATGCTGGACACTAGGAAGATTTAATCTATATGTGCAAGCTTACCTTTGGTTGCTGATGTTTGTTCTTTGTCAACACTCATGGGCGTAGTGCTATCTGTAAGTGAAAAATAATTAACACAGAACATAGTCTTACACAAACAGTACATGAGCATTAGGATCAGGACAAAGATTCTTGCAAGGTTTGTAAGGCATCTACTGTGAAAAACAGTCGGGGAGGGGGGATGCAGCTTATAATCTGGAAATACAAGTAGCTTTGAAAATTCTCTTAGGAAAAGTCCAGTTCAGGCCAGTCTAGCTTAAAATTTGATCAAATACCCTAGAAGTGCCACAACTAAGGCCATGCCTAAAATAATTATTATTCAAAGTATAGTTTGTAACCAAAACAGCTGAACCTCAAAAAAATTGGTCCCCATGCCAACCTGGGATGAGCATAATTTTTGTGGCTCTAGATAAGTTCTGATAATGTTATAGATGAAAAATAGTGTGATTGCCATTAAAGTTAAAATACAATTTTACAGTTCATTCCCGCCAAAACATTTTCGACATGTCATGAGCGTGACAGGATGCACTGGTTAACATGTGGTTGTGCTTACTCAAATGTACACTGTAATAGAGTAGAATCTTGACAACTCTAACCCTAGTATCCAGGGTTGTCCCTAACAGCCGGCAGCTGGCAGAATTAACTGGCTACTTGGGTTGTTTGTGCCGGCTACTTTTGTGATATATATTATTGTTTTAAAGACATTATTAATTTTGTTCCTTTACTGGCGCAGATATATGAAAATGAAACTTATTTGCCATTGCAGTTTATTGACTTAAAAAAACTCTGGTTGGCACAGAGATGCATGATTACTAGTTCATTACGCTGAGTTTTGGGAATAACATGGAGAAAACCACTGAAGGCATGAGTTTATATAAAATAAAATTGAAAAGTTACAATTACTTTTGGAACTGACATTATTGGAAATTTGTGCTCAGAATCAAGGAAATTCCATTTCTGGGGACTTAAAAGGTAAAAAGTTCCTGGCGGGGCATGCCCCCAGACCCCCCTAGAAGGGAGCACCTTTGGCGCTCGGTAATCACCATCTGGCTATTTAGAATTTTTTGCCAGCTCCTTGAAAAATTGTGGACAACCCTGAGTATCTCAAACGTCTGGCTAACTCAAAGTAAAAACATTTTTCCTTATTTTCTGCTTTCATTTACACTGATAACTGAATATTTTGAAATGTTTCCCTGACGGTTCAAGTTATGAGGAATCTACTGTACAGTACATATGTGTACATACAGTACATTGGAACTAGTTGCAAAATTGTTTGAAATCCAGTAAGAGCTATGACTTGTCATAAACATTGATTATGTTATGTTAAAAACCCAACGAAAAACTATCTATATCAATCACTTAAACGTTATCGATTGTATCGGTCAATCGATAAAAATCGATACTCACAACTCTTCTGGTAATTACTGTTATCGATTTTATCGATTTTATTGATGGATGTCGATCGTACATGTCTTTAATTTCTGACATTGATTTTGTTTTTAAAAGACGTTTAATCGCAGTAAAGTGATTGCGGTGGCTTTGTTTACGAACAAAACTGCATTTTGTATTTCAGTAAATGTGGTTTATTCAGTTGGCAGGATAACTGTGCTGTATCGACCCAAGTCCTATCTAAGCAACCACCAAGGAAAATGCTTTGAGTGGAAGCGACGGCCATCTTTTGTTTAAGCCAATATTAGAGCTGGTTATAGAGGTTGTCGTTATTATTAAAGCTCACATATTTCGACACAAAAAATGTTACCGATAAAATCGATAATTTTTCGATAAAACTGATCAATTTCCGATACAATCAAATAATTTTATCGATTGTTATCAAATGTTATCAATTATCAATTTTATTGATTGTCCAGATCGGGTTAAATCATATCAGAAAGAAAATGCTTCAATGGCCAATCTTTACAAGTCACATTTTGTGAGGCCAGTACATTTCTATATTTTCTAACATGACTAGTTTGTTCATGGCAAATGTGCGTGTGAGCATGCTTTTCCAGATAACATCATCGCTCCTGTAAGCATTGTATGTCTATGATTACGTCATGGATGAAAGTGTCAAAAAAATCATTAATTAACTTTGAAAAAAATGAGCTTGTGCACTGCCCATCTAAAAAGACTGCAAAAGAATGGGCAACAAGCCCTTTAAGAGACAACAACTGTCCCGCAGACGAGATCTTGTGGTTGTTGCACAGGACACCCAGGACAATGAGCAAACAATTTTAGTGCACAATTTTTAAACTGTGCACTAAAACCTTAAAAGGTTTGGAATGGAACTTGAAGGGAAAAATGACCATAAATAGTTAATCAATCAATGATAACATATCAAAAATTTTACTTGTGTTGTTTCTTTACTGTCTAAAAGCCTTTCAGCTGCATATCAGCCAGCTGTTAGGCTTCCGAAATCATTTTCCTTCGATTACCACACTTAACCAGTGTCTTTGTTTTACACACCAACACAGAATATATATCATAACATAATCTCATGCTATTTCTCTTAAAAATTTTACTTTTCCTGAGCATGAAATCATTGATAAACAACACAAGTTATCACTCTAAACAGCAGGACCCCTGACAGGTCCAGACATCCTAATTATCTGACACATCAATGCCTTAAAATAACTTAAGTATCTCGGACATAGCTCAATGATACAGCAAAGTTCCTCTCTTGGAAATACCAATGATGTCGCAAACGTCAGCGAAAATAACCACAGGAATGTGCTCAGGAATGCGCTCAACTCCACTTCAATATCTTATAAAATATCTTATCTAGTGGTTGCAAAAGCAATTATTGCTATTGCAACCACAAGATAAAAACCAACAGTCATTTCCAGGGATTATCTTTTATTTTCTAAGTGGCAAATTTTGTCACTTGGATGTCCTCTTACCTTTTGAGTTTCCCACAGCAGATTCTTTTCCTGACACACTTGCTGAGCTTGAAGATCCTGCCTTGCTTACTTTTGATCATAGATGAAAACAAGGGGAGAGGGGAGAGTTAACACAGCTGATAATATTAAATTAACTGTATGCTATAAACCTACCAAAGATAAGTTAAGCCCCAGTTGTGATGGGGGAGTTGCATAACAGAGAATGACAATACCTGTGAGCCAAGAGCCACCTTTTTAAAAATGCTCAAGAAAGTTTAGTCTGTGTAATCAACAACAATTTTTCTTATTTAAATTAGTTCAACATGCACCAGCATAACCACTTTGGTGTGTGTCCAATAACAGCTATTCGTACTTTCTGTAACTGGACTCGTGATGCTCACACATCACAGGGGTGTGAAATACACGTTTTTCTGCTGTTTCTTTTCTACTGCTACACTTTTGTAAATGGAGACATGGTATACATGCAAATCTTAAAACTGCAAAGGGGCAGGCCCATCACAGAAGACAGGACTTTCAATAATGTGTCAGGACTACCAAAGCACATGTAGGCCACAACATGTACCTTGACAATTCTTTACGAGCACTTACATGTAGTGTAAATCTTTTATTACACACCCCTTTCTCTAAAAAGCCTTCCACCCTCCAACAAGTACCCCTTTTGGAGCACAAATTTTTCACCCCCCCCCCTCCACCCCAGTCCTTACCAACCAAAACAACAATAGTATTAGGCAAAATTGTATTTAATATCAACAACTGGTGAGGTTTTCTGGCAGGGTAAAATAACACAATATTTATTGAACATTCTTTGGCTTTTCAAAGTTTCCAGCTTATAGATTTTTGATCTTTTTGTCCAAACAAGGAATTGTTTTGTCCACTTCTGTTTCTAGCATCAAAATAATAAACTTCATTAAAACTAGGATCTTTTGATAGGAGACTCTGAAGTGTGATCTTGGTTGCCTTCCAGTGAAATAAACAACTTTTGGCCCCTCCCTCCATGGATAGCCTTGTTTAGTTTGAACCCACTCGACCCTTGTGGAAATTCATTTCAATTCATACTTTCCTTTAAAAATAATTATTTCAGCCTTTGACACCCTCTACCCTATCAGAATTTACAATGACCCCCCATGGACTAGCCTTCAGCACAGACATTCTTACCACTCATGTAATCCATTTGTCTCCAACGAACACCTGCTTAACAGAGCTAAGAAACCTTTGCAATTTGCAGGCCATTTACAGGTTTTGTTTTTACAATAAATTTGACCTTGTTGTCAACAAAATTTGAATTCTAGTATGTCAATTCACTCAGTTGTTTTCTTGTGAAAAAAAAATCATTGTGTGGTTACAGAAAATATTCATACCCCCTCCCCCCACAGAAGGTCACTGGAAATTCCGAGGGGGAGGGGGGTTCAAAGGCAGAAATTTGTGAGGGGAGTCGGGGTTCATGGGAAGCTCCTTTTCCAGAGGGTGAAGAAACACGAAAAAACTGTAAGCAACATAATGAATGATCCCAAGCACGAAGTAATACTCACGTAGGCTGTTTTCACCTTCAAAAACAAGCAAATATGTTGACTAAATGCCAAATTTTGCGACTTTGATTTGTATGAAATTTTGGTACACCAGATTTGCATGTTCGTGTTTACGGAAAATTGCGTGTCTCCTTGGCCTTCAGAGAATATTTCAATCCCTTCAATGGGACCTTTTTTTCACACCAAACTTGTTTAAGCAAATATAAAAATATTTTAATCGTGCATTTTCAGCCACTTTTCACTGGATATCATCGAGATAGAATTGTTGCGTTACATAGACAGTGACGCTCATAACTTGAAAAGGTCAGATTTCACCCGTTATGCAAATTTGATGCGCTTTGAACTGAAACTAAGTTCAGCCTATATTAGCTATTTCTTACAAATTCTTTTACAGTTTTCATTATCTTTGAGTTTCCATTTGAGCTTCATTTACTATTTCAATTTTAAACGAAGGATAAAGTGCGGGAAAGAAAGGTTCGATTTCTTATTCCCACATGGATCACTTGCGCAATTCATTTTGAGTGCACTGTGAACTAAAATTAATCCCAGGAAAAAAGCTGCTATTTTACTCTAATTTTCTTTCGAACATCATAACCGTCAATTTTTAGTGTAAGTTACATTCAACAGTTTTGCTTTTGACGGCAGGCAAATTATTCATGGCAACCCTTGGACCAATGTTAGAACATTTGAACACTCGGTTTAAACAAATTTTCGTGAACAACATAGAACATTTCAAACTGGATGGCAAACATGCGAATAGTATAGAACAATAACAAAGCATTGTATGTTGAAAATGGATGTTATAATAAATGCTTAAAATGGTACCACAAAAATCATGTTCGCGTAACGTAGAAATTCCCGGGGGGAGGGGGATCATCAAAGACCCCCTTGGAATGGAAATTCCTAAGGGATGGGGGGGGGGGGTGCAAACCAAAAATCCTTCCGTGGGAGGGGTATGGATATTTTCTGGAACCACACATTGATCTGAACTGAGGAAATAACTCAGTAAAGTAACGAAAAGTTTAGTTTTGAAATCAAGTCATGTGAAGTTGAGAGGATATTCTTACATGATTCAGTGTATATGTGACCCATGCTCCCGGCAGTGATGTTTAGCACTTTGGGAAAACCACACAGCAAGCCAGAATGCATGCATACGGTGGCTCTGTTAAGCAGAGTTTTGTTAGTGGGGGAGGAGTAGCTGGAAAGCCCAAAGAATATCTGCATTGAAAGCTATCCATAGGGTGGGTATGAACATTTTCTGGAACCACACAGTGCTTGAATTGAAACAACTCAAAGCACCCAGTAATAAGGTCAAGCCTTGCTAACGCATGCATGGTTAAACAAACATAGCATCAAAGTGGGGATAATCAGCTGTTTTTTAACAACTGAGTGACTATTTCTCTTCCTGAAGAATATTAATTCCAGCATCCAAGAAGACATGTTCCACCAACTGGGACCAAAAAATCCCCAGCAAACAAACTGAAGGTGCTGTTGAAGTTGTGGAAAGTGCCTCTACATCTGTGCCGTCTCACCATGCACAACATACATGTAACTGCTAATCATACCTGACGCTGTTGATTTATCAGAAGCAGATGCGGTTTCCGTCTGTTTTTCCACTGGGCCAGGTTGACTTGTTTGGTTCTTGTTATTTTTATCTGGGCTGCTTTTATCATCCGTAGCATTCTTTCCAGAGTTGTTGGTGTTGTCAGCTTTCTGTCCTTTGCTGGCATCACTTGACTGAATGGCATCTTTGTCAGAGCTCTCTGTCTGCTCTTTGTCTGCCTGACTTGTGCCTTTCTGGGCATCTAAAATAATAACAATAATAATAATAAATAGTAACAATGGCTTTTATTGCCATATTTTTCTACAAATTGAAACTTGTAGATTGTTTACAGTTAAAAGGGATAACACTTCCTTTCGGACAGATCTTCTTACATCTTTAGGCATCTGCAGAGCCTTGTCGAACATTGAGTTCACCAGATTGTTTCAGCTGCTAAGCTTCAAGTGAAACTTAAGTATATAAAATGACCTTAACCCTTTCACTGCTCACTTAAAAGAAACACATTTTTTACCGTTAAAGTGTGTTTTTTTAGTGCTATGTTGCCAAATGCCACTAAATTCTGCTACAAAAACATTTCTTTACAATTTGGACTTGTTTGTTTGTTTCTTTTTTTTTTCAGATTTATTCCCAATTTTTTCTTGCTTCTTTTTCTTCCCTTTATCTCTCCCTTTCTCTTCTCTTTATCTTCTACCTTTTGTCCCCGTCCTATCCAGTGGATAAGTTTTGGCCTCAGCCCTTCAAAAAACCTAGAAAAGGGCAAATTGAACAACTATACATATAGGTGACTTGGCCTATTTCACCACCAATTTTGCACCCAAAATTGGACAAGTTTTTCTGGAATAGCTCTGCCAGAATTTGGTCGATGTTGAAAATGGACACACCTATGGATGGATCTGTCCTTGTTTTGTTAGCTGCCTATCAAAACAATCTGGTGACGTCAAAAAATGATGACGTCACAAGTGGTTCAAAGTCTACTCCTCCAGATGTCGATAAAAGTCAACTTTCACAGCAAAGGTGTTAATCACCAAGCGAAACACATAAACCTGAACCTTTCCTCGTACATGTAAGTACCCCCATGTCATATATTTAAACTTTTACGTAGGCAATATTGTAAATGCAAAGTAATAAAAAGCATTCCCTTGAAGAAATAAAAGTTAAGTTGACTATTGCAACATTGATTTCATTATTTATTTCAACAATCTGCTTTTCAAATGAAGAATGAAACACTCAAAACAAGACTCATCACATTCCAAATTTGATTGGATTAATATTTATTCATGCGATGGGCACTGTAATACTTGGTATTTTTTTTTAATGGAAATATACATATAGTGAAACCTGTATCAAGAGGACCCATACTAAGTGGACACCCTTTACTCAGCCGACACCAGCTTCAGGACGGTGCCTCCTAATCCAGATGTATTTTTGCAAAGGTTATGACTATGGGGAAAAAGTAGATCTTAGCAAGGGTTATTGGAATCCAAAAAGGAAAATTTAGGCAACCACGCATTTTTCAGAGCTAATTAAGCAACCATAATTCTAAAAATGCATGAAAATACAAAGAATGCATGGCAATTTCTTTCCAAATTTGAGCTCAATTTTCTATCAAAAATGCATGGTTACCCCCAATTTTCTTTTTGGATCTCGATAACCCTTGTAGAGATCTGCTTTTTCCACATAGTCTTAAGCCGCACAAAAATATTGCTGTATTAGTGGGCAAATTCCTTAAGAAACCTGAATATCCCGAGATGCACAGAACGTATGCGCAGTAACAAAAGGAGGTACCGTCCTTAAGTGGACACTTCAAGTTTTTTCCAGAAGGTATTTTTATGACATTATTGAATTGCTATCTATCAAGACCACATTTTCCAGGTGCATGCAATTTAGTAATTCTACCCGGAGCGGCCAGTTGTGAAAGGTTTGCGATAAAGCATGTCAAGTACGACGGTAAGTGAAGGTACGTTTTTTCTTGGGGGGGGGGGGAGGGCTGGGGCCTCAGAGGGGAGGGTCATCAGTGAAAGTGAGCACCAAAAGAGGAGGGCCATACCTCATGTGAGCTATTCAAGGGAGGGTCACACATCTTTTCCAGAATTTTTTAATGAGAATTTGTGTGATGTTGCTTTCCATTTTTCTTACAGATTAAGTTTTTCTCTGCACCTACTTTGATTTAATTTGGTGTTTTATTATAGGTACTAGGTTACATTTTTACATGTATCTTACGCCATGGCACATAGTTTTTCTCGGAGGACTCGTGTCCTTTTCCGTCCGTAGCGAGAAGTACTTGACTCAGGTATCGTTTCTTCAGCTTCTTGCTGTTGGCTATCCACTGCCTGATCTCCTGAGTCGTTTAGTTCTGAAGAGTTACTGGTATATCCAACAATGCGCTCTACCCTGTCCGAAATGTTAAAATAACCAACAGCAATGCCGGCTAGTCGAAGAAAGAAGCCCGTGTATTTTCCCTTAGATATTTTATGTTCAAAATTTTTATAATACTCAAATACTTCGATATTCAAACTTCAGCTATAAAACGTAAATATCCCACACTGATTGTTCGCGTTTTCCTTGTTTCGGCACGCACACATTCAATATTGAGATATATTCATATTCAAACACTTTGCGTTCACAAGCGAAACGTTCTGAGGTTTCTACAGTATGGAACATACCATGTTGTAGTGAGGGGAGGGTCGCGCTTTTGTCAGCCACCTAAAGGTGGGGGGTCAGGAGTTTTTTTATTGAAATGCAAGGGAGGGCCAACGCTTTTTTGGGAAAAAATACCAAAATTCTCCAGCCCTCCCCCCCCCCCAAGAAAAAACGTACCTTCCCTAAATAAAGGTGGAAATATAAGGACTCAGTAATTGACTTTTGTTTTGCAATTTATCAGAAGCTGTATTAAGGGGAAACCCTGTATTAAGCAGATACTAGTGAGGGTCCGAAGGGTGTCCGCCTAATACATCTGTAGTTTACATTATCTATCATTCAATCATATCAGAATGCTCAACCATTTTTTGGTATTCTGATTGAATTGCAAAAGCTGGTAGTAAAGAAAAATGAGGAAAAGTTTTTAAACCAGATGGCCATTGGAAGGTTGTATGGGAAACCTGTCAAATTCCCACATGCCTGTTACATGAGGCCATGTATGAAGCCAATGAAAATTTGGCAATCAGATTGAGTTTTACTTTGGATATTTCATTCTTCATTTGAATTGTGGATTATTGAAACAAATAATGAAATCAATATTGCAGTAATCAACTTTACTTTTCATTCTATGGCTGTTTTACTGGATGGCTAAATGGCAGGGTTCCATTGTATAGTGAAAAACATGGTTTGAGACCAGGAGTCCCAGTGGTCCAATAACATCATCGCCCCACTCTGGAAACAGAAGCCCTGAAAAGGGTCACTGTTGCTGATATTGATATAACACACTTTGAGCACCAATGGTCCTTCTCAGACAACTCATACCTAGCCTGTTCCAGGCGTTCAGATAGTGGAGCGCGAGCGAAAGAGCGGGAAAAAACGAGGGGAGACTGGGGAAGAAGACGAGGGAACGCCTGTGAAATTAATTTTAAAAAGCTCACGACGGTATACCAGAATCTGGTATACCCTCTGATTGGCCAAATTTGACACCTCCTGTCAACACCAGAGGGTTGTTGACGCAGACAAGAAATGCGATATGCATGCCCGTGCGAAGGTCATCCTCCATCGACTCACACACGGTTGAATAACTGCACAGCAAGCACTTGACGATTTCCCAAAGGTGGATACTTTACAACTGGGATCAAAAAGATCGTCTTCAAAACGTGTTTCTGGGAAGAGGTCTCATCACCATTCTTCCAACAGGATTTGGAAATAGCTTGATCTTTCAACTTTTTCCAAGGTTAATCAATGCATTGCAAAGAAACACTGTTTCTAAGATAATTGTGGTCACTCTGCTTGTCGCAATCATGAAAGACCAAGTAGAACAGCTTCAAAGCATCGGAATTAGAGCGCTGGCTATCGGAGTAGACGAAGAAGAAGACGAAGAATGAGCAGGAAAAATGGATTGGCTAGATTGTTTATGAAAGTTCTGAAAGCCTGCTGTCTAAGGAATGGAGAAAAGAGCAACAACAAACATATCACAGCCACTGCAATCAATGAAGACGACGAAGTTCATTCTGTCACGGAGTGAAAAGCTTTCTACTCATCAATTTGTTACACCGACGTGCATATAAAAATGCGTCTGTTATTCTCATTACCTTTTTTGGTCCAGTAGTGGAGATGACATTTGCGTTTCCGTATCGCAGAAAATTTTGCAATGTTCATTCGGCATGTCATATTTCTTGAGGCATCATCTCCTTTTCCCAACACTTCAAACTCGGGTGAAACCTATTTTGGTGAGCATAATTACCTAACTTTCTTGTTTACTTTGACCTGACCCTGGGTTCATGTTTCTCTGCTGCTGTCGGCGGTCTAAAGTGGGTGGCACGGTCTTCCCCCATTTTTTTCCCGCTCTTTTGCTCGCTTTCTTTTTCGCTCGCGCTGCACTATCTGAACGCCTGGAACAGGCTAACTCATACCAGGCGATCGTCCTTGTAGACCCCTGTTACCTTGAATCCCAGCTTAACCCATTGACTCCTACACCAGCCAAAACCGGCTGTGCGGCGCGCATGTTCCACGTGGATGACGCTTTATCCCTTACCTCCCCTACTAGGTAAATTTTTGCCCTCTAAAGCTGTCAATTGTTTAGGAGACATATAAACCAATCGGAAACTGTCTTTTGTGCATATATTTCTGGGTTTTAGGGGGTAGGGGAAAGGATCAGGGACTTCAAATTGATTTTACAAGACCTGGAAAAACACTACAGTACGGTAAATGTTGTTTTTGAATGTTGATTTGCTTTTTAAAAATTGTTTAACTGATTGTTTGTGCCAGATTTGTATAATTTTTGTAATTTTGTTCGCAAAGCTGTGCAACTTCCGATCAAGCGATCGCCATAAACACAGCTGTAGTGTCTGCAAAAATTACATGCGTGTTTTCATGCACGTCAGAAAATCGAAAGTTTTTGCTTCTAAAAGCCAATGTATTGTTTATTTGAATAAAATTTTTGGCTAGAAAAACTATTTGTCGACTGTTATGTCTTTTTGAATTGATAGTTGGGTTCAGGAAGCAGTATTTTGTAAACATGGACTAATTTGCATAACCGGGTTGAAATTCCAGATGCGAGCAGCTTTCGTCACCGTGCAGAAAATTTCAGCTACCGTATTTACCTGCGCATAGGCTGCACCCGCGTATAGGCCGCACCCCAAACTTGTGACCTAATCTTGGGGAAAAAAATAATTTCTTAACTATACAGTTTTGAGTCGAGAAACTAATGAGCTTGTCGCTTGAGTGATCTAACGAGAAATAAATCGGACAAACGGACTGAACTTGATTGCGAGCGTTATTGTTGACAGATCCAACAAGTGTGTCGAAAAATGAGGTGCAAGCGTCGTCGTTTTGTGCGATCAAATAATGACAAATGATACACATGCGTTTAGAATTTGCTGCTCCTTTCCTCATAGGGTAAATTAACCACTGAGTTTTTAATGTTACGGAAATTGTTGCGATAATTCTCAAAACGGCTATTTGACAAAACGCTCTAACGTAAAGTCGCTCGAAAAAAACGCAAGCTTTTCCCTGTTGTTGCGCAAAACAGGCATTTCATGGACTCAGCGTAGTGACAAGCTTTGTATCAGCGATGCTAAATTTCCGATTGTTTAAGAATTTACACAATTACAGGTGAAACAGGGAGGCAAAACGTCTCTCGAGCGTGAGAGTTGTATCAAAAGCATCGTTGCGTTACGCATTGTGTATTTTTAACAAGGTTTCAGATTTCGCTTTTGACGTATGCAAATTAACGTGCGTAGGGGTAAAAATAAATCACCTCTTATTTATCGCTGAAGACATGACAATGTGTATTACACTTCGAAACTGTGATATTTTATGTCAGTTTCATTTATGACTTTTTCTTTTATGACGGGTTCGGTGTATTTTTCGCATAGTTCGGCAAATGAACAAACGCGGTTTCACGTGAACAGCATCCAAAGGGCTTCGCGGCTTGACATGCAAACTTCGTTGGACTTCATCCAATAACAAACATATTCGGAAACTAGATACACTCATTGCAGCGGAGAGAAGCAAAATTCTTCGAAGACATGGATTAACTTGACCTTATACGATACATTCGATCAAACTGTCAAGCTTTCAGTAACTTTGTTGACTGTGTGTGTGTCGGGAAATTTTGCATATTAATGAGCTCAAGACTCTTGTACCCGCGTATAAGCCGCACCCCAAATTTTGAACGTTTTTTTCCTTGAAAAAAGTGCGGCCTATACGCGGGTAAATACGGTATTTTCATTTTCAAGGTTGTTTTTTGGCTAATGAATGACATGCAACCAGTTTTTACATTAGAATATATTTCAGTATTTCAGTGGAAAAAGAAGTTAATTTGGGAAGCCTGCAAAGTTTAGTTATCTACTGTGCATTGAGGTAATTTTTTCTACTCCTGACAAATTTTAATTTATGCGGAACACGCAAAAACACGCAAGAGTCGATGGATTACGTGTAACTTGAATCCCTCACCTTTTTTCCCATACTATTAATTTGTTCAGTTGTTTCCTACTGACTATAATTGTAATACATGTACTTGGTCCTGACATCTTAAACAGTGTGTCTTTCACATGGCCTAAATTAAAACAAACTGCATGTAGTACTACTTCAAACTATTGACTTACATTGTAATATTAATATTAAATATTATTATTCCACTCTTGTGCTATTTTACCATATAAGGTCAAGAGAATGCGTAAAATATGCCACGGTATTACACAGTAAAATTATGTATTGCATTGTAAAATCCAGGTTTCACAGGTTTTCTGTCCGAAGGAGGACAAAACAAACACTGGTGGGACTGGAAAAAACAGATTTGATGAGGATAATAAATCTCTTATTTGATGGCTTAACATATAACGTGTGGACATTTTGGTCATTGCTTGTATTTGCAACTTGAAAAGAGTCTGCACGTATTATATGTTAAACCATCGAATAAGATGTATATATTCAGTTACCTGCATTATCAAGTCTCTGCTTCTTGCTGTTATCACTCAGTACACTGGCACTTGGACTTGGTCTTTTTGACACATCACTTCCTCTGCTTGCAGAACTCGGCACAATGTTGCTTACTCCTCTGCCTGCGGCATTCTGCACACCTGTCACATTCTGCAGGGTGTTACCCACTCTTCCTGCTGTATTCTGTACAGTGTTACCAACTTGGCTGCTTCCTCCTTCATCCTCATCATCAGGGATTTCAACATCATCCTCAGGCATAGGCTTCAGCACCAGGCTTCGTTTTGTTTTATCTGCAGGTGTCATTGTCTTAATACTCTGCCATGTATCTTGTATTCTTTTAAATGTTGGAAAGATATTAATCCCCAGGATCTTTGCAAATTCAGGACCAATACCAGATCTGAGAATGTCCACATACTTTTTCCTTGACAAGTACAGTCTACTGATCAATTTTTTGCCAAAAAGGCCAAAATCGTCAATATGCTTGTCTAACAAAGCTGGCATCACATAAGCTCGGAAAAAGCTGGGATGGGCATGACAGTCTGAAGATATCACTGCGTTAGCTGCCTCCTTGGGTTTGCCATAAATAAACTGTTTCATATCTTGCTCTGTGTAATTTTCCTTCCTTGCAAGTTTCCTGCCCTCAAACGTTCGCACCTTTTTAATAACTTTACCCCATTTTACTACAAATGGGAGCCCAAACTCCAAAAGATCATTTTCATCTAAGTCCTCTTCATCTTCAATAGTGATACAAGCAATGTATTTGATAGCTTTGTCTTTCAGAGGAGTAGCTTCCTTCTGAGTAATCTTTTGTGTGCTTGCACTGCCATCAGTGATCGTACTAGCTGCAGAGACAGGGACTTTACTAGAAGATGGTTCTTGCACCGACGGAGTCACTTTTACGCTCTCACTTGTAGCACTAGGTTCTTTTGATTCTTTCTGTGCTTTAGACTGCGTAGTTGTTTCACTAGTTTTCTCACTGGATTTTTCCACTTCATTTATCTGATCTGCCCTACCTTCCAAAGACTTCTTTTCGTTACTTGTTGTACCTTGCTCCACCACTCCACTATCATCATCCTTGCCCTTTCCATCTTTGTCTGTTGCCATGGAAACTTGAGTTGTTTGCTCATTATCACTTGCACGAGTCTTATCATCACCAGTTTTCTCTGCATTGTTGTCCCCAGTTTTGCAGCTCTCAATACCTGTCTGAGAATCACTTTTTTGTTCTCCAACATCTTGCACTTTTTCTCCACTAGAATCTGGAGCTGGTTTATCAGTGTCCTTTATAGTAGCCACAGATTTATTTTCACTACTGATATCAACATCCATCTTTTCAACTGCATGATCCTTGGAATCTTTCATCTTTTCTTCTCCACTTAATTCCAACCCTCCCTCTCTGCTTAAAGGTTCTGTTTTCTCGTGAGAATCTACTATTATCACATCACCTGACTGTTCCTTTCCAGTGCCACTGGCATCTTTCCTCAGTAACTCATCAGTTTCCATTGGTACTGATGTGGAATCCTTGGCGGCAGTCTCACTGGCACTGCTTTCTGTTGTATTCACTGACTTATCTGATTCTGAAGGTTGATCAGCACTTGTCTTATTATCAGTTGACTTGGTGCTGTCGGTAACTTTTGATCCTACCTCTGATGGGCTTGACTGCTTTGAAGTCACTGAAGAATCTCCTTTCTTCTCTGCAGAGGAAGTATCACCGGTTTTCTTGACTTCTTCACCAGCACTAGGTGTTGCAGCATTAGGGATTTCTCCTTGATTTGACGACGGTTTGTCAGCAGAAGAACTTGTGACAGTAGTTGCAGCTGTCCTGTCAGCTTCTGAATCAATAACAATTGTTTCTACAGTTTTACTTGCAGTTGCTGAACTGTCAGACTTTGAGCTGGAAACAGCATTAGGTTGACTTGTAGAACTTTCTGGTTTCTGTTCACTGATGAAGGCGTCGGATGGCATTGCACCTTTCACAACTTTTGAAATGCCTCGCCCTTGAGGCAACAATATCAGTTCCAGTAACTTATTCTCAACCTCTTTCCTGAAGCGTTCAAACTCACTAAACATTTTAAAGGCAGAAATGTTACTTTGCCCACGGGATGTTTGAGCACGCATAGACTTTAGTTGCAGTAACTCGAAAAGAGAGACAGTTTTGGTCATGCGTGGCATGATAAGTTCCTTGATCTCTTCGTTTGTGAGATGTCTGAAAAGTTCACGCAAACGTGCATTACGGTGAGATTCACCAAGATCAGCAGGCAAAAAATATTCAACTGAATGTGTTGCCTTCTCTAAAGGAATACGAGGCTTGTGATTGGGGTAGAAATAATGATGTTTCCGAAGAGCTGATTCCTTCGTGTACACACTTCCGCATCCCTTAAAATAGCACATGTATTTCTCGTCAGACTCAGGCTTGTTCTTGCAGTTTGAGCAGCATCCACAACCAGTAGGTGGAGCCTTGCTTCCTTGGGTTTTAGGTTTGTTACTGTCCGATTTGCTAGCAGCTACAGGTACTGCACTTGGTAAGTTGACAGGTACTGAAATCTGGAAATTTATATTAGAAACTGGAACTGGGGGTACTGAGGAGACGACCATTGGATTTAACCCTTGTGTAACATTCCGCAAGGAGGGAGCTGTTGCAACTGCTACAGGGTTTAACTGTGTGGAAAAAGTGGATTTCTGAGTGGTCAACTGTACACCTCTCACGGAAGAAATGCTTGTTGTTTGAGGCATGGGTCCTGCAGGGCTGACAGCAGAAATACTTGTTGCTGGTGGCAGAGATCCTGTAGAGCTGGTAACAGAAACACTTGTTGTTTGAGGCACAGATCCTGCAGAGCTAATAGCAGAAATGCTGGTTGTTGGGGACACAGTTCCTGTAGAGCTGGTAACAGAAACACTTGTTGTTTGAGGCACAGATCCTGCAGAGCTAGTAGCAGAAATGCTGGTTGTTGGGGACACAGTTCCTGTAGAGCTGGTAACAGAAATGCTTGTTGTTTGAGGCACAGATCCTGCAGAGCTAACAGTGGCAATGCTGGTTGTTGGGGACACAGTTCCTGTAGAGCTGGCAACAGAAGTGCTTGTTGTTTGAGGGACAGATCCTGCAGAGCTAATGGCAGAAATGCTTATTGTTGGAGGCATAGTTCCTGCAGAGCTCATAGCAGAAATGCTTGTTGTTGGAGGCACAGACCCTGCAGAACTTGCACTAGTAGCTAAAGTTCTACTTGTACTTCCAGCATCCACATCAGAACTTGAGGTTGGCACTTCCACTGTGGGTTGAACTGGTGAAGATGGGGGTGAGCTTAAAAATGTGTCCAGTTCAAAAGAATCTTGAGTTGTAACTGGCGATGAAACCATAGTTGATGTTAGTGAAGCGGGGTTGTTTAAAACACGATTTTTCTGTAGAGCCTTGACAAGTGCATCTCTTGCTGAGTTCAAATGAGTTGAACTAACAGCTGGAGAAATTGCCTGATTATTGCTGCTGCCATTTACAACTGGGCTGCCAGTAGTGGCTTTAGTTACTGCTTCTGTTCTGGGCGTTACGGGAGTCACAACTGATGGTGATGAAGTACGCTGATTTTCAGTTGGCACGCTCACAGCATTGGCTGAAGGGAGTTTATCACGCTGAGCATAAACTGTGTCAACACGCATCACTGTTGGCTGAAACGGTATTACATTTGGCGGCTTTGGTGCTATAATTTGTGGCTGCCTTTGTGCATCTCTTGGCAAATACACAGCTGTTGGGGATAGAGTTGATTGTGCTGCTTGTGAGTGTGGTGCAGAACCAGTTACAGCGGCTAAAGAATTTTCGATTGCTTTTTGAAGATGATCAGGATTAAACGTCACAGTAGACTTGGTGACTGAGGTTAATGCTGCCTGAATTGCCTTCTGTAGTTGGTCTGGTTCTATTGCCTTTGACTGGATACTCAAAGAGGATAAGGTGGCCTGCAGAACTTGTTGAAATTGATCTGTATTAAATGGTACATTGGCAGGCAAAACAAACCGAATGTTTACTGGTTTTGTACCGGAGACAACTGCGGGCGTTGCAGTAGAGACCTGTCCTTGAGTCCCTGGGGTATTAGGTGTAGTCGCAGAAGAGTTTGTTGCACATCTTCGCTGATGCCCAGCATTTAGAGGTCTACCTACTGTCTGTTGGACTGGTACTGACGCATGAGATGTAGATGGTCTCACAACTGATGCTAAGGATCGAACGTCGACAATCTGAGGCCCAATTCCACCCATTGGAGCAATGCCAGGAGAGTTTAAGATGTTAGGGGGGGTTGGTGCTGCAGAAATCCTTTGAGGGGGCACAGGAAAGTTTGATGTACTATTGGTAGGTTTGGGTCTGCTATCACTTACCGCCCTTGCAGATTTCAACGAACTGATGACATTTTCCAAGCGCTGTCTCGGTCGACCTTGCGTAAGACCCGCAGGTTTCGCGATCGATTCTATAGATTTCAACCTCGGCGTCGCAAACGAAGTCGGCGACCTAAGGGGCGCCTTGTCTCGTCGCGAAGTCTTTTCGAAATCACACTCCTCGAGCAAGGAACTGAGAGAATATGAACCTCCATCATCCTCGTCTGATTCAGGTTCCTTTTTTACGGTGATAACTCCCATGTTTCGAACTCGAAGATTAACGGTTTCGCTCTTCTTTCCTCCCTTGTTTGTATTTGCCGCGAGGCGCTTCGCGCCATTTTCATTCGCTGAACGCAAGCTTGTCGAGTTCCTATTCGAGCTTGTTAACTCGTGGTAAAATCTTTCACTTCTATGGCTAAAACTCTGCGATTTATCTCCATCGCCAACCACATCGATCTCTGGGGAGCCTGGGCGATCATCCATTCGGTAGAGAAATGCGAATTACCGTAGCTTTGTTTACAGCTTTCGTTTAGGTCGAGCTTCCCCAGTTCTCACAGCCGTTTCACAATGCACGCTTTTTCACCACAATTTGCAGATTTTACGGTCAGAAGTGAAACATAACGCAGCCTTGATAAAAATACTGGAGTCAAAGCGAGTCTTTTAGAGTACTGAATCCTCTGATGGAACAAAAATGTTGACTTACATCCGAGAATTCAAATTATTCACCATGTTGAACCGCACGCCGCTCTCCTAGGAAAGAATTATGGGTCATAAGAGAGTGTTCCTTACGTCACGGACGCCCTGTCAAGGAGCTTTGCGGGTAATGTGTCGCATGCAATTTCCCTGCCTAAAATTAACACATTTTTGACAATTACAGAAAATTAAGAATTTTCCTTATCACATGCACGAATTATTTCTCAGACGTGCCTGCTTATTACTTGAAATAGAAAGGGACTTGGTGAGAAAGTTTTCTAATCCGCAACCAAGCCGAAGAATAGATTGATCGATCAGTGAAAGCAACCAAACAATTAGCATTTTATCCAGGCGACTAGATCTGAGACTAGAGCTACAATTCATTTATTTTTCTTACTGGGCAGACTACAGAGATCAAGCACTGTGAGACTGCCATCAACGGAAAGCTAAAGGGTTTTCTCCTGTATTCCCCGGTTTATTAGGCGTCAATAAATGCCCCTCGCGAAGTTTCCACCGGAAATGTCATCGAATACTCCAGCTCTGTCATTATGCGAAGCCAAGCATATCTTATGCGCATATTATTTTTGCATTAAACAAACAGGGCGTGAAAGAAAGGACGCTGTTTTAGTTAAGCGCACGCGCAGTAACCTGATCATGTGACCTATACAGAAACTGTAGTTTGTTTTCTCAGTTTTGTTCTTGTACTATAACGTTAATGACAGCAAAGCTAGAAAGCAAGCCATTTACATTGCTGTTAAATTTTTCCAGTTGGGCTACCAAAAATAAAACTGGCTGCGCAACCGCGCCTTCTCAGATTTCGCAATCGTACGATAAATATGAACGCCTTCTGTGCTCGAAAACAAACACAGCCGACCGACAGCCGACCACATTTCATGTGAGGCGTTTTTCTAGCTGGGCCTTCCTGAGCACCAAACAGCCTTAACTCATCGTTCCAATAAAAATGAAATGGAGAAAACTGCTTGCTAACAGCTGGTTCAAGTCCTTTTACAGAATCAAATTTCGGCAGCCCTGATCAACCACAAACAATTGATTTTATTTGATACTCACAAAAATCGGTGAGACAGACAATTCGCCAGTGACAGTAATAATTTTCGGCGATGATCGCTTGCTCGTTTTTTTCCATGTTACGGCCCCCAGCAGTTCAAACACCTGATCTGTCTAATTCCCCCGTGGCGAACAACCAATTCATTCCCAAGTAAACTCGTCGGCTACCGTGAGTTGGCAACAACTGAATGACCCTTGAACACTTAGGTAGATATTCTTTGGCAGGAGACTTTCCTCTTTTAATGGAAAGACAGCAAAGATAATCTATGCTAATTTTTAATCGCACCTCTCCCACTGTATTGAATAGAAACTCGGTTCCCTAGGATACCTATGAGCAGTACTACAGTTCAGTGGCTTCAGCCGGTTTGAGTTAACAGTATAAATCCTTCTTCTTCGAGCAAAGGTTTCTTGGTGTCCGTATGTGTCGCCGCTGGTTGACATAAACCTAGAACTATAAAGGCCCATATATCAAGTGATCCTCCTTACTGAAAATTTAGCTCAAAGAGCAGTGTGTTTTAAAATACGCAGGAAAAACCGGCACTTACAACTAAGCAATGCTCTAGAAATCCATTTTGAGACTTAAGAAAGAAAAATATGTAACTATACCATGTAACACTTCCAGCTTACCGCTAATACAGTCGAGCGTCCGAAAACGGAAATGCTTTTCGCCTGGAGCTGACGGAGAAATAAACTAACGCACCGAAACGAGGCAATTCCATAGGGACAATAATAAGTTTTCAGGTGCGTCACGGACTGACAATCACGAGGGTATCGCGTGTCCGATCGCGTGCCCGCTTTTCGCTTGTGTACCTTCTGAGTAATGACATTTCGCTCCAGACCTTTTGGTCGCGTTAACTTCACGCAAAAATAGGCTCTGGCAATCTAAAATTCTTACCGAACATCTGTTACTAGCATTGCAGTGAACGAATGTTGAACGTTTAATTATTATTCTGTATACTGAGATGAATAGACCCCACAAGCTAAGCACAAGCTACGTATTTTAAACCTGTATCCACTTCCTTCTAAGCCAGCCCAGACTGGTGAAATCGGAGTCCAGTATCGGCAAGGCTTTACGTACTTTACTTACTTCTATTTCCGTGACCCTTAAAACCGACAATCTGAAAGCAAATTCCCCTATCCTTTGGTATACTGCAAGCAGAATCTGGAAAGATCCTCCCTCGTTACCCCTCACTCTTAAATATCTGAGTCACACTGGTAAGAGATCGGGCCTCGCCAAATTTTTATCGTTGGAGAAACACATAAAGGCAGGATGGTTTAAGAAACGAAATAAAATTTTTCAAATTAATTCCCTTCGTAAATGTAACTGAATATAAGTAAATCGTTGACCAGAACGTCAACAGTTTTCCCATTTTGTCTTCTCTAAACATGTCAGAGTCCAGCGTACAGTTTCACAGTATTCATCACTGACATTGGTCAATGCCTATCCCTTGTCTCAAAACCTTTACAACTTTTGATCCCTAAACGACAAAATTGCTTCGTGCAATTCCTTATTCCACAAAAGGCTGCTCTGATCCTCATCCCATCATCCAAGTCCCCACCACCTTTGATCCCTGATCTCATATTATCACTCGTTGGCTTGTGAATGTTGACAGACCGTAGTTTGTCTGTAGACGAGACAATTCTTTGCACGATCGCTGTGTTTGTCCAGCGAGAACCGAAAGGTCACGATAGTGACAAAATAAGCCACCTGCACAATCTCGTCCCCGGGGTCTCTCTTCTTCTGGCCTGCAGGGGACGGGAAGAAGAGAGACCCCGGGTACGAGGTTACAACCAGCATAGCTTCCTCACACAAATTATGAGTTGTTCATCAACTTGAGCTGGCCAAACGTAACAACTTTCATAAGCAGAACAGACCTCAACGTTTGCCCTTTTTGAGCCCTAGTGTGTTGCTAATCGAAAAAGACAATAGTGAAAGAGATCTAGGTTCATGGTTTTCAGATGCACGACTCCGCCGTGGTCGTGCATTGTACTGGCTGATTCAGTGTTTCTTATCTTAATCAGGTGGTGACAGGTTAATAATTTTTATTCGATCTCTTGACAATTCCGGATTTCTTTTCTACCTTTTCATAAGACGTAACAATTCAATTCTTCATGGGGGACCACACGTAATCCGCAGTCAGGAGCCTTTCGCAGTCTCACTGTAACGCCCCCTTCACTCCAAAATACGCTCCGCATTCGAAGCTCCACAGAGTCAGAAGGAAACGGCCATATTTGCCGAGGACTGAGTTTGACCCTGGAAATAGAATGGTATCTTTACGATATGGCTGAGATGGTTCTTGAATCTATTTTTGGTTCTGTGTCATATTGCGTTGTTATGTTAAGGACGACATCTCATTGGTCAGGTAGATGACGTCATGCAGTTTTAGATTGTTGACATGGGAACAACAGATAAAAATAACCTTCGCAGCATGGGTGCGAACTAATAATAAATTTCAAATAATTATCATGGGGCACGGGGATTCACTCTCTTACTTCATCCTCTCTTGCATGACATTATCCTCTTCGCGCCTATGTGGCACATAAGGTTGAGACCAGAGATTTCCTTTCCCGTCTGCCGGTGGCAATCTTCTCGACTTGTCAATTCGTTCCACGTCGTCCTTGTTGTTTTCATTTCACCCTCAATCGTTCTCCTCCACGTTTCTCGTGGCCGGCCTCGTTTCCTTCTTCCACTATCCGGTGTCCACCTCAGTTCTTGTGATGCTATCCTGGTCTTTCCGGATAACATGTCCAAGCCATCTCCACCTCCGTTGTTGTATCACTGCGATGATGGCCCGCTGACCTATCTTTTTTTAGACATGAAGTGTGGAAACCTGATAGTTTCTGATTGTCTCTTTGGGTGTCCCTCCAGCATTCTGCACCATACAGTAGTACTAACAAGACGTTGCTATTATAGATCTTTATCTTGTTCTTTTTTCTCTGATGTTACGCGACCTCCATACCTTGTTCAGCTGAACAAAGGATGATATGGCTTTCTGGAGTCTATTTGTCATGTTCTTCTAGTTTAGCCTACAATTCTGGCAAAACCGGTCCAAAATTTGCTAAACAACAGAGTCATAGTAGTACAAGTATTGAATACAACTTCTTGCCATCGTCGCTGAACGCTGGGATGCGTTTGTTTTCTCTTCTTTATGGGGAAAATTTTTTTCAGCTTCTTTTATTCTTTTCGTTACTTTTTCTTCCTTTCCTTTTTCTCGCAACTTAAAAAAAATTCATGGAACTCGCCTCCGGCTATGGAAAAACTGACGCGAAGTGTACTAATAATTCCCTCATGAATCCTCACGTAATATTAATATTTAGTTCAGTATTACACATCTTCAAATCTCATTGGACCTAATTTTTGTCATTTAGTGCGCGCAACCTAGCGGAAAACTGTAGCGGAGATAATCTGAGTGTCATAGAGTGAGAGGAGGGAGACATCGCAGCTAAATGTCAATTGATTATTCCAAAAGTGTCGTCATTAAAAAAGTATGACATATGAAATATATTTAAGGAACCTTACTGCCCAGACTGAGCAAAGTGCGCGTGCGTTTTACATCAAGCAACCATTCCGTTCAAGAGCCTCACTCCTTCAGTTGGCTTCACTTTCAGGCAGAAGCGAGGGGTTCTCGAACGTAACTGGTTCGAAATTCAGAACACTTAGTTGTACTCATCAATTGCAACCTACAGGCTCCCGAATCTCGAAATTGTAGTTTATACGTGTTCCTTTTAAACTGATTATCAACAAAACTAAGGTTATGGGATCCTCACAAAACTTAAAGTTATCTGGAATTTCCGAAGGAAACAGTGTCAAGATAGAGGCAAAGTGTTTTGTGGACTAAATTTATTAGGATTTTTCTGCATTGAATGGCATTACGTACTTCACGAATGTAGATTTATTTGGGAGACATAAAAAAGAAACATTTTTGGTCAGGAAAGACGTAAAATCAAAACGGAATCACTCAGTTATGTTAGTATATATAATACTATCCGTTCATCTAAACTCGCCACAGTTAAAAAAAGCAAACATATGCGTTTAATACATTTGCAGTTTAATCCAGAAATGAAAACGACTTAAAACAACGCCCGGCTCATGCAAAACGTCCCATGAACGTTAACTCTTCGATCTTTCCAGTTTTACATACGACTTAACACTGGCGAATAAATTCTCATTTATTTTTCGTTAAACTGATTTCTTACAGCGAGATTTATCCAATGCATGACTCAAAATTCTTGGTTAGAACCCAATACTAATAAGCCCAAATATTGGTACTTTATTTGCTTATAACTAATAAATTCTAATAATCTTCAGTTATATACCAAAACCAGCAGCTGTAGATCTCACTTAAAGGCTTAAAGCAACCTAGATTAGCTAAGGAGTGGCGGCATGCCCAGCATATAAAACTAGAAATCAAGGAGGGGGAGCGGCAGACCCCTCCTTAGGATAGACCATCGCGTTTAACCAATATATGCCGCATTAAACATGATGGTCTGAGCCATGTCTCTGCTCTAAAGCACCTGGACAGAGACAAGGGAGAGTAACATCTAAGTCTCCTCTCTCTTAGTTCATCTCCCTGCGAATACAGCTTCACCTCACCGCTCTTAGTGCCTCGCGGGTCAGGCGCAGTTAGAGCTTGGCGACTGTACTCTTAGGATGAAGAACATCATCTAATTGTCATGAAGTTCACTGAACTGATACAAAATTGTTTTTCTTCTTCGGATTCTAAATCCAAAAAAGGAGCTGGATTGTTCAGTCTATCTAGAGAGTTCTTCTTTTTTCAAACCACGAGGACTTTGTAGTCATGCTCGCCATCAAGAAATGCGTTGGATGGTGTAATGAAACTATCGCTGTCAGGATTTGTTGGGTGTTCCCTAAGAAAACCCGCAATGATGCCAAAACAGCCTTTCGTATTCACCGTGATCCCTCTTAGGCAATCTAGTCCTTCTACATTGAATTTAGTGCTGCGAACAAATGCACGACCGTCTTTGGTGTAAACAAGCATGCGTAGGCAGTGCTTCCCTGTTTCAATACCAGCAACGATGACGTGTTCAGAGTAAAATGCAACATCAACAAAGGAAAGTGATCCTTCCACTTTAAATTTGAAAAGATGCTGTCCATGCTCACTGAACATGCGCACATAGCGTGAACTGTTGTATTCGTCTATTACCATAACTTTGCCATCATCAGCACCAGCAATAGCTGTTGGATTTTTCAATTTTTCTGCTCCAAAACTGCGGACGAAATGCCCATCATTCTCATACACATCAACAACGTGTTGTCCCCCGGGTGATTTGCCACGTACCAGCACTTTGTTGTTGCTGTTGACGGTCAAAGATGGCAAGTACCACGACCAAGGCAGGAGCTCTTTCCTCAGACTTACCATGCGATGCTGCTGGTCAGCGCGGCCTTTCACAAAGACCCAATACGCTTTTTCCTGCGAACCAGGCTTCTCGCCTCCGCAAAGTACATAGATGTTGTCTTCCCTGTCAGCTGCTACATCAAAAATTTTTATGCCTTCATTCGGCTGCGGGAAAGCGTACAGAAACTTGCCGTGGGCATCAAACACTTTTACGCTGCACTCTTTGTTGTCAGCTAAAATGAAGTCATCGTGCGTGTTGTTAGCGATACGCCACGGTGACTTTAGCTTGTGCAACTCTGCCCCCTCCTGACCAAACGACCATGGTGTGACACAGCAGTGCTCCATGCCTTGTTTCTGGAGTACGTTGGATACTCTAGCGTCACGCAAAGGATCAACTTTGTCGTCTCGTGTATCAACGGGAGGCCAGATCCAGAGATGAACTTCTTTACTGGCTGATTGCGTGACATCGTAGATAACGCGATTTATGTGACAGACAGTGCAAATGATTTCTCTTCGGTCTTCTTTGTTTAACCATCCTCCATTAAGCTCTGTTTTAAAGCTATCCCTTACTTCTGGCAGGGAGTGTAGCTTCTCGAGGCAATATTTACACTCTGGCAAAGCATCTTCAGGATTATTTAAGGCCTCTAATATTGCGGCCATGACGCGATATCTTACAGATGCAATGCGATCGCACGTGCTTAGGGCTTCACTGTTTGAGGCCGCTGCCGCTTTTTCACGAGCCATTTTGAATCTCTCTTTGGCGTTCGTGATCGCCCTTGTAGTTCTCTCATCCAATTCTGGTAGGTCAATGTTTTTCATTGCCTCGACAAGAGATGCTGATGGTGAAAGCGAGTTGACCGCTGGTTGCTCCGCTTTGACACCCTTTTCCGCCCGCGCTGTTTCTTCACAATCATCTTTCTGACATTGTGCGTCGATTGCTTCATACAAGAATCGAAGGCCTACTTCAAAGCTGTCTATGGCTGTAAGAAGATCCCTTCTTACTACTCCATCCAACTTTGATTTGATATCATGGATTTCGCGTTCGATCAATCTGCGTATTTTTTGCTTCGTTAGACCGCCTTCTTTGAGCTGTTCGGCGGCCGCGTCCCTGCACTTGTTTACGACTAACACCATCGTGCTGGAGATTACTGTTCCAGCTATCGCTGCCATAATCAATTTACACGAAAACTTGAAAACCGTTTATATTCTCTTTAAAGAATCGAGCTGAGTTCAGTGGCGTGACGATGCGAAGCCGGAAAGCAATTCACTCCGTTACGCCCACTTCCCTTCCACGAAACGCTGCCCACCTGCTACGTTGGTAAGTACCGAATTATGGACTGGACTTAAAGACGGCTTCTGGATTCTTAAACTTATCTTGTTAACAGACAGCGAATGAATTTCTTTACGGTGGCCAATTTACCCTGTCAACTCCGTTGTTTAATCCGAAATTTTTATGTTTAATTTCTCATAGCACCATTTTGCTGTGATCTTGCACTGGGCTTGTTTTGCTATATTGTACGTTAGTCTTCGTGGAAACCACAGGGTCCAGAGGAGCGAAGTTCGAGCAGAACGTTTAGTTTTCCTTGCGAAAGACAACCGACATAATTTGCTGCGAACTTGCGTTACTCGCGTTACCTAAGCTTTCCGAGGAAAAGCCGTTGCCCTTCGGGCAACGTGTTAGGCGACCGCGGAAAAATGGTCGGCGGTTAATAGCAATAAATGGTCGGCGGTTAATAGCAATTTTCAATGTGGCGGACGATATGGCGTATCGAGAAATACAGCGGTTGGAAAGAGAAGAAAGCCGTTCAAATTGAATTCCGACAAAGGTTGCATTGGGAAAATTTATTGATCAAATGACGTGGTTATGTATTTTATAAGATAAGATGTTCGAAGGATAATTCTTGCGTACAAATTTAACTCCTCTAGACCCTGTGTGGAAACTCGTTAGAATCCAACATATTCTGACTACACTAACACGAGCATTCAAAGTGAGATAGTTTATTAAGGACTCAGTCATCTGATGAGTAGTTAATCGTTCGAAAAAATACACACAGAGTTCCATGTCAGAGTACTAAGGTATAAAAAATTGCAATAATGTACCACGCCAGATACGAAAAATCACTGAAAAACCACTCCTTATTTGTGGCCAAAAAAAAAAAAGTGGAAACGTATTACCCATCTAATGCAGTGGCACTAGACCTGGAAGAAGAGGTACTCCTAAAACACCCTTCCAATAATAAAACTAGGGAGAAAAAAGGAACTCAACAGGAGAAGACTGACTGACGTAGAATGACAAAATATCTCCCGCCAAAAGCTTAAATAGTCAAGGTCACATGACAAGACCCGAGCCTCTCAATCGTGCCGTCAGAATATTACGAGTGGCTCTCCGTAACAAGAATCCGGCGACAGGACCAAAATTTCGAATTTCTTTTTATTTTACCAAAAGAACCCATTTAGTGACCTATTTTCGAAAATAACATTAAAAGGCTCGATTTCGCTTTACTTTTCTTATAAATTAGAAAAGTTGAAAAATAGCATTTTTAGTCTGAGGAAGCGTCCGTGACCGATGGAATTTAGGGCATTTTCAACATAGTCGTGTAGTCGCACTACTGCTTGTCTAAAAATGCTATTTACACGGCTTGTTAAATAACTTTTAAAGTTTTAAAAAATGTTTCGTCTTACAAAAGTTCTGGTTTTCCACAACTTCCCTATTTCGACCAAGTAAACGAGATAGAAAATATGGGCAAATTTCGACTTGGTCAAATGCAGTCTGGTATAAAAATTTCAGGCATAAAACCAAGTCCACATGAAAGCTGAACCTCTCTTTTAGTTATTCTGAATTTTGTTTTGGCGGCCCGCAAGAACTGCGCTTTTGGGAAATTTAACCGTGAAGGCTATTTTAGCGTGACAGTCATTAAATTACGCTGCATTTTGGAAAGAATAACTTAAGTAGAAGCGGAAATAAACCTTGAAACACGCTATTTCATGTTTGAAAAAACATTTTTAATCCTAATATCATCGAATGTAGGAAAATAACCTACCGTTATGCTCCCCAGCGCTTGTATATGTACCGGAGCAATAAACTATCGTGGTTTGCCAATGTAAACAGTGGTATTTTGACACACCGCGCGTGTCACGTTGAAAACTTTAGAATTCTTACAATTAACCAAAGTGAGCTATAATTTATCGAGGATTATAATTTATGGTGAATATGTAATGCAGAAATTTTGTTACCTCTTACATACAGAAACTCGACCGATGAAAAGCTGAAACTGAACAGGGATATTTGACCTTAACCTCACCGATTTATTACACTGGTTGCAACAGTTGAATCCAAGTGCCTCGTCTCTTCTCTCCGTTTCAAAACACATATTTATAACCATGGAATTATCAAGAAACCTTGCCAAATGACCACAGGCAGCCCAAGCTAACGTTGAGAACTGCGCATAAATTAGACTGTTTTTTCCACGCCATGCACAATAATGACATCGGCACGCTATGCATAATGATGACTTCGGCAACATTTAAGAGTTTGTATGGAAACGCGACAAAACGTCTCAAATTGCCACAAATCAGAAAAAAGCCCAAATAAAAATGATTTGCCTTATTACATTGTTGTATTGGTCATTATTTGAGGGCTTCCTGGGCTGGTTTGAAGCCTTTTAGGCGAGAAATTGAGGTTTTTATTTATCATGTTTGCTGAATCTTTAGAATTAATTAAAGGCAGGAAACAGTTTCACACTGCACCTCACCTGAGGTTCGATAAATTCCATCACAATACACGAATCTCCCTAAAACTTCAAAGGTGTATTCCTTGGTCTTGTGCATACCTCTGTTCTTTCTCATAGGTTCCAGATCCTATTTTAAACCGTCGAAAATCCGTCTTAAATACGAAACTCGCCTTTCCTGGTATGCGTTTTCATTTGAAGTGCACAAATGAATCATGGCGACAAGCGTTTCGACGACAAAATGGCCCCTAGCCGGGGAGAGGCTGAGTGAGATTGTCCACAAGCAAAAGCCGACACTGCGGAGTCCAGAGAGGTCGGTTTAACCGGAAATAGAGAAATATTAGAACGGCCGTGAAATTCACTCGCCTCACTTGACTTAGAAAACCATAATTTTGTTTTAGGGACGACTGAAGAACTATCTTTTGCTGCGCTCTAATCAATCCATTCGATGATTTTATGCCGAGTATTTGGCGCAAGTGACCCTGCTCATTCCCCGCAAATCAACCTCATTATTTAATTCCGATATATAGGGTTGTCTTCCCGAAAAAAAAATATTGCTGTGACTGTGGAAAAATACCCACCACAATTTCTATTCCTTTGAAAAGCGGTGCAACTTTTTTTCTAGGTGGAAACTGCTCCTCGTCTCTGCTTCTAAATTTCGACAACAGTTTTTTGTGGTAAACAGGTAAATGTGACGGAACAAATCACTATGCTAATATATTGTCGTACGAAGGCATTAAAACGTGCTCGTGGCGTCAAGTGAGGCGACTAAATTTCACGGGCGTGCTGATAGTTCTCTATTTTCGTCCAACCGACCTCTCTGGACTCCGCAGTGTCACCTTTTGCTTGTGGACAATCTCACTCAGGCTCTCCCCGGCTGAGGGCAATTTTGTCGTCGAAACGCGGCTCGCAAAGATTCATGTGTGCACTTCAAATGAAAACGCATACCAAGAAAGGCGAGTTTCGTATTTAAGACGGATTTGCGACGGCTTAAAATAGGATCTGGAACCTATGAGAAAGAACAGAGGTATGTGCATGACCCAAGAACACACCTTTGAAGTTTAAGGGCGATTCGTTTATTGTGATGGAATTTATCGAGCCTCAAGTGAGGTGCAGTGTGAAACTGTTTCCTGCCTTTAATTAATTCTAAAGATTCAGCAAATATGAAAAATAAAAACCTCAATTTCTTGCCTAAAAAGCTTCAAACCAGCCCAGGAAGCCCTCAGATAATGACCAATGCAACAATGACATAAAGCAAATTATGTTTATTTCGACTTCTTTCTGATTTGTGGCAATTTGAGACGTTTTATAGCGTTTCCATACAAACTCTTAAAATGTTGCCGAGGTCATTATTATGCATAGCGTGCCGATGTCATTATTATGCTTAGCGTGGAAAAAACGGTCTAATTTATGCGCAGTTCTCAAAGTAAGATTGGGCTGCCTGTGCTTTCATTTGGACTTGGCTTATGCCTGAAATTTTTATACCAGACCGCATTTGACCAAGTCGACATTTGCCCATATTTTCTATCTCGTTTATGTGGTCGAAATAGGGATGTTGTGGAAAACCAGAACTTTTGTAAGACGAAACATTTTTAACGAAATTTTACCTTAAAAGAAACTTTAAAAGTTGTTTAACAAGCTGTGTGAATGGCATCTTTAGACAAGCAGTAGTGCGACTACGTGACTATGTTGAAAATGCCCTAAATTCCATCGGTCACGAACGCTTCCTCGGACTAAAAATGCTATTTTTCAATTTTTTAAATTTATAAGAAAAGTAAAGCGAAATCGAACCTTTTAATGTTATTTTCTAAAATAGGTCACTAAATGGGTTCTTTTGGTAAAATAAAAATAAATTCGAAATTTTGGTCCTGTCGCCGGTTCTCGATCTTTACAGAGAGCCGCTCTTAATTTCTGACTAATTCGTTCCCAGGTCACTCAACCGTCAGAAATAACATTTTGCAGGGGCAAAAATCTCAAAAGTTAGAATGTCATCCCTCGCTTATCGTCTTTTCCTTTTTTACCGTTCGGTCTTGATTAGGTTTTTGAATTGGTGAACGGGCTAGCCTGAGACGAGTCTTTGAATGAAGCACTCGATGTGTGATGGCGCAAGCAACAACAACAACAACAATAACAACAACGACTTTATTTTAAGCTCAGTTCTCAGTTCTGGTCTGTGTGGGAATAAATGTACTTTAATTTTGTAATTACATAATCACAAAAACAATAAAAATTATAATAATAAAAAGACTGAGCCTCATTCATCTGTTACGTGAAAGCTGAAAACAGTCAGATCGCCTCTTAAATCCAGGAATATCAAAGCTATTGGCATCGATGCTCTGGCGAGTGATATCGCCTCGAGTGGTCTTTCTTTACGTTCAGCCAACAACCTCGACCATTTAGTGACATTACATAACTCCATCCTGTGATCTCTTCCCCAGTTAAAAGAAAGCACCTCAATACTCGGGCTCGTGTCTCATGGATGTCTGAAGAGATCTGTGCGGCCAAGAAACAAAGAAGGAAAGTTGAGAGGAAGTGGCGGGCGTCTAAATCACTTTTAGATTTGGCTGCCTTTCGTGCACTAGCTACGCAATCTGGTGACTTTTTTAATGAACATGACACGCAGAGATTACTACAATAACCTTATTACCGAGAATGGTTCTGACCAGGAAAGACCGTTCCGAACCACCAAGTCTTTGCTCGGCCTATCCAAAATGTACCGTTTTACCGACTCAGGGGCGGATCCAGGGGGGAGGGTTGAGGGTTGCACCCCCCTTTGGGAAGTTTCGAGCTTGTCTGACTGCTCCTGTCTACCACTTTTTGATCACAGAAATAATAGCATATTGTTGTTTTATATTTGCAACACCCCCCCCCCCCCACTTGAAAAAATCCTGGATCCGCCCCTGCGTCCTATCCTTCCAACCGAATACTGGAGATGACTTTGGAGACATTTCTGATATCAAGCGCGATCTTGATTGTGAGAGCTCCGCCGCGATCTCTGCCTTCGCCATTCAGGTTGTTCCAGTCACTGACGTGTCTTTTTCAGAACTGGATCTTTTGTCAGAATACCAGGTACGCGACCTAATCATGTCTTCCACCAAGAAGTCCTGTTTAATCGACCCTGTTCCCATTACTTTACTTATTGACTGCCTTGATGTATTTCTGTCCTCTATCACGAAAATGATTAATTTATCGCTGTTTTCCGGCGGACCCCTGGAAGACCACTTCTGAAGAAGGATGGTCTGGATCCAGTCCTCAAGAATTTTCGACCTGCGAGCAATCTCCAGTTTGTTTCGAAGTCAGTGGAAACTGTTGTGTTTAGACAACTAACTAATTACAAGAGTCTTCCAACGACTTGATCCGCGCTTTTCAATCTGCTCACGGCCGTCAGCTTCACAGCACTGAAAGTTAAAACAAGCAACACGTCACTTTATTTCTTTTTCTCGGGATTTAAAGCGCTGCCTTCGACACTGTTGATCACTCAGTGTATTTTACTTCAACGGCTACAGAGTTTCGGAATATTAGAAAAGGGCAAAGTCCTTTCGTGGTTTTCATCATATTTATCTGGAAGGTCCCAAGGGTTCGTTATAACGGGGGCTCGTTATAATAGGGTCCTTTTCCGTGTATTTTACTATTACGGGGCTGAAAAATACCCGGTTTGTTATACCGGGGTCTTCTTTTAATAGGGGTTTAATTTAAAAGAAAGATATTAAAAATAAATTCCGCTTTTTTTCTCGATTTATTAGGCAAAAATGCAAATTTTGATTGTCATACATCTGTCACCAATTTCGTCATCAATGATTCGGCTCACACGACAACCAGAATTATCACGCAACGCGGAACACGCAAGCTTCTTTTCCCCATTGATTAGGTACATGGGCGTTTACGGTACACCGGTAGCTACCAATACCATCGAACAGACAAAAGTTCTAAAACAGGATGAACCTCCTGATTATCAATTATTCGTCTCCATCATTTTTTATCTTCTCAGTCAAGAAACAAACAAAGGGGTTTGTTTCTAGGGGACTTTCTACAGAAACTGTGGTGCTGCGACGGTGGGGAAGTGAAACACAAAACTTTGGATTAATCAACTGAGTTGATAGAGTAAATTGGCCACCGTAGAGAAATTGAAAGCTGATGTTTTAAGCGTTAGCCCTTTGCCAGAGCGAATCCAATCGCTCTGATGAAGGGCTAACGCTCGAGATGTCAGCTTTCAATTTATCTTCTCAGTCAGCCGAGCCTGTCTCAGTGTAGTTTAAGCCTCAACAACCAGGTTCAACATTTCTATACACCACCGTTCAATATTGTTAAATTCAACATGTTGAACGCGTTTAATGACCGTGTTGAATGGTGCTGAATAATGCTGAATGATACTGATTCAACTTCAGTTCTTTTGTTCTCAGATTTAAAAAGTTTACATAAAGGGTTTATTGTTTTGTACTTGTATTGTATTGCAGTTCTCTTAATTAGTAATGTTCTTTTCCTAATAACTTCCGTCAGAAAGAACTGTTAGGCGTCAAAAGTTTGCCAAGTTGTTTATTTAGTACGGATTCAGGAACAAACATTGCTCAGTTAAAGGTAGTAGAAATGTATTACTTTGCTACGGAAAGGAACACGAGTTAAAAGTTTCATTCTGAAGAGTAGTCTTTTATATTATACAGTGGACAGGTACCCCTCATTTCTGCAGTGGAATAACCACTGATTGAGTGGGTTCATTTATTATTTTTTTTGAAACTTTGTTGGAAAACTACAATCACGTTCATATTTCGAAAGCTTTAACAGACATTTCGGAACATAAAACTCAGATTTTCGTCAAGATTAAATCCGAATCAGTCCGTCAGGCCATTTCAGGCCTTCCGAAAAGATGTTCTGCCAAAACGTGCCGTGCCACTGGGAAAAACTCTAAAAAACAGGAAAATAATGTGACTTAGCTGCCCAACGTAAACAGCGCCGCCTTTATAAAATTAGCTGAGTAAAAGCAGGCTAAGCAGGCTAGTTCAACTTCCCATTTTCTCCGGAGGTCTTCAAGCAAGCAAACGTAAACAGCGATGGACTTGGCGAGGCAAGGTTAAATTGAGGTACATTACAAACTAGCCTACTAATAACGCCATAAGGAGGGCTCCTCCTTCACCCGAAAAATAAATAATAAATAAATAAATAAATAAATAAATAAATAAATAAATAAATAAATAAATAAATAAATAAATAAATAAATAAATAAATAAATAAATAAATAAATAAATAAATAAATATCGGCTGCTCCAAAAACGGGCGTGCGTCAGAAACAGCTACACAGCCGGGAAGCCTCTTCTTCCATCCTCTTGTATCCTGGCTGAGTCCGTTTAAAGTCCAGTTTGTCTAGTTTTTTGGGCGGGAGGCTTCTCTCTGTGACGCCTCAGTTCACAAACAGTCGAACGATCAAACAAACAAACGTACAAAGGAGGGAAACAGACCCAACGGCTTACAAAATTTAGTCAGTATCCCGTTAATTAATAGCCCAAAAAATAATTTTCCCATTTCAGCTGGCTTTGGTGGGCAGTGTTCCCGGGTTTCTGAGATTGAAGTATCGGCTCTTGACTTTCAGTTTATCTTCCCGGGCGTTTCAAACCAAATTGCGATTTTTTTAAAATAAAACACTCCAAAGAGCTGAAGAATTCAGTTTAACATTCCAGGCAAAAAGATATATGCCTAATAGATCCTGTCGTGAGTCACAACTATCCACGCACACATGTTCAAGTGAATCTACACTTGAATACACACAAAGCGTTGTCTTTTGTTTTTGAGTTGACTGACATAAAAGGTCACGTGATCTCTGTAATCAATATGCAATTCAACGCTATGCTCTGTGTCCTCTCAGGATTGAAAACAACAATCGGCGGTGAATTTACCACGACGAAAAAGGTAAAATTCCCATCTTCCTGCTTTTCGTTTCCCTTACGATTTACAGTAATGTTAGAAAAATATATTTCCTTGTTGTTTCTGTAAAAACGTTACCAGATGGTGGTTTTATGGCGTTGAAAGTTGTCTTCGAAATTGTATCGCTCAGACGTTGATTTCGCAATTCCATTTGTTGAATGGTACCCGCTCGGCTTGTGGCTTCTATAGAACTGTCATCATCTTACACGCTGTCTGTCCAGATAGCCGCATTAGGTTAACAATCGCTCAGTCTTCGCAAAAAGCGATTCAGTCTTTCAGTGATTTCGATAAAGATTCTTGTTTTGAGTCAAATTGTTGCCCATACGGGAGTCAATGTTGGTTCACTGCCCGGGTATGTTCTATGGCTGCTGACCATCAAACTTACGGTTATCAACTCCAAATCACGCTTTGATTTTAATAGTCAGAGATCATAAGTTGTTACCATCTTCTTGTTTTGTGATTTTAGTTTCAACTGGGCAAATTTACTCCTTAGATCATAAACAACTTTTCTTACTGATTTATCAGGAGTTTTTTTAGAGAAATATATAGGGTTTTTAAAAGAAATATACAAACTACCGATCCCGAATGATTTAAGATTATCTGACTTGAAACTAATACTGAATCAACTCGTAAAGAAGCCAACAAAATTCGGCACAAACTTGCATTTAAAAGGTTTGAAATGAACATTGAAACGGCTTCTTGCCAGTGTGATAGCATTGCCTACATGCGAGTCACTTTACTGAGAAACATAGTATGGAGCACATTGAGTTCATTATCTGTTAAGTCGAATTCAAAGCCTCGGAAGTGTGAGCTACAAGCGCACTTATTAAAATATGCAAGAACCTCAGTCATATTCAGAACTCCATCTCTTTTTGAAGTCTTTCAGTATGCAAGCTCTGTCATATCGTACTGCCGAGAGAGAAAGTGAATATGAAACGTTTCGAAAGTTAATTCAGTCACCACGTGAGCCTTTCATACATTTAAACCTCGGAGCGATTCGTTGAGCACTACAGAATTTCTAAGAGTTTGTGCCGTGAAAGCTACTGCCTAAAAAATAGTATTGTCCAACTTATGAAAGATAAAAGCCAAAAAACAGAAGGGAGTATAATCAGTCATCCAGGCGGTCTAACTCAGCTCAGGAAAAACTGAGGAGAGGCCGTCGACTTCAACATTCTTTCGTGCAAGAGTTTTCCGTTTCGCAACAACTGGTCTCGGCTTTAAATACCATTCAGTGTAAAATTGTAATCTCCTAATACGGATGGGAATGGCACGCGTCAGGGTTTGGCAAGTGAAGGCAGTATGGGTGTTTTTGTTCCCAGATAAACGATTCCCAGAGGATTCATCCTTTTAAAAAATCGTCGAACCGATATCGCCCGAGAAATCACGCCGAAAACGATGTTATAATAATTTATAAAATTGCCCATTCAGCTGACGTATGTATTACGACACCGAATAGAGATATGGCAAAAGGCCATTTACATGAATGGCGACAATTTATACTCGAAATGGATAGCAAAATAGATATTTTATTGCATTGCTGCGTGACTAAATTAACATGCCTGCAAACATGTTCTTGCATATCCGAACCCATTTAACGTCGGTAAACGAGAAGAAATTTGGACCGTTGCAATCAACAGAAATCCCTGCTGCTATAAGTACCGCATTCATTTTAATTGACCGCAACTGGTTTACACATTTTCAGAAGAAGGTTCACTGATGTTCAGTTTATACCGGACAGCAAATCGGCTGACAGTGTTGTTAATGGTAACTTTTTCTTCAACAAAAACTGTGTTATAAAGGTTCGAGCATTGTTTATATTTATGTCAGAAATTTACACAGTCAGACGTATTAAAACATTTCGTAAAACAGTTATCGATCAATATTATAAATTTATAAATATACGCTCAGTCGAATATCTGACACCAAAAGAACACTAAGCTGTGTGTCCGTGATATAGAAGTGCGGTCCGATAAAGATTAAATGAAGTATGGTTTCTCAAAAACTATTTACAAGGAAACCGTCGATCCATGTATTATGAAGGTGTCTGTAAGGAAAAGTTCAAGGTTAATGAGTCTATGCTATAGCACCCTAATCGAGGCAGGATTTGCATGGAAAGAGGTTTATCCAGGTTTTGTATACACGGTCCGAATTTTTTACTTTTACTTTTCCATAAACCTGCATCAGTATATTCGGAATCTTGAAGGTTTCAGTTTCACAGGTCGAAGTTTTCTAAATTTAAGGATCGAGCTTTCTTAATTCATATCCAAAAGGATGGTACAAATTTGCTAGTATGGTTGCTGTTCGTTAAGAAACATAAAACACGAGGACATGAGTTAACAAAGAATACAAAGATATGCCGCTGTGACGATAAAAGGTTCTTTACTGTTTTCCACGTGGCTGTATTACAGTTGTTTTTGCCTCTAGCGTACGTTACTTCTCATGCTATTCGCCTAATTGTTTTTCTTTCGTCATGACGTCATGACAGGGCGTTCTTTGCGTAACTTTTTCTACGTCAAAAACGTTTCAGACGTTTCAGGACGAAAGAGGATTTAGTAAAAACCGGAGAACAGCCCATTGACCTTCAGCGACCGATTGTGTAACATTTTTGTGAGTGATTAAAACGATATACATGTATATATGTTAAGGTTACTGATTTTTAACATCTCTCGATTACATGAAAAGTTTCCAATTTAAGTACTCGATTAATTTAAAATTTACTTTGAAACAGGGAAGAAAATGGCAAAACACTGAAAAATAGCTGAATGAAATAGCTGCTAAGTTCTGGTCAGGAAAAAGGCGAACTTCCACTGACATAAACTAAAAAAGTTGAACCACACTCGGCTACCTACGTTTACACAAGCCTTTCATGCGTCGTTCACGTGACCACGGAAAGTCGAAAAGAGTTGACGAGACTCGCTCGTTTGGTCTGAATCTCTTGCGTGCTCTCCACTCTGCACCGAGTCTCGTGGGCTCTTAATAAATCTGCTCAAATTTTAATTAGAGTCGATGTAATATCATTAAACATTGGCAACATTATGACCATCGCTGCTTGGATCGTTCAAACAGTCCTTTGTTTCTCTGAAGATCGTCGAGCGAACGAATTAAAGGGGCACTGTCACCGGGATTTATACTTTTTGGGGTGAAAGAAATGTGCTGAAATTTAAATTAAATGCCTTTTCCGTACACAGAATACTTCTAGAAAGTCAAGAGAAGGAAATCAATCGATTTTCTCAAAGGAAGAACAAACCAAAGTCAGTTACTGGTGGTTTTTTTCCACGAAGTAAAGGAAAAACTTGAAAAAGTCAGCCCGATGTTTTCAAGTTGCAACCATTCGCCTCCTAGCGATCCCGCAGCCAAACACACCTAATTATAGTCTCAGAGAACTGGTAGAGTAGTCTTAAACGAAACTCGACCAGTAGTTTTGGGTTTCCTCTGATTGGAATATGTCTTCTAGCTTTTTAAAGTTATCCTATAAAAATTGGTGACAGTGTCCCTTTAAAAACAGCGTACATAAGACTTGGCACACTTATCATTTACAAAGGATCTTTGATGCGATTTTGGCAGCGACTTTTTTGGCGATTTTAATTGTAAACCGGCGAATTTTGCTGCGATTTCTGGGCGACTTGGCTGTGTTTTTGTTGCGACTCAGAGTACATGTGATTTTAGCACGAAGGCTACTTACCACCTCTCTATGTGTGGTGAACTGCCCTTAAATAGCTGTATCAAATTAGCCCTTTTAAAGGAGATGTTTAGGGTTTTTAAGATTGACTAAAATGAAATGAAACCAGTAAAAAATATTAAAAAGACGTTGTACTTTGGTTTTCTGTGTTTGAAATGTATGTACTTACAAAGTGTATTTGCGTTGCTGATTGTAGAGTAAGTGTTTGTTTTGTTAATTTGTGCGTCGCTAGAGCGGTCTTGGGAAATTTTGGCTCACTCAGATGCGTATAAAGAGAACAAGGGTTGTAACGGGAGACCCACTAAATCTCGAGTCGGTTGGACTTTTTGCCCGAAAAGTCGCGGACTTCTGTTTTCGTAAGAAGAATTGTTCGTCTGAAAACGGGACGGACCCGCTTGCACATGAACGTAGAAAATTGAACTGCACTAAGCTTCTCCAGAAATACACACGAAAAAAAAAAAATAAATAAATAAAAAAAGAAAAAAACGCCGACGGCTCGAGGTTCACGTGAAATTCGTCTGGGAATTCACCTATATGCATCTTTTTTTATTTGTTCACGCACGTTTAGTACCGCGTTTAAAATCGTTATAAAGTGTTGTAACTTTTTAAAAATGCACAATTTGAAACGATCGATCTACATTGGGCAGCAGTATGTTGCTGTTAATTTATCTAATTTACAATGTTTTGTAATGGAAAGGGTACAAATAAAGGTTGTTGAATTTGTTGTTGTTGTTGCTGCCTTTGTTTTTCAAATTTTTTTTTGCTCCAAAGCTTATTTGAAAGTCTAATACTGATCGAGCGGTTTGAGGTCGTTATATTCGGGAGTATTGTAGCAGCGTTAGAGCAAATTTTACCATTACTTTCCTGGGATTAAGTCCGTAAACAGCCATATTTGTTTACAGTCAGTTAATTTGCATTTTTTTAAAGACCTGCCTCCAGGGCTTTCGGACGGTAAATCGTGTCACGGCAGGCACATAACACGCTGGTATTGACTGACCGTGCAGATAACGTGTACGGCTGGCATAAGGTCGCCGAGCTTCAGTGGGATTAGACAAACCGGTCTAATAGAGGTCAAGCTATACCTTATACTGAGGCACTAATTGCAGTTTTAAAAAAGTTCCCGGATAATTTAAGCGTAAAGATTGCATCCTGTAAAGCTTAATGGTGCCATTGCTTCTTACACTATAATCGAACCGAAGGGTAAGTTCAGTTGAAAACATATAACTTACAGTGTTCAGATGACCGAGACTTTTTCTTGCATGTGGGTGATGTCCCAGAACCGAAGAAAAACTCTCAGAATTACTCATTGCAACGTCAGCTGCGGTCGGGTCACAGATGCATGGCCCACATGCACTGTCGGAAAATTTAACAGTATTGCTATCCTGCTGGATGAGATGCGAGTTCATTTGTTGTAGATTTCTCCAACGGTTAACCGGTGCTTATTTATTGTTGCACCTGAATTGCAGAGCTTGTGGCCCTTTTAGATTTAGCCGTTTCGTTCCAGCAGAATGAAACCCATACCTCTTTGAAAACTCTGTGTAAAAGTAGTTTGAAGGTTTTATTTCGTCATACCGGAATGATAGTCGTACTTGAAACTAAATCATGACAACCTCTACCGTCAAGATGCAATCACCTTTCTTTACGAAGACATTTTCAGAGACCATGGTTTTCAACAGTCTGTAGCCCGACAAATGTTCAACAGGGGTGCTTTGCAAAAAAGTCAAGACTACAGTTACACCGAGGAAACTGCTGCTTGTCTTAATGAAGCTAAGTGCCAGTGCAATTTTTTTGCATATTTTTAGAGTAATTTTTGTTGATCCAGTATTGACAAGTTAGTTTTTGACAGTCTTCGTTTTATAGTACCTGAAAAGCCGTTGAGTATTTTGCCAAAAAAGCCTTTCGAAGGCTCGAATGGAACTTGTAAATAATATCCTCTAAAAGTGGACCACCGAACTGAGACCGCAGTACAGTTGTTTTCAATATCACGGTTTGTAGCATCATGTAGTCCTTGTTGTACCGCAGTTTCATGAATAAATGAGAAATCACGCATCTAGAACGCATCTAGAACGATCATTTAAAAAATAGGGATAAAGTGGAGTCATAAAGCCTACGTAACTACCATTCAAACTCTCTTTATCGGCTCTTAGCATGTTTTTACACTGACTGAGTTTCCTTTTATAGCAAAATCTTATTCTTAGACGTCACGAAATGGTGCAATAATTTTTTCACAGTAACACTGCTTACAAAAAGGTAATTATGTGCATGTCATGGGTTTCTGGTTGCAACACTATATTGGCTCATTTTCCGAACGTTTCACCTAGGATGCTCAATTTAAAATAAATAAATAAATAAATAAATAAATAAATAAAATAAAAAGCTACCGAAATGCTTACGGCCAGTTCGTGTTAAGACATGAGAAATCTGTGAAACTCTAGGAATTTGCGAGTGCTGTGGGTAAAGTTCCGTAATAACATCCTAACATGGAAAGTTTTGTCGCATGCTACTACGACTTAGCAAATGTTTCGTGGACATGGAAAATCCGAGGCGATTTATATCCCTTGAATAGATACTTTGCTTTTGAATGAGCGTTTTTGTAAGATTGCCCCTTGTATAGTCATCTATAAGACGTAAGCCAGACTCGCAAATGTAAATGATTCGAGCGAATGTAATAATGATAAATTCACACCAAGCGGCGTCCTTTGTTTTCGAGGTGACTGACAGATCACGTGATCTCTGTAATCAATACAACGCTACGCTCTGTGTCCTTTACAAGATTGAAAACAACGATCGGCCAGAAATAACCTCGAAGGAAAAAGGTAAAATTCCTATCTTCCTAATCTTTTTTTCCCCTAAGATTTACACAAACGTTAGAAAAATGTTTTCTCTTGCTGTCTTTGTAAAAACGTTACTGGATGTTCGTCAGGTAACGCTAAACGTTGTCTTCGAAGTTGCATCACTTCGGCGTTGATTTCATAACTCCGATTCGCTCAATGGTACCCGTTGAAACTTGTGCCTCGTGCAAACTGACAAAGTATTAGTCGCCATCTGCTCCGATTGATATTATTGGACTTCCTTTAGTTATATCCTGACAAAACACAATTTAAAGTTTCATGTATGTTCACCACAGAATGGTTCGGGTAAAGTGAAATTTTGCCGTGGTGTACTCTGAAACAAGAGGTTCACGAATATAAACTGATAATTGTGACTGCTGGCCAACAAAGCTTAGTTGTCAACACGCGTGAGATGGTTTAAATATCAAAGTTATTCGCACGGCCATGCTTTACGCTTTCATTATCAAATGGGAAACCTTACAATGCTGAAATACATTTGTGGAATTCACATTTCATGTTTTGATTTTAGACGTGCCTTCAATAAGGGTGTTTTTAGTGGGGTTACTGAGAACTACTGAAGTATACATGTATGCACATTGTAATGTAGAGACGCTTTTGATACGTTAAACAACGTTTCCGCAGAGAAGCCAATCAAAAGCAGCTCAAACATTTAAAAGGGTATGTATTCTGCAAGTAATGTGGAAGTTGAGAATGTTCCATTAGTGTATTTCAGAAAAAACCACCTTAACTGCCGGAAAAACGAGAAATGTGTGATTTTCCACTGTTATCAGTGCTCGCATTCGTGAACGACCTAAGCAGCTCAAAGTCTTTTCGATTCAGTGCGGTAAAGGAGAGCACCCATTTCTTTTAAAGTAAATTTCACTGGAGTGGTAATTCCGGACACCGGAGCGTAAACTGGGGAAAATGCTATCGATTCAGTTGCGAGTTCGCAGTGTTCACGTAAACTTTCTCCGTGATTTCTCTCGTTAAGTTGCACAAGACTTCTATAAATTGGTCGTTTACGGAATTGGTTTGATAAGTTGTATGCCACTGCCGTATTTCTTAGTGCGAATAATCTTCGAATATCGCTTTTTTAGCATTTACACGCGTGAAATCGGGAACAGAGAAAGCGGTCAATGGCGAGGAGCATACCGATCGGTGAACACGCAAACCCAGTTGTGTTGAGCAGCCAAGAACTTCTTCGTTCTCTTAACATCAAATATTTGTTGATATGTAGGCGGCTTATATGATGACCTTATTGTAAGCAACAAAAAATCGCAGAATTGTGAAGCATTCCGGCAATTCATGGCTGGATCACTGCTAAACCGACAAGGACAGAAACATGTAAAAACCAGGACTTATCAGTTCTGAATCAATGTCCGATGGTTTAATAGTCTTGACAAAGAACCAGGAACTTTGGATTCACGAAGACCTGTAGTTGATCAGAATGACAGAGAGACTGTTGACGAGAGAGACTGATTTTACTGCATGCGTGACTTATTTACTGAAATTTAGTATGGCCTTGAAAAAGATCGACCATACGGGATAAATTTCAACGTTACCTGCAATTTTAACTACACAGAGAAATAATGAACTGGTTTTGAGATGATACATAAAATTCTGTTCAGTTTTGATTACCGAGAATCGAGAACAACTGACTGTTCGTCAATTTGCGCTGGCTGGTCTGAAACATCATGAAACATGTCTGGATCAGGATGCGCATGCATTCATCAGCGACCGCGTGTATGATTATACAATTTTCTCCGAAGTCTGGCGTAAAATTTACCAGTTCTATTTTCGGTTTTCATGCTGACGGATCTGTTTACAAAATCGTTTACGAGATATTTACTCGAGGTAAAATGTTGGCGCACGAAATGAAAACACAGATGCGGCGCCTGTCTTAATGAAGAAGTATAAAAAGTAAGAATTATTCAGTCAGAATCAAGTCCAGACCTTCGTCATCATAAAGAGCGTAACAATTACTCGGCAGTATAGTTATCGGCCTACATTTTAATCTGCTACTTGATCAAAAAGAACAAGTCCACGCGCTTGTCTGATTCCCAGCAGTGTATTCGTATGAAGGTTCCTTTATCTGGTGAAAGACGATGTAGCTGTTTTTTGTTACAATCCTCGATAACATTGATCATTTCTCCGCCGGTCTCTTAGTTTAAAGCAGTCAGTGTAGCATGGCATAATTTCTTGCGACAAGTTATGATAATGCTATTTGGTCCCTTTCATCGTTTAAGAAAAAGTAAAACTATAACTCGTCTACAAATCCAACTTAAGGTGGACTGAAATATGTCCAGAATACATTTCAGTATTTTCGTCCGTTGTGATCCTATACTGATTAATATTTCTCCCAATACTCGCTCCGTTTGTTCTCGGTGATTAAAATAGGATATGGTTAATTCAGCTCAAGAACTCTCGTCGGCAATATCAGGCGACGTTCATTTATTCCTGCAGTACCATTTAATAACGGCATGAAACTCAACTACATGGTAGTTCATGTCGCCGGTTGGTTACTTTCTCGCATTTTTCCAACAGAGAAGAACTGACGTAATTACCCATTTTTACTTGTCAGCCTCGTTTTATTTTAAGAAAACGGTCGCTCGTCGCTCGATAAGAAACGAGCGGAACATCTCTTATCAGATGCATATAGTACTATCGAAGAGTAAAAACAAGTTTAACATTGCTGCTTTTTCTGATACAGAAACCCAGCATAAAATAGCTTTGACATTCGATCAGTCACTGGCTCGCGACTCAATGTTAACTATACTGAATTTCTGTCCAACTAGTAACGACTTACGAAAGATCATTTGCATTTTAATCATCCGAACTTTACAGCCTTTTTATTAAAAAATGCCAAGATAAGTTGCTTCTAGTAATTCTTGACAGGATATTCTTGCCTAGTTTTAGCATTCAGTAATTCGTATTTACAATGTGCCCCCGCTTTATATTCGAACGATGCACTGTCTGTCGGTTAGAACTTCCTGTCGTCTGGAAAAGAAATCTGTTGCCCTTGGATACCGTTGTATTATTAAAATTTTCCATTTTGAGCTCCCAATTTCTCGATCGTTTTGTTTTCCTTGACAAATGAGGATAGCTGAGTTTCATTACTCTTTGCCGGTGAGCAACAGTCTCGACGTTGATTCGCCGATTTATTGTCTCTAAAACTTTACCTTCAGTCACTTCTGGAATAGACTACTGGATACAGGAGCTTATTTCATCTATCTGACCACGTATCCGTCAAACTCAAGACAGATTTCGTATCTCGGAGAGAAAGTGCCCTTCGAAATAAGCCAGGGTTCACCCAGAAAGTAACAGAAAGGTACATGATGATCGACACAGAAAACATACTGTGGAATTAATAAAAAAGGATCCTGTAGCAAGAAAAACTGACCATATTGCTTTACCAGATCCAAATACTGCATTTTGACTCTTTGTTATCAGAACGCCCGACAGGAACGCGGTTACTTTGTCAGTAGTTTTTCCAAATGTTGTCAAACTTAGACTTGGAACTGGACAGAAAAACTGAGTCATCTCAACTCGTTGAAAATTACTGTGTATAGACGAACACTGGTTTGCAAATACTCTTGGTTCTAAAGCTATTCTTTTAGCTTCGGAGATCCTTATTCTCTGGGCTACCAAGACTATAAGGCAGCTTCCTTTTGTTTGGTGGAAAGCGAGCGGTATGTGTGAAGCACTCCATTTGAGATCTCTCTGTCCTTAACAGCTTGCTAAGGCAGCGGCCTCTCATCGCCCTCGGTCGTCTTGTCCGTGTACTGAACTCAACCAAAGTTGGCAGTTTTTATCTGTCATTCATTAATTTTCTACGCTGTTTTTATTTTCATTCGTCAACAGCGTTCACAGCAGACTCATCAAGATGTCTTTACGCACGATGCGCCTCCAAGATCTGAATCCCCACATTCTGTGCGTGTTGTGTGGTGGGTATTTGGTGGACGCTACCACGATTGTGGAGTGCCTTCATTCGTGTAAGTATGCAAATATTCAAAATAATTTGGCGGGACAAACGTTCTCTATCTATCTACATGCTTTGTCAAAATTATATGGACGCGCCTTCAATTTCACTCCGTATCTCTGATTTGAATTTTAGCAGTAATTTTAACTGACACTTTTCAATATTTCTGAGGGCAATGGGAGGGTGAGGACACATTACTTACCATTACAGAAGTACATCATCATCATCATCATCATCATCATCATCATCATCATCATCATCATCATCATCATCATCATCATCATCATCATCATCATCATCATCATCATCATCATCATCATACAACATGGTGTCAAGATACCAATAATGTAAGATCGTAATTTACTTATACTAAGATCATAATTAGTCTGTTCTATTTGGACAAAGCGTGTTGCCTTGCACAAGATGTTCCTATGTACAACATGTAGGAAAGGCTGTTTAACTGGATTAGAGATGAGTGAGTGGGTGCCACGAGCACTGAACGCAAAGGCTACTCGCCTTTACTTCAGTTTTGCTTCAACTTTACCTCTCGGAATACGTTTTTTTGTGGAACGAGCCGGAGACTTTCGGTCATAAGTAGGGTTGTTGACATTATGCTCAATGTTTCACACTATTTTGCCAATTCTTTATGCTCAACAAATGTCAGTATTATGCTCAAATAGCATCACTGTTATGTTCCGTTATAATTAACATAAAAAATAAATAAAGGACCACAGGTTTATGTTGATTACAAGTGTAAATGAAAACAGTCCGAGGAGGCAGCTGACAATGTTGTAGAACTGGAACTGCTGGAAGCCATGTTTTTTTTTAACCAGGCCTGGTCTTAAAATGTGGTACCTGGGCCTGTGTGGGAATCCCATGGTTTTGCCAAAGTTTTTATAACAGTCAAAGAGTCGAAGAAACTTTGTACTAGTATTCCAGCATAATGCTCGATTCTTTTGCCTCACTATTATGCTCAAAATTTTGCCGGCATAATGTGGACAACCCTAGTCATAAGACAAACGAACAAAGCAAGACACAGCAACCGACAAAATAAATTAAACAGAACAAAAACAACTGCAAAAGGAAGGATCAGTCATCAACAACAACAATAATAATGACGACGACGACGAAAACAAAAAAAGAAAAAAGATGCATCTGTGATCTAAAACACATTTTTAGTATGAACATGAGTTTACACACCCTATCCCTGGATGGGATGCTTGTCCATCTCAAGGTAACCCTAATATTCTGTTGGGTTTTCTACACCTGGTTAGAAAGAGATAACGTGGGGCAGCTTATTTAGCTAACGAACCGTGAACTCTTTTTTATTTTTGCAGTCTGTCGCAGTTGTATCGTGAAGTATCTTCAAACATCATTTTACTGTCCTGTTTGTGATGTTGAAGTCCACAAGACAAAACCTCTGCTACATATTAGGTAAGTACTAAATTGAGAACTAAAAAGTACAAAACATCAGCATGAGATCAAAGCAAACCATAAACAAGACTAGGGATCTTGATGTACATACGTACTGACTCTTATATCATACCTCAGACCGCAGACCTGTATGGTTATATCCTAGTCTTCGTGCTTCAAGTAGGATGGCTAACTATGTTTTTAGACGATTAAACGAAAGATGAAACGGGAGAGCGATTCCCAGTATACGAAGTCACCAGAAAAATAATGATTAAAAAAATGGAAACAAGTTTTAGTTTTCAATATTGATTTCAGTAATTCTGTTATTGCATTTTAATCACAGACCGGACAGAACATTGCAAGATATCGTGTACAAGATTGTACCCGGCATTTATCAAGGTAAGAGAGAAAACTATTCTTTTGCATCTTGTGGATGTGAATAAGATGGGGAGAGTAGGCCTTTGATGGGATTATTTTTTGAAACGAATAGCACAACGGGAATTAGATAACTGCCCAATAGCCTTCACTAGAATAATTACTCTTTATACGAGTTTGTACCCATCGTCTGGTCGATTTTGCTCGCATCAACTTAGCACCATCAGAGAATACTAAACGTTAAACGCGTGCCTTTGGCAATTTGAACGCTGCATATCCTGCCGCGTTATGGTAAAGTCGCCTGTCTTATTATTTATTTTTCAGAAGAAGTAAATCGACGCAAGGATTTTGAAGCAAGTGAAAAGGTTGAACAAGGTTTGTCAGAGTTTCCGTTTAGCTGGCATTTTATTTTCCTATCACAGACGCCCATTGTGCCGTTATTCTTCTTCTTCTTCTTCTTCTTCTTCTTCTTCTTCTTCTTCTTCTTCTTCTTCTTCTTCTTCTTCTTCTTCTTCTTCTTCTTCTTCTTCTTCTTCTTCTTCTTCTTTTTCTTCTTCTTCTTCTTCTTCTTCTTCTTCTTCTTCTTCTTCTTCTTCTTCTTATTATTATTATTATTATTATTATTATTATTATTTATTGGGAACCATAGGGTTTTATATTTTTTCAATGTTCGCTTCTGTTTAGAAACTGAAGAGAAAACAAAAGAAGATACAGCTCTAAATACAGAGAAGGAGAAAGACTCCCTGCCATTCGATGACCCAGTGTGTATTACTCTGGAATATTTCAGGTATGAATTATATCACTGTTTGGTTTTATTATGTTGTGCAGAAGTTCTAACAGATTTTCTTTATACTTACAGGAAAAGAAGGAACTTTATGGAAAAGGAGGTAAGAATTTTTTTTGTGACCGCTGATCATTACATACATGTATTCGATGATAAACAACGACCACGCGCTATTTTTAGAAATTAAATTAAATTTTTTATTCTTTTGTCAGTAGATACGATCAAAATATTGTTGATCGGATTAGAATCATTTCGTTGTCTTTGAAACAATGAGACTAATCGACCGCGTATATGCTGCGCATCGATGACTATTTGTTCATAGAAAACTTGGCATCTAAGTCTAATTATTAAATAAACATGTTGGATTTTTATGTTTGATTTTCGACCCCTCATTTCATTTTGTCTCCAGATTTTTCCGACTCGCTATCTGCGTTGCTCGTCTGTAGTGACTGTAGGAGTACTGAAGAAATTTCTGATTATGAAGTTTGCCATTCCGGAAACTCACAGTGTAAGAGTCAATATACTTATTTGACAGTTTAAGTACTTAAAGGTTACACGGTGGAATGGACAAATGCAAAACACGTAACAGTCCAGTAAACAAAAAAATAATTCACGGTTGCGTGGAAATAGCGTCTTATTGTAAGGTAATGCTGTCTGTTCGAAACGAAAGTGTTGGACAACAAAACAAGAACAACGACAAGAACAAATAACAGCAATGACGACAATAGCTGTACGGCACTGTCAACAACAGCAACAACTAGCGCCATCCATTGGGCAGGAGGTTAGAGTGTGGTCTCGTGTTACAGTCAACTCTGTAAGACAGAGTGTGTTGGGACCAGCTCTAACTGTCCGTTTTATGGAGGTGTCCGTCTTAAATATCGTTCAGTTACAGTAAAATGACTAAATCATTTATGCCAGAGACCAACCAAAGATGTCCCTTTGAAAGAGAGTTGACTGTGTAAGAAGTGCCAAAACTAGCCTGCGCTACGCTGTGTTGTCCGCGCGCGATGGCCGCCAAGAGCGGCGAAACCCGCGACAACGAGCAGCGTAAGCCTCCTCGCACCAGCTACGCAGGCCTGCTTGTTCTTGTTAGTTGATAGTTTCACTAACCGGTGAATTTTGGTTCACTAGCCACTCAGGTAATTTTCTTTCATTTCTCAGGTATGTATTTTTTTGATGTCTGGACAGCGATATTAACGTATTAACAGGATCTCTCTATCAAGTGGGTTAATTTTAGGGAAGTATATGGGTCGGGACCAAAACAGCTGACTGCAAAAACGAGGTGTCCGTATTAAGCTTATTTTCGAGGTTCCACTGTACGCAATATTTCACTCCTCAGAGGCGGCGGAGCGTTTTGAAACGTGGGGGGGGGGGGGGGGGAGGGCTCATCGTACACCAAGCCAAGCGCGTACCCCTACCCAAATTTCCCAAAATGTCCTTTGCGTAGTTCGTTGGCACAAGCAAACCTCTTGGCCATCTTAATATTGCCCAGTGCGACCGTAATCGATTTGTAACAATGCATAAGTATGCAGTTGTTCAGACGATCCTGCCTCATGGTGCTTCTTAGGTGGTTCTTGAGTCGTCGGAGGACAGAGTAACCTGACGTACTTTGGGCAGCGCAGTTCTTACTGCATCAGGTACGAGGTGAAGCTGATACCCTGGCCTGCCGCAGTCTATGTCAGTTCCAAAGCAAGACCTTCGCAGCTCTTCCAAGTGCTCGCTGAAGTCGTCGCTGTTTGCTGCGTCCACAAGAAGTTTCTCCACCTTAACTTGGCTTGGTTAAATCAGCTTTCTAATTGCGTTTTAACTTTGCTGCAGGCTTCATAGTATTGCACCCTATAGTAATCCGGAGGACATTCAAACCGATGAGGAGGATCGAGCTCCGCCATCAAGCCTGGCAGGGGCTCTCCTGTATCGTGGCAGCACTGGCTCGCCAGACTTACCCTCTGAAAAGGAGACTCATGACTCGTAAAATTTATTGAACTTGCCTCTGTGCGTAGTCTTGTGTAGTGATTCTTGGCTAGATTTGCAGCGGTAATAGCTTTTTGCATAGTCGTATCTTTCCCTTGCAGTACCCAAACACAGGGTCAAATTTATCGAGGCTTGATAGCACTCCGTTTGCCCTCTGTCCATACTCGTCGTGTGTGGTGTCGCTTATTTCTTCCATTGTCTGCTGAAGTACAACGTCTTCAAGAACAGCATTGAATGCTGCCGGAGTTGTTCCAAAAATCCTACAACATATTATTTCGCCCAGCGCGATCCTGATGAAACGATTTGTGAAAATATCACGAGACTGAATATTTTACCAATTGAAACCAATTTTATGCGGCATCAAAACGTGGGGGGCTGAGCCCCCTAAATTTTCGTTTGGGGGGGGGGGGGGGGGCTACAGCCCCCTGCTCCGCCGCCTCTGTTCCTGTTTCAGATAATGGCTGAATTCCCGTGTTTTTTTTCTAGACTGAAGTTATCCGCTCTGATGAAATTCTGGATGGTCACCTGACCATGAAAGAAGTGTGTCGGATATACGGCCTTTATTCCAAGGTAAGTAAAGAATGTCTTCACAACAGATGTGAGTGCAATGCAGAGAGTGAGGATGAGAGAACTATAGTAGGGGAAAAATGCTTTAGACTTCCGTGTAGATAACGTAATCGTCCTAGCGTTGATTGACAATGTCGTGAGTCCACGTGAATGTACAGCACTCGGTACGTTCTTTCAGAGAGGATGCTTGAACCAGGATTTGTAGATAATTTACACTTATCTATAAACGTGGTATGAGGAGCTAGCACTCGTACATTAATTCCATCTTAAAAAAGAAGGTTGAACGCTCATAATCCCATCTCGCCTTGTATTTGGAGATGAGCGATAGAAAAAGCTTTTTTGGGAGGCAGTTTTGGAGCCATTTTGTGGCTCCGAGAGGTTTGCCTGTTGGGGTGTTTACACTTGTCCTTACACATAATCCCTTCCTTCAAATCGTCTCTCTCACTAAGATTTTAATTGGGTGCTGGGAAGTTGAGAGCCCCTCACTGATCGACTTTCTTTTTTACTACTGATCTCCTACATGATGTACTTTGTGTACTCAACAGTACTTTTCTGGTTGACCCATTTCTTTACTGTGTATTTACTCTTACAGCCATTTGTGGATCTTCAATACGTATTCCTCGAGAAAAACGAAAGCGCGGCGCCTGTGGTAAAACCAAAGATCTTTGATGTCAAAAGAAAGCGAATCAAGAAAAAGAAAGGAAACAAAAACCTGCTGAAAAAGTGTCTCTCTCCGAACGCACTTCGCAAGTTCAAAAAGAAAGGGAAAAAGAAAGCTGTTTTGTCTTCTATTCAAGGAAGCGAAAACGCTGATAAAGTCGACATGGGACCCAGTCAAGCTCGGCCGTTTGAGAACGAAAAGAAAGAGAATCTTGTGCCCAGTTCTATTGATTTGTGCGCTAACGTGAAAAAGGAGGACCTGGGGTCTAGTCTAGAGCCGCCTTGCGATAAAGTTACCGAAGAGTCCAGTCTTCCTCAACCTTATCACAATGCTGACAGAGTGAGTGCAGTGAGTGATGCTTTACTCATGCCAAATATGGACAACGAACTTGGCAGAAATTTGAACGAAAACGAGGCCACTGTCATAAACATAAGTACTGTTAAGAGCTTTGTTGACAATGAAGTAGCGGAGGCATTACTTAACACGGATGGAATTGACAATTCATTGATGGTAACGCCAGTTGTTAATGGTTTGATTCATGAACCGTCAGACCAGACAGAGCTTGTCAAAGTAATGGATACGAGCGTTTCCGACTATGCCAGCGATATGCGTATGAATCACCTTTCTGCGGATTTAGAGTCCTCAGCGCTGCTTCACGGATTGCTACTGGAGAGTTCATAGCAGAGCAACTTATGTTGAAGTTACTGTTGTACTTTTGAAGAGCGGAAAGCTACGCTACTAGTGGTTTCTGTGAAACAAGGATGGGGATTTCTGTTGAAAAAAACTTTAACTAGAAACAGAGATCTGTTTGCCTGTTCTGTCGAGTTTTATCGCGTCCTTAATTACCATTATTCCCAACACAGTGTTGCCGTGAAGCTAAAACGGCTCAAGGACCCTAAGCTTTAAACAATGCAATGCGTCCCCAGGGCTTGCTCTGCGTAGGAGGCCGTGTCTTCCGAAGCCATTCTTTTGGAACACGTGACTTGGGGAAAAGCACTGTGTGATGACCCTCAAAATAAACGAATCTGCGTAGCCCCTTATTCGGATAGGACATCTACATTGCATCTTGCATGCAAGATTTTCAGTGTCTCGATCTTTTCTTTCTTTGAAGTCATGACACGTGACCGAAGTTCTCTCAGACATTGTACTGTAGAAAGACTATTCATTGTCCCAGAGGTTTTTTCCTTCTTCCATCTATTCAGTCGGTAGTGAGCCGCTTCGGTCGGCCTGGTAAGAAAGAGAAACGTCTGAAAGAAGTACGTAAGTGACTTCTGAATTAAATATTATTACTGGGAATAAACATGACAGTTGTCCAATCTGTACGAATGGTGATCTTTTCTTGTGTTAACCATCGGTTCAAGTAATTCGTGTTTTACACTTCCCGACTTTGTCGGGCTTTCTGGAAATTACTTTACCTAAGACTAGAATATCGGGGGAAAAAGAAAGAAAAAAGTTTTGAGGAAAAAAGGAATAAAAGGAACATTTTACAAGCTTGTCAGAGCTGTCCGACCCAAAACTGAGTTGAACCCAGGCCGGTAAGTCTCTAGCCTCCCAGACAGTCATTGTTAAGGGAGTCGTAAGGGTAATACGACTCTCCTAAACACGACTGCTTGGGAGGCTGGTCAATTTCGTGTATGATTTTCCTTCATTTTAAGAATTGGAACCCAACACTTGACTTCTTGCGTACACTTGTTTCCAATAATACACTTCTAAAAGAAATAAGACAGCACTCTCTTTTACATTACCATTTTTTATTGCAAGCATTTTACGTTATGCAATACATAATTTAGTAATACATTACAACAGTGCACGTGCTCTTTAGAGGGTTTATGACGACAAACTATTGATCGCGTCCGTTTATTGGGGTAAGGACCTGGTGACTATTGACTGAAAGCTGGTTTCCATATGGTGGTCAACGATGACCGTTGACCAGCAATGCTTGTTTCTATATGGTGACAGAGTTTTTGGCCCTCACGGAAACCACCCTGAAGGTTTACTGTTCACTGAGAACTACAACTTTATGATTCGCAAAGAACCTATAGACATTTACTATTCACTATTGCAAAGACCACGTCACATGCAGATCCAACCTCTAAAATTAATATAAGCGTACCCTAAAAGCTAAGGGTATCACATCGGGTTTGAAAGTCTACTGATTAAAACGTGCCTAATGAATTTAGTTTAAATTACGCCTTAAAAAACAAACGAGATGGTTAACAATAAAATCCACGGAGCTTGCAGGACCCGCGCATATCTAGCAGTACAAAGACACTTGGATGAACTGAAAAAAGAAAAAAAAAAAGATAAACTCCTTTGAACTACTGGCCAAAAAAAAAAAATACAGTAATAATAATTTGACATATCCAAAGTCATCTCTACATTGACGTTGTGGTAATACCAAAAAGACAGCGTACATTTAAAAAAATATAACAGAAACTTACATCATCGTACTGGAAGGTTGCCATTCCATTCTGCGACGTGTCGCGTCTTCTAAATTGATCTGAAGGCGAACATAGCAGCAGAAATTTAGTACGGGTCTTATGTACTGTAGCGGATACAGAGTCTTCTATCTTTCAGTTGGTTTGTTTTAAAAGATGTAACCACCAACAACAGTCGGGTGCAGATTCAACACGTAGCTCCATTGGATTAGATGCGTTCGCGACTCATTTGATTTTCAGTTTTCCAAGCAATTTCCAAACCTTTATGTTGTGGCAGTTACAGGCCAGAGACAAAGTTCTCTCATTTCAGCCAAATTGATTTCTGCAGATGCTCTCTCTCTCCCTCAAAAATTTCTTTAAAAAGGTTACTGCAGTTCAAATCTAAAATAAGAAATGCGGTTTTACAAATTAGCTAAAACCAGCGAAAACAACTTTTTAAAAGGGACTCATATTTTATTACAATATCCAAGACTTTACAGAAAAAGACTAACGATTACGTTCAATAACTCCCTCAAATCATACCTGTCAAAGCTTTCAGGCGCACACAACAGGCCACAAAATCGTCGAAAGTAATTCGGTTATTAGTGGAATAACGCTTTACGATGACGTTCAAGGCGTTAGGACTTAAACGATACCCTGAAGAGGAAACAATATGATAAATTTAAGGTGCAGTTGTTTATTGTCACACCGCATTGTACGGCATACAAAACAGTACAACAACAACTTCCTACTGCTTAATAATTGTAACACATTTCCTCTAATAAGCCCCAACCCCCTCCCAGGGTACTTACAATTCACTTAAGGTCTTATAATGGGGAAGCTTAATAGAGGTAGGTCAGGTAAAGTCGCACACAAGCCAAGGAGGCCCACACGGCCGGAGTTTATCCCGGTTTCTATAGCTTAAAGCAACTGAGAGTACTGCTACTCCCCCCTGGATGGGATGCTAGTCCATCACAGGGTTACCCCCAGCAGTATGTCGCTGACGCAGTAGATTCGTAAGTAACAGCAAAAGGATACAAAAGGGTAGATTAGAGAACATCGATGACAACCTTATGGTCAAAGTTTCAGCCAGTGGACTAGATGCGTATCCTAAAAGATCATGACATGATGACATCACATGACATGGGGGGCGGGGGGGGGGGGGCTTAATAGAGGGTATTAAGAGAGGGTATTAATCCTACCTCGAGGTAGGATTAATATTCATCTACGGGCTAAAACTTTAGATTTACCCTAAGGTGAAAGAACCAAAACAACAAAATATAATTTTACTGCTTAATCCCAAAATCAAATGGCAAGGACCATCACAGTCTTAAAGTCCTGTGATTTCTGCCTATGGAAGCTTGCTCTTTAACGAAACAAGAATGCACAAAATCTTACCAAAAGCAGCGAGTGCAGCGTGTAGCTCATGTGGTTCCACGGTGCCTGATCTGTCTGCATCATACTGCATAAATGTAGTCTGCAATGCAAAAGCAAGAAAATCATCATTAATAGTCATTGATATCGACTGGGTCAGATCACCCAAATTTGAGGTAATTCCAGTGCAACTTTACAGTGGTACAAAACAAATTGGATTGCTTTAAGTTAGATCCTTAGGTTTAGGAGACAGCATGGTCGACTGGTTTAGGGCGCTGGATTTCAACTCAGCCCCGGGGTTCAAATCCCGCTCTGGCCACTAGCTGGAGTTGTTTCTCGGTATCCCCAACTCAACTGCTCAGCCATGCTTGCAGACAGCCAACTGGTCAACCTCCGGCCAGTTGGGATTATTGTTATTTCTTTCTAGATATTTATGCTGTATACACGGCCCTACAAACCTATGGCTTTAACAAATACCGTGTATAAACAAAGGTTATTTATTTATATTATTTATTTAATTTACCCTGTCAAATAGCTCGTGCAAAGCGACTCTTGTGTAATGCAGAGCAGGTTGGATTGTTTCAATGTTTTCTTTAAAAAAAAACAATCCATTGAAACAATCCAAAATGTTTCCGTTTTTGGAAACCTAGTCAGGCCCATTCTAATGCCATTTGGTGTTTTTCTAGCCACCTCTCCAATTCTCAGTGCTGGATGGTCAATTGAAAAAATGTCTACCACTGAATGCAATAAACAATGTGTTTCTTCAAAACGTGGAGGGCATAAAGTTGTGAAGTGTAATGTCACCACTTTTAAAATTTCAAGTCTTAGCAGTATAATCAAATTCTCGGTACCGTTATTTAAGCGTTAACAAAAAATCTCGTACCAAGACAGACTTATCTTACGGGGGTTATGTACTTAAACATTCCCAAAGTTTGCATACAAAATCTTCAATTTTAGAGCTGGTTCACTAAATAATGAACCCTGAAAAAATTAGAGGCATTTTAAAAGGAGTGTTATAACAATTAACAAGCTTAAAGTTGCGTTAATAACTGCGAGGATCTTCTTTACATTTATTTCTTCATTCCACAGTTCAAATATATGAATTTCATATATTCATAATTTAATGCAAATACTTAATGAGTTTGCCGGTGTCACAGCGGATTTGGACCCCCCGGTCCAGATCCGCTAGCGGATATGGACCCCCCGGTCCAAATCCGCTAGCGGATATGGACCCCCTCTCGCGGATTTGGACCCCCTGAAAACAAGCGTTCCATTGAGTAAAATTGGTAAAATTGTTTTTTGGAGCTGTTAAAGAGGCAGAATAAAAATATTGAAGCAGTTTTTCTTTTCAAATAATCTTTAATGCTTAGGGTAAAAGAGAACCTACAACGCTAGTTTGTATCGATAAATTTTAAAAACTAAACTTTCTTGAAGATATCTTACAATATTTTCTACCATAACTGACTTAAAGCGAATTTATAAAGCCGTGCTAAGAAAAACAATAGTATTTGACATCAGCTTGCCGCGGTAATTGGAGGGACGGAGTAGCAAGTGTACTTTAAAAATTAGCTTTTCTTCTCACCTTTTTCTCACCTCAAATTAATTTTCTTAGAATAAATATTAACAACGGGAGTAAAAGAAAAAAAAAGATTTTAAAATCGCACCGTCTGTAAGAAATACCGCAGCGCGTGTTTCAGATACTTTTAGAAGTTCTGTGGCTTTGTTGCAGCAAAGTCTTGATGTTTTTCTTGGTGTCCTCATGACTTATACAAATTCAAAACATCATGATTGGAAAAGGTTCTGAAAAAAACATCCTGTAAAGCTGTGTAATCAAGCAAACTTTTTTTGCAGGGCGCACAATGCGATTCTCAACCAACAGGTGTTACTTTAAAACCTCTTTTGTTAAACTGCCCGTTCAAACTAGAGGTGTTACTTTAAAACCTCCTTCGTTAAACCGCCCATTCAAACTATGTTAAATTCAGTATCCTGGAAAAATAATAACAACGCGTATGAAAGAAAACAAGATATTAAAATCGTATCTTCTGTAAGAAATACCGCAACGCGTGCTTTAACTGCAACGTTTAGAGGTCTGGCTATGTGCCTAAAACGAACGGTCAATTTACTTGATCTAAAGTCTGACTCTACCTCTATTATGACTAGGTTTGCAGTATTTTGAAACCCAAACGAAAAGTTTCTTCGCCAAGATTGAAAAGTGAAATTATTTCGGTACTTTATATGCGAATAACAGCGTGGGTTTTTACAATTACATAGAGGGTCCAAATCCGCGAGGGGGGTCCAAATCCGCTAGCTGATTGGGTCCCCCGGGGATCCATAATCGCTAGCGGATTTGGACCGGGGGGTCCAAATTTGGGGGGGTCCAAATCTGCTAGGACACCGGGCCCAAATTTTCTGCAGGTCTATAATGTGGTTACAGGATTTTGATACATTAGTCAGAATTTTTCAAAATATACTTTTTGGTGATGTCCTGATAAACCTGCCACTCCCAACCTACCCCTGTGGAAGAGCTGGACTGTAATCCCTTCAAATCCCAAATCCCCACAAAAAGCAAGTCATACCAAATCAGTAGGGAGGACAGCAAACTTTGTTAATTCTGTAAATATTAGATAAAGAGGATATTACACAGTGGCGCAAAGATATGAATTTTATTTTGAGTGGTAAAAACAATATTTTATGAACGAGTGCAGCAAGTGAGTCAAATATTGTTTTTACCACGAGAAAATAAAACTCATATCTTCAAGCCGCCGTGTAATTTTCTTTTTATTCATAGACAAGAGTATTTTTGCACAAACCACAGTGAAAAAGCAGGAAATGACGTCATCGATATCCTCACTTGTGAGGATATGGAAAATACGCCACTCGAGTCCTGAGTGTAGTTCCGTGTGAACTTTACGAGTGGTCTATTTTCCACTAAGACACTCTTGTCTATGTAATAAATAATAATTATTTTCTTGACTCATGGCTCACCTTCCATTGGTTGAGTGCTCCCCATAACTCCTTAAACTCGTTAAAACCCATCTTGCCACTGAGGTCACGCTAATCAACTGTTAAGAACATCTTACAAGAAATAATATTTTAGCCACTAAGTTTGTTGGTAACATGAGGAAAACAAAACTGGCCTTCAAGTCAATAGTATTCAACATAGAGTACATCGAATGAAAACGAAATGAAGATGTGACCATCGCAGTTGTAATTGCAACTTAAGCAATTGCGAATTAAGCCCCCAAAAAAGATTTCTAGGGCTTCAATGGGAATCATACCCATGGCAGTACATCCCTGTCATCTCAAACCTTGGCTACCTCTAAACCCCTGCTATAAAGATTTGAAACCAGATTCCCTTGGATTTTATTACTATTTTTCAGTGGGTTACTATTGGTTATCTTGAGCTCAGTTACTGGTGTATCTCGAATCCTCCATTTTCTATCTAGATCTGTGACTTCTGTTGGCTCAAATCAATGTCTTTCATCTCAAACTAGAGTGATAACAGGTTGACCATGGATGAAAACAAGACATAACATTGCACAATTACAGTATTGAGTGAAACTGTTAAATTTCAAGTGACGTTGACACACACTTAGGAGTGCAAATAATGTAGTGCTCTTAAGGTAGCTGTCATTTTCGTTGATTGACTCGAAAGAAAACCCAAAGTAAATGCAATGATAAGCACAGATCACAAATCACCAGAGTAGACTCTGCAAACATCAGTCACTATTCACCAGCTGTGATTAAATACTACCAAATTTGACACCACTCCCACTACATTGAACCTGATATATCTCAAATAAATTTCCACTTCCCTTGAGTAAGAGATGGTGGGGTGTACTGCAGTAGACAGCCCAATGCCCTTACTATTCCAGTACACTGGACAAAAAAAAAATGAAACTGGCTAATTAACATACACAAACGATCCTAAAACTTTGAACAAGATCCTTGAACTCTCCTTGCTAGAAAATATGACTCTTAGCTAAGGGGTGTTTGCATGATATCAGTACAACTGTCATTTCAATACCAGAGGGCCATGACTCGTACTGATATGAGTTTCTGGACCTAAATCATGTGAACAAATTCAGAGCCACAAAGGGCTGGATTTGCTGCTGAGACTGTGTATCTATGGACAACTTTAACTTTACCATAAAACTGTGCTGTTCTTTGGGTCAGTGTTTTTTGCTGTTGTTGATCCAAGCATGAATTTTTCAAAAATCTGTCTTACCACCAATTTACAATAACAAACACAAATATTTAGACAGGATAACCAATCAGCGCAGAGAGCCTTGTTATCAAAGGAGCCCTCATCTAACTCAGGGTTCCCATTAAGTTTCTAAAATAACAGATGGCTGTTTCTTAAGTAGCCAGCTGAAATAGAACGTGAAGTAGCTGGCACCAGTTTTTCAGCATTCTGCTGGCTCTTATTGAGAACCTTGCTTAACTACAGGGAAGAAACTTTACAGTGTTTTTTTTTGTTGTTCTTCAGGGTATTCCTGACAGCAAAAAGATTTTCACAAGTGGCAAAATCAGAAAATAATACACACAGGGTCCGAAATTGCGACCAGCTGGTCGCCAATGCGACTGAAAATTGAGTGTTGGCGACCAGAATTTCAAGGCTAGTCGCCAGCAGGTGACTAACTCTAAGCATCTTGTTAATGTTTTGAGCCGCCGCTCAAGGAATTAATTTCGCTTTTGATTTTCAGCATTTCGTTTTGATTTCCAGCAGAAGCTTACCCCTTGTCTTGTCGAATAATCTCTAATCAACCATCTCCATAAAAAATAATTTAGATCAAAAACGAAGGTAAGATTCCTGTTAAATGACCTCCACAACAGTTGTAATCCACGCACTGTAATCGACATTTAGCGGCCGCCATGTTTTCAGCGGTTTCATCTGACGGCTATACCGTGGGCGCATTGCATAATCACGTGCTTTCCTTTCGCCATTGAATATTCAACGAAACGTCATGTTTCCTGGCGTTCTACAAGTTTTTGAGAACGCTTTACAGTCAGAAGAGGTGCCGTTATGTTCAGTCTTCAAACTAAGAGAGCTATCTATTTAACAAAAACTCCTTTTCAACTAAAATGTAAGCTACACGATCATTTAATGCCTTTTTTACATGACAGTCTGACTCTTGGCGATCGCTCACGAGTAAGATGTTTTAAGTGAAGAAACGTCTTTAACAACTTCGTGTGTTTGTGTTTCGTTGTGAAGCAAAAGTTTTACGCACACTTGTTGGCGACCAGAATTTTCAATCTGGCGACAGAAAAAAAAATTTCAGTCGCCACTTGACACCTACATAAAAAAGTTAATTTCGGACCCTGACACATGACTTTACAACAGTTCTGCCTTTGTGCAGTCTTAAGCCAAACAACAAGTTACATTTTTTGCTTACTTCACATTCATGAGGACATACACAGGGCAGACTTTACGAGCGTTACTCCCGGAGGAGGGGGTACCCCCTATAGTGTGCTATATGGGGAGGCTCCGCCCAAAAGGGGGGGTGCCTTTTTCAAGCTCGCAGTATACTAAAGGGTAGGGAAAATTGCCACTTTAGTATACGAATGGATCACAAAATCAGCTGCAAAGTGGAAGAGATGGTGGCTAAAGCAAAGTATATCAAAGGGTGCCACATTTTGGCAGAAATGACTACGCAACTGAATCAGAATGACTGAATACCCGGGAAAAACGTGGCGATTATAGGAAATTCTTAACTACTGTTTTGGCTTATCCTTGAGGTATAAGAAATTGGTGCAATTTTGCTCTAGGTATATGAAATGGGTACCATTTTGGTAAAAATTAGTATATTAAAGGGTAAGGGTTTGAACCTCCGGGCGGAGCCTCTCCGTATAAAATTTCCGGGGTGTTACTGAGTTAGTATTCAAGGATACATCCAACATTGTTATCATGATCCTGTCACAAAAAAAATATATATATATCTATATATATATATTAAATAAAAAATAATGATAATCTGTAATGACTTTAAATTAATTTTTGGAGAGAAGACTCTATAATATTAACTATCATAAAGTAAGGTGGCCATTAAAAAACCACACAGCTTAAGGTTACTCCGGACCTTCGCGCGTGTCCTCGGGGAAAAAATTCATATGCGCGCCGTTTTAAAGGAAAACACGGCAAACTATATATCGTTGGAAAGCTTAATAAATGTAGATTTCGAGAAAAAATTATAAATTGCCAGTTTCTTCAATTCCGCAAAACAAAATCGCAAACAACCATGAAAATGACCATGTGTCATTCAATTGAATTAATAGGGTATCAAATTCAAGCGCATTGGCAAAATAAGTGCACAGAGCTAATCACAAAGGATCAATCATCAAAAGTGTGTCAGCATATTTCACTATTCTGACTGGTTATTTTTTAATTAATTTGTCAAGTTCAAGCAGCAAAGAATTGCGCGATGGGCATTGCATTGAAGATCACCATGGGTGAAATATTATAAATTTCAAAAATCCCCGACACACTTTTGTTTCACAACATCTAAGGAATGTTCAGGCCAAATTTCACAGAAATCTGCCGAATGTTGGTACCCTATTACAGGGTTCTCAGTAGAAGCCGGCAGCCGGCGGAATTCCGCCGGCTGTGAAGACAAATGTAGCCGCCTGTGCCTTGGCTACGAAATTTTGAAATTTGCCTTTGTGAACTTAATAAAATGATAACCTGTATTACAGATATAAAATATAGCTTGAATGGGTTTCCCAGCAAAATGGAGTGTCTTTGCATGATGCCTGATGCGCTCTTAAGGTTCGGCAACATACGTGTGTAGGTCACGAAAAAGATAAAATTCTGGTGTTTATCTAAGTAGGCGTTGATCTTGAGCTGTCAAAGATGTTGCTTACCGGTAATCTCAGCGAATTACTCAATAGTTTCTTGTACACACGGCAAACTTTTCAGAGCAAGTTTACCAGTTCTTCTAGTTGAGATATCTCTAAACGAGAAAAATTAATCTCTGGCTATTTTCCGCCATCGGCAAAGAGGAACAAAGCCGAAGAAGCCAGTTCACGCGTCGGTAAATCAGGTAAGTTATATTCTTGTAAACAAAGGACGGATTATAATGTTGAAAGATTAACGCAATTGTACTCTTGAATATTATTACGATCGATTTCGATATATTCTTATTCCTCGTTCGAACTCAACAAACTCCTTCCTCGTACAAAGCTGTAAAGTATAGATTTTAACAATATTTTATCGCTGTTTTTTGTATCGTCTCAAAATGGACCACACATTTATGCAAATTTCTTTCGCATCGCATGTGCGTGCACTGAGGCATGACGCGGGATTTATACTGTTTCCTTTCTTGGTAATTAAAGCCAAGATTGTTCTTAATTTCTATGACGTGACACAAATGGAAAAGAAACGCGAAATATTTACGAATTTAAAGCTGCTTTCAAACGAAAACAGATTTATCGTAAGTAGCAATTTTTTAGGCGTTAGAGAATAACAGCGCGCTAATTAAATTAAGTGGGAAAGATAAATGAAATTTTGATTTGTAAAGTTTTTGTTGGAATGCAGCGTTCGATGAATGCCAAAGTAAAAGAACATTTACAAGTTTACAATAAATTTCAACAATTTATTTATAAAGTTTACGTTTTTGTGGCATTATTAGGAGAATCATCTAGTACATCTGAGGTACAGGTCTCTTCAGAAAATTATGCAACTGTGAACTTTACGGAAGAAACATTAATTGTACCTGATTATCTCATTTTCTGCCTATAAACGAGTCACTTTTGGTTAGAAAACTTAATGGTCTAAATACAACAATTTATATCCAAAAATGCAGGAAATCGCATCTTTGCAAGCATAAATTTCAAAAAATTTCCGGGGGGGCATGCCCTCGGACCCCCCTAGCAGTTCGGCCCTCCGGGCCTCACCTACGGCCCTTCGGGCCTCGTCAGTAGCCGCCTATTAACATTTCTAGGCCGCCTGTACCAAAATCTACTGAGAACCCTGCTATTAATTCATTTGTTTAATTGAATGAAACATGGTCATTTTGGCAGTCATTTTTACAACTTTCTTTTGTGGAATTAAAAAAACTGGCACTTCATATTTTTTTCCAAAATCTACATTTATTAAGCTTTCCAACGATATATAGTGTGCCATGCTTTCCTTTAAAATGGCGTGCATATGAATTTTTTCCCGGAGGACACGGGTGGACACCCGTGAAGGTCCGGAGTAACCTTAAAGTCTGAGAAGTCAAGAGGAACGAGAGTGTTGATGTAGACTGAGGTCATTACTGTTGTGGATGTACTAAAAATGTGGTTCCTGATGTACCATAAATTACTACTGGTGAAGTATTTTCTATCTCTGGAAGGAGCTATGAGTAACAGTAAAATAATACTAGTGTTAAACATAAGTTGGCCCATGGCTCAGCTGTGCTTTTCAGTACCCTTTTAAATCTACAAATCAAAACCCCCAAAATGGTTGCATTTCACACTAATGTCTATCATAAATAAACTACAACCACCCCTGATGGACAAAAGATATTGTGCAGAGCTTTGCATTTTGCACCTCAAAATTTGTCCTCAGACAATTTCTTTGAGGCTTCACCATTAAAATACTTCCAATACTTTGCATGAAGCAAAGATTTATGGTTTGCATGTGATGAAGGAAAAAGCAGTTTTGCAAAAGCTTAATGCAACCATTGTTTGAGTTTTCAATTTTAAGTTGAGGTCATGTGCTATCAAAAAGTGCAGCAAAATTAAGTTTCAAGTAAGCTGAACAAACAGTCATCAAATGAATGCATGTCTACTAACCTGCAAGTCTCCAAGTTGAATGCTGAGAAATGACAAAGAAAAAAAACAGAAAAATTGAAAATGAAATGTAACATATAAAAACAGTATAACCCTGACAGTGCTCTGAGCTTAAGCTTTTCCTTATTCACTGGTGAGAGTTGTTAGATATACTGTAAAATTTTAGTAGACACACATTGTGCAATATTACATCAAATGGTATTACATCAAATGGTGAAACCAGTGATCATAAGTTGAAACCAATAATTGAACCAAGATGTATGCTGTTCTTTCATATACATGTGCACATAAAATTAAGCTAAACAGGAAAAGAAGCCTCCTGCAACTACAAATACAATATTGTATAGGAAGGAAACTGATACTCGATAATTTTCTGTTTATAAGATCAAACTTTTCATTTTATTTTTAAAAAGAAACAATGTTAATGCCACTTCACTTTAAAGTTCCCACTCAGAATGGCAAAAAAAAAAAAAAAACTGTCTGGAGCACTGCTTGAACTACAATACATGATCCCAGCTTGGTGATAATACAATCTGTAAGACCACATCTTATCATTCTGGCCACTTGTTGCCGAAACAAGAGCCAACACATGTACACCTATACCTGCACATCAAGCTCTGTGTTCTACTTACGATGATAACTTCCAGAGATGCCTGAGCTTGTTAAACAACTTTGCAGTTCCTTGGCATCAATTTGCTGATCCTTGAAGGGAATCAAATTTTTAATTCAAACAATTCTAGTAATGAGTGAGCAAGTCAAGGATGGTATTAACAGGGAAACTGTGCATTGCGAGACTTAAAAATCTAAAAATGCATTTCAGCTACATCTCAGTGCATCCCGCAGACACACACTTGTACACAAGATGATAATGTACCTTATATATTATATTAAGCCATTTAGATAAGACATAGCACAAGTCCTTTGTGAGAGACTAAAGTACATGTACCTTGAACCATCTAGTATTGTAGAAAAAATAGGGCAATTTAAGTCACAAACAAGGGTGTTAGTTTCTAATTAAAGAAACTGAGGTGCTGCATCAGTGGGGAAGTGAAACACAAAACTTTTGGATTTATCAACTGAGTTGATAACGAAAATTGGCTGCCGTAAACAGAATGAAAGCTGACATTTCGAGTGTTAGCCCTTTGTCAGAGTGAATCAATGTTATTTTTTTTTGGAGGGGGCCCTACAATTTTGGGGGTGTGTGTTGGGAGGCTCTGGAAAAATCAGATGACTAATAAAAAGGCTCACACCTTTTTTTACCATCAGTACCAATTATTTTCTTTTTCCTTAATACTGTTGCATTAGTCTAGCTTAATATCTTAGCAAATTGTAATCCCTTCAAATTAATTATTAGTAATTTCTTTTTATTACTGAATGCCCTAATTAGCATGTACTATTTGTGGGTGGTTATGTAATTCTGTAATGTAAACTGTATGTTGTAATATATAGATTTAGCCAAGCCTAAAAGCGGAGCCCCCCTTTTTGTTTTGTCTGTTTTTTGCTTTAGTTTTTTGTTTTGTTTTGTTTTTGCTGGCAGTTATTAATTTGTGAAAATACTCTCATCCAAGTCGTTTTATTAAAAAAAAAAAAAACAAAGAAAAAAAAGAAAAAAATTGTTGCTCCCGCTGAATGTTAAACCCGGGTCATCGGCATGAGATGCCGGTAACTAGTCCACTAGGCCATGGGCGTTTGACATTGTTTACGTGGTTAATTTTAATACTTATTTCTTTCTTCGTGACAAGCTGCCTATCAGCATGAAAATGCTGGTGTTTTTCCCAGCAAAATGTGTTTGAAACGCCGTAAAAACCATGGTTGTGGACAGAAAAAACCAAAAAGCACTAGCTCTGCTATATTTGGCGTCGAAACCGCTGCGAAAAGCTGCGAACTCAAGCGGTGTGCCGACCGAGTTTGAACAGAACCGACGAGGCAAATTTGAACTTTTTGCCTGAACTTTATCGCCAAATTTCTTTCGCCTAGATTCAACTTTTCCCCTTCCACCAAAAAGACAACTGAGTGTTCTTTCGAACTTTTTTTTTCCATTAACAAATTTGTTTTTGACTTTTGTTGTCTTTGCTTGTTTTGCTACAACGCGGGTCAACATGCGATTTCGCGCCGAAAACACACGGGATTCAGCACAGGGTTATATCCAGTGTAGGAAGTGTATTGGTAGCCCTGTGGTACGGACGGACGGACGTACGGACGTACGGATGTACGGACGGACGGTCACGTGACTACTACGTCACTACCATAATTTTTTGGCTTGATAGATTACCAAATTTCCTTAGCAATGGAGCTCCGCTGACGCGCTAGCGCGCTGGCTCCGCTATAATAGACTTGACTGCAATGACCTGATGCTACACTTTATTTAAATAATTATCATGTAATCATGACAATTACCCTTATTTTCACTACACTGACATATATATATCACTCCAAAGCAGGTGTGGGTCTAAGCAAAGAACCTAAAAAGTACTTAACAGTGGATAAAGTGAGTGAAAACACAAAAATTAAAAAATGGCATGACAGTATCACTTCCAAGATTCCTGATTATTTCACATAACTGTCCTGTCTTCAAATTCAGTTTTGCTAACTCTGTACACTGAACAGATTGAAGTACCTGTACCTTAAAAGGCTACTAAGAGCTTATAACTCCAACTTGCAAATTTGCTGGTCATACAGATTAATCCAATCAAAATTTGAGTATCGGATTGAGTTTTGTTTTGAATATTTTCTTCATTTGACAAAGTGGATTATCAAGACAAATAATGACAGCAATATTGCAATCATCAAGTTCTCTTTCTACTCTTTGAGGAAACACTCGACTGCTGTTCTGACTTTATTAGAAAGTGACTTATAACTGTGAATTTATGGTAGGTATGTCCTGCATTGATTCTGCTAGCTGTTGGACACATTGTATATGCTGTGCTTCAAAATTTTTCTTCGGTTTAAAATTTTTTAAAGCGGTTTTAGTTAATTTTTATTTTCCTTTGTCTTAGATTAAGGTAATGCATCTGAGGCAAAGGAAAATAATTATAAATTAAGCTGGTTTAAAAAATTTTAAACCAAAGAAAATTTGAACACCAACATATTATATAGGTAGGTGTACCTGATTCCTTCCTGTGTGGTCTTTGCAAATAAAAATCTACAGTGTTTTCAAAGATCCAAACACCGATTAATTCTTCATCCACAGAGACAGTGCAAAACTTGGTTAAGAGCCCCTCAAAACTTGCCTAATACACTTTGAACGATTCTACTTTTGATTGCTTTGTGGGCTTGTTGCTGAGAAGTTACATTAACACCACTGTTTATGCAATGCCAGTACTTACCCCTATAGTTCTCAGTTGCTATAGCAACTGCAAACTAAAAATGGATATCACTCACACTGTACATTTGTGGGGATACATGTGGTACTATTAAATTCAAGACTCTTCTTAAACATGACAAAAGGAAGAGTTTGTAGTAATTAAAGGAAATGAACAAAGATCCTATTAAATTTCCCCCGGCCACGTGTACAGCCTTGAAAAGGAAATCACAGATTAACACTGAGGAGCAAAGAGAAATCTTAGACCCCGGCAGAATTTGAAAAGGAGAGCGTTTTATTTACTGCTGTGACATTACATCCAAATTGCCACATGTATAGCCGTGAGGGTAAAACACGTAACATGACAAATCACAAGGCAGTAATGTGTTTTACACCGTCCTTTTGCCCATCATTAGCAGAAAATAACCTTTCATTTCTGTTTAGAAAAATTCAATAACATTTGCGGAATTTCATTTTTGCAAAGGAATCTTCATTTTAGTCATTTGTTGCTTCATTAGTGTGGAAAACACGTGAAGTGAAATACAATATTAATAGCGATTTGAGATTTTCACTTTCATGTTGTGTATACTCTTTTAGCATCTTGCAATGTCATTTACATGTGCATGTACATGTGCATTGTAGGGAATTTTGTTAATTATTATCACAAAAATCTTGGTAAATCTCTCTCTTTTTAACATCGTGACTAAGGTTCGCGTGACACGTAATTCACAACAATGCCACTGGCAACTGAATTCCTGTTTATGCTTAACTTCAGCCACGAATTCTTCTGTAACACCTACATGTATACATGTTTGTACCCAGTTCTTTCCTGGACTTCATTTGGCACTCACTTCCTCCTTGTAGCATGTCTACAATTTAACATTTAAAGATAAAGACCACTGTTGTTTGTTCATCTACAGTGTACATACACATGTTTGGTGTTTCTGTTCGTTCAAAATACACTGCAAAATGAATTTATAACCACTGGAATTTTAAATGAAATTCCCTAAATTTTAACGATGTTCCAATACGTGCCACTGATCATTAAAAGATGCTATGGACTATATACAACATGAAAATGGAAATCTTAAAATGTTATTGAATTTTACTTCACAGGTTTTCCTCACTAATGAAGCCATAATTAGCTAAAACGAAAATTCCCTAACGAAAATAAAAATTCCAAAACGAAAATTCCCTAACAAAAATGAAATTCCATAAATGCTGAATTTTTATAAATTAAAATGAAAATGTATTTTTTGCTAATGAAGGGCAAATTTTTTCTTCTGGCACTCACAATATGCTAAACTGCATCCCTAAAAGTTTTAAGCTGTGCATCTAACATTACTGTCATGCATACACCCACAAATCGAGAACTGGAAGCGCAAGTGGTCTCAAAGCCAAAAATGAACTTTGAGCCCTGTATTACATACAAAACACCCAAAAGGTCAAAATGATTAACAGCTGTGAAATCACAAATCAATTTCAAACACTCACAGGTCCAGCAACAGCTGAAAAATAATTATACAGAGGGTCCGCCTGCATTGCTCCTGGATAACCTGGGTAGCCTGGAAAGCCCTGTAGAAAGGAAAATTATATTGAAGAGCCTACCAAGTAAAAAATATGTTAAGCATATTTGAAAGGCCTTTCAAAATAAAGAAGGATGATGGTGAACCACAGAGTTACCCCAAACATTTATTGAGTGATGACACCAGGATAAACAGTGATTAAACAGCAACAATAATTGATGACAGAAGAAGCTTATTTATTAAAATCAAAAAGTACATTACGTTGGTTTAATTCTAAGAATTGTTGTCAGTCTGCTTCTTTCAAGCAAGGGGTTAGTCTCTAAAGAAACAGTGGTGCTGCATCGGTGGGGACATGAAACACAAAATTTTGGATTTATCAACTGAGTTGATAAGGTAAATTGGCCACTGTAAAGAGATTGAAAGCTGACGTTTCGAGCATTAGCCCTTCGTCAGAGCAAATATGGATTTGGATTTGAGAGCGGATTCGCTTTAACAAAGGGCTAACGCTCGAAACATCAGCTTTCAATCTCTTTACTGTGGCCAATTTACCTTACAACCCCCTTCATAAATCCAAAATTTTGTGCCTCTTTCAAGACCATGTGCAGGCTATAATTGAAGGGCCCGGTGGAAAAAGGGCGTAAGTGACGATTTGTGGTTAAAATCGAAATTGCTCCTATTTAGCTGAACATTGGCACACAGGCTGGTTTTCATGTGAGGAACGCTGTTGCGCACTTATTTCTTGACCTGAGATCTAAAATTTGAAGAATTAGCGTATTACTTTTGCGTGAAAAGTGTTGTTGAACTGAACTCGCTCAAGTGATGCGTGAAAGATTTCTTTTGTTCTCTGCCTGAACTAAAACAAAGGAATTCAACCTAGAATCCGCGGTCCTGTTGTTTTCTTTGTGTCAGTTTTAAGCAAAAGTAATACGCTAATTCTTCAAATTTTAGATCTCAGGTCAAAAAATAAGTGCGCAACGGCGTTCCTCACGTGAAAACCAGCCTGTGTGCCAATGTTCAGCTAAATAGGAGCAATTTCGATTTTTAACTTCAAATCGTCACTTACGCCCTTTTTCCACCGGGCCCTTCAATTACAGACTATAAATGGCTACTATTTCTGTGGAAAATTTAATGCTCTCTCTAAGTGATCACATTGCTCTGGTGAAAGGACTGGCAACCACAGTAGTCAATGTTTTGACAAGATTTTTGCATCAGTTACTGATACCCTAATGAGCATTACCCGGTAATTTTCTGACCTGCAAAATTTTGATTTGTGCTAAAAGAAAAGAAAGAAAAATAACGATATTTCGCTGCAATTTAAGGTTCAACTTTAGGGCCCTTGGAATGGATAAAATTTTGGGCCAAGAAAAGTTGATCAATAATCCATGCATTTTAACCCTGGATGTTGTTGCCATAGAGAGCAGTGGTAATTATCTTGGCAAGTGTTAATAATGAACTTGTTACTTGTACGTTACTCAGAATTGCAGCCTGCATTATAAAAGTGCGTCTCAGCGGGTTTTATATTTTTTGTCATGACAGGGCTCCACAAATTAGTCCCGTCCTGTAATGATGACGTCAGGAAAGTACTTCTTCTGCTCACTTCTCCGATGGGCAAACCATCCATTGACTTAGAGTACAAGCTTGCCAACTTGAATTATTTTACCACATTATAAATTACATGTAAGCTTATATTCACTATTCAAGAGAGATAAAGATCACATGTCAAACACCACGAATACATTTTAGATTTCATAAACCTGTCACAGTGCATGATTTTTTTTTGTGTTTTCCTTGTGGATTGATAACAGATTTTGCGATTTTTAATAAATATAATAATAATAATAGTCTTTATTGCCAAAAGATAAAAGTACATATCTTTTGTTACATTCTAGTTGCCTATACACCTTAAACCTAGGGCAAGCAACATTTGAGTGTTCTTTGCTGATGACCGTCGGCTCTAAGGTGCGGGATTGCAGAAAAACGCCTCACTTTCATTTGCATCTCATTGGATAACAAAACAGCACATTATTTTGTTATATGCCTCGTTCTTTTAAAGGTTTTCCTGGAGGCTAAAGTGACCCTTTTCAAATCGGTTCACTTTTAAGCAGTTTGAAGTTTATCACAAAATATGTTTGTTTCCAAATTTTCAGTTCAAAGGAATTTGCATTTAGCGAGATACAAGCAACTGACGTTACGTCTCCAAAGCAAATTTTGCGGGAAAATTGCCACAACAAACGGCTCAAATTGCAATTGCGGTTTACGAAAACATTCCCCACGGTAAGCGAATTTGACAGTTCACGCGATCTCCAGTTTCAATCATGAAATTATGACATGTCATAGACTCTTCGCTTGGTGTGTCTTATTCACGCTAATTTAAATGGAAGATTACAATTTACCTTTCTCTTATTAAATACCATAGTTTTTCAACGGTAAAAGCATAATGAAGTGTATTTTCTTGTATGAAGACGGAGCAGTGCAAGCTTCGTTACATGACATTGAAATACTAGCCACGGTCTGGAGTTATCGAATACAACTTCTTCTTACAGGTCGCCGAAATCGTAATCTTGTCCTTTGCAAAATACAGTTAGTGTTCACAAATGTCTGTGGAAGCTTCATTTCATCATAAAAAGCCAAGGTTTCCGTTCTATTTCCTAGAATAACTGATATTTGCAACAACGCGAATCAAGTAAATCTGTCAACGTTGCGCTCCATGAGATCGGTTGCCAAGGAAAGGTGTCATTGTTTATGCTGGCGCATCTGATTGGTTTTGCGGGAAAATAGACTCTCTTTATAAGGGCAGAAAGACCTTATATAGAACAAATTTTTGTTATTTACCGCTGGAATTACGCATTGCTGGCTTGAAAAACATGGCGGCAAGGCAGAACTCACGCAAGGATCGATAGGGGAAGAATTTGAGAAAAATTATGGCGTGTTTTGAACAATTTGGAGACGCTTGTGACACAAACATGCACTCATTGTAGATAGAATATCTCCTGAACATGAATATATGAAATTCATATATTTGAACTGCGGATAAAGATAGAATTATTATTTATATGTAGATCATCGCAGTAAAGGTGTTTCAACCTAAGCAGTTGAAAAGAAGAAACCTGAAAATTCTTCTTTTCAACCGCTTAGGTTGAAACACCTTAACTGCGATGATCTACATATAATTCTAGAATATCTCCTGTATGACTTATCGTTGTGCTACCAAACTTGGGAGGCTTAAAATACGTATAATTATGAAAGTTTGTAATAGACTACGTCATAAGGTGTTCGATGCTGCTTGCGTGACAAGGTAATATATTCACTACAAATCACCATTTTTGTTCCTAAAATTGTTACTTTTTAACTTCCTGTGACATACTCCAGTACAAAGGTTTGTTATTGTGTATTATGTGTTTGAACAAATTCTTGCTACATATGTTCAAACTCCCTTTCAGTTATGACCAATTAATATTAAAATGGCAGTCTCAGTGGCACCCTTAAATTCCGCAAATTCCACAAATTCCTTCCATTAAATAATAAAACTGTTCAGATTTTCAGAATCCTCATAAAATATTCTATAAGCAGTGGTAATTTCGTAGCTTTTGAGTTGATATTTGTCCTATTTTGATCTCAGCGAAAAGGGGCTGAAAATCACCAAATTAGCCTCCAGGAATACCTTAAACGCTGAATTACTTTTCCGCTTTTTGTCAAGCCATATGCATGAGCAGTACGTACACTGACTTTCATGTAGTAGTGTCGTTAATTTTTCAATTGACAGCAAGCAAGGACTGTCAAATTATCAAATTGTGTAAATTGGCACTATTCTTCAATCAAATACCGCAGTGACAAGAAACATTTCGTACATCAGGCGATCATCGATATCCTTGGTATCACTGATTCAAAATGGCGCCCACGTTCGTGCAGAGATCTGCGCCCATCTCTAAACTTCCTTCCCAAGGAACAGTGAACTCGCTTGTCACTTACCCCTCCATAACCACCAGGTGGTGGAGCACCATATCCAGGATAAGCCATACCTGCTTCAATATACCTGCTTCAATAAATCCAAAAGAAAACTGCGGAAATGAAAGGACCTTCGAGCAAACGCTCAACTACGTAACCTGGCCTTACATGGCCCATCCCACGAAATCGGTTTCTTTGCGTTACTTTCACGTCACGCTTGCAAAATCTAAAGGAAAGCCACAAATCTAATAAGTTGGGGCATGGAAAGATAGAAATTTAACAGGTCCAAGGTTTTCTTTTAACTACTTCTTAACGTTCAAGTAAAAACCGAGAAGAAGAAAAGGAAACGCCATGGGACGAAACGGACTCTGAATATCTAGTGTGCCGAGTGAAAATATTTTTCTGTGGCCACGGAAGCGCACACGTACCATTATACAACCGAGGAAAATGACCTGGTCTTTGTCACTTTTGGATTTTTTTTCTTGATTGCAAAAATCTTTGTTTACGAAAAGTTTGATTGTGCAGGGCGATGCGTCCGACGGCGGAAATTACAACGCTGAATTTACAATAACCGCACAGGCAAGTTGGCGATCTGGCATAGGAGATCTTCATTGAACTTATTAAACGTACATAAACTCACCAACGTTTCTGGGTGATTATCTTAGTCCTTTTGCTTCTGGATGTCCCTCTTTATGCGCGCTAGAACTGTACTATAAATAGGTACTAAACGAAGCGTGACAATAATAAGCGTGACAGGTGACATACCGCTGAGTATAAGCCGCTGACTGGCTTTTTAGTTTATTGGCCTTTTTCGACCGTGGGACTCAGAGGAGGCGGACTTCATTCTTCAGGGACTTCAGGTAAGGAGGTATATAAGTAGCATTATCCATGTTTTGCGAGATTGCAAAATTGGACAAGATTTTTTTGTTTGTCTGATCGATCCAAGCAGTCTACATAGGATGAGGATGAACAATCGAGCGTCAACATGTTTAGTTACTTCAATGGAGAGAATTCAATTTCGACGCCGTAATATTTTTACGGTTACTGTCTATTAAAAGACAATCAGTCGAGTCCCGCAGTCATGTTAAGTTAGTCCCACGCTTTTTGAAGGGAAAAGAAATATGCGTGCGCAATCTTGCTCATTGGCTCTACAACCTTGCAGAATTTTTCGGTTCGCAGTGTCCACACCACATACATTAGACTTCGTGCAAAATTTACATATTTTAACGTCTATGTAAATTTTGTACAAAGTCTATCTCGATCTGGCGAAGCTGCTAGAGAACCGGAGTCATTTACAGTAAATGGTTGTACGAGTAACAAATTAGTCTTTTTTTAAAAAATGTACAGATAATATTAAGCTTTTTATATGCTGCTAACGTGGAAAGAACATTGTAGATGTCGAAATGGTTTAGGGTAAAATTCATCCGTCTTTCTCCCTGGGGCTGTGCTGTATGTCGCAATAAACCGAAATAGTATATGATGTTAGCATGTAGCGAGGTGGGACACAGTAGTCCTGCTGTTTTGTATTAATTTGCAATTTGGCAATCGGGCGATCGTCACGCTATCCTACAATCTTGCTTGTTTTAAATGAAGTTTATGCTTTGCTTCCTTTCGTTATTTCTGGTGATTCTGCGTTCTGAATTGCAGCGAAAGGTCAAGTACTGGCTTAATCTGAGAAGCCAGAAAGAAATACGGTGCAAACTCACTATGCGACCACCTCTCTTATCATTGTCTTATGCAATCGTTATGAGGGCCAAATGGAAAAGTAGACTGGATTCTGGACTGGACTTTGGACTGGACTCTGGACTGACTTTGATTGACTTGTAAAAATAAGAAATAGACTTAATATTTCACTAACCAGTTTAAAATAATTAAAAATAAAGTTATTTTAAATCACTTAAATCATACCAAACAAGTTAGGGATGGGGAAGGAAGATTTTCTTCTGCATGAATTTTTTTTCGTGACTGAGAGCTTTGTATGAATTTCATTTCACTAGTTTGCAATAAATTTTTTGCTTTGTGCCGCTATGCACGATTTTTATTCCTCGAAATTTTGCGCGCACTTGTCTAACGCAACTGTAGCTGATGGGCTTCGGAACTTATGAGGTCTCCATGAATCAATCTCCAGCCTTGTCTTCATTTCATTAGAGAAAAAACATGACTGTCTTTAAAGACCAAGTTTATCCTTAAGAACGTTGTCATGGGCCTGAACAAATAATGTCTCTCTATGTGTCGGTGGGGTAAAAGATGAGTAGTGGGGTGCCTGCTTACCGGTATTGACACATTCAGTGAGGGGATGAAAATACATATCGGTCCCCTTAGTCAATTTCTTTTGCCCATCCTGAGTGTCATGTTGTTTCTCTAGTGAAATGAAGACAAGGCTGGAGATTGATACAGGAAGACCTCATAAGTTCAAAGCCCATCAGTTACAGTTGTGTTAGACAAGCACGTGCAAAATTTAGAGAATTGAAAATCGTGCATAGTGGCACGAAGCAAAAACTTTATTGCAAACTAGTGAAATGAAATTCATAAAAAGCTTTCAATCATGAAAAAAAATTTATGCAGAAAAAATCTTCCTCTCCCCCGAAAAAAAAAAAAAAACTTGTTTGGTATGATTTTAAGTGTCTTCAACTTGAATGACACTGTACAAATTAATCTGGGAAAAGCTAAATCAAAAGATTTTTACAAATTACTTAATGACAAAACCCATACAGACAATCAAACTGGTGCCAAACAGTGGAGTAAAAGTCTCTCTCTAAACGAAGATTCCTGGTGTAGGATCTTTGAGTCGCTGAAAAATGTTTGTAAGGAAAATAAACTCAAAGAGTTTCACTTCAAGTTCATACATAGAATTATAGCAACGAAGAGAGAATTATTCAAATTTGGTATCAAGGAGGTTGATGAATGCATATACTGCGGACAGAACGATTCCACTGACCACACATTTATTGAATGCTCTTTTACGAAGGCATTTGTAAAAGACATTTTGCAATGGTTTAACGCAACAAACGCGTGTCAGATCACCCCAACAACAGAAGAAATGTTATTTGGTGTAATCTCTGATTTACACGATAGAAAAATAACGAAGAAATTTAACTATACCACCCTCTTTATGTGCCACTATCTATATTCAAGTAAGTTAAACAACAAAGCCATCTCCCTCCAAGAGTTTACTACTCAACTCAAAAATAAATGCTGTATTGAGAATAATTGCTGAACATTGCCAAAATGGGAACTACCATGCATCCTCCTTTTGGTTTCTTATTTAGCTTTAAGTAAGAATATATTGTAAATACTGTAAAATACTCAGTGTAAAATTTCCTGGACAAAATATAATTAAAAAAAAAAAGATTTTAAGTGATTTAAAATTTTACTTTATTTTTAATTATTAACTGGTTAGTGAAATATTAAGTCTATTTCATATTTTTACAAGTCAGTAAAAGTCAGTCCAGAGTCCAGTCCAGTGTCCAGTCCAAAGTCCAGTCCAGAATCCAGTCTGGCTTTTCCATTTGGCCCTTTATGAGCCGATGGTTTGAAATTTTCTGTTGTTTTGAACTCCAGCAGGAGTCTTCTTGACATATGATTCGATCTCGCTACGGATGCATCTTGGTTATTATCAGATATTTTGCGATGCCCAGAATTCTTCTGCGATGCCAGCGCCATAGACGGTTTATTTGCCACTGCAAGTGGCTAGTCATTAGATGTAATGCACCTATTAATGGTTTGCCCCAGGATGGGGGGTGCAGGCAACCCCAGGGGAATTTGACATTTTCAGGTTTTCGAATGTCAATTTCCCCACCCTTGGGTCTCCATTAAGAGTCAAATCCCTACCCCTGCGGATCACAGACCTTGAATAGTAAGGTCGACGAACTCAGGCACTCACAACACGTTATTGCAGAGCTTAGCAACTCCAGAAGATATTCTGGTGATAAATGGTACCACCAACTTTGTGCATTTCCCCACATTTTCCCAAATGGAGAGGGCATATTCTAGCTTTTCAAATTGTACACTTCCATTTAAGGGCCCATTACAGTATCTTTTGAGGCCGTTGCTAGGCAAAAATGAGTTTGCTGTAACTCAACACATGTACGCTTTCATTCGACCAAATTTGGACAACATTCATTGAGGGCAAGTATGGTTCAGTTTATGACGTCGTTGGACCACGCCCAATGTCACGTGATCAGAAACAGAAAAATGCGTTTTTAATTTAAGACTTACCTTTTTGTCCATAATTTCTTGTACCATAATATTTCATAAGCCGTCTTGAAGAAATTTAAGCATGCGTTTTGGCTTACGAAGAAAAATAAACAAAATAAGAATGAAAAATGTGCTTCTTTGACCACTCTTTTGGGTATAATTTTTTTGTTTTCGGTTTTTTCGCAAAAAAGGATGCTAAAATTTCGAGAGAAAAAAGATGTTTTTTCGAATTCTTTTAAAATGCAGCAGCTACGTTTACTTCTCGACGAGAAAAGTACATTTTTCGCGGCACCGGAAGTGACGCTCGTTTTTTCAATGGCCAGGTGCCTAAGGGTTAAATGGCTAGGTCGCTAAGGCGATAGTTTTCCCATTCTTGGCATCGTGGACGGTAGCTCAGCTGTTGTTGGAATAATGGCCGCGAGTCAGATAAAAGCCGTCGAACTGGATGTGTAATGATGATTGGTTTTCCCGTTGGATTGCTTCAGTTTTCGCTTCTTTCACGCTCCAGTCGGCGATCTGTTTTACGAACGGCGCAAGCCATTCAACAATGTGGATCCACTGAGTCGAACTGACTTCGTCCAGACCGAGAGTTCAGAGAATTTTATGATAAGCTTAATCTTTGAAATACTGCCCACTGACAAGGAATGAAAGAGCAACGAGTTGTGGCTTTCACGACAGAGGTATCACTGTTCAAGCTGAATTTTTGTCCACATCGACTACACTCGAACTCGAACTCTTAAACTGTGTTTTGTTTTACCGAACAAAATTCTTATTTCTCCTTTCCACAGTCACAGTCATTTAGATCGCTTAAATTACTTTTTGCTTATTTCTCAAGTGAGGTTGAGGTTGTTAGCAGACGTTGCCCATCAGATGTATCGAGCTCACCATTATTTGTCAGGTTATCTATCGTGTGCTTTAATAATAGCTTTGTCGATGTGGGCATGAAATTCGCGCGGTAGAGGTGCTTTCAAGGACAATTTACAAGCTTCCTTTCTTGCTGTATGCTGCTCCACGATGTCTTGCAACAGTGGCTGCAAGTCCGTGGCCGCGAGAGCTTCGTTTATTCAGAAGAGCTGTCTAAACACTGGAGTTGCTCAGGTTCGTAAGGACAGTTCACAGGTTCGCACATCGATCACAGTTTTCTCGCAAGCGACGTCAGGTAGTTTGGGAGCAGTCGAAGTCACGGCCGTGGACAGCAGGGATTTCTTTGTGGGTTCAGGATGATGGCACAATACTTACTTCGGTTTGCCTCCGCATCATTGACATTTCTATCCCCGGCCTGACACTGAAAATCTTTGAATGTCGGCTTTTCGTGATCTGCATTTCCCTATCGACTTGCAGCCATCGCTGCGCTTTCTGTTTACGTACGTACGTGGATAGCTTCGAGCTCATTTTCAACTGAAACACCCAGTCTAAGAAGTAAAGGCACGACTCACATGTTGTAAACGTAAAGCGGAAAATTAAAATCAATTAAAAAAGTAAACAAAAAAGATTCTTTTGTGTTTGTCGCAACGAAATAAAAAACCGTTGTCGGCGACTTGAACCGGCGACGGGCCGGCGCCGGGAGGCCAGAAAGCGCGCGAAAAATTTGCGGCCGACCGGAAGTAAAATTGCACGTGCATGGTAACCACGTATCATAGCAACGAGATACTGTAGGGGGCCCTTAAGACTTATATTTTGTGTGTACTGCGTGCATTGTTGTCACGAGATATTTTAGCATTGCTGGCAATTTAACACTCATTTTCTACTCCTTTGCTGCCCCTCTCTATATAACACTGTGTTATAAACTTCTAAGATAGATAACTGATGGGTGCTAAAAACAACAATTTTTTGTTTTAAAAACATCAAGATGCTCCTTACAAGAAAGGCCAAGCAAAGAACGTGGGAAGCTCATCCAAATGACTTCTGGGTATTTTCCAAGATGGCGGACCGCTCACTCCCAGGCCCTCTCCACTTTCCAAGATGGCGACCTGAGTCAAATTTTCCACCCAGCCAGGGGACCGTTGTGGATGTCAAAATCCCAACCCGGATAGAGCTTCACGAAGTCAAATTCCCGTGGGTTGCCCGCCCCCCCATCCTGGGGCAAACCATTGATAGGTGCATAACAGAAGATCCAGGGGCTGCTTTCTGTTCGGCAACCATCCTGGAAATTTCAGTGGTTTGTGACTTCTAAAAGATATCACATTTCATTTTGGCTTCACTTGGGCTCGATTGGTAGCCTGTGAACAGGCTCTCTGGTCGGGGAAAGAGTGAAGAAAAGGAAAGAGCGAAAAAACTACAAGCTACTCGGTTGGTGGAAGGATGAAGACTCCGAAACAGCAGTTTAAGGACTCAAATTAACACACCCCCGTGGACGGTCTCCTCGCAGGCGACTCGTCCCGTAAGCGACCACTTAGGCTTGACATTTTGGACAGTCGTTTACAGGAGGTTCAACTGTAATAGGAAGACGTAAACCAAGGGTGCACAGATGGTCAATTTTGGACAAGATTAAAACGGATGGTATTGAGCTTAACTGGATTTTTGTCTGGGCCACAGAGATGACGTGGTCTTTACTGTACAGAAACCATCTTTATTCGTTATGGGGCCGTGACTTTGTTCGTACATGAATATTTCTTTGTCACCAGAATCACCAAAAAAGCGTGACCTAGCATGACAGAATAACCACAAGTAACGTGACCAAGCGTGACAAAATCACCACGAGTATAGTGACCTAGCGTGACAAAATCACCACGAGTATCGTGACATTGCGTGAAGGGATCTCGCTCGAGAGAATCACCAAACATAGCTGCAACCCCCCGGGCAATTATCTTGAAACACCTTGTCGTCTTCTCCCCCTTTTCCCCTTTGCAGTTTTGAAAAGACTAAATTTGGTATTTTTTACGTGAAACGGCTGATTTTTTTAAACATCGATTGGGGAGAGGGGTAGCCGTCTACAAGGCGTCAAGTGTCTCAAGAATTTATGTCTTCGGCTGTAGCCTCTTGAAAACGGTATCACCCAAGGGCCATCTCTATCAAGCACCCCGAGTCTCTAATAACCCTCCCTGGGACCCTCCTTTGGAATGCTAGATTTTTTAAGCCGCCACCCCCACCTGTTCTTTGTTACGTTTCCGTTCGTGGTGTATTGGAAAAGAGTTTGTCCAATTCTTTTATTCGGAATAAGCCCCCCTCCCTCCCCCCTGATTCTTTTAAGCCCCTGCTCCTCCATAATAAGCTTCCTTCCCCTCCCCACCTTGACCCAATGATGCGTATTATTTTTTGTTGCCATCTACAGCTTCTGGTTTCAGTTTGTAAATGCCGGGGAACTACTCTGTGAATGTTTGGGTGGAGTGTGCCCCTGAGACTCTGAAATCGTTACCCTATTCCAGTCCATGTCCGGTCGCATTTTGCAACTTTATTGTAGACTAAACAACAAAAATCCCTACTGTATCACAGACTCGCCGAGTGTCAATTTCCATTCGGAACTAAACTCTTCTTACCGCTGATCCGTTTCCCGACGAATGATACCCTATTCTGGAACCGAACTCTCATTGCTATAATCTGTCTTAGAATAAACTGTTTGAAAACCATACCGTTCACAGCGGCATTTACTCATAAAGCGTATTAATGTGGTAAATGGATAGACTGAGCAATCTCATGTTTCTTCAAAGTTAATGGAGTGAGCACGATACCAGAATGACTACGCGATCCTCTCGGCTTTTCTCGCGACTCGACCCGTTACGCGTTCGCTCAGTTATCTGCTGAAGAAAAAATTAGACTGTTTGAATTCTAGCAAATAAAAAGGACCCCACACTCCATCGTTTCTGGTTGCACCAGCAAAATACTCAAGACACAACAATAATTCTCTTCTTTGGAAAAGCTTTTCTCATTCTTCGTTTATTTTCAGGTGTGATACAGACCCATGGCGAAAACCGAAGGCAATGGCTTCTACACTGGAAGGCTGGTTACATTGAATGCCAGTTCCTCAGATGAGTATGTTAAGAGCATTTACGACGAATGGGCTGAAAGCTATGACAAGGTTCTCTTTATTGTTCACTAGATCTTCATATATGGCGTAACAATTAGCTCTTCTGTTTACCTACAATAGTCCGTTATCGGGCCAGATTTGCGCATCCTCGGAGAAAGGGGCGGTTAGTCGGGACGGATCGAAGTGAATAGGGCAAAACGCGACGCGTTGAAAGTTACTTTATCCGTGTTTCGTGTGTTAAGATCTTTTTAACATGTGCAAAAAGGAAAACGCTTTTCTCTGATAAAAATCCTCTTTTTACAGATTGTAAGAATTTAACTGAATTTAACCTTCTTAAATTTTTTTTAATTTAATGCAACCACGGATCTTCCATGCAAAGAAAAAGTCACTTCGAGGCCGTTCCTGCCATGACTTCACAGAGAAAAAAGCACCAGTCAGTTCGTCTTGTCTCGCAATGCGAGGATTTGACGGTCTGTACTGACTCAGTGTAAGGTCCATGACTGTTAGTGCTTGTGCACTGGATCTGAATGCAAGTTTGAGCCTTGAAGACCTTTGAAATGTAATTTGTTGTCTGAAAATACTAATTCTCTTTCTTACCGTCTATGATTAGGTTACAACGGAAGCTGGCTACGTAGCTTACAAGACTTGCACCCCTATCTTTGACGAAATCCTACGAGAAACAACTGTCAACAAACACACAGACCTCAGAATCCTCGATGCAGGCGCTGGGACGGGCATCGTGGGCAAAGTCCTGCAGGATCTCGGCTACACAAACATAGATGCTTTGGATATCTCGCAGAAGATGTTGGATGAGGCCAAAAAGCTGAATATTTATAAGCAGTTCTTTTGCGCACCCCTGAGTGCGGAGCCTATAGCTGATATTGCGACTGGTCAGTACGATGCTCTGATCTGTGTCGGCACCCTCACTGTTGGCCATGTGAAGCCTGTTGCTTTAGAGGAGATTGTGCGAATCGTAAAATCAGGTAAGGAGTTGATTATGAGTCAATATGAGCGTGACATCATTTAAAGATAACGGTGTCATGCATTGTACGAGGAATCAAGCGACTTTCTCGAATAAGCTGAGAGTTTACACGTAACATAAAAGCGACTGCAAGCGGGCATCCACAAGGGATGTTCAACTCTAACACAAACTAAACGCAAACGTAGAATTACCATGCGCGTAAGTGCATTTCAAGCCGGCTTTTCCCACATGCCGTATGAGTCACTTTTCACATAAGTGTTTTGAGTTGGCAGCGTTTACACCTAAAACAAATGCAAATGAAAGCGCATGCTAAGCAAAACAGAAGGCTTTTTCTTGCGCTTGTGTTTGCATTTTTCGATGCTTGCACGTACTTAACGCTTGCCTTTGTGCTACCATTTGAATTTGCGTTTGCGTGGCACTTGTGAACCAGGCGTGGATGCGTTTTTTGGGGATCACTTTCGTCAGTAGCTATTCCGTTGGTCATAGAACCATGTCCTTTGTATATGGAGTATGAATTGCAGTATTACAGTTTCATATCGTATCTGAATATAGGGAAAATCGCATGCAACGGACAGGAGTTATAGCATCACACGATCTCATAAAATCGCAGTAATACTTTGGTGCATTTCTCGATACCAAGTCTGTACGCTTTCGTTTTCAGTACTTTTAATTAAGGACGGTGCCTCCTTATAGAGATGTATTTTTGCGAAGGTTATGACTATGGGGAAAAAGTGGATCTTTTAACAGAGGTTATTGGAATCCAAAAAGAAAAATGTGGGTAACAACGCATTTTTCAGAGATAATTAAGCAACCATAATTCTAAATAAAGCGTTAAAATACAAAGAATGTATGACAATTTCTTTCCAAATTTAAGCTAGATTATCTCTGCAAAATGCGTGGTTACCCTCAAGTTTCTGTTTGGATTCTGATAGCCCTTGCTAAGATCTGCTTTTTCCACGTAGTCATAAACCGCGCAAAAATATTGCTGTATTTGGGGCAAATTTCTTAAGAAACCCGAATATCCCCAGATGCGCTGAACGTATGCGCAGTAACAAACGAAGCCACCGTCCTTAAGGCTGATTAATCGGGTTGAATGAGAACAACATACACCTGCATACACCTGCTTAATCCGTCATGCAGTATTCCTGTCTTGTTCTGTTTCTAGGTGGTGTAATCGGTTTTACACTTCGGAAAGATGTCTACAACGAAACTGTTCAACGCGACATCTACAAGGAAACGACCAAGTTTGGTTACCGCGAGAAGATGGATGAAATGGAGAAAGAAAAGAAATGGAAACTTCTCCGATGTGACTTAATAGATTATCACACCACTATGGACGAATTGCGGGCAAAGTGTTACTCGCTTATGTACCAAGTTTTGTGAACGAATCATCATATGACGGTTAATTAAACTCCGGAGGCACAACCAAGAATGGTTTTTTTTTTTGTATAAAGTTAGAATTGAAATTAAAAATGGTCGTTCCCTCATTTTCGTTTTCAGATAAATTCATGTTATGACGTAAAGAAGTTTAATAAAATTATGTTATTTTCGGGCAACTGGGCTCATCATCGGTTTTGTTATCACGCCGGGGGCCAGGGGTGGCGTCTCAGGCGCAAGCGCTTACACGCGCGAAATGCGGCAGCTTCTCCACGAAAGCGCGGGAGGTATCCTCTATTAAATACCCGGGGTAGGTTTGCCTGGGAACTGCGCTTTCGTAATAATTTGATGGTAAGACCGACGACTCGTTCGTTCCTGGGAATCTCAAATGGATGGTACTTTATAGATATTTTTTTCCAATGCAAACACTTTATTTTACAGTCTTTTTCAGTTTAAATGGCATTGCATAGTTACAATTTATTTACGGCAGAGGCAGTGATTGAAAATGAGTTTTAAAGAAATACAACAGTTGGCACGAGGATTACACACTCTAACAATTGAGTAGGTGAACTAACATACAAAGCAGTGAAAAATTAACAGCCACTTATAGTAATCTCGCTGCCCTATACCCAAGAAACTATGTTCGCATACAAAGCGGTGAAAGGTTCTGAAATAATAGTAATTTTCTTCCTTAAATTACTACCCTTTACTAAAACTATATTTACATATTTATACACAGATTGAGCATCAAACATAATATTAACAGCAGAGTCGTGAATTCTACATATTTGCAAAAACAGGAACAGAGAAAAAAAAAATTCCATACTTTTAAGAGCCCTGACTGGCGAGTTTTTCGACTTTAAGTTTCAAGTTTATTTTACGGGCAAGTTCTTCTAGGCTGAGCGATTTCTCTTCGAGTTTTCTACTATAAATATAATATTTCATGGATAGCAAGGTGAAGTTTAGTCTTCTCACAGCTTTGGGGTTTCCATTTATCCCAAACAACATTTTCTTTTCACTTGGATCGAAAGTACATTTGTATTTCTCATTAAACCAATCTAGAATCCTCGCAAAGAGTGTTTTTGTGAAAGAGCAGTTCATAAACGTGTGTTCCAGTCTTCCTCGCCACAGTAGATAAAGTCGCTATCAGGCTTTATACGATATTTGCAAAGATCGTTTCTAGTAACAACAATGCGATGGAGGAGTTTAAAATGGAATTCCCTTAACTTCGGTTCCTTACACAGTTTAGATATAGATTTAAAGAGCTGGGTCCACTCATTATTCGTGTGGGTATACTTTTGTTCCATTTTTGTGTTCCAGTCTGATCTACCGTATGAATTTTGTTATTTAAGAGTTGATAAATATTGTTCGCTTTCAGCTTACTTAAATCAACTTGAGTGGTGGGATCGAAAAGGAACATTGTTGAGCTGTCAGTATAGTTTGATGGCAGAGAGGATATTATTTTGTTGTTGTGCTATAATTAAGAGGTGGCTAGGAATTGCGCTTATCAGTTATTTGGTAAAATTGGAGGAAATTTGTTTTACAGCGACATTTCAACTGAAAGTCCGTGAAGGTCATGAATTTGCTGTTTTCATTTAAGAGCTGCTCAATTGAAATTATGCCTTTAGAAAACCATTCACGGTAAAATACAGGTTTTCCTCCTATCACAAGGATGGTATTCTGATCTTCGTGGTTCTGGTATAAATCTTTTAGTTCTTTGAAATAATCGAGCATTTCTCTATAAAACTTTGGTACGCCTTCTATGTATTTTGAGTCATAATCGCATCTTAGGAGGAAGTTGAGACCACCACATTTGTTAGAGAAATAGTTTGGAATCATGCTCCAATTTGACGCGCTGGATTGGAGCAGTCGTGATATCCACACTAACCGCAGAGACTTTGCAGTTATGTCAATATCAACCATGCGTAAGCCACCCTTGTCGTAATTTTGATATATTCCTTCACGTTTAGTCTTGTCCCTCTTATTGTTCCATAAGAATTTAAACAGCTTAGTTTTGACAGTTTCGAGGATACCCCTTGGAATACAGCAATTTGAGAAGGAATGCACTAACTGAGATATTCCTAATGACTTTATGATCAACACCTTGCCATATAGGGTTAACGCCCTAGACTTCCACATGTCGAGATTGGACTGCAGTTTTTGAATTTTCAGATTGAAGTTGAAATTATTGTTGCCCACTTCATCGTATGAGACATAAGTTCCTAATATTTTGGTGGGGCTCTTTACCCATTTCAATTTTAATGGTTTCATGTCGTTCAAGGCCCATTTCCCAAGCCGCATGGCTTTGGTCTTCTTCAAGTTCAGATTTAAGCCCGAGAATCTACTGAATTCGTTTACGATATTCAACGCATTTTCTCCTGAAGTCACATCTGAGCAAAAGAAATTTGTATCGTCGGCAAACTGACCTATTTTTATTTCCTGTCCAAAGATACTTATTCCTTTAACATCAGGGCTTTGGCGTACCTTATTCGACAACAAAACATTTCTGCTGCTAAGATATAGAGATAAGGGGATAGTGGACACCCCTGTCGTACTCCTCGTGAGAGTTGAAACCACAAAGTAGAAAAGCCACTATTGATTACCGCGCTTTCGATGCCAATATAGAAAACTTTGATCCAGTTGTGAGGGTCTCGATGGGGTGATGGCTTTTACGGTTAACGGTTAAAATTTTTGCCATTTTACGGCTAACGGTTAATTTCTTTCTGATTACGGTGTACAGAAATGATAAAAATTAATTTACATTGTTTTAAAAAGTTAATAATTAATTTTCATTATTGTAAAACACATTAACGACCAGTCGTTTACTTCTTAGGTCAATTCTGGGACAAAAAATATATAAACAAAGTAATTACGGTGTTATAAGAATTGTAATGGACATACCGTATTTTCTCGATTTTAAAACGCCGGACCCCGAATAAACGCTGGGTTCAAATAAACGCTGGGTCTACAGGGCCGAGTCTTAAATAAACGCCTCTGGCGTTTATTCAGGGTCCCGGCGTTTATTTGAGGTCCCGGCGTTTATTCGAGATGGGTATATTGAATCAGGATTTTTGTCAAAACTGCGTCCTAGTTCTCTTTTTACTATTTTCTATGAATTTATACACTGATGATCAAACAAACTACCTTTTACAATTGTACTTCTAACTAAAACAGATAAAACAAGCGACGCAACAAGTATCGTGTCAATCTCTCTTCAGTCACTGAGTCATGGTATCTATTCTGCAGGCTTGATCATCAAGTGAGGATCACCTCGAGGGTCTCTCCAGCGTTTCTCCAGCAGTTTCTTGAATCATTCCATAATTTTGCCTTTCTCAAAACTGGTGGAGCAGGAACCTCGCCATCACCTTGTTCTAAATTGCTTGCACAGTACTTTTGCTGTCGAGCAGTTGCCGATACACTTCCTCAGTGTTTCACAGAGAAATGTAACGAAGAGAAGAGTTCCATCACTGCTCCTGTCAGTGATGTTTTCTGATAAATAACTTAACCAGCCTCACTGAGATGAGACAAAGTTGGTGACATTGTTTCACATTATTTAACGATTTTGTTGAAATTTGGTTCTTTACTCAGTAAACCTCCAGTACTGATGATAAAAAATGGATGGCTAAAAAGCATTTAATAAATAAACGCCGGGCCCCGAATAAACGCCAGGTCTACGAGGCCGAGTTTTAAATAAACACCCCCGGCGTTTAATCGAAAAAATACGGTATATAGCAAACTACTACAGTAGTAATATTACTATACCTATAGAAATCAAGATAATGTATATGAAACAGCATGTACGGTGAACAAGGAACGACGATGCCATACAAATAACCTACATCAAAATTATATTTAATTAAGACGGTTAAAATAGCAACCTGTTAAGACGGTTAAAATAGCAACCTTGCTAGTTTATATAAACGGAGCTTATCCACCGAAAAAAATTGTTCCGCTCTTTGAATAACCAGGAACTGGACGTTTTAATATTACGTGCACTGGTGGACCCAGTACACTGCCTGGCAGCATGCATGTGCAGTGGCGTTTTTCGCGAGAAAAACATTTGTTTTGCGAGCTTAACATCGTATCTTTTGGATAGGAAGCTGGGGAAACATGTCGCTGCACGTTTTCTCTCTCCATACACTAAGAAAAGCATGAATTTTAAAGCTGGGGAAAGTCGCAATTTGAGGGACAACAACAAAAATTAGGAAAGTTTAAAACTTCTCCCTCATTCCTTTTATGTCCTGCAGCCATGTTTAATCCGTGTTTGCGTACTTTGCGCATGCTTGCGCCCATGTTGGCAGCCATGTTGTCTGAAATTTCTGGCTATGCACATCTAGCTATAGCCTATTTTAGCATTGAATTCGCTACTCAGCCTACTTACCGTTCAGCTCGCTTTCACCATCTGAGTCAAGCAACAAGGGTAATTCCAGATCGAGCTGCTGTTGGGTTGATATAGAGTAATTTTTCGTTTTCCCGCTGATTTTCACAAGGCGGTAGAGTTTCAGGTCAAATGACCCTAGCCCGAACTTCTTGGCTTGGTCGTTAAGACCAAGAAAATTGGCGAGATTTCTTTTAAATGCTGAAATACAGCGGTGTTCTTCTCCGATTTTAATTCTTGCCTTATATCTTTCAGTTGGCTTCTCCTCCCCAGCTCGATATAAACTAATTATGCGCCAATCAATTCGAAAGTTCAACATCCCCACCGGGCAACTCCCCGAACATTTGAACTTTTGAACATTGGCTTGTTCAAATTCCCTCCCCTCGGGTCAAAAAAGCCGTTCTAATGCTCCACCAATTAGTACTGAACTACCTCTCCTCAAAGACAAATTTTGTCTTCAATCAAATACTTTACACGCCTTTCTGAGAGAGATATGCCGTAATGACACCTTCAAACTTCTATTAAAGACCCTTTTGAAAGGGTTATTCACTAACAAAGGCGAAATTCTATCTTTTAAATGCGTCAACCCAGCAAAAACCGAAAAAAACTCACGGGCACATTTCGTCAGAACAAGAGATAAATCCGGTTCAAATTTCCCACCCTTCCAAGGCAACATTCAAATTCCTCCCTCCCTGGGCACGATGCACAGTCAAATGCCCGGGGTATGCCCGGGGGGATGTTGAAGTTTCGAATTGATCGGTGCATTGCGCCTTTCAAGACAACCATCGCTCACACACTGAATGAAGAAACTTAAAATCCTAAAAATAGCTTAAACAAAGAGCTGTCTGTCAACTCAATCCACGCGCGAAAAGCAGACACTTCCGGTTTGCGGAATATGACCCTGCCGGACATCTGGCCGGACCTGAGCTAAATGTCTGTTTTCGGTATCAGGATAGAATGTGTAACCGCACTGGCCACAAGACAAGACACATGAAAGTCTCAGATTTTGACACTTTCAAAATGACAAATCGTAGATAGGAAAAATTTTACGATTAACTTTTTTTACGATTAACGGTTAAAATTTGTCAATTTTTACGCCTAACGGCTAAATTTTTGCTAACGGTTAACCCCATTGAGACCCTCAGTTGTTTATGCTCGCACCAAAATTGAAAAGTTCCAAGACGCGTTGCATGAAAGGCCATTCTAGAGAGTCAAATTTTTTCTTTTGGTAGCTTTATCTTTGGAGTAAGAGATGATTAGGCTTCTTAGTTCCATTTTTAACATTTCCCAAAGAAGCCCCTTATCGGTGATGTAATTAAGCTTCTCGTGGAGAATCGGATACATTTCTCGTATTTTCTCTACAAAGGTTTCATCCATGAGGAGTTTCATTGTTGAATTTCCAGAAACGTGGACCTTGTGACTCTACTTTGGACCACGAGAGCGTAAGGGATAACGCATTGTGATCTGGGGCAATAGATGGTTTTATGTCAACTTTTTTGACAAATTTAGACAGGTTTCTTGAAATAAGAAAATAGTCTATTCTTGATTTCATATTTAAGGCCTTAGAAGTATACGAGTATTTATTGAGCTTAGGGTGACGCTTTCTATAGATGTCTTCAAGGTCAAAAGATGCGATTCCTATAATTAGTGGTTCTCCAGGGTACACCTCCCTTTTTAAGAAAGATTAGACCCCGGCTATGGAAACAGCGAGATGGCAGGAGTTTGCATTTATTCTAAATGAAACGGGTTTGAGTCCGGGATCGGGAGGACTACTGTAATTAAATCCTTATATAATTTTTTTCTACAAAAATTGGACCAATTTTTGTTTTTAAAAGTCATCATCGATCGCCTGCCGTACAGACTTTTCAAACTGGCTCGTACTATGTTAGCCTGACAGCCTGACAGCCTATGACAGCTCGTGCTATGTTAGCCTGCGTAGCTGGTGGTATTGTATGCGAGGGTGAAGTTTTGGCGGCGGCGACAACGAGCGGCATAAGCTGCGAGGAAATTTCAAACTGCTTCTCCCTGTGCCCTTCGCGGCTATTCCCTTCGCAGTTCCGCCACTCGAACTTCGCGCAAACAATCCTGCTATGCTAGTGCTATGTAAATCTGATCTACCGATAACTGCCCGGGTTTAACTATTCCAGTACTTGTTGAAGGTAGCGAGACCTGCGTTGACGGCCGGGGCATCTCCCACCGTAAGCAGGTTCGTACAGGGCGTAGACGTGGATGAGCTCGTCATTATGCAGCCTCAGGGTATGTCCCTGGAATTTCTTTTGCCGCGCAATAGTTGTCTCCGTGAGTTGTTTGGTGTTGACCGTTTAAAGCTGCTGGCGCTCAACGAAACTGATCTTGGGCCCGAAATGTGTTTGAGGAGTTAATGTCAAAGTGCCTTTCTCACGAGCAACTTTTCTTTGATCAATAAATGATTTACTCAAGCATATGGGTGAGCAAAACATCTTTGACAAGGGGAAGCCTCCATGCCGATGTGCCAGCAATAATGTTTGGACAGTGAAGCAGCAAGTGCACAGCGGCAAAGTAAGAAGGAAAATTCACTAAAAAATAAATGGTATGTTTTTTTAATTAAAAGCATGCTTATTTATAGCACGAATAATTTTCAGAATTGACAAATTCTCTTTGTCAAAAACTGGCAAGCCAGTAGAAAAAAATTGACAAATTTTCTCCCCCACACGAGCGAAAAGAACAAACGAACAAACAAACAAACAAACTAAAACATAGCAAACTAAAAAACAAACCAAAAGCATTATTTCCAGGTTACGAGCCTCCATTTTCCATGAGCCATGCGAACTCTATATTCTTTTCTGCTCTGCATTTTCAGCCGCATGTCACAATAAAAGTTCTGCTACCAAGCCATATGCTCTTGAGAAAGGAGCCATTTACTTTTGTTAGAATTTTGTCACTTGTACTTTTTGTTTCCCTTCTTGGATGCTTCCTGCCTCGCTGCCCAAATGCTATTGTGCTAGCATATATTCAAGGTATTTGACACAGAAAATTTGCTCAGCCGTATACACGGTCAAATCATTTGGCAAAGTCAATTTGATATACAAAATTTACTCGTGTGCGACCGCCACATAGGGCTTTCGCAACGTATGAATCTGTGAAAGGTGCTTTTCCCGTGGTGCTGAAAGGTAGCTTGCATAGCAGGCGTGGTTTTTTTTTTGGGGGGGGGGGGGGAGGGAGAGAAAGCTGCAAGGTTTGTACAAGGTGAAATAAAGACTGCAACGAATATTCCTACTAGGTGAATCAGCCACATTTTCACATAGGATGATTGTAAAGATGTGCTATAGGATAATAAGGATGACTGTAAAGATATGTTGTGTCCAAGGAACAAAGTAAATAGACGTATCAAAGCACGACATACCATACTATGTGAAAATATGGTTCGCCTGTATTAAAGGGTTTATCACGCTACCTTGTAAGCAGTAGATTGAGGTTCGATTCCTCGCCGGCGAACCATATTTTCACATAGTATGTTATATCATGTCTTGCCTTTGTACTTGGTGGTTTTATAATCTTAGAGTCTGTGAATAATATCCTTTAATGTAAGCATTCAAAGAGGGGAGAGGAACGGGCAGGTAAATATCTTATCTCCCTATTTTTAAACTCAATTTTCTCCCTCCTCCCTAATTTTTTTGGCCGTTTCTCCCTCCTCCCTGATTTTGGACCTTTCTCCCTGATTCGTACTTTAACGGGTTTATATTACTACGTAATACTACACTTGCAGTCTAAATTCCTTCCAAAATTGTGACTTTACTAAAGAACTTTGTGCTCTTTGAAGACTTTGAATACCTACAGACTGCTAGATTTAACATGTAGTACCAGCTTACCTATGAACACAGTTCAAGGCCAGCAAATTACTACATGGAAAATGAGAATTACTTTTGTTTACTTTCTAGCAAAGCAACATCCCAAGGATTTGGTCGGTAAATTTGATAGTTTTCTAGTGCTTAAGCCGGTTTGCCTACATCGCAACTTTTTTGTTTGTGGCTGAACTAGAAATGTTTATTGCTTTTTAATGAGCGGGAAAAAGTTAGGATTTGTACATTAAAGCATCAAGGTAACGCAACATCAACCAGTAAACGAAATCCACAAAGATCTTAAAACGAAGAATGTGTTAAGTACGATTACATTGTCAGTCAGTTTAGTTTACTAGTTTACTGACTTCCCTTCAAATTATTCTTATTAAGCAATTTGCAGTAGAATTACTTTTGCACAAAAAGGCTTCAGAGTTTTACGTGACACAGTGCCAAAAAGACATCCAGAGGATGTCAGTGTTTGAGAGACAGCCAAATTGCTATAAAGATCATTAAGTTGCTGTGTATTGTTTTACATTTCTGGGAACCTAATGGAAGCACCGAATCGGAAAGCATAACTCGTTTTATTGGTGACGCCTAAACAGACCTAAACACACACGTAGTGCCGAAAAGACAGAAAAGTGGAAAGGCAAAACATTTCGCACTCACCATGGCCTTGCCCTTGACCCTGATCCTCGAGCCACACAGACCTCTAAAATCTCACGCTTTCACGAACACTAACTCAACGCCTCACGATTTTCCGATTTGACCTCTTGCCCTCACGGTCAATCAGAATATCTTGAAATGGCCAAACAATGAAGCGAGAAATTCCCTAGCGACCTCTAACGAAAATTGTATACAGCGGGGGGGGGGGGGGGGGTGAACTTGTTAATCGCTCCTATAGGAATTGTGCGGCGGATGATCAGGGCCATCGTGACGTCACAGGCAGGTCAAGTCTGGAAGTTGAAATGGCTGTCAAATAATCACATCGCCAGAAGTCTTTCTCGGGTGATCATTCAAAGAATTTGAAACAAAGGAATGAAAAGAGCCCAGATACCTAGTATCCTGTTAATGTAATTTCCGAAAATGCTGCATCTTTCACAAAACAAGCTGTTCAAGACACCAAAATATGCAGAACTTCAAGATCGATAAATTCGACTCCAAGAGAAAAATAAGACCTTGATATGATTTAAAAGTTTCGAGTGGCCGTTAAAATGAATCAGTATACATTCGCTAAAAAAATGATCAGTGGGTTTAAAGGCATTTTTCGAAGTTGACTACGTAGTGTGTTTACTCGCAAAAAGAAAGCTAACATCTTTAAAATGTGAAGAATAATGCTCCAGTGTAGAGAAATTTTTATGTTCAAGCCATGTGCTGGGTTCAAAGTTATTAATGGGCCAGAGGACTTCCTTGTTTTCACTGAACCATCTCGTAAAAACCGACAAAGACGACAACATTTTCCCGCGGCAAAGCCAAACAAATGGTGCGTCGGCTTTCCCGCGAAATTTGTGCTGACGTCTGACATTACTCTTGTTGAATAATCATAAAAAACCACAGGCTACCAAAAACGCAATTTTCCCAGGCTACTGATTGTCAAAATGTTCACAAGGAACTGTAGTTACCAGAATGGTACTTAGTTTGACAGTTTTAAAATGCTGACCAGCTATTGCCAGATTAGTGTACTAATGGCAATTATCACAATTAAAGGTAAAGATCTTTTAAAATTAAGTGAAATGTGGCCGATTCATTTTACTTTTGAAACGGTCATCTCGGTCGTCTGTTGTGGATCATGTAGATGGTCAAACTCTTTCTAAAGCAAATTGTAGCTTGGACAGGAAATTTAAAAGAAACTGAAGATATTGAGATTAAGTTGGACAAGACCACTGAACCCGATGGTGCTCTAATATATCGAAAAGTTTTCATAAAAATAGCAGTATCTATTTCCTCGGCCGTCCGCGTGATTTGCTAGCTGATTTGCATTTTTATGTTGTTCTGCAAAGGTGAGTTTTACACGGGTTAAATGTTGTAGCAAAAATTTACTTAGTTCGATTACTTGTCCCCTAGCATTTAAGGATTATTCTTCTTTCTATATACAGAAGATGGAGGCAAATTCTTTCAGAAAACTTTAAATTTAAAGTGCTAAACATACACTTTTAAGTTCGTCTTCCAGTCTACACAGCGAAACAATCGGACTGATCATTTTTTAGGTTGACTCTATACCAGTGTTTTCAATTCGAATATTTTTCTTAAGTTATAGGCTATTCTCTAGCCTAGTTTCAAGTTCTGCTGTGAGGTTTAACTGAAATAAACACACTTTTTTCGGTCGCGGACAATGACAACTTTCCCACTAATTCTGCGATCGCGAAGATTTAACGTGGCTCTTAAAACATTTTTTCCAGTATGGTTCAAAGGGTAAGATAAGAAGCCACTTACCTCTATCAAAAAAGAGATTCTAAATTTCTATTCCACAAGAAAACAAGCCCAGTTGAAAGCCGGACTAGCACAAAAAAACAGTTTGTAGACCGAGCATCCAACAAGTTTGCAAGCGCCATTTTTGAAACTCAGCAAAGTCGCGCGCTACTCTTGTCGTGACGTCACGATGGCCAAGATCATCCGGACAAGAAATCGAGGAGTTCACCACCCCCCCTCCCTGATTGTATAACAAAAGGAGGGGGACATTGGGGGACTGTTAACACCGCAACACCGCAGAAAAAAATAACGAACACCGCATCACCGCAAAAAAAGTTGACAAAACACCGACACCGCAATTTAATTTTTGTCCTACGATTTAAATGATCTAAAAAGCTTTTTGGAAAAGGGAAAACGTCCGCACGTGATGTAATATTTTTCATTTAAACAAATGTTATTACCTCAGCAATTTTCCACTCAACAGATACAAATCACAAAGCCATACTGTTTTCACCGTGTGGTCTGCACGTGAATCACGCAGATACTGATGACGTCCGTATTCTTGCTGTAGCCAACATTTTGTCATATGTACATGACGACAAAGATGAACGGGTAACGTTCCCGTTGACCAGCGTGGTCGTGGTTGCCACGAGCTCACTTGCTTAGTTTCGCGTTTTAATGTTTTCTGGGATGATAGCGCTCCTTTATCGTCTATTAACCAAAAAATCGGACCTAATATAATGGATCTAATGAATTCAATTCATTAGCACAGCCTGTAAATATAAGACCCTTATCACCTTCCGACATTTGATGAGTCTCTCTCGCGAAAACATCCGCAACCGCGACATGGAGGAAAGGGGTAGTATCAGTCGCTATTAATCCCCCTTCAGTGTGCCTTAACTGACCATTTAATGGACCTAATGGGAGCTAATCTAATCCAAATCTCCATATAACTGGGGTTAGAGGATCTCGGAGCTGGTTTGGATTAATAGAGACTGACCTCAAGACTCTAAGAACTCTACAGTAGAACCCCGGTAACTCGAACTCGGATAACTCGAACTCCCCCGCTAACTCGAACTAAGTCCCATTTCCCTTGGAGTTGACCCCACTTTTCAGTCATTTTTACTCGGTTAACTTGATCTTGGATAACTCGAATTCCCCGCTAACTCGAACTAAATTTCGTTACCCTTGTTCTGGTTCTTGCAACTCACCACGGATGCCCATTGAGGGGTCCGTTGAAATATCCTATCTCATTAGCTCTTCTGGTTCTGTAATAAAAAAAAAAAATAACACTACAGCAATTTGATTTTTTAATGCAACTAACAGATTACGTATTTGACAGTCATTTCCCGATCGTATGACTGTGTTATCCTAAGAATACATAATCGTGCTACACGTTCTGACGAGATAAGTTTAATTGGCACTGTACTGTATACTGAAGTGCTGAAAAATCAGTAAACTATCAATTATTGACATAGGAAATTGAATATTCAATCGACCCCGATAACTCGAACCCCCGCTAACTCGAACTGTTTTTTGTTTCCCTTCAGAGTTCTAGTTACCTAGGTTCTACTGTATTTTCAGTCGTGCGGATATAAAGAATGCAAGGTCGCGTGTCGCGAACTTACCAAATAGATTCTGTGAGCTTCGTCAGGCACTTTTCACTTTTGTTGATCCGACACCTAAATTTGTTTTTATGCCGGTAGTTCCCCCCCCCCCTCCCCTCATTTCCCTCTTCATAAAAAAAAACGACACAGTCGATTATGCACTCTGTAGGCTCAATGACCTCTTCGACCTCTTCCATGTTGCAGCCGTTTGACCACGCGCCGTGACAGGATCCCTGACAGTCCGCGTAGCAAAGGTCAAGTTACTTATAAATGAAAACGGAAATGGCCTGACATTCATTGCGTGACACAGATTGTTTCCAAAAAAGGGTGATAATCGACGGTTTGACGAATATAAACAGGTTTCGACAGTTACTCGACAAGGATAAGTCGGTCAAATGTGTCAAACAATAAACCACAACACCGCAAAGGGTCCGCAAGAAATCTTTTTTCACCGAACATCGCAGGTTTAAAATCAAAAACACCGCACACCGTACGATTTGAGATCACCGCAACACCGCGAGATGGGATTTTATTCACCGCAACACCGCACAAAAAAACTATTGACACCGCAACACCGCAAATCCCCATGTCCCCCTCCAAAAGAGACCATTCAAAATACCGCAAACACCTGAGCTTAAGGGCTCAAAATAGTCTTAGAGACCCTGAGTCCACCCAGTCTTCTCTCGATATAATTGTTTAACGGGGAACGGTACAGTACAGTTTCTTATATTAAGATCTATTTATGGCTTTAATGACTCATGTCATGTTTTTTAAGACATTCTCCCTTCTCCCTTTTCATGCTGGTTCTCCCGTCTCCCTATTTTTATGCGTCCTTTCTCCCTCCTCCCGCTACTTTTTGGGCTGTTTCTCCCTCCTCCCTAAACCGTTCCTCTCCCCTCTTCAAATGTGCTTGTTATGACTTCATGGAGAGTGAGTGGAAATGTTATTTTATGAAATACTCGATCACAACTGAAGGTAAAATGCCAATTAACCGGAGAAAGTTACAACAAAACAAGATAATTAACGCGTCGCTGTATCCATTAATTAGGAATCAATCAGATCATAGAAACCTGCAATATCCTGTGCTAAATATATTTACTTTCTTCGTGTGGTGTAGTGGTGTTTGTTTTTTAAAGCAATGTTTTGGTCCTCAACGATTGTATTTCAGCGAAAAAATGGTTTAATCAAACCAACACTCACTCATTCAGGACAGTGTTGACAATGGGTATCAATTTATTCTTGGCGTTCACAACAAAATGACTTATTGCAGTAAAAGGCGCGCCAGGGACCGTGGGATCGTTTGTGTATTCACTGTGCAGAAGCCGAGATCGCCTGACTTACATCGTTTTGTCGACGATGACTAAATTTCAGTCATAAACCCCTGACGGTTTAGCATATCCAGGCAAAGAAATTCAGGCCAGCGGTTAAATTCCCTTCATTTGGTGGTTAAAAAAACATAAATATGAAAAATTTCCCTATTGATAACGGCAAAAGGATCAGTCTCATTCGTCGGCTAACCGGTTGATGGTAAATCGCACTAAGGCCCATGAACAAGCTAACTAGTGTTACCGATTAGCTTGTTTTAACAAACGATCCCAGAAGTCTAATAGCTTTAAGCTGGTCTCCTTAATACCTCCGAAACTGCATGCGCGTCCCAGTAACTCAAGTGATCCGTAGAATGGACTCGCATACAAAAACAGAAGTTCTAGCTTAGTGTCATATTCGTAATTTGTCAACATGTACACCCGGGGGCGGGGGGGGGTACTCCCTATAATGGCCTATACGGGGAGGTTTCACCCGAAAGGGGTACCTTTTTCAGGCTTCAGGTATATAAAAGGGCAGGGATTCCACGAGCTGAAGTATATGAAGTAAGTAATTGAAATATTTCAAGAAGATAATAATATTGTTTTTCTGGTTAACATCTCTTCCGGCAATGCTAATATCGTTCATTAACTACGTTCCAACGGTTTAGAAAAGGGATTTGGACCCCGGGGCGGAGCCTCCCCGTATAAAACTTTGTTGAGTAGCTCCCCCGGGCATGTACATCAGTTACGTTTAGAAGACTCTTTTTCCATCATGGAGTTTTTTTTAAAAAAGTGTACATCAACAAAAGAGAAAGAGATACTGGCACGGTGAAAAGAACCATTCGTACGGAAATACGTGGAGCTCTGGATCTGGAATATACCGGAGTTGTGTGACTAAAACTACTACTTGTTGTCGCCGGCACCATTGTGTTGCACAGATCCTCGGTACAGCATGCTATGTCGCAGGTTAGAGGCTTTTTGCTGACTGTCGCCAACACTAACTTCAATACCTCACAAGCCTTCTCCTTATCTATGAAAAAGAAAAGAGCATTACTATCAAGTGGATAGCAAATACAATTTTGCCGTCAAATCCCGGGGTACCCCCTAATTATGTAAAAGGTGCGTTTTTAGAAGAAAATTCTTCGTGAGCGTCCCATTGCCCCTCGTCAGGGTCCCAATCTTTGGAGCCCTGGAGCCCTGAAGTTTTTTGCTGTGGAGCCCGGACCCCGGAGCCCAAAGCATTTCTCGACTTGGAGCCCGAACAAAAATGCTGCTTCTGGCTAAATGGAGCCCTAGAGCCCCGAATTTTCCGTCTTGGAGCCCTGGAGCCCTCCCTTTTTTAGGCCGGAGCTCTGGAGCCCTAAACCCCCTTTGGGAACCTGCCTCGTTACTCGCAGCCTCACTGCTCGTTATTCGTGCAGATCTAGGGCGGATCTAATGGGAGGGTCCGGGTGGTCCGGCTTTATCAGGAGACTTTATCAGTTGTTGCAAATTTGATAAAGCTGACTATCATTTCCTTTAGCTTTGAAGCATCAAGTGTGTGTTGCCAATTGGACCTCTCCTATCAAAGATTTCTGGATCCACCCCAAACTTATCTCCAGAAGTCATGAAATCGTTACAGTTGGACACGCACAACATTTACCGTGAATTACGACGTTCTGAGCATCAATCAGATTTAACAAATTGATATAATTAGGCCAGAAGCGTGTTGAGAACTACAAGATATTCTGGACACGAATCGAAAGATTCAAACGGATTGCTGTGCTGTCAGTACAGCTCCGCAAGTTAACGATCCCCAGCCACAGATAATCTGATTTTTAAAGTGAACCGCAAGTAATCCCCTCATCGGATTGCACAAAATAAATCCCAAAAGGGAGACTGCAGTTACAAGTGATGTCTTAATTGATTAAAGCAAGTATTATATAATATAAGAGGAACACAACTAATCCCAGACAGGGATCAACCACAATTAATTCTCAAAGAGGACCGCAGGTGATCCTCAAAGTGGGCCGCAAATCATTTCTTAATTGGATTTCAAGTATCTCCTAATTAAGATTAAATGATCCCTAAAGTAGACAGCAAATGATCCTTTGACCAGAAAATTATCTGAAGTGGAGTGGGCCATGCATGGAGTGGTCTTTGTAGTTTTGCGGTCCACGAAGTGGACAGCAAAACTACAAAGTACGCGTCTGATTCAAAGCCTAGGTGTACTTGCACCTCTTGCTTCAACCATAGTGCGCTATGGCTCAGTTTATCAATTTGTCATATAAATTTCTTTACGATCCCCAAAACTGATAGAAGTTGCAACTTTTTTCTGCAGAAGTAGTTCTATCAAAACTTACTCCACCATTGACAGTGTCATGTGATACTTCCAAAAAACAGTATGTTGAGTCAAGTGGTCTTTCCAGTTCACCAAACATTTAGTTACAGTGAAACCTCGACTTAACGAACCTCTATATAACGAAGTTCTCGGTATAACCAACGATATTTTTCAGCCCAGTTATAGTATAATGTATGGAAAAGAACCTTGATTTTACGAACCAATTTCTCCAGTCGCTAGAGCGGCTTTAAAAACCAATTACTTAAATCCCACTAGAAATTCAGTATCTCACAAAACTCCCAAAGTTGACGATGCTCAAAATTCAACTCCCTAAAAATGTCACTACACGGTAACGAACTCACCTTTGCAGTCGATGCATCCCCTTGCCACCACATCGCGGATTACAGTTCCATTGTCATATTTGCCATGGACAGAGTAACAGTGAGTATTCCCCAACAGAGATGGGTCGTTACATGTGTTCTTGGTTTGTGTTTTTTGGCAATCGTTCCAGCTGTTTTCAATGCATTGGTAACATTTTATTGCAGCTATTAAGACACAACAGAAAATACTTCAATGAGAATCAATGCAGGCTTCGGTTAAGGTCCACTAAAGGCCCTACAAACCTAGTAGCGACAATCCTAAATAAAGTTGCTATTATCTGATCATCATGAATAATTTTTACTGGACTAAGGACGGATAGGGCCTGGAAAGGACCAAAAAAAACCAAAAAAAGAAAAACGAACGAACCAGCAAACAAACGAACAAACAAACAAACAAACAAACAAAGATGGACAAAGAAGATCGAGTCTGAAAGCTAAGGTCTACTTGGGAAAGGACGGTGGGAAGAGTTCCACGTCCCACTTTATACAGACTAAAGAAATTAATTTCAAGTGAGGTCCAGTTTTGTCCAGCGTTTCAAAACCGTTGACAAACTGAAATAGAAAAGAAAAACAAAACAAAAGAAAAACCTTAACAAAACCAAAGGAAAAAAAACAGGAAGAAATCGAGACAAAACAATACACGGAACATTCTACGGAACACTCAATGTGCAAGACAAGCAAAACGACAAGCAAGGAAAAAAGGGTATTTTTCATATTTGCGCTTGCGCTTTTACTTGTGACGAGCCTATTTCATGCTAACATACAAGCGCCAATTATATTTGCACTTGTACTTGTGCCGCTAGTGAGAAACGCAAAATGTGTAAGTAAAAATATAAGCGAAGGGGTAAGCACAAGGATGTTTCCACGTGCGATAACGCAAGGTGACATAACTATGAGCAACATTGCATGACGGGAGTCACTGAGGTGGTTCTCTTTGTGCTTGTACTTGCGTTATTGTCCGGCGTACACGCACGCGCACGGCGACGCAACCGGATGCAAGCATAAGGGAAAGGTCAAGAGAGAGAGTTTCCATTCTCACTGTTGCATTTATTCTTGTCCCCACGCGTGCGTCGCACCAATTTAAACGCACGTGTCTTGTGTTTAACCTCATCCTTACATTTAATCCTTACACATAGTGCCTTGTTCACACCTGTTTCGCACTTTGGCTATGTTTGCTTGGGTGACTGTCGCAAAACACTTAATAATCTCATTCAATGTTAAACGTAAAACTGCCAAATCCTTTTTTAGTCATGAGAAAAGCATGAAAGAAATTCCAGGAAGCCACAGAAAAAAATGTAAATGCTCAAAAACCGGGACTGCGTGCTCCTTTTTTTTTACGTGCAACGCAACAATTTTTTTTTTACGTGAAGGTCAGGATTCTTCTAAGTTCCGCTGGCTATTTTTTTGTTTGAAACTTTTCACGAGGCGGCTTTTATAACAGACAACGCACAAGTACGACCAAGTACGACTTTCCTATTTTGTTATATTGTCCACGGTTTTCTATTGTCACCACAACTTCCGTATTCTAACCGCAACGTCTTATAAAGTCGCTACTCGAAAAGGTCTTGTTCAATGATTTCTTCAAGAAAGACAGCTAGCGGCAAACTTCTGTGGCTCGTCCACTCGAAGTCCTCTGACTACCGGAAGTTTGGCAGATAATATACGTAAAATTCCATATAATATTTCTGGCTCGAGAATTCAACATTTCCTCCCGGCAAAAGGCAAAAAGTAGAAGCAAGATCTATTTTCAACAAGAGATAAATACACCATATCTTGATTGTTGACGATTTTCATTTGTGTATAGACAATTTTTTATATTTATTTTCACTGAAAGTAACTGGGATATAATTTCTGAAAAGGAAAAACGAATGAAATTAAGAGAGACGAGAGGGGGATTGGCTTATCCAGAGGCCAGCTGTGATATTTGTTTATCGTAGTCGCAATCTGCGAGGAATGCTGCAAATAGGGCTAAAATATTACTTGTCAAAAAGCTTTTAGCAATCAGCAAATTGCGTCCATTAAATCTAATGCATGTTGTGAAGGTTAAGCTAAGGTCTTTGTGCTAATTGATTAGATAACAAAGAATTCGTTTCGTTCCTGTCTTGCAACGTGTTATCGCTAACTGGCGACGTAACAAAAATGTATGTATGTTTGACGAGTGGATATTCGCACTGGACGGAAGCGTCCTCACATACCAATTAAAGTTTACAAGCAGATCACAAGCAAGCTTCCAACAGAAAGTAAAAGACTATTATATAATAGAGATATTTCAAAACATTTATAAGTTGATTTGGTGTAGTGATCTTAAGGAGTCGTCGAGAATGAAGCCCACGTATTATTCTCGACATTTTACTCCCACAAAGAACCGCAATAGCGACAACAGTCATTTCCTTAAAGTCAAGTCTTGTTTATAAAACCTCGTTTAGCTTTTAGCAATGTAAGAGCTAGACTTACCTGACAAAACAGATGCATTCAAAAGCAAGGAGGCAACTAAACCCGCAGTGTTCATGTTTTAACGTATATCGATAGGCCAAGTCCTCTGTTTCAGTTATCTGCCTAGCCGCATCTTTCAAGACTCGCGTGACCTTTGGATCCCCTAAGGATGTGTTTATTGAATGAAATCGCTGACCAAGTTTTGTGTTTTCCGCGATTTAAGATAACAAAAATTGTCAACAGCGCTGTGATTGTTACTCAATCGTCGGCAAATTGGCCTCTATATAGAGGTATTCTGTAACACAGATTCTGCTTCAAACCACTTAAAATAACCACCGGTATAATACACTTCGTGATACGTACATGACATGCTTACTAACGAATTCAAAATGGCGGACAGAGGCGAGGTAATGTTTATTCATTCATATTTTTATGATATTCCATGTTGTTAAATTCAGTAAATAGTTCTTTTGTTGCGGTGTATCAGATTTTATTTCTGAGATATATCTTTCTTTTCTCCAGGAAAGTGATATTTCGGCCGATGGCTCTGATCGTGAGGTATTATTAAAGTATTATTATTAAAGTTCCGCAGTTTTGTGCGTGGTTTAGCCGCTTTTTTTATGAGAAGTTTAAGCTTGATTTTCATGTCAATTGTTTTTTGTTATTTCTATTTGCACTGAATTATGCGATTAATTATTATTACGAAGCGCAGCTTGACGGTGACCAGCTCCCAGCCGATACCAGAGGAACAAGAAAAAAACGGGTAAAATTTAAGCTTCAGCTTATCGTTTGGGCATTTTCATTTTATTTTTATTTTAAAACGCCTCTCTAGGTTAGGTAAGTTTTTTATGTGATATTTTCCTGACTCCTTTTGTATGTTAGATTCACTTGTTGATAGCACTTTATATTTTAATACCGAATAATGATTTATACCGATTATACGGTATTATATTACAGAAGTAAGTTTTAGCAGAATACTTTTTTTTTATTTCAGTCATACTATCCACTTATATTAAACAACCCTTGTTGGTTTCTCTAATTTCCATTTGTATCGTTTCTTGAAGCTGGTTTATGAAACAAATGCTTACAAAAGAAATCAGATGGATAGACGGTATATGCACTCCTTGCAAAAAAAAGTAAGTTAATATGAATATCGTTTTGTACATTGTTGTACATGTATACTAAACATTTTAAATGGAGATATATATTAAGCAATAAACGTTCAGAGTTATCACGGTATTTTTCATTTACATTCGTCCTAAATGGGAAAGCTCAATTTTGCTTTTGTTGAACTTTGTTGTTGTTGTTAGATGCGAGAGTGGTATACTAGAACAAGGCTTCCTACTCTCTGCCTTGCATTCCAAAAAGGACAGTTTTGGATTGCAACAGGTAATTTTACTTGACCCATTTTTTTTCATTTAAGAATATTATCCATGTATTGTGTTTACATAAATAAAGTCAGCTTCTCTCATTAGACACACCTTGACATTCACAGTTCTGCCACTGTGCATGCAGAACACTCCAATTCTTCAAGTTTCCTCCCTGACAACCCAGTTCAGACAAGAGGTATGCTGAATCTGGAGGAAATCTCACTATGACCTTAAGGAAGAATCTTTGGCCTCTGGGATGAGTTTGAGAATATTGAGAAAAGGACTTCCAATCAATTGTTGAAGGCGCCGTCGCCCAAGTAGCTGTCTCCTACAACCGGGTTACAACCTGTAGCCTTGCTTGCTGGCTGTTTTGAACAAATCGATGAAAGTCATGACCAACAAATGAAAATACGTTAGTTTGTTTGTGTTTAGTTAGCCCTTTTTAAATAAATCTGTGGTGTGATTCATATTGTCTGTAATTAAGTTTTATGCATAGAGAGCTGCAAAATAACCTTTTTTAGGGTTTACGTACTCTAGGGTTATATAAGGGATTTTATACTTTCAAGACTCCTTTCAACTTCTTTTATATGAATTTTGAAAACAGACTCATCAACTAGATCTTTCAAATAGCATATTATACGTATTATACTGAAGTTGTATTTTCTGCATTGCTAAAAAAGTATTGAATTCTGGGTGGAAAGGGGTTGGGAGTTGATAATGCCTGAAGACTGAATTTATTGCTAGCTTTATTTGGCTAATTCTAATACAAAGACCCAGCTAAATGTGGTCAAACTCAGTAGTTGATGTCATTGACATACCATTTTTGGTGAACTTTGTAAGTTAGTCAGAGGACTTGAAAAATGGAGGGTAAACTCAGCACAGGGTAAAACTTCCACACTTCGGATGATAGGTCTGAAATGTCTGGGTTTTTTTCTGCATTCAAACCTAAATGTACAGTTTGTGAATTTTTAAATTAGGGCCTCCTCAAAGGTGCTGGCTTGTAACATGAACTCCCTAGATATTAATAGCCTACATAAACCTTACTTTCTGGTAATAAATGTTTACTAGATGTCCCTCAACTGAGGGAATTTAACAAGGATCCTCAAGTGCAACAAGCAGTTAAGAGGCATTTTCAGACTGGGTTTAATCGTTTCCCAGGTAAGTAAAGGTACTAGAATATAATCAGCATTTTTTTTAATTAAAGTAATGTAATGGTTCCGTAATTATTCATCACTGTGGCATTTTAAAGTACAGTTGTCACTATGCTTGTCAAACTAAACAGTATTAAAATTTTGCTGTTAGCACAACCAACACCTGAGGCACCATCTGAAAATGTGACATTTACTGAATTAGAGGAATTAACAACCTTGAAAGTTGTGGACTTGCATAAGATGGTAATAAAAGCAGTGATGAGTGATGGTAATTATATAAGGCACACTGTATAATGTTATGACTCCCTTTTTAACTTAATAGTATTTGATTGATGCAGTCATTTATAAACAGTTACAATTTTTATGGGTGCATGTATAATTGATAATATTATACCCATATACATGTCACATCTATTAAACTGCTTGAGCGGTCTACAATTTTATATTTATTTCAATCTTAGATTTTATGCTTTTTCCAATGTGGTCGACTGCATTTCTTTATGCACAGGGAGATGTAAAGCCAACTGGGGAGTAGAGGCAAGCAAACCATTTTGGTGGTCTGGTTGTGTTGAGTTTGTTGATATCAATAACAGCAGGTCACGGCCAAGGTTTCAACAACTGCATTTTAATATTAGAAGCATTTAGGGATTGGAGACAACAGGGACTGCAACCTGATGAAGAGATGGATGAAGACTGTACACATGATCCTCACAGTCCTGAGGTTCCATTTCAACACACACCCTCACCTGCACAATCCACATCCCCAACACCTGCACAATTTTCATCCACATCACCTGCACAATTTAGATCCACACCTGCACAATCCACATCCTCACCATCTTCAGAGGTTCTGTTAGTATACGATGCAGTATACTACTGGTGTCCAAATTTAGCTACAACATTCTATTGAATAATTTTTATTATTTGACTTTACTTACATCTTCTTTTGCTACTTTTTCTCTTCTACCATTTAACAATAACTTTTAAGCTTTAATCAAACTAATACTGATAACCATTAACTTTACTTTTTATTTTTTGTCATATGATTTCAAGATTTTCCAGATATGTGCCTTCCTCTGTTCATGAACTGGGCTTGGAGCCCTTTTATTCCAGTGGGGATGGCATCTGTTTCTACAATTCATTGTCCATTCTCATGTGTGGTCATGAACATGAAAGTGAAATTTATCGACTGGGTGCAGCATTGTATGGTCTTGGCCACTACGAGCACATTGTTGAGGCAGTAAGAATTTACATGTATTTAACTGGTGTTGATATATATGCTATGCATCAGCTAGGTTGCGATGATTTATGGGGGTATATTTGCCAGGGCACCCATACTGATTCCAGAAGGATCTGCAAGCTTCCGATATTTAGCTTTAACTGTGATGTAATTCTTACAAAGTGCACATCTTTTCTGCAGGTAAATGGCATGTCAAAATTCTTTAACATCCAAACCTTAACTGCCCTTGTCTTTTCAGCAGCAATAATTGTAAATTCGGAGTATACAAAGAATTAGTGGGAACAGATCAATAGATCTGTACATATAGTTTACAAAATGTGGGTCACCTTTTCTAAAAAGACAGAAAAAGAACATTGTTAACTTCCCACTTGTTTAAATTTCCTTGTTGGGTGTCCCTGTCTATACACTCATGTTTCAATTCCTTACAATTTTATAATCATTTTCTGTCACATTTCAAACATAACTCCTACTTAATTGGTTTTTTAAACAATATTGTTTCTTTGCAATGAATGATTGGCAAAGGATCAAGCATTTATCTTAATTAAACATTTTCCTGGCAAGGCGTATTTTTTGGTGAGCTTATTATTGGAGTAAAAGACAGTTGGACTTGACAATAAAAAAGAGGATAACGTAGCTTGAAACACCAAGAAAACTAATCCTAAGCCTTATTTTATGTAGGAAATGGATGCATTGGGAGGTTAACTTTGCAAATTTTATTTTCTTTTATGCCCTTTTTTAAAGTTTGTGGTGCATGCAAATGGGTATGTTTAAAAGGGGCTCTGCCATGCATCTTTTAATATTACTTTAAAAAGCTTAAAGATGTTTTTGCATCATGGGAAGTTGTTTAAGCTTAGCTGAAAATATTGTCACATATTACAAGGATTGATTGGAACTTGAAACCATTGCCGACTTTTTCTATTTCAGCAACTTTCTCAAAAAGAGGCCAAAAATTCATCAGGGTTTGCTCTCCATGCTAAACTTTATTTAGTATCATCATCTTAGTTTCATAGGAGAATTTCACGAACAACTAATTAAGGTATAATGTATTGATTGGAGCACAGAGTTGCCCATAAAATGTCAAAACCCAGTGACCTTGCCAGTAGTTTTCCTTTCAGTGTACTTAGTTTTAAAGTCATTGTGTCTACCCCACAGCTGACCCCAATGCATTTAGGCTTTAATTATAGATTTCGCAAAATTATACCCATTAAAATTTGATGCATTTTAATATTTCTGTGTTGCGTTATTTTCCATTCAGAATATGGGGTGTCTTAATGACAGAGGTGATGCACTGCAATGGGCAGCCACTGTTAGCCTCTCAGCGCAAGAGGTGGAAGACCTTAATGACCAGTCTATCGGTGTAATCGTTTCAAAAAGCGTGAAAAAGCAGGTCATCAGTACCCTGAAGAATTATACTGATATTGGTTTGTAGCACTTACTGTACGATCTACCCTTATTTATTTATTTTTTAAAGGAGGGTTTCACGGTTCAGTGAATGTTCAGAAATCAAATGAGAATACATTTAATAATTAAAAAACACATGTAGTTAAGCAATCACATGCCATATCAGTATAAGCGTAGCGAAGGATGACAAAATGAACAAAATTTAAATGGAATACACCGCCAAAGTGAACATCGAATACATGTTTCGACCGAGACATTGTATGCTCTAGTGGTTATATTTTGTGTCCATGGGTATGTATAACTGTGCCATCTTCCATTCAAACAGCTGACTGACTGCGACAGTTTTCGGGTAAATTTCCCGCGCAAGTTGTATGCACTTCTTCTCAACAATGAATATAAATCAGTATGCATCATAATGTGCACATGCCGTACATGCGCCGAACAGTAAACCCGGCCTTTAACTTATTATGCTCCTATTATTTCACCACTTTTTCACCTAAACAAAACCAAAGATAGGCAGGCTCGTTTAATTGCCCTAAAACAAGGTTAATAATAGTGCTCCACAAGCCACCTCTAACGGCAGATCCTTTTTAAAAATTGGATGAGCTATAACAAATAGAAATATCTAGAGCTAATCAGGCTGACTGACTGAGCTTATATCAAGTAATTTAACGTTATTGTTATGATGTAAATTAAGGGTTTTAAACTACTGCAAATCTCGCGACCGTAATATTAGCCTTTTAAATTAGGTCTCTTGCAGATCGCCGGGTTTTTAAAGAGACCCATTCGGCAGCATTGCAAACTCGCTGAGCGCAGCTGGTATGACTCCACAGAAGATCCGCCTTGTTGTGTCCGGCAAGAAAGCAATGTGAATGTGGAACCATTTCGCATTATCTGGCTGCCACTAACAGGAGAAGGGAACATCTACAACCACATTTGCCCCCTGTTGCCCTGGAAGTGTGGAGCACTTGATGCATTCACGTGTGTGTTTTGGCGCGGACTAAACAATGAGCACCGTTGTCGAAAAGAAATGGTCCAGTGCCTAACATGCAGCCAGTGGTATCACTGTGTTTGCTTGGGGATTACCCTCAGTGAGGCGAGTGGACTGTGACTGTACCTTGCCACACCCATATCACAGCCGGAACATGTGAGGATATGTTCTTTGTTTAATATTTAATTTGATGCTTTATTTAGTTTATTTCTTAATGGGTGTTTAGCCATATTATCGTATCTAAAAACCTAGTAATCGTCTTTCCTTGTCTTTCAAGTGAAAATGATTATTCTGTTTTAATTGTTGTTGTAGGTCGATGTACTCACACCGACCCAGTTTTATGCGTTTCTTTACAAAAGCATTTTTGAAGGTTTGTAACGTGCCGTGCGCTTGTAATTTTACTGGCGCTAGCACGAGATTTAGGGTTACTTTTCTCACTTTTATGTCTATACAGAACTTAACGAAAACACTTCTGGTGGACAAAAGTACGCCTTCCTTAAGGCTGTCGTTGCACACCTGTAGCCGTCTGCTGTGGCACCGACATTTGCTGAGGATATTAGGAACTGGACCACTTACAGGAGACGCGGTAACTTCCTTTGTAGATAAAAACACCTCATATGTAGTTTTCGGATACGACTGTATTACGGGTCTATTACATAGTCAGAATTGGTAGTGCAGAATGGATGATCATGTGTTCCTTCCCTTCTAAACAGTGTCCTAATACAACTATTAAATAGGTGAATTATTTGGTGGCAACATACGTGCAGACGGACATGTTTATCTCATGGATCATTATTTACAAGATAGAGTTAACTATCTTGCCCTCTCTAAGACAAGCACCACTCTATATTTGGCACTTCTAGTACATCGGTCCCCGTCTAATATACTCAGTCATTTTGCTTTAACTAAACTCAATTCCAACGGACACTTCATATCGAAGGCATCATTCACTCTTGGAAGTCATTCAAGGTAAACGATACCTCAGCGTAAGGAAATTCATTGGATTTAGGTCGCCGCAACTCTAAGACTCTAATTCGGACACTCACAAGTAGAAGAGATAGTTCTTACAGGTTGCGAGCGTCGTCATCTTATACAGGGAGGGATGACTGCAATTAAAGTTGACTGTTAGGCTACGTTTACACGGGACCGGTCCGGAACCGTTCCGAACGAAACCGGACCGGATCGGCTTCTGTTTACATGGAACTGTTTGGAACCGGTCCAGGTGTTTACACGGGACCTTTCTGGAACCGGTCCGGATCGGATCCGATACTGGACCTGCAAAACAGCAGGTCCAGTTTTGGATCCGTTACGGACCGGTTCCAGAACGGTCCCGTGTAAACATAGCCTTAGTTTGTATGATAAACATGTCATTATACGGTACCCAACCTACATTGTCTAATTATATTAACATGTAATGTTAATATACTATGTACTATCCCAAGGTTTATTTTTTGTACCGTGAGTTTTTACGATAGTTTACAATAATAATTATTGTTATCTGTTTGTCAAAAACGGTGATTTTAAACTAAATATTGTTGTCTTTGCCGATCAAAGGTTTACATTAAATTATTGTTTTTTTTTTCTTTTTTGACAAACAGGTTGACGCAGTGGTTGAACTCTTAAAAACAGTTGCAATACCAACAATCATTGCTGCTTCGGAAGACCTTGCACAGCAGAATCGGCTCTTAATGGACGTGCTGCTCCCCGAAGTATCGTATTTCATTTACAGTAATTTACTGTAGATACCGTAAAATCAGACTATAGTTCCTTTACTGCACACGTTCCGTGCCGTTTGTCGTATCGTCGCAACGGTAAAAAAAAGAAGTCAGTAAAAAAATGCGAACTTCATCCAAAACAAGCTAAATAATCATTATTTATAATCATTATAACACTTTAGCTTTGATAGTAAAATTCGATAGTAAGGTGAACGCAGAAATTGACGCCATATCTCTATTTAAAAGTAATTTCAAATATTTTCCGCGATTGTTCGGTCATACCCAAACAAATTTTGTTAATTCTTGATTAATGCAAAAGTTCACCTTGATATTGGCAGCAATAGATAATAGACTGTTGACTTTTTCATTTTTCTTTTTCAGAGCATAATCAAGTACATCATGGAAAAGGAAGACATTAATTATTTTAGAGCTTGTCTCTTCTTTCAAAGCAGCGGTTCCGGTCGATGCTGAGACCTGTCACAGTTACCTCCGTCGGTTTGCAAAGATATCAATGATATCATTGAATTTACCATATCGTTATGCAGCCCTACAATTGCTTTCTGTTTCCAACAGCACAAGAATGAACATAGCTCAGTAGGGTCGACAGAGGAATAATGTGTTTCTGAAGGGCGACTCCTGCATACCAACGTCGCTCCAAATTGGCTTTTTTGTCTCTGGAATATCGTATTTTCCGGGAATTTCCGGAAATATCATATTTCCTAGAATAATAGCCGTCTCTGAATAGTCTAGTCGCTACCCTTAGAAGACAATACAAGAAATGATATCCCTAGCTATCTGGCAGAGTACGATTTCATTTTCAGTTCTCGGCACGTATATTACACAAAACCAATAATGCCTTTTCCTGTGGTTTTATCACATCCATTCATTTTATATTTAGGCAGTATGAGGGTCATTCTCAGCACTGAAGAGATACCGGAACCACCAAGATTTTCTTAACCTTTTTGTTCTGGTTTTACGGGTTTTTATAGTCTAACGATAAATAACCACCGAAAACTGTTTTATTTTAACCACCATGATGTTCTTAACCTGTTAGTTCTATTTTTACAGTTTTTAAAGTCCAGTCAACAAAACTGTTTTATTTTAACTACTATAATTTTGTAAACTTTTCTGTTCTGGTTTACGGGTTGTTTAAGTCCAGTGGTAATTAACCACCAAAAACTGTTTTATTCTAACCACCACGATGTTCCAAACCTGTTTGGTCTTGTTTAACGGGTTTAAATGCCCGAAGGTAAATAACCACCAAAAACTGTTTTATTTTAACCACCGTGATGTTCTCAACCTGTTTGGTCTTGTTTTACGGGTTTTAAATGCCCAAAGGTAAATAACCACCGAAAACTGTTTTATTTTAACCACCGTGATGTTCTCAACTTGTTTGGTCTTGTTTTACGGGTTTTAAATGCCCAAAGGTAAATAACCACAGGAAACTGTTTTATTTTAACCACCGCGATGTTCTCAACTTGTTTGGTCTTGTTTTACGGGTTTTAAATGCCCAAAGGTAAATAACCACCAAAAACTGTTTTATTTTAACCACCGTGACGTTCTCAACCTGCTTGGTCTTGTTTTACGGGTTTTAAATGCCCAACGGCAAATAACCACCGAAAACTGTTTTATTTTAACCACCGTGACGTTCCCAACCTGTTTGGTCTTGTATTACGGGTTTTAAATGCCCAACGGTAAATAACCACCAAAAACTGTTTTATTTTAACCACCGTGATGTTTTCAACTTGTTTGGTCCTGTTTTACGGGTTTTAAATGCCCAAAGGTAAATAACCACCAAAAACTGTTTTATTTTAACCACCGTGACGTTCTCAACCTGCTTGGTCTTGTTTTACGGGTTTTAAATGCCCAAAGGTAAATAACCACCAAAAACTGTTTTATTTTAACCACCGTGACGTTCTCAACCTGCTTGGTCTTGTATTACGGGTTTTAAATGCCCAACGGTAAATAACCACCAAAAACTGCTTTATTTTAACCACCGTGATGTTCTCAACCTGTTTGGTCCTGTTTTACGAGTTTTAAATGCCCAAAGGTAAATAACCACCGAAAACTGTTTTATTTTAACCACCGTGATGTTCTCAACCTGTTTGGTCTTGTTTTACGGGTTTTAAATGCCCAAAGGTAAATAACCACCAAAAACTGTTTTATTTTAACCACCGTGACGTTCTCAACCTGCTTGGTCTTGTATTACGGGTTTTAAATGCCCAAAGGTAAATAACCACCAAAAACTGTTTTATTTTAACCACCGTGATGTTCTCAACTTGTTTGGTCTTGTTTTACGGGTTTTAAATGCCCAAAGGTAAATAACCACAGGAAACTGTTTTATTTTAACCACCGCGATGTTCTCAACTTGTTTGGTCTTGTTTTACGGGTTTTAAATGCCCAAAGGTAAATAACCACCAAAAACTGTTTTATTTTAACCACCGTGATGTTCTCAACCTGTTTGGTCCTGTTTTACGAGTTTTAAATGCCCAAAGGTAAATAACCACCGAAAACTGTTTTATTTTAACCACCGTGATGTTCTCAACTTGTTTGGTCCTGTTTTACGAGTTTTAAATGCCCAAAGGTAAATAACCACCGAAAACTGTTTTATTTTAACCACCGTGATGTTCTCAACCTGTTTGGTCCTGTTTTACGAGTTTTAAATGCCCAAAGGTAAATAACCACCGAAAACTGTTTTATTTTAACCACCGTGATGTTCGCAACCTGTTTGGTCTTGTTTTACGGGTTTTAAATGCCCAAAGGTAAATAACCACCAAAAACTGTTTTATTTTAACCACCGTGACGTTCTCAACCTGCTTGGTCTTGTATTACGGGTTTTAAATGCCCAACGGTAAATAACCACCAAAAACTGTTTTATTTTAACCACCGTGATGTTCTCAACCTGTTTGGTCCTGTTTTACGAGTTTTAAATGCCCAAAGGTAAATAACCACCGAAAACTGTTTTATTTTAACCACCGTGATGTTCTCAACCTGTTTGGTCTTGTTTTACGGGTTTTAAATGCCCAAAGGTAAATAACCACCAAAAAAGGTTTTATTTTAACCACCGTGACGTTCTGAACCTGTTTGGTCCTGTTTTACGGGTTTTAAATGCCCAAAGGTAAATAATAAATAACCACCAAAAACTGTTTTATTTTAACCACCGTGATGTTCTCAACCTGTTTGGTCTTGTTTTACGGGTTTTAAATGCCCAAAGGTAAATAACCACCAAAAACTGTTTTATTTTAACCACCGTGATGTTCTCAACCTGTTTGGTCCGGTTTTACGGGTTTTAAATGCCCAACGATAAATAACCACCAAAAACTGTTTTATTTTAACCACCGTGATGTTCTCAACCTGTTTGGTCCGGTTTTACGGTTTTAAATGCCCAACGATAAATAACCACCAAAAACTGTTTTATTTTAACCACCGTGATGTTCTCATCCTCCCGTTTTACCGACGCCTCACTTTCTTAGATTATTTGACTTTAATCGTTTTCGGGGAATTTGCTCCTTTTCAAAGTTATTTACTTTAATGGATTTGTATTTAGTTTTTCCCTGCGCGGAAAACTAACGAGAGAGTTAGCACTCCGGACTTGGAATATAAGAAGCGTTCTAAGTTTGTCTTGGATGTTCTTATAAAAGTACAGTTTATCACTGTACACTAAATAGAACAAAAGGCGGACGCGTGTCTCCGATATAAACCAACAGTAAAAAATAATCTTCTCTCTCTCTTTCGTTTACTCCGCATGCATTTTAAAAAATATGTATTTATTGGGTTATATTGTGTCATAAAATTATAAGGTGTTTCAGCTCAAAAACAGAGAGAATTTAAAAGTCCTAGCTCATGTTAGTTCTTAGAAGCACTTGTAAAATTAGGTGAAAGGCTTTTTGGCAACTAATCATTTAAGTTCATTTACTACGATACTCGTTACGTTCTTAATAAGTGTTTTTCAGCTGCAGGATTAAAACAATTAGTGATCTTCTCTTAACGAGTCGTTTGTTTAAGGAGCACGTTCGCTCTCACTTTTAACCGAAACTCGCATAATTAGTGGAACCCAATCGCACTGAATTTTAATCAGTTCGTCCATCGAACTCAATCGAACTCACACACAAAAAATGTTAGACAATCGAACGTTCGATTTCCGAACTATTGATTTTTGTTGTGTTGAAAATCAATAACAAGTTTTTGGAGCTGGCTCGATCTACCTCAGTATAACACTTGTTGATCATAACCGAAAAAATCCCGGAGAAATGGCTTCAGATGCGCTGTGGGTTGTTAGCTTTAAATGCGTAGTAAAAGGCTACCAAGAGCGCCGCTTTGACGTGAAGGAGGGCGAAGATTTCAAAGTTTTAAAGAAAATAGTGGAGAAAGGCCGTGCTTGCGTGCGTGTAAAGGAGCGTGGACAATTAGGTCACCTTCAATCGAACACATTCCAATAGATTGGCTTCTATTGCGTTCGATTGCCAAACTCAATGAAACTCAATCCATGGATTGAGTTCGATTTAGTTCGATCAAGTTCGATTTCCGAACGTTCGATTGAGTATGCCGGGCATAAAACGATTAGTTGCATTTTTTTTTTGGGGGGGGGGGGGGCATTTTTTCCGCTGTCGCAAGTTGACACCGTTGGAGCTTCCTGTGATTAGCTCAACTTATACAGTTAATTTTCTCTTATTTCTTCAGCGTAAGACTGAAATATCAGTTTTGCAAAAATAGATCCTAATTTCATTTAGTATTCTTTTATTCGTGGAACTCTGATAAGGTCAATTGCCCACCGTAAAGAGATTGAAAGCTTACTGAAAACTTCTGTCAGAGATTGTCTGTCTGAGATTGAAAGCTTATTGAAAACTTCTGTCCACTCCTTTCACCCAGCACTGAAATATACCTGGGAAATATCCGAAACTTCAATCGCTTTTCTCGGCATCAAAGTTTCAACCAATGGCTACGGCCTATCCACCGGTATGCACTACAACCTACAGATTCCCACAGTTATTTGTTGCATTCATCCTCTCATCCTTCCCACATCAAAAACTCCATCCCGTTCTCTCAATTTCTTAGACTTCAACGTTTATGTAGCGATGACTCCGATTTTTCCAACAAATCAGAGGAAGTGTATCATTTCTTCAAGAAGCGTGGCTACCCTGACTCTGTTGTCAACACGGCTGAACACCGTGCTCAACAGATTGATCGACAGTCAGCACTGCAAACGTCACAGAAGGAAAAGAACGAGAGAATTCCATTTACACTCACTTACCATCCACATAACCTAGCAGCCAAAAACTGCGAAAAATTGACAACGAAACAGGAAGAATATTTTCACAGCCCCCATTGATTTCATTCAAACGCGACGAAAACTTAGGGAACTTTCCAGTTAGGAATGTGCTTCAATCTGATGCTCAATTAGGTACTTTTAAAAGCGTGCGTAAACGATGCAACACTCAGCGGTCCTTTTATTAACAATGCGGACAAAATAACGGGACCCAAGCGATCGATTAAAACCACTGATCGCTTTACATGCACCTCCGCAAGTGTTATCTATTGCATAACATGCACTTTATGCAAAAACAGATATACATTGGTGAAACAGGAAGGAGGCTAGGCGACCGTTTCCGCGAACACCTACGTGACGCTGAAAGAAGTGACAAGGACGCATCCAAACCAGTCGCCCGACATTTCAATCTCCCCAATCATTCTAGCCAACACATGACGATCTGTGGCCTTTCCCTACACCAGGGTAACACGGAAGGTCTTAAAAATCTAGAACAAAAATTCATTTTTCAAATCAGCACACATAATCACCACGGTATCAACGAACGCTTTTCATTCAACTAATTTATACTTGTTTTACACGTTGCCATGTTCCTACCAAGAGCGTAGCTCCACCACTCTCTATAAACTAATTGCAACCCACAATTTCATCGATTCGCTCTGACGAAGGGCTAACGCTAGAAACGTCAGCTTCCAATCTCTTAACGGTAGACAATTTACCTTATCAACTTAGTTGATAAATCCAAAATTTTGTTTCACGTCCCCACCGACGCAGCACCCAAGTTTCTTTAGAAACTGACCCCCTCGTTTGTCCATTAACTTAATGATTAGAGCTGCCTTGTAAACCATATTCATTCGATACTCCTCTGAGCTCTAGAAAAAGATTATTTTCTATAGCGTAAAACCCGAGCAGAACATCAACTTTGGCGTAAGCATTCTGTTACAAAGTATGACCCGTGACATAAATAACCACCAAAGCTGTTTTATTTAACTTCCATGATGTTCTCAACCTGTTTGGTCTTATTTTACGGGTTTTAAATGCCCAAAGGTAAATAACAACCGAAAACTGTTTTATTTTAACCACCGTGATGTTTTCAACTTGTTGGTGTTGTTTTACGAGTTTTAAATGCCCAACGGTAAATAACCACCGAAAACTGTTTTATTTTAACCACCGTGATGTTTTCAACTTGTTTGGTCCTGTTTTACGGGTTTTAAATGCCCAAAGGTAAATAACCACCAAAAACTGTTTTATTTTAACCACCTTGATGTTCTCAACCTGTTTGGTCCTGTTTTACGGGTTTTAAATGCCCAACGATAAATAACCACCAAAAACTGTTTTATTTTAACCACCGTGATGTTTTCAACTTGTTTGGTCCTGTTTTACGAGTTTTAAATGCCCAAAGGTAAATAACCACCAAAAACTGTTTTATTTTAACCACCGTGATGTTCTCAGCCTGTTTGGTCTGGTTTTACGGGTTTTAAATGCCCAAAGGTAAATAACCACCAAAAACTGTTTTATTTTAACCACGGTGCTGTTCTCAACTTGTTTGGTCCTGTTTTACGGGTTTTAAATGCCCAACGGTAAATAACCACCGAAAACTGTTTTATTTTAACCACCGTGATGTTTTCAACTTGTTTGGTCTTGTTTTACGGGTTTTAAATGCCCAAAGGTAAATAACCACCAAAAACTGTTTTCCGCGAATCCGCGAAGACCACAGAGCTCATTGCCGAACAAGCCGACTTGTCGAGTATCTGGGTCGCGCTAAACAACATACAAAGAAACGCTGACGAGCTTTTTAAGGAAAACAGAGCACTACGTAACCAATACGAAGAACTTCAGAAGTCGTTAGAATTTCATATTGCCAAAGTAGAAAGCTTGGAAACGGAGAACAAAGCCCTCAAGAAGGAGGTGAGCTCGGTTAAAAAAGCGGCTCGCAATGCAGAAGAAGAAATTGCTGACCTAAATGATGACCTAGATGGATTTAAAAACGACCTCGTAGCTGCAATAAACCAAATAGACGACTTAGAGCAGTACACCAGGAAACGCAATCTTGAAATTCACGGCATTTCCGAGTCGCCGGAAGAAAACCTTCTCGAAAAAATCATCAAGCTTGGGAATGCTCTCAACGTACATATCGCCAATAACGACATCGATATCTGCCACAGAGTGGCTACACGTAGCCTATCTTGATGTTGCAGAGTGTGATACACGAATTTGTGGTTAGAAAGAAATTCATTACTCTAATAGGTGTATGGCCTTAAACGCTGTTTCCTTTAACACAAGAGGCCTAAACAAATCTATCAAAAGAAGAAAACTTTTCCGGTATGGCTTCATCTCAGAAAATTTGATGTAATTTTTTTGCAAGAGACGTACAGCGATGCTAGCTTGGAGGCAATTTTGGCGAGCAGAATGGGGTGGCGACATTTTCTTCGTACACGGTTTAAAACACAGTAGAGATGTTATGATTCTTTTCAGACCCTCATTAAGTAAAGAGGTGCTAAATGTCACTGCAGATAAAAATGGCAGATTTCTGATTGTAAATACAACCGTCGATGATCATGAAGATGAGTTTTGCCTCGTTAATATTTACGCCCCAAAAGACCAGAACCAGCAAATTAATTTCTATCAAAAGATAACCTCTGTTATACGTACATTGTATAGGTAACTGTTTCTTATTAGTGGAATTACTAATACCCAATAAAATAGTAAAAAAAACCCGATTCCATTCGTAAATGCCAAACCGACAATATCCTTATCGGTGGAGACTTTAACTGCCCGTTGTCAGCTTCGGATAAATTCGGAGGCAAAGACGTTCAATTTAAAAAAAATGTAATTCACTCTGTTGAGGCACTTTGTAACAACTATGACCTAGTCGATTCCTGGCGCGAACAACATCCGCATGAAATAATAATAATAATAATAATAATAATAATAATAATAATAATAATAATAATAATAATAAGTCTTTGAAATGCAGTTTGCCTGGAGAAAGAGCTCAGGGAAAATCAAATGTAGGCTGCATGGACTTCTGGCGTATCTCGAAACGACTTTTAAGCCGTGTTACGAAAACCGACATCCGCGCTTACTATGATTCAGATCATTCCCCTGTCACCATCTCGATTAAACCAGAAGATATACAAGAAAAAAGAGGTCCAGGCTATTGGAAGTTTAACAATTCACTTTTGGAAGATGAAGAATTTGTTACAGAAATGAGTTTCATTATCAAACATGCAGCTGAGAAACACAAGGATATTGCTGACAAAAGGCTCTGCTGGGAAATGTTAAAAATGGAGATACGGATGTTTGCAATTCGCTTTGCTAAAAAGAAAGCATACGCAGTAAGAAATATTGAACTGGATATTCTCCAAAAGTTAGAGGAAATGAATTTGTGTATTGATGCAACTCCAGAAAACAGTTACCTCGTAAACGAGGCTAGATGAAATTGCCGTGCAAAGAACTAAAGGATCCATTTTTCGGAGTAGAGCTAGATGGTACGAATTGGGGGAAAAATGTAATAAATACTTTTTTAACTTAGAAAAAAGAAGTTATGAAAAAAGACATATAACAAAATTGAAGACACCTGAGGGTATCACTGCAGAGGATCCAAAGGTTATACCAAACTGTTATGAAAAATTTTTACAACCAGCTTTACACCTCTCAAAACCAGCTATCAGCTGAACGGTTCTCCAACTTCTCTGATTATGAATCCTTACCGAAACTAGACAACGAAAAGCAAAACCTTTGCGAAGGTGTGATAACCGCAGAAGAATGCCTTGCCGCGCTCAAGACCTTTCAACATAATAAGACTCCGGGCACGGATGGTCTAACTGCTGAATTCTATCTCTGTTTTTGGAACGACATCTCTGGCCCTTTGATTGACTGTCTCAATCATGGTGCCCTACTAGGAGAGCTTTCTATCTCTCAGAGGCAAGGAATCATCTCCTTGATCACAAAAAATACCGACAACAGAGTAAAGCTGTGAGAGTAAAGAGTAAAGCAGAGTAAGGCTCACCGTGATGTTCTCAACCTGTTTGGTCTGGTTTTACGGGTGTTAAATGCCCAAAGGTAAATATTTAAGAATAAAAATTATCGAATACACGCACACAACATTGAGATATCATCTTGGCCTAAGATAACACTAGAACAAAAGTCGTTCAAGTGTTTTCACGCAAAAGTAAGAATCCGAGTTCAAAACTAATCGGATTGCGTCACGAGTCCGAATACTTTCAATGCAATTAAAACAAACGAATAATAAAAAAAGAGAACTAGAAAAGAAGTAGATCTTTGCAAGGAAGCTTTGCCCTTTTAACTGCACGAGAAAATACCACCGTTCCGAAGCCTTCTTAACTATATCATTAATATGCTCGTTCAATGATAAGTTATTGGTTACTGTTACACCAAGCAGTTGGTTTCTAGTTATTAGCAGCTGGTTTCTAGCGAATGAGATTCTTAGTTCCTTGCACTTGTCACTATTCAGCTTTACTCTGTTGTCAGATGACCACAGACCACCGACCACCACAGATGTCCACAGACCACCACAGACCACAGATGACCACTGCCCGATCTGCTAACTGCTGTGCGTTGCTATCACTTCCTTGAGCGACAACTTCTGAAGTTGTCGTATCATCAACATACTTCCATAGCTGGGCATTTAAGTTATGGCTAAGATTTAAATCATTTATTAAAACAAGGAAAAGCCACGGTCCCAGCTTCGTTCCCTGGGGCACGCCTGAGGGTACTGAGCTTCACTCAGAAAAACACCCATCGCTGTGAACGATCAGTCAAAAAATCAGTGTTTTAATTAATTATACTAGTTGGCAAAACTAGCTTACAAAGCTTGTCTAAGAGGATTTTATGATCAATTAAGTCAAATCAGGCTCTGCGGTACTCAAATAGTAGCGCCGTTGCGATCCGTTTCCTCTGCCCAGCAGTGAACCATGTGTAATAAAGCTTAAAGCACCTGAACTTAAGAGGGCTTCGTAAATCTAGCCCCAGCTGAGAAAGGAACCAGTTTATCAGCTGGTGACATAAGTGAACATCTCCATTAATGAGGAACATGTTCCCAGGTGAATGAAAGAAACAAACTTTGCAAGGGGAACGCATTAAGCTTAGCACACTTGCTCCCATAGCACTCATTTACGAACAATATATTCCTTTCAGTTGGACAGTCCAAACAAAAAGTTCTTCATCTCTGAATGAACACGCGTTCTACCACAAGGTGATTCCCAGGAATTTACGGGTTTGTCCGTTTTAGCCCCGTAGTACACAACCTATCCGCATCATTTGTATGTATGGTATCACTTTACCTTTTGCCCTCTGCTGAAAGCATAACTTAAGCGGCCTATTTGCGTGGAAAGTAACATATCGACGTAATCTAGGTTCCCTCTTTTTCTTGTTGTAATATTTATGCGTGGACTTAACTCTCTTAAATGTCGGGAGATTCCAGGTTTTATTTCGATAGTTAACGTTATTTGCCGATACTCTTCAGTCTCACTAAAACCAAAAACGTTCTAAACGTGACGAGCTTTATTTAATTCACCTGTTCTACGCACCCGCGAGCGAATTTTCAAACCACTTAAGGGGGTGGCTTATAACCATCCAGCCTGTGAGGCTAATTTCACCCGAAAGAAAGAGATCAGCCTCAAACAGTTATTGAATAGGCCTATTTGCGATGAAATCAACACATTGACCTTACCTAGAGCTTTCTCTTACACATTTATTCTTGCTGATTGTAGTGAACCTGATAAAAGCTTCTAAACACAAATTAAAGTCTTCAACACGCTTTAGCTTTGAAAAGAACACGACGAATCCCCCAGCCCTACCATTCTTTGCCTGTACGTGTGAAGATTTTTGCGTGAACGTCCTGCAGCAAAAAGGTTCGCTTCAATCCGGAAAAAAAATGGTTTCCTCTCCTTTTTTCCTTAAAAAAGAAATTAATTAATAAAAAAAAAAAAACTGGAACAGCGCAGTAAGGTAAAATGCCAATATTGAAGAAAATGGTCGTTGAGCATGGGAAAATTTGTACGTGAAAGAAGGTATGATGGTAAGAAGGAACGAAATAATGAGTAGAGGGAAGGAAGAAAACCGAAAACTTAAAAAGTGAAAGGAAGGACGTAAAGAACGAAATGCTAAAAACAAAAGGAAACATTTCTAAGATTTTAAGCAAAAACGTCATTTTATTTCTTTATTTCATCGCTTTATAAATAGGCTGTCTACGTTTATCGCCTGATATTCACACACCACGGTGGAACGACTTGACTAACTGAAGACACTTCTCATTTTGTATAATTGATCAGTGCTCCGAAGTTCAAAATCCGTTGATTGCGCACAGCTGAAACATTGACAAAAACATGAAAAAAAGACGTTTAGCTCTACTGGCTGCTCTTTAAAGTATCAGCTAAGGACGAGATAAGGATGTAACAAGACTACACCTTTTAAACTTAAAAGCGTCATGGCAAGTAGTATAATCCACGTGTAGGGATCGTTCGCACACAGACCCAAAGCGCAGTGGGTTTAGCTTTATTCCAGTAGCAGTAAATTTCCTCACTCCAGTTTCTGTACCAAGTATATTTTAACAGGGTAGAGTTGCTAACATCACTGCCAACCTCCCCCCCCCCCCCAAACTAGTGGACCAGGGTGCTGTTTAGTCTGACCCTCGCCAACAGACCAATCCGGAAAAATTAGACCTGCCAGGAGAAAAAGGATGCAGCCCGTATTGCTCAGTTGTCACGAGGGCACACAAGCCTCCCCGCCACGTCAAGGCACAGCACCAGGGAAGGTTTCACATAGTTTGGGGAGCAGTGGTCTAGGGGTTAATGTATCGGTTGTTTGAGGTCTTTGAGGGCCGAACTCTGCTATTGTGCTCTTATGGCAAGAAACATATCCTTGTTGTCCTTCTTCGATCAGTTACACATCTACAAATGGCTACCAGCAAACATTATGCTACTGCTGCTGCGGTAGGAGAGGCGTGGGTAGCTTTGTAACAGACAAGCATGTAAAATCTGCTACATGAAAACATCAATTCCCGGGGCCGGGCGTGAACTGGTCGATTTCTGGTTTTCTGAAAACGGTTTTCATAACCTGGCTTATAACGTAGTAACTTTCTTCTTATTTCGGTTGTTTTAGAGATAAAAGGAGAAAATACGTCTACATTAATATGACTCACATCGAAAACACAGGCCATTCCAAATAATGTTAAAGTAGTACGCGTAAACATGACAAAAAATTTTAACACTGTATGCTGAAGCTTACATACATTTATCTGAAATTGACAAATACGTCAAATGGGTGATTTCCGCCAGTGTTGGTGCTCTTGCGAACAACATTACTGCCTAATTTTTCGCATAATGGGGTAACTATCTAGAGGAAACAGAAATACTCTAAGTTGCTTCAGCCACACAAAACTGCTTGTTGGTTGTCATGGAAAAGATGAACAACCTCGTATAAATCAAAACAACAAAATGTGTTCATGGAGACATTTGTTTGCCACGCTGCAAATTTCTGTACCATATGAAAAATTTGCAATGGTTAATGAACTTCTTTTGATTCATGTGCGACAAGGATCCTTTAACATATTTCAAGGAGGAATTCGCTTGTTCCGCTGCTTGACTGTTTAAAGTATCCCACTGTGGATACCGCGAAAGGTTATATGCCTCTGAGCAACCTGAAGAAAAACCAAAGAAATGTGAGTTGGTTAAGATAACCAATTAAAGAAGTGATTAGCCTACATTGCCTTATTAATTACAAAGAGATGCAGATTTATGGAAGACACTACCTTTAGTTAGTACCTGCCAGATTTAGCTCACTATGGTTTCAAAACTTAATGGTGGCAAGCGAATAAAACAAGGACAAAATAAAGGGGTATTAAATCGAACTAATGGACCGATCAAAAGACCGATAAAGATACTATGGCTTCTGTTAGTAAAATAGAAAACAAGACATATCTAGAACTAATAATTTATAAAAGAATCTCATGACAAAAACCTGATATATATGTAGAATTTTCGTTGCCTTTCTCTAATAGGTCACTTATTAGGCCGCACAAAGCACTGGGAAGATTGTCTCCTTCAACAAGGCTTATGGTGTCAAAAAACACTGGACAGGACTGCTGGAGAAGGAGCAGATCACCAGGAGACTGCTTGACAGGTACATTATCGACAAGTTTCTTGTACAGAGAGTCTAGTGACTCGAACTGCGGAAGAAGGACACATACAGGTGAGGGCTTTCCGAGAGCAATAAAAAGGGCAGATATAGCTGGAGGAAAGGGAATGTCAGTGCCAAAGGTGGAGATGCACCAAGTGAGGAAGCCATCCAAAGGTGGTGCGCAGCGTTGTAACTCAACATGCAGAGAAACCATAGTTGTTTCATCAACACCACTCACGTCTCGACCCACTTTGTCAACCATCGATCGGACATATTTTTCTGCAAGATAAACTCGATCACGGTGCCTAGTGCAGGAAAAAAAAATAATAATAAGTATACAAGTCTTCTATGTTTAACTAACTACCGATAACTGTTTTCAAGGAATACAATCAACTCACGCTGAAATTGTTTGTAAAAATGGTACAGTAAGAAATTAGACTGCCTAAGTTCCCTGATACATGTACATTGTAACGTTTCTTTTTTTAGATCCAAAACTGCTTATTGTTGTTTACCAGAAAAGTTTATGGATTTTAACCATCAGTAGTAGGTATCGATTATTTTCATACTGTACATGCATGAGGATGCACGTGTCCCCCATTATCATCTCCCCACAATACATGAACTACAAAACATTAAAAGCATTATACTGCAGCCTAATCAGTTCAGTTGGCAGAAACCTGGCAGACTACAAAGTGCTGGGCCATCCACCATGGACTCACAATAACTAAATACAGCCTTAATACCTCCCTCGACTATGGAAATATAAAAGTGAATTACTTGAACACAAAGTGAGGTATACAAGGAAATTGACCAAAAGATACCAGTTAAAAAGAATTGTGTCTGAGCTCCTTTGGTACTTACAGATGTAGATCTCTCAAAATAATGCTTAGAAGTTTAATCAAAATTGCATTTGACAAATATATTGGCTTTCAAGACAGTTAATTGACTGAAAGAATGACAATTAAAGTGCATTGTCTCTTCTACTTTCTGTGTAAGGGATGCTATGTTATCTCCTACAGACCTTGGAATAGACCCCGAGTCAGCATACAAGAGATGTGTTAAGAATGTTCAGTATTAGTAGACAAATTGCTGGTACACATACTAAAGTTTGGTGTCCCTTTCAAAAATGGTGCAGGAAACTTTGTACAAGAGTGGCTATAAGCATAGGTTCTACTGTTCTACTATCCGGGATAACAATCATAACAAAAAGAAACACTATGTAAAAAAGGGTGCACCTAGAAAGAAAGAAAAGTACATGTACATGTAAAAAACTTCAACAACAAAAATGCAGTGTTCATGAAGATATGGCAGATGAGACAGGTACAATAAATAAATCACAAACAAAGGAACTGAGAAAATAAAGTTTTCATAATAATGACACTGTTTTCTCCTTTCAAATCAATATTGAGTAACAACATCAGTCTAATAATGACTGGTAACACAGTGTAACAAAATTTGAGCCAATAAAAGATCCCTGTATTCCAGATTATGGAGAGGAAACCAAAACCTAATTCTTTAAACTACAAAATATAATTAAAATAATTCCTCAACTCAAAAAAATAAATAATATTATGAGAAACAAAAGGAAAAATGACAGTAGAGACAGAGTGTCTCTGTATAGAGGCAAACGTAGAGGATATGCGGAGGTGCCAGACTAACACCTTCCAGGAGGTAGAATGTAAAGAAGTGTCACTCGCAACTCTAATATAGTAAGCAGTTCCTATACAGGACAGAAATGAGTTTTTCAGCATCAGAATCAAGACATTTTATTTTTTGGAAATCTCGTAATTTCTTGTAATGTTTTTAATGTTAACCATGATTAATAAAGTTAATATTTCTTCAGATCAGTTGTCCCTCATCTAAAAATACACTGAGGTTTGTGCAAAGAAAAAGAATCTGACAATAATATTCTAAAAGATCAGTTGTTCCTCATCTAAAAATACACTGAGATTTGTGCAAAGGAAAAGAATCTGACAATTCTAAAAGAAAGCATATGAAGACGTTGAATCCCATTTACCTTCCCTTGAGGAAGTGAAACATGAAATCTCTCAACACCTCGTATGATAACAAGTAGGAACCCATGTTTAACAGCGCAAGTTCAGCACCGTCGAACTCCAATCTTCCATCACAGGTTGGGTTAGCACAATTAAAATGAAATACTGAAACAATAAACATGAAATCGAACTACATATCAGGATTTTGAAATACGCCACCTGTGTAAACACTAGAAAACCAACATTGCCAATTTTTTTTGCACTTTATTAAATAGTACTGCGGTGCAATGTATAAATTGCAGCTTCCGGACTATAGACGTACACAAATATTGACAATAAGACAAACACACAAAATTACTTAACATACGGGATGCCCTTCAAAGCAAGTGAGATGTTCTCTATTTTACAGTTGTATTTGTAAGTGTTATATATTTATCAGTTATATTACTTAGTCTAGTGTCGGACTTACACCTTTCCACCAAAGTAGTAGCCATACATGTGTACACGTGCAGTGTGCAGACATGTAATATATTAAATCAGCAAATGACAAGGAAAGAAAATATTTATTAAGAACAGGTATGTTGCTCACAGGTACGTTGTTTAGTATTTTTAAATAACTTAAAACAAGAAGTGTTTTTAAAAAGAAATAGCATTTGCCTACCTTCACACTGGAAAACCTTCTTCTTCAAAAAGCACAAAGCTTGTCTACTGCACTGCTCGATGCACCTTGAAGATAGCCTGCGAATACAGCCGCCTCTCATTCACGTCCCGCAACGAAGAGCGAAACGGGAAGAGAGACGTCTGCGATTCGCCGCCAAAAATTCCATACTGATGACGTAAATCTCCCGTCGATAATATGTGCTCATGCATCCACGTGTGTACGAGTGGCGCGAGTTGAAATATTAGCGACTTGCCTGATCCAGTCGGCAGATTAACAAAAACCTCTTCACCGCAGATAAAACTATAAAGAGCCTGAAACTGACTTTCTTTTAACGATGAAACATTGAACTTCGGACAGATAGATTGTACGCAGAGGCGAAAACTTTCCAAGGAAGGACGAGACGAATTCTCACTATTAGCGGCCATATTGGTTCTGAATTTCTCACATCACAACACTGAATAATTATAGAGCTAATTATGCAAAAATGTCCGCTCGTCCAATCAGCGTTCCTGTCCGGATTCTGGACAGATTTACGTCATCAGTATGGAATTTTTGGCGGCGAATCGCAGACGTCTCTCTCCCCGTTTCGCTCTTCGTTGCGGGACGTGAATGAGAGGCGGCTGTATTCGCAGGCTACCTTGAAGAACACTTTGGGCATTCAGGTGTGGCAGAAAGCTCAGGAATGAATTGCACCAGTCCAGTGGGAGCCTCCTTATATAGTAAGACCTCTTCCAATGCTGCGAATGTCTCTTTCTGGGAGGCAGTTAAATCAAACAAAATTTTCTTTTCTGACACAGGCTTGATGAGCCATTCTATTCGTGATGCAGTCGATACTGCTGGGAAAGACCTGAAATTTTTCTCAGAAAAGAAATCAACCTAAAAATCTGGCATTTCACGAACTAATTCCTCTTCTGAAGCTGTTAACTTTAAAACATGCTCACAGTTGTGAGTCTGGCAATCACAAGTGAAACAAGCCATACTTCCACCCTTGAGACCTATCACTGGCAACAAAAACTGTAAACTGTCCCCCACTGACTGGCAAAAAGTTACCATTTGAAACAACCTTAAAAGAGAATAAAAGTACAATAATTAAAAGCATTTACACCATACAAGTGTTTTTACATGTATGCACATCTGAAAAAGTCACTTCCAATAGTTAAGACATTACTGAGTTCTCTGTGTTAAGTGTGTAGTTCTCAGAAGTCCCACACTGTGGTCACAGACTTTAACAAACTATAAAACATAAGCTACATGTACCTATACAGAAAGTTCCTCCAGGCCCAGAAGAAATTATTATGGTTAGACTCAAACATATTGCCCAGGCATGTGAAGGAACATAATATTAAAATATTATGGACGAGCAGTATCAGATTTTAACTTTTAACTCTTATTTAACTCTAAAAGGCAGAAAATATACATAAATGTGTCAAATCAATAACAAATAACTTACTTGATAACTATGATCAAGAGAAAGATGAGAGTTGTCAGGTGTGAGGCTGGGCTTAAACCATTCTCAACGTCAAACTCCTGCATTAGATCTTGGATGGCTTGAGTATGTAGACATTTGCCATATACAGACTCTGCTGCCAAAAAACCTGTATAAAGAAAGGTGCACAATTTGCCTGTTAAATTAAGATGTTGGCTGGTTGGATAATGAATTCTGCTATGAAAAACAATACAATATGTGCACATGAAAATGACACTCTGCTCTCCCTGCATATTCACCCTCCAAAAACTTACTTTCTCTGTTTACTAATAATGACAATGCCTCTAAGTAATCTTTTCGCTTTGTGCTTGCCTTGCATTCACATTTGTACATCCAAATACCATCCCTTGGTTCTCGTTTCAAAAACACATATTTGCTTTCCTGTTATGAGAAAAATAACGTTCAACAACGCCGCAGGCAAAAGCATACCATATTTCACCGCTTTGCATTTGCTGCAAAAGAAACATTCTGCAAAACATCAATGAACTGTAAGTGTGATCCACAAGTCAATCTGTTTCTCAGGTTGTATTTTTGACTTTGACCTTTCACATACACTGTAGATCAAATTTCACCAAGGCTAATTTCCCTTCCCTAACTAATTAACAATAAAGTCAACATAATTATAATAATAATTATTATAATAATTTTATAATTATTATTATAAAAGAGCCATTTTTCATCGACCATATTCTTTTAAAACAAATTCACTGTACTGTGGTGTTAGCATTATTTTAACTCATCAATGCTATCTCAGAAAATATATTTGGGAATTGAAGGGGATGGCAGCTGTTGTCATTTCCACTTTCAAAGTTTGGCTTGGAGTCTGAAAAGAACTATGAATGATTGATCACTAGGAGGAGATTAAAAGAAGCAAAACAACAGCATGTCTATGTACATGGAAGGGCTCTGCTGTAATTTGCTTTATGTGCACAAAGAAGGGGGGGGGGGGGGAGGTTTGCCAGATTATTCTAAGCAGGGAGGGGATTTTAAACAAATACGTTTCAGAAAATCAATTCCCTAGATAAACTTTCAAGAGTAGCGAAGATAAGCTTCAAATATTTACTGTATGCATAATAATTAAGATACATAAGTAAGCTTACATGCAGTTTATTTGTGACTTCATCAAACTCGGGAAATGTAAAATACAGACAATTCCTGTCGAGGAAAGTGACTGCACTGCCGTTTCCCAACAAAGTTACGTAGGTGAATAATGAGGACACTGCACTCGATGTACAGGTACTGGTCTCTGAACATGTTAGGTCTTCATTATCTGACACATCCTAAAAAAGACATTAACGTAGGAAACTCATTAAGTTGTTTTTACATAAAAATGTGCAAAATATTATAAGCTTACTGAGCTTCACCTTACCAACAAGGAATCTAAAATTGGCGTTGGCTGAAGCACATCAAGTGCATCCCGATCCTGAAGACAGCTATGATCACTAGTGTTTTCTTGAGTGCCATTCCCTCGCTTTGTTTTCCTCGGTCCACTTTTCCTTTTCTTTCGCACACACTGAGTAAGATCGTACGCATGCCTATTTTCATATCTAGCTCTTAGATCATCCTCGTGAACTGCGGGAAACAATTTAAACGAGGGGGATTCACTCCGGCGATCATTATTCCCCGCCATATTAGATAGCTGGTAGAATTCACCGAAACATGTTGTCATGTATGTATCACGAAATGTATTATACCAGTGGTTATTTTAAGTGGTTTGAAGCAGAATCTGTGTTACAGAATACCTCCTATATACGTGTCGTGCCCTCAACAAATGAATTACATGTTCTTTACATTTCAACGCTAGAGGGATCAATTTCTTGAACATATCCGATTAACTTGAATGAAATCTTATATCGATCGCGTGAAATAATCTTCTCTGTATGCTCGGGTCTGTATGAGAATCAGGCATCTGTGGAATTAATACTTCCAGGCGAAAAAAAGTCTGAAAAGTGCTGTAGGACTTAAAAATAATAAAAAAACAAAAACAAACAAAGTCTCATAAAAAAGGACCGCCGATAAAAGCAGTGGGAAAAAAAGACAAAATAATAATAAGAAAACTAACAGAATAAATATGCAAACCGGATTTTATCGCTGGCATTTTATCGCAATTGCATGAGATAAAAATCCTAAAAGGTCTTAAGTCATGACAGCACGAGTAGATAAAACACGAGCCGAAGCCGAAGTTTTCCACAGAGGCTGTTTTGAGACCTCCAAAACATTCACCGGTGCTCTTAACATAATGTATTAAACAGGAAAGAAAAAAATCTATTTCTTATGTGAAATCGGAGCGCTTAAAACAATTTTGGATAGTCTTCCCAGTGTGGTCGTCCGAGTGAGAGTAGTCTAGTCCTGGGAAGGACTGCTTTTGGCGACATTTAAATTAAGCTAGGGTTATCAAAAAAGGTCAGTTTTCACTAGATAATCAGTAGTCTGTTTTCGTTCACTTTATCCAAGTAAATATTTACTAAATAATTGGAACAGGCTGGAAAAAGAATGCAACGAAAAAAAAAAAGCATTGGAAACAACAGGTAAAGAGATAAGAGACTTGGCATGTCTGATGGGCTTTTCAGAAATTGTGACGGGAATATGGCTTGGATTTTATTTTCGGAATAAACAAATTACGCTGATGATGTAAAGAAATTGTAACAAACATGGCTACTGGGTCATGAATGGTAGATTAAGGGTCTTGAATTAATGAAAATCTGCCTACAGTAGTTTTCTTTCATCATAAAGCAGTAAAACTAGTTCGCCTTCTCCTTCATCCAATCCTAACTCTACTTAGGTCTCTTCTTGTCAAATCCCTCGCAGTTATTCAATATTTTCTCTCCGCGCCCCTGACGATCTTATGCCGAGAAAAAACGTCTGTGAACGGGCTAGATTTGCAGACTAACATAGGCCATGAGCTGGAATGCGGTGATTGGTCTGTCATAATCAGCATAATCCCTTGTCTTTTCTTGATTAACTAGGCAGCTAAGAGTGTTGGAGAGGACTTGTGTTGAAGTATAATATGACAGGCAGTGAAATGAGAGTCCTGAACCCGTCTCAGTATAATTAAGAGACGATCGCGAACTACGAGAAGCATAACTAGACGAACTGAATTTTGTTCCTGACGGATAATGCGCATCTATAGATATAGCCTGCGTGAAGGCGTCTTAGCAAAGGAACGAATTCTCCGACAAATGTAATAGAGCACTACCCGGGAATCTCTGAATTATCACTCGTTTATTCAACTTTGTCCTCCGCCAAGACCTTCATCAAGTGAGATACCCAACATAGAACCAGCCGACACACCTTTGCAGGTCAATGAGAACAGACCAAGCAAAGTAGAGATCAAGAAAGCCATCAGACATCTGAAGAACGGAAGGGTAGCTGGTCCCGATGGCATACCGCCGGTCGGAGGCCGTCAAAGCAGATTTGAACACCTCGACCAAGATGCTGCATGAGCTGTTTGGGAGGATTTGGGAAAATTAAAGGACGAGATACCGGATGACTGGAAAGAAGGCTACCTGGTCAAGCTTCCAAAGAAAGGAGATCTGAAGGAATGCAAGAACTGGAGAGGCATAATGCCGCTTGACAGGGAGGTGTTGTGGAAGCTGTTACGTCATTATGGAATCCCAGAGAAAAAGATACATCATCCTCAGGCAGAAGACCTATGAGAAGTGCACCTGTAGAGTCATCCACAATGGAGTTCTTTCTGAACTGATTGAGATGCTCACTGGAGTGCGCCAGGAATGCTTGTTGTCGCCCTTTCTGTTCCTGCTAGTCATCGACTGGATAATGCAGCAGACAACGGAGAAGCATCGCAATGGCATACAGTATCTAGACCCCCACGACCCGGCTACAAGATCTGGACTTCGCTGACGACATTGCACTCCTCTCACACAACCATCAGGGCATGCAATCCAAGTTAACGCGGCTTGCGAAAACACTCAGCGAAGACGATGGTGATGAGGGTTAACATCAGGACTGCAGACAAGTTAGAGCTGGATGGGGAGGCAATTGATGAAGTGGAGAACTTCACCTATCTTGGCAGTAACATCAGCAAGGATGGTGGATCTGATCGTGACATACCGCTGAGGATTGGGAAGGCAAGAACTGCATTCGCAATACTGACGCCTGTGTAGAGATCAAAAGAGATATCCAGAAAGACCCTGTCCTTCTCTTTGGCTCAGAGATGTGGAGAGTAACAAAAGCAACCTCCAACAAGCAGCAGTCCTTCGTCAACAGATGCCTGAGGTCCATCATGGGCATCCACTGGCCAGAGGTCGTGGCACCCATGGACCTATGCTCCACGGGGGTAGAAGGGAATAAGTCAAATAAGTCATTGATCTTTGTACCAGTTGTCCTAATTACAAGCTATGTGAGAGGTTTTGCGCTCAAGCTAGGTTGTAGCCAAGTTGACCTGAAAGACGTTCCTTAGAAGGTGTGGTTGACGGAAGGAATTCCTTGCCCATCCACGTTCCTTACTTAGGTCTGTTCCTCAAAGTAAAACTTAGAGCTACAACTCTAGCCTTGCTTCACACCTGAATACAAGACGTAAAGAGGTAGTAGAAGTGACTAACAGAGTTGAATGCTCTTAATATAACATCTAAACCTATTCTTTTGTTTACATCATACTACTGAACTAGACAAAGCAATTCTTGGTGGTGGTCTCGATATTTTGGTTAAACAAGAAAAGATGTCTCAAAATCTCTCTTAATCCCTATTGACATTGTTTGCAAATGTGACCACCTGTGTCGTTTTTTCGATAGGCACTGTCAACGTTACTAAATTAACAACGTGAAGTAAACATGCAGATTTAGCACAAGTGTCAAAGCATTACGGAACTCCAGGCCGATCGTCCCGAGCGCTGGGCTTTTGACAGTCGTTACAGGCTGCACGAGTTAAAATTACATTCTGCATTTTCATTGGTTAATTCAAACCACCGGTCACGAACCGGTCACGCGCTTGCAGAAAGTTCAGATTACATTCTGCACTTTCATTGGTCAATTCAAACCACCAGTCGTGCGTGCCAACAAAACAACAGACTGTCTACCGGCCGTGTCCACGCCAAAATCCTAGCGCCCGGGAAGACCGCCGACAGCAGAATGTTTTTCAAATTTTCTCAGACTAGAATTACCGTACGATCACTGTGAAGGCTGAATAGGATGTCGAAATTATGGGGCTTTATGAATATGGTGTTTTTATGGCGATTCTCTGCATTGCTTTGTGATACGAGAGCGATTTGTGGGACTCGGTCATCTGCAGTCACCCGCCTTCCTTCGTTTTATGTGTTGTAACAACACCGCGAACAACACCGAACGAAAAACTCGCCTAAAACGGCCACGAATTGCGCCCAAATTACACACAAGACACAAAAACAACCCCATGACGAGTCAAGTGAAGTTCATTTCCACATTCATAACTTTATTTTAGCATTTTGATAACGAAAGTGAATTTCCCATACAAAGTCTATAAATCGAGAGCCTTGCAACACAACACACCTGATAGCAAAGGTTGTGTTTCGCAACTCGATCGTCTTCTCTCATCTTGAGCTTGGGGCACCTCTGGTGCAAACCGTACGAGTTCTACGAGTGGTCAAGTGGTGAATGTAATACGTTTCATTAAGTAGTAGTTGGTGTCCTTAAATCACATTATATATAGACACTTGGAATCCGAGTGCGTTTCAAGGAAGGGTCCGCTTAGTCAACTGGTACTACTCGTACGAGTCGTGCAACTGGTGAAATTGCATATCATTATTGAGACTAAGAGTCCGGTAGAGCTGCGAGGAAGGGGTCCTTTCAACTCATACGACTCATACAAGTCGTGCAACTGGTGAAACTGCTTATAATTATGGAGACTTACAGTCCGGTATAGCTGTGTCCCGTAGAACTGTGTGGAAGGGTTCCTTTCAACTCGCACGACTCGTACAAGTCGGGCAAATGGTAAAACTCCATATAATTGCCACTTTCACGACTTGAACAAGTGGTGAGTATTGGACATGCTTGAAAATTTTACCTGGGATAAATTTGTTATGACATGTTGCGTTGCAGAAGTTATTGTTTCCATGCCGATCACATTCTGGCTAGCATAGTCTCACTTTTCGCTTTTTAACATTGAAAAAAAGTTAACTTTTTTGAAGTAACGTTTGCATTTTAGATCATTTTAGCATTGTTTTAATAATTTTAGTTCACTCTAATGAATGAATTCAAGGTTTATCTTCTTAACAATTATAAATCTATTACTATGACGTTATTGGAAAATGGTTGAGTAAATACATACAAAGATTAAACAAGTTAAATTGGTCATGTAAGAACTGTTATGTAAAAAGTTATGTAGATAGATATTCCAAAAGATATGTTATCCTTAAAGAAAAGACAGGCATATCAGAAGCTATAGGGTGACTCGATTAATCAGGCTACGACATAAACACTTAACTGTTACATGCACAGGGTTTGCGTGCTACCCCCCAAAATAGCTTCAAACTTTAGTTCCAAGAATTTTGTAAAAGTGACATCTATATATGTACATCTATTTATTGTCAAGTTAAATGCGAAATCCGCATGATATGACAAATTCCTAAACAACGTTCTTGATATTGTCTATTTGCATTATTATTTTCTTTTCAACGTATTTAGAAATTCATGTATACATCATCGCAAAAACGTCTGTCAAATAGTAATCAGTTTTCCTCGATGTGTGGATTGTGGCCCAGGAGCCAGTATGTCCGCATAGATCCCTTTCCCTGTAAATAAAGAAATATTACTGATTACTTATTGAACAAATCTGATAGATTCATCTGAAGTAAACCTGGACTGAAGACTGGATGCTTGAGAAAAAACTACGGTTTATGCATGTTAAACATAGCATAACACAGGCTAATTTTGGACGTTTTGTCCTTGTAAGCATAAATTAGACCTAAAAGGTAACTTTTTAGACAGAAAGGCATAGATACAGCCCCAGTGGAGAATCAAGTGAAGAAGGGTATCCAAAGCTGTCATGAGCAGTGCTCGGAATCTCTTCTGACCTTCCTTTAAAAGCTTACCCATGATGTAGGCAACCAGTTCGCTAAAACTTGTTGTGTTCTGTTACACAAAGCAATTTTGATTGCTTTGTTTAACAGCTTCCGAAAAACTTTCAAGGTTTGTGATTTATGTTGCCTAGCATAATTGCAATGAGATACCAAATTTTCAGTTTAAACCCGAAAAACCAGATCTCAAAACCTTACAGTCCCTCTGACTACCGTCATTATTAAGGCTGACTTGTTCACATTTTTGCATGAGTTTACACTCACCTAACAGTTCGCCATCATCTACTCTTAGGAGTACGAATTTGGGACCATATCTATATTTACAACAGAGCACTTCTTATGTGTGCATTTTTACCACTTATTATTTTTGCAGTGCAATGCAATGGCATCACTCTACAAGAACAAACATGTTTGGTACACAGAACTGGCTTAATTAAGATAACGAATGTCAAAAGCACATTCGTCCCTGAAAATTTTAACTTACCTTGACGTCCACAAATCCCCTGAATTCCATAGTGTACGCACCAAGAGGTAGCAGCATGTCTTTTGTGTCGCTGCTTACGTGAATTTTTTGAGCTGTGTGGAATTGAGGATGGAAAGGTGAGCTTTCGTAATCTGAAATTATGTCCAGATCTTTCGAAATAAGGCTGTTATCTTTCTAAGTTAAAGACTAGAAAACAGCCATTCGTTAGTGACAATTTTATGCGGCAGGAAAAGAAGAAAGACAAAAGCAGCAATAGCAACAACAATTATAAAAGCAAAAACAACAACTACTACTACCACAACGACAACAACAACAACAACAACAACCTCAATAAGAACGTTAACATCAACAGAAACCACCACCACCACCACGACAACAACTACGCTGCCATGACCAATGACAGCAGCCATAAAAACACACAACAACTACAACAATACCACCAACAGCAACAACAACGAAGATACCACGACCAACGACAGCAATTAAAAAAACAACAATCATAACAGCAACCACAACAACAATTACAACAACAAGGCCACCACAGTAAGGACAGTAAGAACAACAACAACGGAAAGCATTAACCACCACTACAACAACGACAACTACGACAACAGCACGCAGCAAAATAAACAATAACAGCTGGACAACCTACAAACGATGGTCTTCTGTAACTGTGGAAATGCTGGTTTATTTTCTTTCTGTGCATCCATCAAGGTCTCGGTTATGCATTATTTTATGAAGTCAGTAGTTAATGCACTTACGCTCTCCAGTTGTTTGCATTCTAGAGGCCGTATTCACAGTGTCGCCAAATAAACAGTAACGAGGCATTTTGTTTCCCACAACTCCTGCCGCACAAGGTCCTGAAACGATGAAACAGAAACGCAAAAAATGGGTCCTTCCTTTAAAAAAACGCCAGTTAAATGATGAAGCCTTCAGTGGTCAAATACCTTTCTAACAACACTTTTTAATGTCAACCGTCAAAGTCATCGTCCCATAAAGACCCTGAATACAATAATATCACTTTATCTGGTGGACGGAAACCCAAGCAAAATTTTTTACTGACCAGTGTGGATGCCAATTCTCACACAAAGATCGTTTTTGTCGTCGGAACCAAAACGTAAACTCTCCAAAAGCTCCACTAAATGAAGGGCCATCAAAGCTATCTCGGTCACATGAGTGTGACCATTTCTCTCTGGAAGCCCAGACACAACCATGTAAGCGTCACCAATTGTCTCCACTTTATAGACATCATATTTATCGATGTGGTCGTCAAAGATCCCATAGAGCCGGTTTAACAATTTCGTGACCTCCATGGGCGAAATCTTGGCACATATTTGCGTGAAGTTCACGACGTCGCTGAAGAAGACAGTCACACTTTCAAACTGCTCTGCTGTCACGTTTTGACCACTTTTCAACTGCTCTGCGACTTGTAATGGAAGCATTTGATAAAGAAGCGTGTCTGCTCTTCGTTTTTCCTCATGAACTTCTTTTGTGACTTGATGAAGCTTTTCCGCGTAACCTTGTATTGTGTACACAGTTCCAACGAAGAAAGGCATCAGTAACCCAACAAATCCAAATAAGGCAAGCTTTAGGGCCCAAACATTTTCGCTCTCGGTGACGTCATTTTTTATCCTTTCAACGATTAGAACTCCAGCTTCGTTTTGAACTTGAAGTAATCCGTCTATGTAAGCAGTCATGAGTTGAAACCATTTTCTTCCAGAATCTACTGAAGCGTTTTGTTTCTTGTTGCTTAAGATCAGGTTCCTTCTTTCTTCCACTTCAAGTAAAAGTGAACCGTTTCTTGTTTCCAGGGTTTTGTCGTAGATATCTTTTATTTTGGGCATCAATTGCATGCTAGTGTGCAATCTGTCCTTTCCAAGAGAGGTTTGCTTCGCAAACCAAAGCAGTTCAGCTGCTTCGCTGAAATGTCCACGAATGAAATATGAGCCTCCAAGGGCTCGTTCAATTCCAGTGTTTTCCTTTCCAAAAAGCAGCATCTGGTAGCCGATAAACTCTTGTGGAAGGTCAAATCCAGAGCTTTGACCGTTTTTGAATAACCAGTCAAACATGTTTGCAATGATACTCGAGTAAAACGTGATCTCGTTCTCAATCGTGCAGTTGCTTGCACTTTGAGTTTTACGATGATTGTTGACAAGCGACAAGAAAGTGTCTCTGCTGTTGAAGTGACATCGCTCTATTTCTTGCGGCCAACTACCGAGCTTGTGAGCGAACTCATCTGTCTTTTTCGCTGCCTCAAGCACCGTCTTCCTGACGCTTTGATCTCCTTTAGAGCTTATGAATAGAACTCTGGTACCACGTTCAATTTGCAATCTGTGAACGAGGTCTGCGATTTCAATGCTTAGCTGCACGCTAGTCTGCAGAGCCTTCATTTTCACGGATTTGTCCCTCGCTTTTATAGTATCAAACGTTTTAAGAACTATCAAAGCAGTTATGGCAATCAAACACATAGCTGACATCATCGCGATTCGAAGCCTTCTACGCTTCAGTGTGACGTTTCTTGCAAGAAATGATACCTTTTGGAGATGTAAGGCTGTCGGATGGACTTGATGTTTTGACATGGTAAGGGCCTTTTGTGATCTGAAAAAAGAAAAAAAGCAAGAAGAAAAAATGGAATAAAAACAGAAAATAAAAACACAAAAACATAAAACGTTAATCGTTGGCTTCTGGAAAACGGAAAAACCAACATTGGCTTTAATTTCCCTAGAGTAGTCCCGCCCACCAAACGATTTCATTCAGAGACTCAAAAGTAAGAACCGCCGTGAACAGGCCTAGTAAACAGCAGCTCTGGGAAATGCAGCTTAATATCTTTCATTTGAATGATGTCATTTTAGAATTCTCCCCAACAGTTTCAAAATGAAGAACTATCTTGTACAGCAAAACCGTAAGGGGCACAAACTGGAAAGTACCGCTCAATAGCTTTAATTCTTTTGAATGCACCACAGACTCAGAAACTAGAACCTCGTTCAACGACTACAGATTTGAATACAGGAGTGAGAGGTTTCAAATCAGATTACACATAAAAGAGAAGCGCAGCAAACTAGTGCCCGGCTTTTGATGTGAAATCATTGTTCGCCAATATTCCACTTCAACTGGCTCTAGACTGCACTGAGACCGCCATCAACAACTCTACTATATACCGCTACCTACAGACAGTCGTACTTATACTTACTTTCAGTACGACAACGGCAAACACTACAAACAGTTGCATGGAACAGCTATGGGCTCACCGGTTTCCGTTGTTGTTGCAGAAATCGTTATGCAAAACATCGAGGAACGAGCCCTCGCAACTTTCAAACGAACACCACCACTCTGGCTACGCTACGTTGACGATACCTTTACAGCCGTACACAAAGACGAAATCAACAATTTTCCCGAACACCTCAACAGACAAAACGCCGACATACAGTTTACTCAGGAGATCGAGGAAAATGGTAAAATACCTTTTCTAGGCTGCTTAGTTACCCGTGACAACAACAAACGACGGACTACAATTTATGGAAAACCGACACATACCGACAGACTACTCGACCAATTATCTTTAAACCCTGCCTCTCACAAAGCAAGGACTATAAGGACCTTGACAAGACGCGCGCAACTAGTTTGTGACTCACCTGACAGTTTAAGGGACGAAATCAAGTACTTGGACAACATTTTCAGCAAGAACGATTACAGCCGCGACTTTATTAGACACAACACTTACAGAAACTTCGAACCGAACGCTACGAACACTAACTCGACACCTGTCACCACTGCAACCATACCTTACATGAAGGGACATCAGAAACAATCACACGAATCCTACAACCCTACAACATCTGCGTTGGTCACAAATCACACAAACCTAGTACTACTTTGCGACAACTACTGACGAACGTTAAGGACAAAGACGAACCAAACGACAGACAGGGAGCAGTTTACAAGATCAAATGCTGCGACTGCCAGACCACTTATATTGGTGAGTCCTACAGAAATTTGAACATCCAACTGACTGAACGCAAACAAGTGACTAGAAATGGTGATATCAACAATCAAATTGCTGAGCACCATTCAAAAACGAACCACAGAATCGACTGGGACTCTGCTAAATGCGTTACCTACAGTACGAACTACTGTCAACGAATCACTCTGGAAAGCTGGTTTGTAACTTAGAACAAACACCACTGAACCGTTGACAACAACTACCTGCACCTTACAAACGACTTATTGACGACCAGAACAAGACAAAGAAACAATAGACAAACCGACTAATTTTACTAACCCTAGACCAACGACGGATCGAAACACACCAATCGCGTTTTACAGTCTTCGCAGCCAATAACGTCACGGCTTTACTGACAGACGACCAATAACATCGCGAGTTCGTCGACCTATCAGGACAACGACCAGAGACTTATAACATCTACTGACGATTCACAATTTACACCTTTTGCCCTTCATTTATAAGACAAAAATTTTCATTAGCGTCAAAAATTAAGTCTTCAAACGAATGAGTGAACATTGTTGAAAAATAAACCAACGTTTCAATTTTTGCGTGATCAATAAGGAATTTTACTAACAGAAGAACATTCATTAATGCCAATGTAATTGGCACAAACTAGCAATTGTAAGTATCTGGCAAAGTTTTATTTGTCTATGTCCAAAGCGTTTAGAGATAGACCACTCCCCCTCACTTTTTAAGAGAAATATTGAGGGCCCATGCCTTAATTCACTTGAGTAAGGCTTTTTATCTATTGAAAGTTTTGTATCTCCAGTTGCTGGACCTAGTCAAAAGGGCAGATTCACATAGATCGCTTTTATCCAAAGCAGGAACAGTACAAACAAAACAATCCAAAAGCAAACTTCACTGATAACTGATTGCATTCTAAATAGAAAATCCGGTAAACAGAGGCGAAAACTGTTTGAATCTATTGTATTTTATGTTTTAGTCTCGAACCATGAATTATTGGATTTTGTCTCTTAACAATTTTAGATAGGTAATGTCTTGTATAAATAGGGAAATACTTCAATAAATTGTTGTTGTTGTTGAAATTGACGGAAAGGGCTCTTCACGAGACTTTAAAAAGTGTCAACATTAACCACATGTCCTGGCAGTTCAGATCGAAGTCAGTGGGCATTCGCTTTCAGTCGGTAGAGTGGTTTTTACGTTGGTCGGCCAGCTAAGGGACGTTCCTACAATAACAGTTTCTCTGTGTTCTGGTAAGACGCCTCTTTTCTTTTTCCCTTGTTTTTATTGAGAGCATTTTACGCTCTTTGCTTGGAATTACAAAAAGTCAGTAACTGGATGTTAACTTTCCCTTCAGTTCTGTTCTGTTGTAGGGATTCAATTCCACGCTTATAATGAATCGTGACTCGTATTGAATTGCGGCTGTACAGTAAATTCGGTGAGGAATCAGTGGAATATTCTCATGTTTCATAACGTTTTAACAGTACACCTTAGCATGGGGTAGCTAACTTTACTCAGTCTTTATTAATTCCTTTTATATTTTACAGGTATTCACTACATTCACTGAACATTGGGAAAAATAGAATTATGGGAAGATCATCGCAGTGAAGGTGTTTCAACTTAAGCAGTTGAAAAGAAGGAGCCTGAAAAAATTCAGGCTTGAACGGGAATCGAACCCATGACCTCTGCGATACCGGTGCAGCGCTCTAACCAACAGAGCTATCAAGCCATCTGGGAGCTGGTCAATTGAGAGTTCGTATTTATCCCGTAGATGGAGAAATGAACATGAATATGTGAAATAATCATATATTTGAACTATTTTGTCCTTGGACAAAATAGTTTGCCGTGGAAATAGTGAAGTAAGAGCGTTTTGTTTGAAACTCGGTTACTAAACCAACAGTCAGCCAGTCTTGATAGTGTGTCTCTACATTAGCTGTGAGTTGACAGAATTTGGATTTCATTTGCCTCTTCAGTCTGAATTCAATTTCACACTTTACGAGCCTAAGAAAACGGCCGACGTTTCACGAGGTCGCCCCTGGTAAAACGACGTCTGAGTAGCGAGCGCAAAAATTCCATACTGATGACGTGTCTCTACCCAGAACTTGGTAATGCTCCTGATTGGTTGGAATTTTCTTTCGACCAATCAGAAGCACTACCAAGATCTGGGTGGTGTCCCGTCATCAGTGTGGAATTTCTGCGCTTGTTACTCAGACGTCGTTTTGCGAGGGCAAAAGCGGCGACCTCGTGAAACGTCGTCTGTTTTGTTAGGCTAATACTTTACCCGTTTGACCAATTTCTAAGCTTACCGATTTCCAGGATTTCATAACCTTTATCTGCTTTATTGGCAAAGCTTATTTTACTTTAAACAACTGAAATGAATCAAGTCGGCGGTGGTGCATTGTCTTGTTTTTTGTGCTTTCTTATCTAACTTTGTAACGAAGTTAGGTTGAATTTATCACAGTGCATTTAAATACACCATCTAGACAAAACTATAAGGCATTAATTTTCACTCCCTTTTTACTGTATAAATCTTAGCGGAAACGTATTGCTTTGAAGCCCGACGTGACCAATGGAACTCTTCGGTAATCAAACTCAATCAAACCCAATCGAACTAAATCGAACGACTAGGTTCGATTGGTTCGGAAATCAAACGCAATCGAACTAAAAAAATGTGTGAGAGTTCAATTGTGTTCGCTTTTCGAACCCAATCAAACAGATCGAACCAATCGAACATTATAAAAATCATTCAAAATATATAAGTTATTTGAACAGTATGTTTCACAATGTGAGAACAACTTTAGACTACGAGCAGTCTCTCCTTCCGCTCAAGGATAGTCGAGCGAACAAGCGAGCGAGCGCGAAAATCGTCCGCAGCGTTGAAACGTGACGCGCGTGTCGAGCCGCTAGTGTTTCGACGGAGCAGGTGATTTCGCGGTCACTCACTTGTTTGTTTTCCTCGACTATCTCTAAGCGGAAAGAGACACTGCTCGTAGTCTAGAACAACTTACGAATTAAGTTCATCGAACAGCAGAAGATTATATAAATTTCAATTCACCCCAGCTATTTTTAATTTTCAGATATGATTTTTTAAATTTTATATCAGCATATGTAATTTTTACAATAGCCCATGCCCATGGTTTCGTCGGGCTTGAAGGCAGTGCGAAAGGTTATTTCCTTGCGCAAGCAGACTTTAACGTTCGATGAGTTTTTCATTGATTTTCAATTTACTGGATGAAAAGCCTGCACAAAAACAAAACCTTTGCCATGTTAATTTGGTTATATTGTTTGTCATATGCTTGTTACATATCATTTCAGTTACCTCTAGTATGATGTTTGTTTGTATTAAAGAAATGTTTTCTTTCAAACAGACAAAAATATATCCATCGCGGCATAGGCATGGGTCGCACTTGGTAAATTTTTGCGAAAGTTTATTGACTTTGCGGTCAAAATCTGTCAACAGCGAAATCTTCCTAGTGCGACCCGAATTTTTTTTCGGTTCGCAAAAACTTTGAAAATCGGCAAAACATCAAAGACGCCTTAGTGCTTGAGTGGGGCAGGCAGATTTTGGAAAAACCGACCTGAACAATAAGAATCACAGCCGCAACTGTCGACGCTTGTCAATGGAAGGAAAAACAGAACATTAATGACAACATCAGATAAGGTTACATCTCCTTCAGTTTGCGCTCAGTGCTTGTTTAAAATGCGGCTAAATGTAGTATTTGTTACGTTTAGCAGTTCGCGAAAGAATTGCTGTGGTACCGTTGGATCGTAAAGGTCGAAAAATGAAAACATGATCACACAGGACGAGGCGCTGACCACGAATAACGTTCGTTTCTTTCATACAAGATGCTCAACAAGAAAAGCTGTTACAGATTTTTTGAAGAATAAAAATGTCATTTATTTTTAAAAACTGGACTAGGTATAATGGATTTCCAGCATTATGATTGGCTGAACGGAGCTAGTCTATCAGCTTATATACCTGCTGTGACCAAATATGGTCAATGGACACTCAACAACAAAGTGAGCTGAAAGTTTTTCCCCCGTGAGCAACCCAGCGAGAAAAATAGATGAGAAAAATCACCTTGGAGCGAATTTAAATTAAGCAGAAATTCCAGCAGCTTCACTAAGACACAAATTAAAATTGTTCCGGAGTGCATGACTTAGGACTTGCCTTAGGACGACAAGAAAATTAATGTGTACAAATAGAAATTTAAGCACTTAGCGTTGTGTTTATAATTATAACGTCGATCATTAACATTTTACAAACGGTAGGTTTTGTCAGGAAGGCTTTCCACTCCGAAATATCAAGACAAGACATAAAATAAAACGCAGTAAAATGGGAGAGAAGCATTTAATAGAAACTGTCACACATTCACGGCAAGTAAGTGCGAAAATCAAGAAGCAATCAAAACAAGTAATTACCAAACAAACTACCAAGAAGGACGGAAGGGCAACATTTTGTTGGCTATACCATGCAAAATTGACACTGGTTTACCTGCACTCGTTGTAGCTCTGTGTTCCAAAAGCTCCAAATGTTTAGATACAAATCGGATGCCATGAAAAATGAGTTGAATCGGTTTCCCAGTTGTTTCGCCGTACGCAACCTCTAAACTGAGAACAACTGTTTTGTACTTTGCGTTTAACAAACTAAGGTGGCGGATTCTGAAGTTCCTCATAACAGCAATCTTGTTTCTGAGCTGCATAGAAATTACCTCTTAAGTTCAAGTTCTCTCTTCAGCTCGATCAAACAGGCACATGTCCACACATGATGGCGCCGTTGTGCGAACGGATTACAAACTTGTTCGGCTCAACTCCCGCAGCTAATATGGTAATATCGTACAGCTTCAATCCGCTTTGAACGATGATTACAACGATGTTTCAACACATTTCAGAGCCAATAATTAGAAGATTTTTTCCCCAAAACGTGTGCCACGTCGTTCACATCGGAGCAGTTTCATCGATTCATTCAGCTTTGGAAAGAAACGCTGCAACACTTCGCAAAGTTTTGGCGCTTTTTTCGCTCAGTCATGTGACCCATTCTTGTTCCCTTTTTATCACTTTTCTAATTTTTTTTTTCTTTCTTTCTTGGTTTCATAACAATTATGGTGGTTGAGTTTTTAATAAAACAATTATTCTACTCGGGCTTGCTGGATATCGAATGATTATAACCAACTCGGCGCTGTTATCTATCATTCGATATCCAGCAAGCCCAAGTAGAATAATTGTTAAATAATCTCCAAACCTTCAATTGAACAGGACGCAGTTTGGGTTTCTACTCTCGTGTGCAACTGGTATACTTCAGTTGACGTTAGGTGTATTCAATAACAATTATCTCCCACAAGTGCGACCCTGCTGTTGACTGCAAAAGTTTTGCTTTCCGGTTGCGGTTTCAACGTTTTGCCCTCGCTTTTGCCACCACTCTCCTTTATATGCCCTTTATATAGTGATTTGCTCGCGCGTAGGTCCTCAGTGAGGAAAATAGGCACTAATAGTACCAAAGTAATTTGTATTTCATGCATGACTGGTTTCTCAGTGTGAGCTGTTACTGAATTTATTAGAACAAGTTTGAAAACCTTTATTGGCTTTATTGCAACAATAACAACAACAACAACAACAACAACAACAACAACAAAAAACAGGAAAAACAACGATTCAATCATCAGATGATAAAAATGGAGATGACGAATTCAAGACCTTCATGATATTCATAGAACGCAGCACTAGAAGTTATGAAGCATTAATTTTCAAATCTTTGTTTATTTTTAGTGATCTCATATAATTTAGTGCACAGACGGCAATTTTTAAAGACACGTTTTATTCAGCTAACTAACTACAGCTGTAGAGGTCCCTGACTGATGACTCGGACGAAGATGAACAAGATAGCTATTGAACAAAGCGCTTATCTTCGCGTCGACATTTTAAAGACTGTTTAACCCTATTTAGCCTGGGGGGGCGGGGGAGGGGCCTTGTGCCCGCTCTGATTAAAACGAACCATAACTTTTAAACGGCTAGACGAATAATCATCAAATCCTGTGACTTTTCCTGAAATTTATCAGAGAAAATTTTCCTGTGTCAATGAGGTGTCTCTGATGATTGGCGTTTCCATAGCAACCATCTAATCTGGAGGTATTTTGACTATTTTCTGTCTTTTTTCATTCTTTTTTTTCAGTTTTTTCCAATTCATTTGTAAGAAGAAGATAATCCTTTACTTTTCTGTGCTTCTATTGATTAAGTATGTTTATACCGTATTTTTCGATGCCGTCATTGTCAACTGTATGACTGCATGCTCAGGATTCAAGATGGCGGCTCAAAATTCAAAATGGCTGCCTTGTTACGTCATTGTGACATCATGACACGTCATAATCGACACGTCATACACCCAATCTGTTAAGTTCATGACGCGCTAAAAACGTGCCAAGTTTCATCATAAGAGCGTGAGTACTTTTCGAGATCTATAGGGGGGCACAAGGCTCAGAAATTAAAAAAACGCCCACGCAAAATAGGGTTAAAGCTGAACTCGTGCAAGCTATGTCTTCAAACTGTTTCATTGTTTCAAGCCGGAGTTGTACGGGAAAAGCTTAAATTACTCCTAAAAGTCTGTATCTTCGTTGAGACCGTGCAAGAACATTTAAATTCGATCTTTGAGCTCATTTCTTGAGTAGTCTCCTATTTTTCCCAGGGCCGGGATGGTTGAACGAGCGCACACACTGAAGCGTTCGCGAAAGTCACTTGCGGGAAGGACTGAGATGGGCCTGACATGCGAGCGAGATGGAAGACGTACGTGATTTTGATTTTACGCCGGAAAAGCATTTTTTTGCCGCAGAAAGCCACAGCAAAATGTCGAGATGCTCTAAAATTTGTAATATTGTAATGTTGGTACTATTGCTTGGTACTATTAGTGCCAAATTGCCGTCTGTACCTGTAAATCGGAAATCCCTAATGGGATGACTGCTCGCCGGTTTTTGAAAAATAATTAACCACGGTCACGGTGTGGACAAGCGGGTTGCAGTTGAACGCACTTCTCTAATCTGTGATTGCTACAGGGTGTCTCAAGAGTTAGTGCCTCTACTTTGAACAGACAAAAATCTACTTCCTATTCTGTAAGGTTCCTTTATTTTTGATAACGTTTCCTAGGCGTTGTGGCATGAAATGCGAAAGCTCCTGTAATGTCGTTACACTTTACAGGATCGGTTCCGGAACTCTTTATGTATCCATTCATCGGGCAGAATGGCTGGACATCATTAATTATTCATAACCAACAAAGCGGCAAATCTGAATACGAGTTTGCTTTCAAAAGCCCGGAATAAGAGGAGAAAGGGCCCAAATTGGCCATGTAGGGTTCATAAAAATTGCTTTTCTGATTTATAGAAAGCCGAAACTAAACAACCCACGCGCGGCTTTTTGAAGAAGAATAATGTATCTAAAATTTGAGCGTAAAACGAACGAGATTTAGAAGGTTTTAAGGCTGTTTTTTTGCACTTGAAAATACAGATAAAACCAGCTTTTTTTTATTATGAAGGCCGTTTTCAAGAGCGATTTTCTTAAAAACTAAACTGTTTTCCTAAAACCCACGCGCGGATTATGGAAGATGGAGCTGTTTTCGAAGATAATCCGTTTAAAGTTTGAAAATTGATGAAGAGGAACCACTCTTCTTTTCAGTTTGACAACTGCTAGTCGGAGGCGTGTTCGAAAATGCCGAGCTAGCTATTGTTTTAAGGCCACGACTGAATGACAATTGCTAACTGACAAACAATACCCATTCAAGAAAACCACTCAATTGTAAAATAGTTCACAATTGCCGCGAATTTTAAAACTGATCTCGGTCCACCAGCTGATTGATTTGAAAACTTCCGACGACCAGATCATGGCTTTTCAGAGCTCTTCGAAACCCCGATCAACCCACTACTCATTCACATGGTACCTCCTTTTATTGATGAAATCTCCCCGATGTTTCACCTGCAAATAAATGGCGAAGTAGTGTATAAATGGAGAGATGTTTACGGGCGCCCGAGGACAGTGTGTGACTTACTGCAAGCGAGTATTTTGCCTCTTGGCTACGAAATGACGGAATCTGTTCGAGAGCGTGTTGGGAAAACAACCGCCGAAAGCATCAGGCGATTTTGGCGAAAGATGCAATCCACCAAGGACGGGAAAAAGAGAAAAAGAATAAAAGCAGAGACTTGGATAAAACTGGCTATAAGACCGGACGAGATTAAGCAGACTCCAAACGACGTGTTGGCACAGCTCACAGAAGACAACAGCAAACTTCGCGCGGCCGTGGATGAAAAGGCGGCCGATTTGTACGACGAGATGCGCCAGAGACTTGCACACTCTGGAAAAGAGTTTACAGAAGTAGGAAAGAAGCAGTAACACAGACATTTAACACAAATAAAGTAAGGCGCCCTTAATTTTTGCAATAAACAATTTGGTTACCAAGGGAAACACTGCACGCAAATATGGCTCCATGACCTGAAAAAATAGGCTAAGTAGAATCATCTTCTGTTTTTTTTGTAGAAAGAGAGCTCAAGATGCACTGTGGTTTGCAGAAACGTACGGATTGATGCCCGAATCATTAATGCTCCAGGACAAAACTGGATTATTGCATGAAATTAACTTAAAGGAAACTCCAACAGGTAATAAACTCCCAAACATATATTTTTTTGAACTCAAATATAATACACAAAACAGAGGGATAACTGTCCTCTTTTCACTTCCTTGACAGATGATGCTGAAAAGGAAAACACACCAATAAGTCAAAGACACCTTTAAAAAGCCGAAAGATGCTAACAGCAAATGACGATTTTCGTTTACAGCGGTCAACTGGTTTCGTGATCGTGCCAGTCAAAAGTTCCAATTCTGCTTTTTCTCGCGTGTCTGAACGTGAAAGGGCCTATTATAAGATACTGAATCGAAAGCTAGCCAGAAAAAGAATTCATTGCACATGAGCCCAAGGTTGAATGAAGCATGGTTTTCAATATAATGCATGGTAATCGTTCCACAGTTAAATAAGGTCTATAAGCCTTAATCCGCAAAAACATTTAAAGCAGAAGAGAGTGACGCTACGAGAGCAGTACAGTTTTTTCCAAGCCTGGAGGTAATTTTATATGCACCGTGCGAATGACACATTATAATGCAATGTGAGAAGAATGAAGGGTGATAGGTACTTACTGTAGACCGGTAAACGTTTTGAACGTTCACAGTTGAATGGTTGATGTGGCAAAATACTTCTATTCTTTTAACAAGAAACCTTTTAAGCTTTACCTGCCTCATGAATTTTTGTTCTGCTTTTATTCCACCGCTATTAAAAAAAAAATGAAAATAAAAACTTTCTTTGAGATTTAAATTGAAAATTTCAAACAAATAGCATGCAGTCACCGCTCTTCAAAACTACAAAGAATTTAATTTATACCGAGTAGCTTTATTGGAGATGTACTCGTGCTCAAAGCAGGCATGCAAGGGATTGAGTGAGTTTCCGTCATGATCATGTTTTCGTTTAAACGAAAGCCATGTTAGAACTAAAAACGTAGTTAAACAATCAACAGAGTTTTATTCGGTCACTAAAGTTTTCCATAAATGGCGGGTTACTCGTTGACGAGCGCAAAAGATCTCTGCGTTGGAGGCCTATCTAAACCAGTTTCGCTATTCTTATAATATTCTCTTTTCAAATTTAGGAACATACAGGAACTTTGCATGCAAATTCATGTAGTGCAGTCTTTAAAAGGAGGTGCGAACCAAGTAAGTAAAATCGTACTTGTGGTGTGAAATAGAGCTCTACATAAAATAATAAAATAACAGACTTGTATTTGCGTGATCTTGAAATGCATTGACATTAGGCTAACTTTTGCTTATTTCTAAAAAAGCATTATTATTGTGTATTTGCTTAAAATTAAATTTATTAAATCAATTTCTGGAATTAAAAGTTATCAAATGCTGATTAAATTACAGAAAACATTCTGAAAGGGAACTTCATGGAAACCCAAGAACATCAAAGGCAAAGCTTTCTCTTATCTAAGGTTATCCAATTTCCTTTCTGATCATCGCTGGTCAGTTATTGTCACCTCGTAAGCTATTAAGTAAGTGGGTCGTGCCAATTTTTAAATAGCATTTGCTGACATTAGACGTACCTCTTCAGCAATCAATGATTAGATATCTCTGGAACATTTGGTTGTAGTTCTTCAGCCGTTCAGGGGTGAGCACTCAAGTGATGTATTGTTCATGAGTTGTAGGAAATAAGTGTGCACGGTTACATAACCAACACACTTTTTGAGGTGGTTACGGTTCACACAGTAACGGGCGAGAAAAATTTCGAAATGTTTTTGTTTCAACGAAAGCCATGTTAGAACTAAAAACATAGTGTTAAACAAACAAAGCATTTCAAATCGGTCACTAGAACGTTTCCATAAATGCAGGTTACTCGTTGGCGAGCGCAAAAGATCTCTGCGTTGGAGACTGGTCTTAACCAGTTTCACTAGGGTCATCAATTCTTATAATATTCTCTTTTTAAATTTAAGAACATACAGGAACTTTACATGTAAATTCATGTAGTGCAGTCTTCAATAGGAGGTACGAACCAAGTAAGTAAAATCATACATGTGGTGTGAAATAGAACTCTACATAAAATAAGAAAATAACAGATTTGTATTTGGGTGCTCTTGAAATGTATTGACGCACTTTAACAGTAGGCTAACTTTTGTTGATTTCTAAAAAAGGAAAATCATCATTGTGTATTTGCTTAAAATTATACTTATTAAATCAATTTCTGGAATTAAAAGCTATCAAACGCTGATTAAACAGTACAAAACATTCTGAAGAGAAATTTCATGGTACCCAAGAACATCAAGATTTCAAAACTAAGACTCCGTGAAGGCAAAGCTTTCTCTCATCTAAGGTTATCCAATTTCCTTTCTGATCATAGCTTGTCAGTTATTGTCACCTCGTAAGGTATTGCTTAAGTGGGTCGTTTGACTTTTTTAAATAGCATTTGCTGACATTAGACTTACCACTTCAGAAATCGAAGATTCGATATCTCTGGAACATTTGGTTGTAGTTCTTCCGCCGTTCTGGGGTGAGAACCCAAGTGATGTATCGTTCATGAGTTGTAGGACATACGTGTGCACGGTTACATAGCCAACATACCTTTTGAGGTGGTTACGGTTCACACAGTAACGGGTGGAGTGAAAAATTATTTTGACTCGCGGTGCAGTGAAAATGATTAAAGGTGGATAGACAGACAAAACAAAACCTACGCCACCGCCAGTGACCAAAATAACGTTTCATCCTACGACACTATTTTAAGCTGATTTCCTGACAATTTTTTACTCAGGTGTTTCTTGGTTGGGGATAAAAACGCTAAAGTGGGTTTAAACTTTTAATTTTATACATATGTGAAAATTCTAATGAGGAGTTTTACCTTTAGGCAATTCAAAACAGATACCGTTTAAAGCAGACACCTTTAAAAAGCCGAAAGATGCTAACAGCACAGGGAAACTTTCGTTTGCGGCGGTCAACTGGTTTCGTGACCGTGCCGGTTAAAAGTTCCAATTCTGCTTTTCACGTGTCTGAACGTGAGAGGGCCTCATATCACGATACTAAATCGAATGCTAGCCAGTAAAAGAATTCATTGCACACGAGGAAGGTGGAAATGTAAACATGGTGTTTAATATAATACATCGTAGTCTTCCACAGTATAAGCCTTAATCCACAAAAAACACTTAAAGTAAAAGATGGTGACGCTAGCTAGTAAATTCATGTAGTAATAGTTAATAAAAGAATCTGGTTATGAAGCTCAGCTAAGTCCTCTGTTTTGTTTTTGTTACCGTTTTTAACCTTGACGGTGCACAAACAACAATAGGTTTTGAATTTTGCACGAGCAACTAACCAATAAGAATGTCACTGTTATGTTATTCAGCCATAGTGTGCGAACGTAAAACAAAAGATTGTGCACTGTCGTAGTACTTTCAACATAAATTGCAGCACCTTTGTTAAGGCCTTTGAAACTTGCAAAGTTTCATAACCAGTCCCTCGAGTAACTATGATGTAGTGCAGTCTTTAATAGGAGGTGCGAACCAAGTAAGTAAAATCGTACCTGTGGTGTAACATAGAGCTCTACCTAAAAATAATAAAATAACAGAGTTGTATTTGCGTGATCTTGACGCACTTTAACGGTAGGCTAACTTTTGTTTATTTCTAAAAAAAGAATTATCATTGTGTATTTGCATAAAATTATGTTTATCCTGTATTTATTAAATCAATTTCTGGAGTTAAAAGTTATCAAACGCTAGTTAAATTGTAGAAAAGACCCTGAAGGGGAACTTCATTGTGCCCAACTAGACATTAAGCCTTCAAAACTGAGATTCTGTGAAGGCAAAGCTTTCTCTTGTCTAAATTTATCCAATTTCCTTCTGATCATGGCTGGTTAGTTATTCTCACCTCTTAAGTCGCTACTTAAGTATGAAGCAGTTTTCATATCAAAAATACTATTTACTGTGCACATTCAATTATGTCCACAGTAAATAGTATTTTTGATATGAAAACTGCTTCATAGGGATGAAAGCTCTAAAGCGGGTTCAAACTTTCAATTTTATACATATGTTAAAATCTAATGAGGGGTTTTACCTTTAGGCAATTCAAAACAGATACAATTTAAGGTGTCATGGTACCCTAAAATTGACCACTTGCAAAAGCGCTTGGTCGAAAACGTTTGCAGGGTTGGAGGGAACTAATTCTTATACCTGCAGCAGTTGCACCTTGTCTATAAAACGGGAAGAGCCGGGCCATTTCTTTCCTTTCGGAAAAACCTGAAACTTGTACTGTAACTGCAGATTGCTGTGCTGTGAGAGCTGTGGCTGATGATCAGATGCATCTGTGGCCGTGGCTGGTGACGTTAGAATCACAACCTCATTCAACAGTGTTAAGGCTCGTTGATAATTCCCTCCATTTTCTCGTTTCCCGTCTACATTTGCATATTTATTGGCCGCCACCTCGCTCATGTCTCGATCCGGCTTGGGTGCCATTTTCATTGACCTCGTGCAACTTATGTGCCTTTCCTGCGCTTGTCAGTTTTAGTATTCAGCGGTGCTTTTGCGGGCTCCGGTACAAGCGGTAAATCGACATTGAATAATTGAATGGCAACGAGCCATAATTGAATGGCGTGGAGAAAGGCATAAATGAATGTCAAAAGGTCATAATTAAATGACAAACAGGCATAATTGCATGACAAAAAGTAATAATTGAATGACAAACAGCCATAACTGCATGACAAAAAGTAATAATTAAATGACATGAAATGGACATAATCGAATGAAAAACAGCCATAATTGAATGACAGAGAGAATTAATTGAATGGCAAACGGGCATAATTAAATGACAAAGAGACATAATTGAATGACAAACAGGCATTATGGAATGACAAACAGACATAATTGAATGTGCACAGTAAATGGTATTTTTGATATGAAAACTGCTTCACAGGGTTGAAAGCTCTAAAGCGGGTTCAAGCTTTCAATTTTATACATATGTTAAAATTCTAATGAGGGGTTTTTACCTTTAGGCAATTCAAAGCAGATACAATTTAAGGTATCATGGTACCCCAAAATTGACCACTTTTTTTTTAAATACGCTTTTGTCATTTTCAGATATATATTATTCAAACCTCTTCCTTACAAAAAGTTTCAGAGAAAGATTGTTTCTACGCAAAATTAGTGACGAAGAAAGGTTAGGGTCATTGATTTTTTCTAATTCACGTGTTGACAGTTATCTGTCAACAACGCCGAAAATATCATGCGACATCAGAGGGCCGTGATGTTTTGGCATGAGATCGATTGCGTACCAATTCCCGCGTTATCGAAGAGTCTACTGTGTACAAAAGACGAAAAAAAAGTAGGAAGAGATCCTGCCTGTTTGCCTCTGTCAAAAAATAAAACGGCAAAGCGTAAGTGTACAAAGAATTTTGCTTGGTGTGGACAGAAAAACTTTCCGCGAGCGACAAAAGCTCGTATATTTATAATCAAGGAATGTGGTTTGAAGAACCTAGAGAAGAACGAGAACGCCGTGTCTGAGAGCCACTTAAAGATACCGGCAGAGTCGATGGAAAACGCGGAAAGAGAAGACGATGGAGAATACTGTGGAGAATCGTGGCAACGATGGAAAGGGAGAATGATCACGTTAGGCGAAACGCTCGCAGAAAAGCTCAATGGAGCTGTTTGTTGTCGAGTTTGTCAGCCGGACGTGACCTTCCTCGAAAACGTAAATTACAGAGTATAAAGAAGTTTATTGTTATCCAACTGCTTGTATTTGTGGCATCACGTTCTCTCTTAGATCTTGAGCCGAGTGCGTGGCACCTTCTTGGCGGGTTTCAACGTGCTTTCCTTTCGTGGGGGGGGGAGGGGGGGCATTACTTTTTTCACTTTTTTTCACAAACTGGAAAAGTGGTAGAAGAGCTATTAGAGTTCAAACATTCATACTTGCTTACACTGGAATTAAACTGGGAAAATGTCAACTCCAGGTGCTTTGATCTCTGAACTGGCTGATTATTTAATATTTTCCTATCTGTCATGCAGTAGGAAAGGAATGCCTCTGTAATATATTGAAATAGTGCTACTTTATTGGCACCAGGAATGCTGTTCAAGTTAGCATGGATTTTGATTATGTTTGGGGGAAAATACCACCAGGAAAACGCTAAAAACGGCATTTACGAGCGTCTAGATAGAGCCTCCAGAACCCCCTAAAAGCTCGCGCCTTTGGCGCTTTCGCAATTGCCTCGGTTATCAGAAAACGTCTGGCTACGGCCCTGGTACTATGATGTTATTCAATGAAAAAGAAAGATGCCAATGTAGGATAGCCTACATTGTATTATAACAAAAGAGAATGGAAAACCTAACTGTTGTCTTTAATAGCAATAAATTGAACTATGTAAATATTTTTTGATTACTTTGCAAAGTAAGCTTATAAACTTCTCCCAGGTGTCCAGATAAAGAAATTGCCCAACGAGGGAAAGTTGTACGCCTCTGAAGAAAGGTCTTTGCAAGAGTTCTGTTCCCAGTACAACGTGGGCGAGACTGCGTGTAAAAGTCATGTAGAGCACCTTGACTGAGTTCTTGGATGCAAAGGCGAAAAAAGAGTAAGAGAAAGGAACGCTCTCCCGTCTAATATTTCTTGGAAAAATGAAAAAGATGTGGAAGCACTTACGAACAACCAGCTGAAAATGTATTTGAAACAACATAGTCTCAAGATAAGCGGAAGTAAGGCTGATTTTTAAATCATTTCTGGCAGCATGCACGCACGTGGAAATGCTGCCAGAAATGTTCTGGAAGATGAAGAATTTAATAACTCGTGTGGAGATGACACAACTACAGAATCAGAGTCAAGTGATTCCGATGGAGAGAACACATACGTTGAATAGTCATTTAAAGTACTTTTGTACCTGAGGAAGACATCCAACACGTAAATTAGGTATGAGGGAACCAATGCGGGAAGGAAGCAGGGGAGGGGGGGTTGACCTTAATATTATCAGTAGGTGAGGGAAGGTTACATTTAATTTTCGCTCAGTGAGAGGGGGGGTGCGACTTAATTTTGAGCCTTATTTTACCCATTTCCCAACCCCCCCTCCAGGTAATCATTGCACAGTCCCTGACTTTCGTCTTTCAGGTCCCGGCAGCTTGATTAGTCCTACCCTTTCTTCTTGTTGATGTCTTTGGCATTGTACAGCCGACGAAAAGTTATGAAGGTAAAATTTCCAGTGCGTTACGACCCTTTGAACGGCACGCGTACACAGACCTGAACGAAAGTCGCTTTTCGATAAAAATATGACACCTTCTTGGAGGCACGTTTGCGCTATTGTTATAAGGTAAGTTGAGCCTCCCCTCTATCATACTGCAGGTAATTATCCTGACACCTAGGTGTTTTAATCTCACCAGGCTGAAAAAAAGGTCTCCTCATCTATTTTGCCTTTTCTCTCGAAACTAATTTTTCAAGAAATTGAGCGCACGTCTTAGGTCCTGTTAGGTGCGCGTTCAGCGAGTTTTCTGCTGTATTAGTTATACATAATCATGAAATAAAAATGTTGTCATTTACCTGTGTTCCGGTGTCTTTTTTTTGGCCGGTTTGGAAACGATTTAAATCGGAGCGAAGGCGGTTTACGTTGCGAGTTTCAAATGTTAACTGGTCTGTCCCAACGTAAATACGACGCGCCGATATTACGTCTCAAGTTACTAATACCATTAACTATTAACTCTCCTCGTGGCCGTTAAATTGAAACACGAAACTCCCCCCGAGGAGAGTTAATAGTTAATGGTATTAGTATCTTTAGTTATTAATATCGGAAACTTGAGACGTAATATCGGCGCGTCGTATTTACGTTGCGACAGACCAGTGGTTGATACTCGCAACGTAAACCGCCTTCGCTCTGATTTAAATCGCTTCCAAACCGGCCAAAAAAACAGACACCGGAACACAGGTAAATGACAACATTTTTATTTCATGATTATGTATAACTAATACAGCGTTTGGGTCCCCTGTGGTTTATTCAAAAGTTATGACCCGTTAAAGAAAGAGAAGGGGTGTTTTCTCAAACTTCAAAGTTTAACCGAGTGCAGAAAACAAACCAGGCCAGATAAAAATTCCGAGACGCGGTTTTTGAGACAAAGGTGTGAAGAATTCGGCGCCGCGATGTTCGTCTCACACTCCAGACCATGTTCGAGTGGAGCGAGACCGATTTTGTGAACGATGTACCTTTGAAAAGTACATTGGTGATAACGGAGTGTTTTTTTAATTTGGGGTTTCCTCAAAAAGCTCCTAAAGACAGAAACAAAACGTTACAGTATCTGCCGCTTGCGCACGCAAACCACAGACAAGCGAAATGCTGAATTTATTTACGACACCGATCTCGCTCGCGCAGTGATGATTCGCCATGGCTTTCTTTCTGTGTTTTAACTTTTGCCCAGACGAAACCACTCTAAAATGCCTATGCAATACCGAATCAAACTGGAAAACCGTTTCATGAAATCATAAAAAAAATCTACGCGAAATAGGCGCATATGTTCGATTTTACGAAACAAAAGGCGAAACAATAGCGCGCTCCGTTCATTGTTTAGTTTTCCGCCTGCATCATGATAATGAGCATCGCCAACACGCGATATGACAGATCTACAAAATTTCTTGAACTGGAAGTAAATGTCGCAAGAACAATAGGCATTCTGCGCCATCTCATAATGTCCCAGATATTTTCGACCGGGTGAAGATCTGGGGAATTACTAGACTGTGAGTAGTCTCTAATTTTCGCGATGGCGATTGTGGGGTGGGCGAAATACACACACGCGCGCGCGCGCGAAATTTCGAGGCGACGCGACACGAAGGGAGCGCCGAAAATTTAGTAGAGACTACAGACAAAGCCAGGGAGTTTGAATTAAGCGCGTACATTCCAAGTGCAAAACTCTGATTGCTCCCTTTCTTCGATACCTGTCAACAATCTGGCAACAGTACACAAGCCGCTGTCAACTTTCGTGATAACATCGTCTCCGATCCGTTTCAGTTTACTGAGATGGCAGACGGATTTCAGCCTTGACAAATAGCGAGGTGAATCGGGAGGAAAGTTCAAAATTATATTCGGTTCGGCTGAAGACTGTTTGTCCAAAGCTGTTAAAATCACAATCTACTCGTTTGCTGTGAGTTGAGATTTCATTTCAATTTTAACATCGATACGTGACCGATCGACAGAAACAAAGTATTGTCTGCACGGAACAAACCGGCTCCCTGACTTCGCCCCATGTAAGGTAATCCGGAGTCCGGAATCCAGGAAATTTTAGCCTGTGGAATCCGGAATCCACGACTTTGGAATCCGGAATCCAGCTTATGGAATCCGGAATCCAACCACTGGAATCCAGAATCCAGCTTGTTAGGAATCCAGCCTGTTGTGATTGTTGCAGGACCACTTTTCTTCTGAAAAGCGACTTTTGTGTGAAAATCTCGAGCTGCGAGGAGGCGCAATGAGTGATAACACGTGTGTTTCACCCGCAGGAACACCTCTGAGTCATGCTCAGATATCGGTCGATATCGGGTATTGATTTTAAACCATGAATGCAATGATGTGATGGAATCATATCGTGATCCTGCAGTGCGTGAGATAATGAAAAACTAGTGAGCAGCACACAGCAACGTATCTTATCAACTTGTTTTATTCTCTGTCCGCTTTTCGCCTAATCACACAGACTTCATCAGGGAGTTTAACAAGTTATTGAAAAAGAACTAGTTTTATACCTATGCTTTACAGTACAAATCATGCCCCAGTAAGGGTGTGAACAGCAAAAACACTCACAGAAACTTACGTGCAGGATATGACTAAATTCCTGCGTTATAAAATGCGCAATGTTTAAGGTGATTCCATCGAAAAAGAAGTTGTAATTAGAATTTGTTGAAACTTTGCACAGTTATGAATTACACCTAGTACATAAAAAAACAAAAACAAAATAAAAAGAGGGGGTCACCGTGTCTGATTTCACGCTACAGGGCTGTAGTATGTAGGTACTTTGCCACTTTCGACAGCAATATTAAAAAAAAACCTATCCTTGTTCCAGAGACACCCATTACTTAAGCAAAGTTATTACTAGCAATGAAATATAAACATTATTTTTATGATAGAAGGACAATATTACAGAAAAACGTCTCAAAATTGCCGTAAAATGAAACCAATGAAATAATGGGAAAATCAAGCGTCTGCACGGTTCCGGTGAAACGCCTAAAATTTGACTGTAATAGTGAATTAACCGGAATATTTCAAAACTGAATAATGAAAAATTCCTCAGATTTGAATCGAAGGGGTCACCAAGTTCGTCTGGGAGTAAACGACCATTTATTTCTGACTGAACAGCTGAGCTTTCACAGAAAACCTACCAAGTTCTGAACGCGCGGACGCTCGTGGGCGCCCTAATCACGCAAAAGATGATGTGCAGAAAGGATGCGCAATGCAAATGAATGGAAGGAGGCTCCCTGGGGTGTCTATAAAAGTGACTCTACGAACCTGCAAGACTTACAAAAGAAACCCTAGTTTTGTTGTCTTGCAATCTTTATTCCTCGATTTTACCAGTAAGGTTATACCAACATAATTTCCCTTATTTGCAGTTTTTGCTTCTCAGGCTTAGGCCGTTGTCATGGTAAGAAAACATCTAAAGAACGACAGATATTTTCCATTGATTCGTCTTTTTTCTTAAATATTTTGATTTTCCCTCGGCGAATTTTTTTTAAACTTTCCTATTTTGTGAAAATGATTTTGACTAACATTTTGCAGGGCAAAAAAATATGAATTTGTTCAGACGGATTCACCAATATCACGTGATTTCGTATTTTTCACCATGAAACTGAATTGCTCTGATAGAATTTTTCCAAAAAACAATATGTGAAAGGTAGCGTTAGTATCTCAAGATGTGCAAAACTTAAAACAAATTTGCCGAAGCAAATACAACAAAATTCCTACGATTTCATGTGAGCGCGCAGATTACTACAGCTCGCATCATCAGCGCGCACGCAGTCATAAAGCTACAGTTAGCCACCTTAATTTTGGGCTTACAGATTTAAGGAAGTTCGCGCTAAAGGCCTGGACACACGGTGCAACACTGCGCGCAGCATTGCGCGCAACTTGAAAGTTGCACCGTGTGTTTACCCTTTAAATTGTTGCGCGCAACTACTGGTTCTGTAACATCACGCCCAATTGTTTCACCATGTGTCCATCATGTGCAACATTGCGTGCAACAATGTTGTGCGCAATGATGCATCATGTGTCCGCGCCTTAATTGTTTGTGTGCATCCTTACTGCGCACGTAATTCACCGGCTTCGCAATGTCACGCCACGTCATGCATCGAGCACGCGCGCTGAGTAAGCAATATCGAAAAATACAGTGGTGGTGGGTATTTTTGTATCTGTAAACGTGCTTAACTCTCTTAAATGCACGGTGACCCATTTTTTTTCGATAAATCACTTCTTTACTGGTTTCCATGCATTTTATCCAAAACACACACACACAAAAACAACATACTGAACGTTAGAAGTGTTAATTTTATTGCTATTTCTACCCAAATACGGTCAAATGTTTCTACAATTATCCTTCTGTGAGACTAATTTTACCTGAAGAAACGATATTACCTGCAAAAATGTACTATATAGGCCTATTTGCGATGAAATCCATAAATCAGCATTATCTAGAGTCCTCCACGTAACTTATTTTTTCCCTAAGCTTTCCAAAGCTTCTAAAAACACAATGTTTTCAATACGTTTTATCTCCAAAACGAGTACGGTGACCCCCCCCCCCCAATGTTTTTGCTTTTCTAACATGAGTTGGTCATTATCTAACTACAGCAAAAGTTTGGAAAAATCTGAACGTGGTGAGATTTTGGGCTCGAACGTCCTTAAAGTCATTTCGTTTGGAAAACAAGGTACAAAGGAAACGTTGGAAACCAGAATCTGGAATCCAGCCACTTTTGGGCCGTGAAATCTGGAATCCACAGACGTGGAATCCGGAATCCACGGACACGGAATCTGTAATCCACAGCGTGGAATCTAGAATCCAAGGCTCTCTTGGATTACCTTACATGCGCCGACTGACTGCTTTCTACCTGCTTGTAAAGCGCATTTGATTATATTCACATAGAAAATGCGCTATATAAGTTCTTAATTATTATTATTTATTATTATTTGTTTTGCTCTGCGTTGAAATAAAACTTTCGGTAAAAGTTGGAGGTTTTTCGCGTCTCTAGCCACGAATTTTTTTTATGTGAGCTTAGAAAGTTGCCGAAAACAACCTCTGCCGGCGGAGCTCATTTACAATTATGCCAGATGCGAATTAGATGCAACGTACAGAAAAAGAGCCCACTGGAAGTATGTTTTTTTTAACAGAAACTTCCCGGCTCGCTGGAAGCTTCATTTTCGTTCGCATCGATCTCAAACTTTCGGTAAAAGTAGAAAAATATTTGCCGCGTCTTCGACGTTATTTCTTTTTTCGATGGGATTTTTGGAGGCGAAGAAAATGACCTCGGCGACTGCTAAACCCGTAAATGTGCTTGACGGGCTTTTGGTGTGACAGTGCCGCTTCTTGGAACAAAAAATTTACTGACGACCGAAAAGACTCAATGTTCATTTCTTCTTCGAGATGAAAGGCTGTAGTTTTTCCTCTCGATCTGGTCGAATCAAAATAAACAACGCGCAGTGTTTCATCTTCCGCAGTTTATCGATGACAGGAGCAAGTGATAGGAGCAAAGAGAAGGAATCCCGTTGGTTGCGCTTAATTGGTTTGAAAGACGATATGAAATTTATAGTCCAGGCATTTTGTGATCGGACCTGTTACTAATTGCAAAAGAAGCTCTCCCATTATTAACAGGTAGAAATACCCTTTACATGAACATGCTAAAAGTCGCTAAAGATCTAAGCACGGGAACACCTCCAAACAGGACCTAAAACGTAAGTCCCTTTTTCCTATAGCATGGAAACGAGGCTGAAAACCGGAAGTTGCGTTTTTAGCGTTTTTAATTGGTATAAATCGAGCCATTTGGCCTAAACTAATAATATATTCTTAAGAACAATGAGTCTAGGGCCTTAATCTTGAATAAGTTCCCCCCAAAATATATAAATTAGGAAAATATTGAGGTTATTTTATTAGAGTTTACGGAGCCAACCCCAGTCCTCCATTGACATTTCTGCACCCTCTCCCTGCCACTGCTTTACTTGAAGGTAGACGCGCAGGCTGTGAAATCGGGCCGCTCCTGCAGTTGGGGGAAGATTCTGTGGCTCTATATGAGATGTCTTCCTGGCAAGGTTTTCAAAGTATCGCTGATACCTGAGCGCGTCAAGACCAACTCCTGGCTTACCACCGAAAAATAATACAAGTGCCTTTTCACCTGCAGTGAGAATGTCAGATACAGGAGAATGACAGCTAAAGACATTAGCTTGTTCTCTGAAGTAAGGTACGTTCTCAAATTTCTTGAGGGCTGTTGCTTTGCCAACTCCATACAGGCGCGATGTGGTGTCGCATCCGGTGATGGCGTGAAGAAATAGGAGATTTGTGCAAACTTCCCGACCAAGCTGATCATTGACTCTTTTCATGTGCCAGACGCGCGTACCTATTGCGTTAGCCTTTGGCTCTGGTATGAAATAGAGATCACATCCATCTTCGGAAGCATGATAACACAGAAGGACTAGCAAATCTGTGTCATCCCCAATTAGAACGGTAGTATTTGTTCGGGCAGACTCCACAGCGGTTTTGACTGTAAGTAGATCGGCGTCACCATTTTAGGGTGTGTCACGCGTCCTACGTTCTGGAAAGCCTCACTCAGCATTATCAGAAAGCGTTGCTTGTTCTTGGGGTTCTAGAGAAAGTAAATGACAGACATGTTTTCTGTAAAAGTGACAGTGGCAGCAACCTTCCCTGATGTACGCCTCTGCTGCTACCCGTCAAATACCACTATCGCTTTTCCGTATTTTGGACACACGTAAGTGCAATACAAGTCGCACACTTCCTTGTAAGTAGGGGAAAACCTCTTGGCCATGGAACTCGGTGGAGAAGAGCACCTCCGTCCAGCACGTACTATACATTCCCTTCAGGCTGCGTCTTGGCCTCTGGTGTAAGCTTTGCCCACAGTGCATCTGCTAGAGCTGGCTTTTGCGGCTGCCTTAACGTGAATGGGGAGTCGAAAAGAGCTGTGGGATATGTGCAGAGCTCGTATCGAAATAACTTTTCAAGTTGGGAGTTATCACATGCGATGATAAGTCGCTGAAATAGAAGTTGAGGGTCAACTTGTACTTGATTATTGTCAATCTTCACGGAGGACTTCGATGCCATAGTGATTGCCTGGGCACTTCGTTTGGATGAGTAATCTGTGACTAACGTCCCATTCATCGACGACAGGATCTTCTCCCTGACGCCCTTGGCTGTGTCAGCGTCATTGTTATCAGCATTTACACCATTCATGATGTTCCTTTCTCCATCGAGAGAGAAAGTGTGGTGGGTAGCCAGACCACTGAGGATTGTCACTGTGTCTTTCATGTCTCTTGTCTGCCTTGCCTTGGTCATATCTTTGTTCTGTTCGCCAGAGTTAAACTGAACTCCCGTGAGCTCTTGCATGATGTAGTTCGTTTCGGCACACGCAGGCGTAGATAACAGCCAGATAAGACGTTGCTGTTCCGTTAGGCCTCTCCCTCTTGTCAAGCCTCCACTGGTTTCAGACTTTTCGTAAGAACCACTTCGATGACTAAGTCTATCGATAATCCAGCCCAAAATCGATCACCTCTTCTTGCCACGTGAAGACCCGACTTGCTTTTTTGATTGTTTTTTATTCAAACTTTGGTTTTCTTCACGCCGAAATTGTGTCTTCAATGAGAAATCAATTTCAGTCAGATTGATCTGTGTTCAAAGCCCTTTAATCGTTCGCATAAATAACATTTGTAGGAGGGTTTTCATTAGCTGATTTTTAAATTTTCCTTCCTTTTTTGTATAGTTAGGACATCTTCAATCGATTAATTTTCTTTTTACTTTCCAAACTCAGAGTTTAATAGTAAATGAAATTCCTTCAGCATATTGGAGGGGATTTTCCCTTGACTAAAATGTTTTCAAATTGAACCAAATTAAAATGCAAAATTTGAGCACTTTTGCGAAAAATTTCGCCAATTTCATACAGTTTGGTGCGATTCCTGAACATTTTTCTTTAAGTTGTAAAGGAAAATAGATGAATTGACGAATATCACACCAAGTGCGAAGCGGTGAGTGTAAAATGGGATTTTCACTTCATTTCAATTCAAGTCAAATGAATTTTTCTTGAATTGAAAAACCTTAAAACGTGACATTACTGTTTCTCTGGGTGTAAAATTTTCCTTTTTAAGCTCTAACGTCGCTCGTGGAAGACACACATCTTCGCTAAATACTTCACTCAAATAGCCAAACGTCATGGACATTTTCTGCAGGCTTTGCGTGTTTTTGCTGATTTAAGAATCTTATACGGAACAATTATATTTTTATTTCATCGATATATAAATAGACTTATCTAGGGAGGAAACACAAGAAATTGTCTCTGTCTTTGGTAGCCCATGCTGCACGTGGCTTTAAACTCAAACGACACAACAGACAGTACACGCAGCCTCGTTTCCATGCTGCACAGTATAGGGCTCTCAAATAACTCGTTTTTCGTCAACTTCCCCCACTCAGATTTTCGAAGACTTTTGATATGGATAGAGGACATGTCTCTGCACCTAAAACCGTTAAAAAACCTTCTTTTGCAATTAGTAACAGGTTGACCGACTTTTGGCGAGAAAATGCCTGGACTATTACACCGCAAAATCACTCGGCCCTGACAGGTCAAACTCCCTGGCTTTCAGCCTAGTACCCAGGCGTTCTCCTCCCGCTCACTCGACTCGACTTGATGCGAAATCTCGTGACGTCACCGAATGAGGTCCCCAGAGAACGCCTAGCAAAAAATGCCAAAAACAACCCCTGAATTTCACGTTTTTGTCCCTGATTTCAATCCGATATTTCTGCCCTCCGAGAGCAGGCACAGGGTTCAGAAAAGCATTTTTTGGAAGTACCAACCTCGTTCAACGTAACTAAGGGACAAAGCTGAGGCATTTTTATGTAGTTTGAAGAAAAATCCGTTGGAAAAAGCGAAGGGTCCCAGAGACTTGATCGACTTAAGGTAAGTATATTTTTAACTAGTTTCAACATGTAATTGTTTTTTTTCTTCCTGAATTAATGCTGAATCTGTTCTTCCTTTGGTGCCTCGACGTACTAAATCTTTTGCTCCAATTGAATGCCATAATTACAGTCTGGCAGCCCTAAAATTAGTGGAGAAACAGCAAAGCTATAGATATTTGCTTGTCGTGTCAGCTGTCTTGTTCATATATCTCAGCATGTCTTAGATATTTTCCTTATCATTTTTACGTAATGTGTCGAAAATTTTTGCTTTGTTGACTTATTTACTTACATATTAGAGTTGTCATATATCTAAAACCAATTTCAACAGCAACTTAAAATAACCTTTTTAGATCTGGCATTCTCTGTTTTTTTTTTTCATGATCATGTATACGTATGGAAAAGCGCAGAAAATACATGAACCATTCCCGGTAGTTTTAACTTTTGAAATGGTTTGAGTCATGAGAGAGAAGAGAACGCCTGGGTACTAGCTAGGCTACCTGGCTTTGTCTGGGCTCCCTTCGCGTCGCGTCGCCTCGAAATTTTGCGCGCGCGCGCGCGCGTGTGTATTTCGCCCTCCCCACAATCGCCATCACCAAAATTAGAGACTACTCGCAGTCTAGGGAATTACCGGGCCAGTCAGTTTTTTCGATAAAATTCGTTAAGTTTCTTTGCACCAGTTTTAGGTAGACTTTTCGGTATGGGCCGCAGCTCCATCTTGCACGAGCGTCATTTTCTGTTTTAAGATCACAAGCTTTCGCTTAATGGATATCTCAGTGGTTTATCTTTGGTTGAGGAATGGTTTGACCTCCTTTTCCAGTATCTGGTTGATATTAATAATAGTCTGCCGTCACAGTTTGTCCTTGTGGGATAAAATGCAAATTGGTCAAGCCATGACCGGTCATCCCAACCCAAATGAGCCATCTTGAACTTTCCTTAACTTGATAGGCTGGCAGAACTTGGCTCTCTTGCGAGCCCCAAACTACAGCATTCTTTGCATTTGGCAACTGGAATAAGTACTTAGGGCATTCGTCGGAGAAAACGAAATCCTCACAGTCCTGTGCCCTTAGGTGCTTGTACTGCTTTGCAAACTTAAAGCGAGCTCGACGTTGTTTTTCCGTCAGAAGTGGCTTCTTCTGTCGTCGAAATGGCTTCCAGCCTTTCTTATTCATGTATCACCATACTGTCGCTCTTGAACCGGATAATACTCTGTATTTGCTGTGACTTCTTTCGAGTCTTGCTTCCTCGCTTGTACTTGGCTTTTTCGATAACTCTTTTAGCGTCTGCGATCAAGACTGCTGCCCCCCCTGTTCTTGCTCAGTCTTCGAACTCTTCTCGAACTGACCATTTCACCACCCAACGGACACTTTTGTTCAATAATTTTGATGTTTTTTTAAGAGATTACCCCGAGGATCTTAACAAGGAAGCTTGTGCTCGCAAATATGACAGTTTTGCCGTTTTAAGCGGATGCATATTTGAAAAAACAAACAAACACTGAGGAATACAGCAGAAAACTAAAACTCAAAAAAACAAAACAAAACAAAACAAAACAAAAGGCGGGAAACATAAATACGCACACGCGGCGCGCCATTGTGTTGAATACTTAACCTCGCATCTGATGTACTTCAGAGGCTTTTTGGAAAATATGATTACTGTATTACAAAAATTGAGTAAGATATACGTCTTTTAAGTAGAGGCACGGACTTTTGAGACACCCTGTACTAGTATAGTTTCTTCATTCCTGACGATTGACCATTAGGTCTGAACACTTGGATTATATAATAACTCTAAATTTAGTTTGAATAAAGTTGCTTTTAACGTCTCCATTTTAATGTTGGCTGTAGCTATATGCACTCCTCGACTGCCTATATTTTGCTTCATGCCGTGGGCCACTTGTGAGCCACGTGTGACTCTACGGATAACTTACCTTTCATTTTCAGAGGAATGTTTCAGTTAGTACTGTTTGCTGTTGTACTCACGTCTGTTAACCTGTCTAGACAGGAGAACAGAAAAACCTAAAGAAGAACCACTTCGGTTAGAAGAACAGAATTTGCAAAACAATAAACACAAAAACTCAAAACAATGAGCAGGGGAAAACAATGCATGCCCTACCGTACAATAAAGAATAATTATTATTATATAAACTGGAGTGTTTTACAGAGATTTCCACCACTGAGAAAAATCGTAATTGGTACATCTAAAATTACGATAATTTTTTTCATGTGAAAATACGGCCAATCAGCTTTCCTGACGTCACGCGGCTTCATTCGCGCCACTTTTGACAACGGTTTGCCCATCGATTCTCTGCTCGCTTGGCTCGTTTGGAAAAAAAGAAAAAAACTACTAACAGTTTGCGATGGCCTCGAGCAATACACCAGAAAAAAAAAAACAGCCAAAAATTCGGCAAGTGAAAGATTCGTGTCCCTCACCGACGAAGATGTTGAAAGATTTGTCACAGCGGAAACCAACAAAAACACTCAAAGACAGATGCACAGCGACGTAGTATTGATGAAGTCGTTTTTGCCAAATGAAAACGGAACATGACAACTCCAAAGACATACCGCCGCCAGAATTAGATGCTTACCTCAGCAGACTTCTATCGCCCGTGAGAAAAACGTCCGGTGATGAATATGAGCCAACAACACTCAGAGGAATTTATATCGCTTCTGTGAAGCGTTATCTGAAAACCCTACGCTACAGCGAGTCTACTATCGACGGACAATGTTCGACAGTTGAATTGTTCGAGAGGCACTTGTTTAAGCGAATTTCTCAATTTAGAGACGACACTGTGTTCAGTTTGTGTGGAGCCTTCGACAACGAGCGGCGAGTTGCGACTTTGCCGAATTTAGTTTATATTCGGGTTAATCGACAAGTGCTATTCTAGTCATTTACGTCGCAAGTTTAATCTGGAGCAAGAAGGTACGGTGACGTTAGATTGTCTTACTAATGAATACGGACAAATAAAGCAGTAAAGAGTAGTAATAATAAAACTAAAATAACATAATTGTAACGTACTTTAATACGAAAATTCAAATGTACAACCGTTAAGGTTCATTTGCAACTGAAGATGACATGAGAATGTCGAAACATGTTTTGTAAATTGAAAACTGTTGTTTCTTTATTGAGAGTTATCGTCACTCTGCTGTCTTTACGTCCGTTTGAACATAATAGTAAAATTTTCATTGTGTTAATGAATGTATTTGAAAAAAGTTTGTTTGAATCAGTTGAACTAGAATTACTTTTATCTTCTGCCTTTACGCTTCTGCTGTTGCCTTTAAATAAAAATTGTCTCAGTAATATTTTGGGCTTTTGTGTTTATGTGATAAACACAATAATACATGGTTGCTTGGAGATATGAAATTTCTCTTGGAGTGTTCAATTCGATATCTCACGAGTGAGCGTAATCTCTGCGCGCCGATGAAACGTAAAGCGTGAAACTTTAAACACAGCGCTTTAGTTATTTGCTCTCACAGAAACAAAACAGTATTGTTAACCTAAAGTACCTTGATTCCTCAGCGAAATTCTTGTTCTTGTAGTGGAGATCCATGGAAATAACTTTTTGAAAAGTCGGCCTTCGCCCTGGCGTTTGCAATACCCGGCTAAAACTCATAATTTCCGACGCAACTCCTTGATGTTCAGCGTCCAGCATAGACTTTGCTCGAAAAACAACCTGCCGAGCACAACAGCTGAAAGCCAAAAGCAGATGGAAGTAGGTTTTGTAGAAATTTATTTCAGTATATATTGAAAGGCTCTTCATTCTGACTTCATTGTTGTTGACTTGTTGACTGAATGCCTCCAAATCTTCCACGTTGACAAAACACGACTTCAATTCGATTCACTGCTGGCTCGACATTTTTTCGTTCTTTTTTTCTCTCAGTGACGAAGAAGTGTTGTAACTATTTTAATCTTGCTTTGTGGATATATTCCGGGCGAAAAAGCAAAACAACAAAAATAAAGCCGTGAAGTTTTCATTCAACGACCCCAGTTCTAGGAACGATTTTTAAAAGCCAATGAAATTCGCGTGTTTTATTCCTTTGATACAAGTCAGTCAAATGAACCTGTTCAACTTTTGACTTGAAATGTTTCCTTTTTCTCTGATTAAAGAGATATAATAAATAACTTATTAGCCTCGTATTCTCGGTCAGTACTGTAAGTTACGGATCCTCGTTTTTTCCATTCAATTTATGGCCTGCGCGCTTCGCGCCTGCGCAAGCCAAGACCCCAAATTAGGGTTTCGTACAATGATCGGGTCAGAAAAGGTTTGATAGCGGATTTTGATAGAATAAGATCTGCTGATCAATGTCAGGTAGTTTGTAGAGTTGAATTGTGGTATAGGTTACGAGTTAAGGGGGTATTTCTATACGTCACCCTTTAAATTCATGGAAACGAGGTTTACCCATTCGACCACTGATAATGCCTAAACTTAACGTTTATTATGACCGGAATCTTCAAATATAGTTACATCTTTACGATACGAATGCCAATCATGCGCAAAATATGCAGATTTAGGTCACGTGACTGAGTACGTGACAGCCGAGAGGCCAAAAATAGCCTTTTAGAGCTATGAATGGCATATTTAAACGTCTTCACTATCATAAATCTATGAATTATTCTTTGATATTCTGCTATTTTCTATGAACGGGTCGTACATTCCACAGTTTCAGCCAAATTCTAGCTTATTCAGCCTGAAACAATGAAATAATTACCATTTTTGTCCCATTTACGAGTTAACATGAGAACAAGGCTCAGTCAGGTAACTACTGTTTACGACTGTATCTTAAGCTGTTTATGGAGAAAAACTTCTGATATCATTACTTCTCAATGATATAAGGCCCAGTCATGCTCAAACTATGCAAACTAAGGTCACGTGACTGAGCACGTGACCTCCGAGAGGCCAAAAATTCTATTTTAGTGCTAAAAATAGCCTATTAAACCGCCCTCATTGCCATTAACGTATAAATTATACAAGAATGGGTGTTATCTTACAAAATTTCTTATTTACACCACATTGTAGGTCACTGGGATACATTTTGAGGCTAAAATACACGACATTAGAACAATTTTTGGCCTTCATGAGGTGACTCGATTATTTGTCCGCTCTCAAATTTGTTTGAAATGTAGCATCGCACAAGATATCATTCATTGCAATACAAAGGGACGTGTTAAGCTTCCTTAGCATACGAGCCTACGACATCACACATCATCCAAGCGCCTTATCGAACTGCTGAACAGAATGGGACATTGTGTTTCCTACGATGAGATGCGTGCAGTGAATACGAGTATTGCAGAGGAAGTTCTTGCTAAGGTAGAAGAGTTTGAGACTGTAATACCAACTAACATCAAGCCTGGTGCATTCGTTCAGATTGCCGCCAATAATAATGATTTGAATGAGGAGGCTCTGGACGGCAAGAATACTACGCATGCCACTACAATGGTGATCTTTCAGAATAAAACGTTTGGTCCAGATCCATCCCCCAACCTGGTAGAACAGAGAGCCAAGCGGCGTTCATTACAGGCAACCGGCACCGTGTACGACATTGAAGAGTGTCCTGTTCGAGGAAGACGTCCAGTTGTTACTGATCACGTTAGTTCTGTTAACATGAAGTGGTACAAGGATACGAACGATGAAATACGCACCGCTCGTAACGCTGATTTCATCTGGGCTCTTCTTCGACTTTGCATTTGTCCCAAGAAATTTGGAGAAGCTGTCATTGCGGAAGTATTGGAAAAGCGAGCGATTCCAAGCTGGGCAGGATTCAACGCTATTCTCTATCCCGAGATGCCCATAATCAGCAATATAGGCTACTGTCCAATGATCAATGGATCATGCAATGACTATTCTACCATCTACACAGTACTGAAACATGCACAGGAGATAAGCGCCGCGATGGGTCAAGCCGACACTGTGATAACCTTTGACCTTGCAATATATAGCAGGGCAAAGGAAATTCAGTGGAGATTTCCTGACGAGTTCTCTATCGTAGTGGTACGCATGGGCGGATTTCACATTGCTCTGAACTTTCTGTCCCTGCTAGGGAAGAAGTTTGGTGATTCTGGTCTTGATGATCTCTTGATTGAGTCAGGTGTATGCGCTGCTGGTTCGACGTCCGCTTTAATGAAGGGGAAAACTTACAACCGAGGAATTACGGCACACAAGGTCTGTCTAGAAGTGTTCTTCCGTCTCATGTGGAATGCGTTTGTTGTCTGGTATGAGCCACAGGATAAGAAGCTCCCAGAAGAACCCGTACTAAGTAAGATTGCGGATTGCGTTCGAGCGGTGGAGAACGGGAAGGATTACGCCCGCGAGAGTGTGAGAAAGATAAAAGCAGACCTGACGGAATTGATGTCTCTATTCGGGGTCTTTAAATCGGAGAATCGAGCAAGGTCCAAGCTCTTCGCATTTTGGGATTAGTACGTTTCCATGGTCACTTCCCTTTTACAGTTTCTAAAGGCAGAGAGAACCCTGGAACTGGAAGTTGCATCTATCTAGCGTCGCAGCCATGATACCTCATTTCTTTGCTATGAACAGGCAGAATTATGCTCATTACTTACCTGTTTATCTCGCCGACATGCAGCAACTGGAACTAACCCACCCGAATGTCTACAACGAGTTTGCTGCAGGGAATCATACCATAAGTCGTCCAGGACAGCCCTTTTCACAAGTTTCTACCGACATGGCCCTGGAGCAGTCGATCAACGCCGACTCAAAGTCAAGCGGAGGAGTGATTGGCATATCGCAGTTCCCGTCGGGTCTTGAACAGTGGTTTTTAACTATCCACGAGCGAGCATCTATTACTTTAGCTCTGAAGGCCATGCACGGGCTCCAAGACGGGGAACAAGCATCGCACAAGGAAGCAGCTGTGAGGAGAGTCAAACGAGACGAGGAAGACGTAAAGAAGATGATGGGTTGTTTTTCTTCACGCTTGATGACAGATCCTTTTACTCACGATTCTCAATATCGCTACCGGAGTAGTTCTGCCGGAAGATGTGGCCCAGAAACTCGTCCGCAGTACCGAGAAAGGACGGCAGGAAATGAATGCCTTCGTCGAGAAGCGCATTAACAGCAACGCTGTGGGTTTCTGGGAACCGATTTCCAACATGAAGATCAAGACGTTCAGCAGCACAAATAACCAAATCCAACTGTAATCATCGACGGCATGGCTGTCATACAGGTGTCCAAGTGTGCTGAAGCAAGTACCTTTGGTGAGCTTTCCGAAAAGTACTACAACATCATCAGTGCCCCGCTCTTTTCCAACAACTGTGTGCAAGTCCACGTGGTCTTCGACCAATACTGGGAGAACTCCATTAAAGGAGGCGAGCGTCAACTACGGGGAGCATCCGTTGGTCTCGAGGTGCAGATAGGAGGTCCTGCCACTCCAGTACCCAGGCAATGGGGAAAGTACATCGCCAATCCTGAGAATAAGGTCTGGCTTAAATTACTTAATTTAACAAGTTTTACTCTTAACACTAATTTCCTGTTTCGTTACCGGCAGTTTGAAGTTGTAATCGACATTTGTTTGCGTTTGATCTGAGTTTGAACACACATTATAGATTCAGATGTTCAGATTTTTTGCTACATATTTTTAACACCAGGTAAACCTGCGCGATTTCCTGTCGGCTGTGCTCTGCAGACTCGGTCGAGACCAGCTCCCCCCCCCCCCCCCACAGAAGGAGCTTATGATCGGGGGTGGCTTCAGAGACGGCGAGAAAGCCGTGACTGTGACAAGAAATCAGTGCAGGGAGGTCGAAGCACTCGGATCAAACCATGAAGAGGCTGACACCAGGATGATCTTGCATGCCAACCACGCAGTACGGGCAGAAAGACGACTCGTTATCCAGTCGCCAGATACTGATGTCCTCGTCCTAAGCGTTAGCCACTTCAGAAGTTTGGACTGCCCAGAATTGTGGTTTCGCACCGGTGTGAAAGATCGACACCGTTTGATTCCAGTGCATGACTTCGCCCATGCGTTGGGTGAAAAGATTTGTAGTTCTCTCCCTGGATTCCATGCAATCACAGGCTGTGATTCGACCAGCTCTTTGGCGGGCATCGGGAGGAAAAAGGCGTGGGATAGTTTCTGTCGTAGTACTGACCACCAAGATAGTCTGTCTCTTCTCGGAGAGGAACAAGAGTTGAACGTAACCACAGCTGGCAAGTGCGAGGCCTATGTCTGCAGCCTATATAGAGCATCCAAGAAGACAAGCACGGCAGATGAGCTGCGTTACCTCATGTTTTGCCAGAAAAAGCAGAAAAACGAAATGCTTCCACCCAAGTCTGATTGTCTGCTTCAACATCTAAGGCGGTCAAACTACCAGGCATTCGTGTGGAGGCATGCTCTTGAAGCGATGCAAGTTCTTGAATCACCAGAGGGTCATGGATGGGTGAGGGACGGAGAGCTTCTTGCATCATCGTTAATCACAAAAGCACCAGCACCTGAAAGCCTTCTTGAGCTGACGACGTGCAAGTGCAAGACGTCTGCCTGCTTGCGAAACTGCTCCTGCAACAACACAGGACTTGCTTGCACAGAAGGATGCTACTGCATGGCAGACGATGAAGCATGCAAGAACCCGCACGGTCAGACTTGCACCAGTGAATCAGAAGAAAGCGACGAGGAGTGAAGAGCGCTTGAACTGTAAAGAAAAATGATGTTGAAGGCTTCCATTTTTAAGAGGATCACTTTCTGTAGAGCAACAATCGAGATTAGAAAGCATGATAAATGATTTAGCCTCACTTTCATGCTCAACAGTCCTCGTAAAGGCCAAAAATTGTTATAATCTTGAATATATTTGTCTCAAAATTTATCCCACTGACCTACAATGTGTTGTAAATAAGAGATTTCGTAAGATAAGATAAATACACGTGTAATTTATAGGTTCATGGTAGTGCGGGCGATTCTAGCACTAAAATATAATTTTTGGCCTCTCAGAGGTCACGAGCTCGGTCACGTGACCTTAGTTTGCATAGTTTGCGCATGACTGGGCCTTATATCATTGAGAGGTAACGATATCAGATGTTTTTCTCCATAAACGACTTAAGATACAGCCGTAAACAGTAGTTACCTGACTGAGCCTTGTTCTCATGTTAACTCGTAAATGGGACAAAAATGGTAATTATTTCATTGTTTCAGGCTGAATAAGCTAGAATTTGGCTGAAACTGTGGAATGTACGACCCGTTCATAGAAAATAGCAGAATATCAAAGAATAATTCATAGATTTATGATAGTGAAGACGTTTAAATATGCTATTCATAGCTCTAAAAGGCTATTTTTGGCCTCTCGGCTGTCACGTGCTCAGTCACGTGACCTAAATCTGCATATTTTGCGCATGATTGGCATTCGTATCGTAAAGATGTAACTATATTTGAAGATTCCGGTCATAATAAACGTTACGTTTAGGCATTATCAGTGGTCAAATGGGTGAGCCTTGTTTCCATGAATTTAAGGGGTGACGTATAAAAGTACCCCCTTAACTCGTAACCTATACCACAATTCAACTCTACAAACTACCTGACATTGATCAGCAGGTCTTATTCTATCAAAATCCGCTATCAAACCTTTTCTGACGCGATCATTGTACGAAATCCTAATTTTGGGGTCTTGGCTTCCGGACTACATAAATCGAGTGGAAAAACCTCTGTCCGTAACTAACAGTCGGGATGTTATTAAAATGAGGAATGGGGAATGGGGAATGGGGAATGAGAAATAGTGGTCAGCGGTAATACCTAAAAAATTAAGTTGGAGTCTGTGCTGTACGGCAAAGAGACGAGGATTGCATGTGGAAAGCGAAAGATGAAAGGTAAGAATATTTAGCTGTTAGTTTTCCCGAGTTTTTGGAATATTAAGTTTCTGTTTATAAAATTAACCCGAACTGTTGATTTGCAGATAATGAGAGTGAAGATAATGTTAAGGATCACGAGTTTATCGTTATCGGTTGGTATAAAAACAATTCGTATCACTTTGAGTACGGTCGCCTCGAGCGTTAATATAAAAACTACGAGTAAATGTTCTCTGTATTTTGACGTTTTAGCGACGAAACAGAGACAGAAAATGATTCTATGTTTGCAACTGGCGAGAATGAATCTTTGTTTAAGGTATGAAAACGTAGAATACGGCTTGAAAATTTTACACCGACCTTTGCTGAACTGGTAGTTGCCATCGCATTTTTTAATGCCGACGTTCATATTTGAGTCACAAGACAATCTAGATTCATTTATAGTTTGCACAAAGAACTGAGTAAAGTGACTGCAATATTGAGCTATTCTCCATGCTTCTTCTCTGGGTTTTTTTCTTTTTAATTGAAGAACAGGTTAATATTGCAGTTACTTCACTCAGTTCTTTCTACAAACCATAAATGAATCTGGATTGTAACTCAGATATGAACGCCATTAAAATCAATTCAAAGTTCGATGGCAAGTGCTCTAACAGTTTAGCAGCGGCCGGTTTAATATTTCAAGCCGTATTGTACGTTTTCTTACCTTAAAGAAAGATTCATTCTCGCCAGTTGCAAACATAGAATCATCCTCTATCACTGGTTCGTCGCTAAAACGTCAAAATACAGAGTAATACATGTAAATTACTTGTAGTTAATACATGTAAATACATGTAAGTTACTTGTTGTTTTTATATTAACACTCGAAAGCGACTGTACTCAGAGTGATACGAATCTTTTTATTCCAACCCGTCGATGACGATAACCTCGTGATCCTTAACATTATCGTTACTCTCATTACCTGCAAATCAATACTCTTGGTCAATTTTAATAAACAGAAACTCAACAATTCCAAAAACTCGGGGAAATACTGACAGATAATTGTTCTTACCTTTCATCTTTCGCTCTCCACGTGCAATCCTCGTCTCTTTGCCGTACTGTGCAGACTCCAACTTAATTTTTTAGGTATTACCGCTGACCACTTTTTCTCATTCCCCATTCCCCATTCTTCGTTTTAGTAACATCCTTACAGTCGGCTAATTTGAGGTATATATATACCGAATTCGATAAAGGCTTTGGGCATTGGGCCATTGCGCATTGGGAAGCTATTGCTTGGCGGTCACTTAAGCAAAACATCGCATTGTGTTCCGTATGCCCAAATGCCCAATGCCCAATTGCCAATGACCAATTGCCAAAGGAACCTTTATTGAATTAGGTATATACCTAATTCAATAAATAACACCTTTGCTTGAGTGACCGCCAAACAATAGCTTCCCAATGGGCAATTACCCAATGCCCAAAGCAACCTTTATTGAATTAGGTATATACACTAGTCGTTTTGAAAATTCTGTGTCAGTTCTACCCGAAGTAAGACCCGGAGTCGCGCTGAAACGGTCAAATACACCACACAAACTTTACAAATAACATCAGTATCAAGGAGGCAATGCGAGGTATCTTTGTTGCATTTTTCGATTCCTCTTTATTTTTAACTCCTTACGGTTTGTTAGATCGCCATACAAATTCTTACAATTTACGCTTTTAGGCAACTATGGTGACACTTGGATGAATACTTGTGGAGCTTGCGTTTCGGTTACCACAGAACATCCAAGCATAACATTTGAATATTATTAAAAATGGCGTTTCAAAATATAAGACTTTGTATGGGATTTCGAAGCGAACACTTTGAGCAATACATAACAGCAAACTAACTGAATAAAGTTCATGAAACATTACATGGTGTTATTTGCTATCCTTGCAACGCATTTTGACAATTTTAGGTCCATTTACGTAACTGTGAATTAGTACATGTATATTACATTGACAAGGAAGGAGTCATTTGGCCCGATTTAGCCACTATCACCGCTCGACACGTTTCGGAATTTGCTCGAATTTACCTACAAATATAGTTCTGGCTCCCATTCTGACTTAGCGATTTGACAAAAGGAAGACATTCAAGTGATTTTCTCAAAACCAATTGCACATACCTCGTGTCCTAAAAGAATTATCCATTTCACAAAATCACAATAGCATCTCAAAATGGGCCACCATGGATCCGTGAGGATCCCGATAGTCCCATTTGACCACGGTCGGCACTGGACACCAGTCAAATTATGCCCTTATGGGAGGGCCACGCTCGTTTTGGACGTGTTACAATTGCAGTAACTATGACCCGGTGCGGACACAAGATTGTCGCTCCGACGCAGTCTGGTTCGCGTGAGAAAATCGCTGCATTACAAGCGGATAGAAAAAATAAATCATCCCCATTTCTGAATTTATATCCATTTTCAGGATGTATATTTCTTGTTTTTTGAAAAAGTAGGTTACCTGACCGGCTTCATGCAAATATAGAAATAGATATAGTATATACAACAACAATTTTAAAATAAAACATTATCACGCGCGTGAAGATATGAATTTAAATGAATTTGCCGACTTCGGTTTCTAAAAATATATCTGATATATAAAACCTATCGACGATTCCAAAAAATTGAACACATTCAATTCACGCAGAGTACGTATTGACTGACCTGTATCACAAACGTTTTGTACATGAACGCAAATATGTTCATTTTACCACGCATGAATAGAAACATAGGAGGAAGGAGAAACCCGGTTCACTTTCTTTTTTTCTTGACTCCTTTTCATTTTCTAACGGCCAAGACCATTTTAATTTCTTTCGATAACTTAATTCTCTCCATGAGGTCACGGAGTCCGGCGCAGCGATTCCACCTTTCTCGCGCGAACCAGACTACGTTGGAGCGACAATTTGTGTCCGCACTGGGTCATAGTTACTACAATTGTAACACGACCAAAACGAGCGTGCCCTCCCCATAAGGGCATAATTAACGTACTAACACAGTTAAGTAAATGGAGCTAAAATTGCTCAAAATGCTTTGTAAGGATAGCAAACAACACCATGTAATGTTTCATGAACTTTATTCAGTAAGTTCGTTGTTATGTATTGCTCAAAATGTTCGCTTCGAAATCCCATACAAAGTCTTATATTTTGAAACGCCATTTTTAATGATATTCAAATACTGGGCTTCCTATGGCGTTACTTGTGGGATTTGTAATTCGCATATTGTTTGAGTAACGCTTCGACTAAGACTGAAAGTGAAAACAATAGGCCGCCGGCACAGAAAGCCGTTACAGAGTTACGCCCAGCAGAGCGCTAATTAGATTAGAAACGGAGTTCTCATTGGACAAAGAAGCATTAGCGCGAAATTCACAGTCTTTCCTTGAAAAATAGGCTTTATTGAACGATAGCATTTCTAAATTTTACACAGTCTAAATGTTGTACGATGACTATTAAGATGGCAACGTTTCAGCGAAATCGTATGTGCGGAAAGTTCAATATCAGAGTAAAATTCTATGTGTGTTCAAATTATCTGTTATTTTTCGTGTTCACGATGACAGCTTCATCACTTACATTGTAATACAATTGGTTGAAAAATTCGCGGAAAATCGGACTTTAAATGCCGCGTGAGTGTCGAGCGAAACGCAACAGGAACAGTCAACCTCGTACCCAGGGTCCTCTCTCTTCCTCCCTCGAGAACGTACCCTGGTTTCGGCTTGTCACGTGGCACCCAAAATCTGGGTGCTAACAAGAATGTGCTACAGGGGAGGGGTAGCAAAGTGTAAGATTGTCACTAGTGTCAGAATGGTGGAAAGTGCCGGAGGTGATGTAAGCTTTTTCAGGAATATTTGTGGTGATAAGAACTCCTTTTATAGACAAGTATTTCTTCATTACATACGAACGTTCGACATCGAAGCGGTCCATGTTATTTTCGACTCAGAAAAACACGTTTACAAGTCTCTGAATTTCAAAATACTGTCGCTAACCATCGCCATAGTCAACGGAAGCCGGCACGAGGCACAACATAACAAATTTACAACAAGGAGAGCCGTCGGCTTTATGCTTTACGAAGCTCGAAATGAAATGGAGTGTCAAGGATTAGAAAGGACTAATTTATTTTTGGCATCTCCAAGGAGTAGCAGAATTTTCGGCAACCGTACACAAGACAGACAAACGGCGCGATGGTAAAATCAGGTTAAATACGCCGCGCCAACCGACTGAAACCACCGTTTTTGTAAGAATTTGAATGTAATTTGTTATATTCCTGTCCAGTAGGCGAAATTGCTCTCACACCGCCAATTGACCGGGAAAACACCTAACTTTTTTCACCACAAAACAGTGACATGACAAAATGAAAAATGTGCTAAACTAAATAACATTTATAATTAAGAGCTTTGTTGACAAGAAGGTTGTACTCTGGTCTGCAGGATTTATACCATTACCTTGAAGCTTGCAGATAAAAATGCACAAGTGCAGCGTGGGCTTTTATTATCAGATTTTACTTGCATTATTAGGCCAATAAATAAAATATATAGCAAACAAATGAGTGTGTGATATTTTGTTCGGGCAATACGAGCAGCTTCTTATCAAACGCCTTCGGCAAATTCAAAACAGCTCGAGCCTACCGTAAAATATTTTGTTGATGGGAAATCTGCATTATTTGTGCTTCTGAAACGCCGCACATAGTAGACTGTAGATTTTTTCAGCGTCTCTGTCTTTGAAAAAAAGTGAGCTAATGACTTCCATTCCTCTGTCTTCGTGCCAGTTTGAAAAGATTTGCATTCGCTTTTCCCTTCGCCTCTTGAAGAAAAGCGAGTCCACCCTGGTAGGGAGCTGTTTGCTTAAGGGAGACACGTGACCAACCGAAACCAGGGTACTTTCTCGAGGGAGGAAGAGAGAGGACCCTGGGTACGAGGTTGCAGGAACAATATGTAAAATCTAGATAAACTAAGCAAACGACATGAACATTTGTCTCACAGTTCTGAAAATATTCAAAACAGCTCTTCAAATAGCTTGAAATCTGCAACACACTCCTCTACATCAAAAAAATAATCGCCGCCGGCCGTGTCGGTCTCCAAATCTAGTTCTCCATTACCAAGTTTCGGGAAAGTCTTTGCAAGGAACAAAAGTTCATTTCGTCCAGCTTTAGTCCTCTTGCGCAGATTTCTTGTAATGAGTTGTAGGAGCACAGGCAGGCAACGGAAAGAACACTCACCTGTCCATTATTAGAAATGTTTATGCTCCTCAAAGAACGAAGTGATGTTTTCGCTTGGAAGAGTGATCGATCGGTAATTCCCACACAGCCTTCGACGTTCAGCATGCGAAGTTGTTTCGCGGCAGCAGCAAGCTTAAGGAAATCTTTTGAAGATATTGACGTCCCCTTCAAGTTGATCATCTTTTTCCGTCCAAAGAAACTCAGCGGCACTTTCTGGTATAAGTTGCCTGTGTCTGCTAAATCAAGATCTTTGCACTCGAGTAACATTTTGGCGGTCGACTTGCGCCCTTGAAACACGTATCTCCACCACGCGACGCATACTGCGGACACTCGAATAAGATCTTCTGGCCCAAGATATTGGAAAACAAGTGGCCAAAAAAAGAGATGGACCAGAGTCATTGCTGAATACGTTTCTTTGCCTGGAATATATTTGGTCGCTGCATGCATACGTGATTGAAATCTCTCAGTTGTATTTTGAGACTTTTTGTGCAAAAGACTGTCAACTTGTAATTGGGTAATTGTTAGTGACGTTTCCGGTGTATACTTTTTATCCCTTGAAGAATAGTGCGTTCATCGTGGTGTTCAGCGACGACTTAGCTTCAAAAATTGGCCTGTGTAGAACGCATAAGATGGAGCAGAGGCAAGTTGTTGAAATATACTTTTCTCAGTTTTATCATGCATTCGATCACATTTGTCACATTCAATTGATCATTGTAATCATCTCACTTCAGAAAAAGAGCAAGCGAACCACGTGCGAATGAAGCCTCTGGATCCAAACGCGCGAGGCCCGATTCGTGTGTAAGTATTTTCGATTATTTAGGCTAAGTTAAGGACTCTCTCTACCTAGTCTTTGCAAGCGATGCAAGCACAACGTCGAGCTTAAGGTTTTGTTTTCACGGCCGAGGCGAGCATAAGCGCAAGCAGAAGAGTCCATACAAAAACACTGAGGAACGTAAGCATTAGATCAAAATTTTTTTATTCTTGAACTTGCGTTTCTCAGAGTGTTTTGGTTCTTCGGCTTGCAACTGCGTCGCCAGTGAATACAAGACTGTTAGCACAATTGATCCTTCTCTTGCATTTAGGTTGAGCGTATGTGTGGATAATTCTCGTTTATCAGTGGCACTAGAAGTAAAACACAGGCGAACATCAACGTTTTCACGTCAGCTGAATTTCTGTACGGATGTACGGAAAAAATGGCCCTTCGCCTAAAAAGCTTCTCGTCATCCAGGGATTGAAGCTGGGGAAAAACTTCCAAGACCTTTCAGAGGAGCTGCAAATTGCCAAACCTACAGCAGAAGTGTACGGCATCCATGGTCTGGCAGCGGGACAAGACGTAGACCACCAGATGTTAGCTGAATTCATGGAGATCAGTGGAGAGTCTTTTCAAGTAATCAAGAATGAAATCATGCAAAGCGATGACAAAAAATTACGCACGGTGGGGGACAATCTAAATGAGGCCTTCACTTATAACCAAATAAAATTTCTATTAGCTTGCATGATTCAAGATCTACATTTGTAACCAGTTCCTTACGTAAACGGATTGTTGCATCAGTTTCTTTCTGATTACTCAGTGGATTTCTTGTACACTCGAATAAAGAGACCGAATAAAGGTGGCATTCAGTTAACTCATCTGTGGAGTGTTCAATATAATTTCCCTTCCTCTTTTCCTCTTTTCCATCCGTGGTTATTTTTTCCAATTTCACCTGTAATAAAGGGGCGCTAACGAGTGCTGTGATTGGTTGATGAAACCCATAAAAACAACAGAGGTGCTTATTACCTGGGACCAATGAAAATAGTGGTTTAGAACTGGTGCAGACCAACCGGAAATGCCCTTACATTGTGTACTTTTGCAAAATTTATTCAGATTTAGCAAAGACGATATTTGCATAACGAGCGGTCAGCTTCTTTCATTGGTTTTATTTCACAGAAAAAGCTGAAATGGTGTCTGATATACAACGGAACACAGGTGTGAAGTACTGAAAAGAAAAAATTGATATATTTTTAAAAATTCATTACACATACAATTGTAACAAATCTGGGAGAAATAAGATGATATAATTTCTTTTTTTATAAGAAAGAACTAAGCTTAACTCACAAAGTGAAGGTCAGTCCAACCTTTGGTTGTTTGTCCTTATTTTAAGACAGAGCTGGATATAACAGCTTACCATTAGACACACATATAGTCCAACCAAAACTTCTGATGAACATCGCTAGTATCTCCAATATAATTTACATTATTGTGTATTTTCACAAGGCTTTCAAACATGCTTCACTACATGTGTATGCAAAAATAGCCTACATGCAATCATTTCTTCACATGTAACAGGTGCAAAGATGAAGTCCAGCAACATGTCAAACACTTAAGGATTGTGTTTCATAGTTATTATTTCCAGTTCAGTGACAAAGTAGACTGGATTGCTCTAACATAAAGTACTATAATTAGCATACACCAGTGATTGCATGCCTAAAAACAGATCTAGGAATTACACTACCCACTACACTGTATATTCACTGCTTGCTCTCGGTGTCTATCGACTTTGATAGACTCAACAATTCTGCCCAGGAATAGGCTTTTGAACAAATAAATAAAATAAATAAATAAATAAATAAATAAATAAATAAATAAATAAATAAATAAATAAATAAATAAATGTCCTTTAAAATAATGAAATCACAGCTGTCAAACAAGTGAAGTATGCACTTCTCTCCATAATTTTATACAAGTGGAAATTCAACGGAACACCTACATTGTACATCAACCTCTGTTAGGAAATAGTTTTAACCGGAAGTGTGAAGCCATTAGCCCTAAACGGAAGTGCGTTACGCGTGACGTAGGCTAGTACATCCGGGGTAATCGTACACGAGGGAAGAACGTTCAAGAACGTGGGGGAATGACTGTATGAGTTGTCGAAGGACGAAAATACAATGTCTTGAAGTGCTATACGTTTATTGTGGTGCTATATGGGACCGGGGTAACAATTTGGCGACCCTGCCAGGACGAATTACGGATCCCAAGTTTAAAGGAGAATTTCTGGCGTTGTGGGAAGCAAAATACGTGGATTTTGAACGAGGAATATTCAAGCGAGCAGGTCGAAACGATCGCGCAGACCACGTGGAATGGTGCAAGCTTGTGAAAGGGATTTATAGTCAGATGCCAACGGTAAGAGTACAGCAGTTGAGTCACTGTGGTAGATAAACTATCCCCGTCGATAAAAGTCGACTAAACGGGTAGACGGCCGTGTTTTGTGTGGTATTTAGTGCTTGGGACTGGATGTTTGTGTTTTGAAAATCGCTGAACTGTACGACGTGTTTTGATATCATGGAGCAATTGCAACTGCAAGTTGAAGCGCGATTGTTCGACCAAGATGAGGGCAAACTTGCCGAAATGATGGAAATATTAGGGATTGAAGACGAAGTAGCGGGGAAAACGAAAATGCAACTTATCAAAATTATCAGAAAAGAAATAGAGGGAAAAATGGAGAGCGATGAAAAGGCTGCATATGCATGTCTGGAACAGCTATTTGCATATGAAAAAGGAACTGTACCCCCTCTCGAAAAAGCGGGTGGATCGACCGAAGAAACAGAAAAGAAACCAGTAACTAACGGGGAAAAGGGCGAAAAGATGGGCTCCGGGGGAAAAACAAACAAAGATCAAGTTGAACAGGACACAGAAAATATTTTGAGCCAACTGGCGGGAACAAAGGTCGCCCCCTCCTTGCTGCGCAGAGAGTATAAACTTTCGGGACAGATTGGCGAGCCTGGACAGACAGAAAAGTTGACTTTCGTGTCATTAATGCATCAAATCGATTCGGGCCTTAAACGTGGGTATAAAGAAAGTGAAATTGTTGATGCGGTTATTCGTGCGATATCGCCTCATAGTAGTCTTCGAAGTTATGTGGAGACATTAAATGACCTATCCCTTGCGAAATTACGGCGAATTCTTCGTGTCCACTATCGCGAAAAAGCTGCATCTGAAGTGTATCAACAGCTGGCAACAGTATGCCAACAGAACAACGAGTCACCTCAGCAATTCTTACTCCGTGCGCTGGACCTGCGTAACAAAGTAAATTTTGCCAGTCAGGAATCTGATTGTGAGTTTAATTATGGCCTGTCCCTGATCCAGAAGACATTTGTAAAATCCTTCGAGACTGGGCTTCGTGATGACATTTTAGCGTCGAACTTGCGAGCGACCCTTCGCACCCCAGGGCTCACTGACGAGGAACTTATGAGGCAAGTTAATGAACTAGCTTCACAGCAAGCCGAGAGAAACACGAAATTGGCAACAGAACGCCAAAAAGCGACAAAAGTGAATGCCTGCGAAATCCCCAAGGTTGAAGGTGAACAGAAGACCAGAAGCCTAAGTGCAGATGGAAGCCAACAGATCCTTTCTGAAATTCGGCAGATGAAATCAGAGATTAACGAGCTCAAAGGACGAGTAAACGCCCAAGGTGGTCAAGCAGCAAGACCCGACTGGGGTCGATCCCCCCTCAGAGGCAGAGGCAGTGGTTACCGGCCAAGGTATCCAAGTTGGGGTTGTCAGAGTTGTAAGGAGCGTGGAAGAGGAGAGGAATGTGACCATTGTTTTGCTTGTGGTAGCTCTGGACACATAGCTCGTGAGTGTATTAGAAATAGGAACAGGGGTAGTCGTCAGGGAAACGGCCAGCGACTATCCCGGCGGGACACGGAATAGTCGACAGTAACAGCTACAAGTCCCATCGATGTAATGGCTGTGGCCAAGTTCAGTCAGAGAGAGTAAAGTTCTTGCAATGTTCAAAATGTAGGGCCGTGAAATACTGTAGTCGGGCTTGTCAAAAGAAACACTGGCCAGATCACAAAGTGTTATGCACTGCAATTTCACACCTTGCCAACAAGGTAGAACCAAAGGAACTGGACCCTAACAACCACACCTTTGTGAGTCATCTGACACCACAACAGCAAGCCACAGTGGTGGGATTAGTGGGGAAAAGATGCACTGTTAAGGGAGAGATTAATCGGCATTCAGTAGATGTACTGTGGGACACAGGGGCCCAGGTCTCGATTATATCTAATGAGTTTGTAAAGAGCAATTTTCCTGATGTTGCTGTTAGGGACATCTCGGAACTACTAAACACTAAACTGAACTTGACTGTTGCCAATGGTAGCGAGATGCCATACATAGGATGGGTGGAGCTGAATTTTAGACTGTCGTCGTGCAACAATGATTTGATAGTTCCCTTTCTTGTTACGGAACAATATTTGGACTCACCGTTAATTGGCTTTAATGTTATAGAGGAGATTATTAAAGATAGCAATGGGGATGTTGCGTTGTCCCAAGCTGTCACTGCCAGCTTCACTGATCTTGACAGCCAAACTGCCTCAGTATTTGTGAATTTTGTCAAGAACCTTAATCAAGGGGAACTTTGCTTTATCAAGACTAGCAAGCGTGACACTATCATACCACCCAAGCGGAGCCAAAGGGTCACCTGCAGAGCGAAAACAGGACCTGTGGAAAGACCGACACCAGTTCTTTTTGAACCCGATGAGGCCAATCCATGGCCTAGTGGTTTGGAAGTTTCGGAAACGTTGCTGACTGTTAAGAGAGGAAAATCAAGTCAAGTGGACATTGACATCACCAACAACACCAACCATGACATAGTACTTCGGGGAAGAACTTTACTCGGTCGACTGCAACTTGTTCAGTCTGTGACACCACTTGAAGTTAAACTAAAGGAGCCGGAGAGTAGCGATAATGGCACCATTGAGGAGGTCCAAGAATCAGTGACTACAGAACCGTTAGGAGGAGTAGCAGCAGAAGTCCCCACACATATCAAGGACATACCCCTGGAAGGCCTGACACCTGCTCAAAAACAGATGGCTTTAAATTTACTAACTGAAGAAGCTGATTCTTTTGCTAAAGATGATAATGATGTTGGATGTATCCCTGACCTTGAACTTGATCTAGATTTGGAGGACCAGACACCGGTACAGAAGAACTATGTAGCAGTACCCAAACCACTCTACCCGGAGGTGAAAGCCCACATTGAAGATTTGTTAAACCGGAATTTTATCAAGAGATCATCATCATCGTACAGTTCTCCGGTCGTCTGTGTGAGAAAGAAAGACCAAAGCTTACGGCTGTGTGTGGATTTTAGAGCATTGAACAAGAAGACACGACCTGACCGACACCCAATACCCCGAATACAAGAAACGCTAGATAACCTCGGAGGCAACGCATGGTTTTCTGTCCTTGACCAGGGCAAGGCCTATCACCAAGGGTTCATGAGTCCAAACAGCCAACCCATGACAGCTTTTATCACCCCATGGGGCCTCTACGAGTGTGTTCGAATACCCTTTGGTCTCTCTCGAGCACCTGGGGCCTTTCAACGTTTTATGGAGAACTGTCTGGGAGACTTAAGAGACACTGTCTGTGTACCTTACCTGGATGATATTATCATTTTCAGTGCTACATTTGAGGAACACCTCGAACACACACGCAAGGTCCTTCGAAGATTGCGAGAGCATGGAGTCAAACTGAAACCTCGAAAGTGTGAATTGTTTAAGAGAAAAGTTAAATTTCTTGGGCGTGTTGTATCGGAAGAGGGTTACGCACTGGACCCATCCAGCATTAAACCGGTCCTTGCGCTCAAAGACTCTCCTCCAAAGACAGTGAATGAAGTGCGGAAACTTATGGGTTTCCTGAACTATTACCGCCGATATGTTAAGAACTTTTCAATAATCAGCAAGCCTATTTATGATTTGGTGAAGATTCCGGGTCAACCACCGCAAGGGGCTAAACAAGATAAAGCCAAGAGGAACCATAGTAACAATGGCCAGCTACCGGCAAAACACCCAGTGGAATGGACAGACATTCATCAATCGGCCCTGGAGACACTGATTACTTCAATCACAAGCGTTCCAGTTATGGCCTACCCGGACTTTCAGAAACCCTTTGTCCTTCATACTGATGCTTCCAAGGACGGGTTAGGTGCCGTCTTGTACCAGTATCAGAATGACATTCTCCGTGTTGTGGCATACGGATCCCGCAGCTTAACTCCAGCTGAAAAGAATTACCATCTCCACTCTGGGAAGCTGGAGTTTCTAGCGCTCAAGTGGGCCATCTGCGATCAGTTTCGAGATTATCTCTATTACGCACCAAGTTTTAAAGTGTACACTGATAATAACCCACTCACCTATGTCTTATCCTCTGCAAAACTGAACGCCACTGGTTTGCGCTGGGTTGGGGAGTTGGCCGATTTCAATTTCACTATCCACTATCGTCCCGGAAAAGTCAACATTGACGCTGATACCTTATCTCGAATGCCCCTTGATGACACGGCCCACATGGAAACGTACACGGAAATAGTACCACAGGAGATTCTCCAGACTGTTGCGTGCTCAGCAAAATACCAAGACCAAGGCCAAGTGAACTGGGTGTCGGCCCTCACCGGAGACCATACTGTTCTACCAACTGACCCAGTCAGGGCACATGAACCCATCATACCAACGATTGACATACAGCATGCACAAGCCACCGACCAGGTTGTTCGTCGGGTGAGTGATTTGATTCAGCGTGGCCAACGACCAACAACAGGGGAGAGGAAACGGGAGTTAAGTGAGACCCAACTTCTCCTGCACGAATGGGAAAACCTTTCCTTTGACAAGGATGGCATACTTAGACGGCGTAAAGGAACTCGAACCCAAATCATAATACCCAAGCAGCTTCGGTCACTGGTACTCAAAGAACTTCATGAAAACATGGGTCATCTGGGGGTAGACCACACACTAGACCTTGCCAGAGAGCGCTTCTATTGGCCCCATATGCAGAGAGATATTGGACATGTCTGTCAATGCGTTAAACAAAAAACTCCCACGCTTAAGACCAGAGCTCCATTAAAACCTATTGTGACCACTTCGCCTTTTGAACTCATTGCCATTGATTTTCTTCATTTGGAAAGGAGTAGTGGAGGGTACGAGTATATCCTAGTTGTGATGGATCATTTCACACGCTATGCCCAAGCCTATGCCACAAGAAACAAGTCAGCGAAAACAGTTGCCCAAAAGCTCTACAATGACTTTATTCTCCGGTTTGGTTTTCCCTTGAAGATTCATCACGATCAAGGTGGAGAATTTGAAAACCGCCTCCATAAGGAACTAGAGAAGCTGTGTGGCATGGAACATTCTCGCACCACCCCGTACCACCCGCAAGGGAACGGTCAAGTCGAGCGATTCAACCGGACGCTTCTGGGAATGCTTCGCACCTTACCAGAAACCCAGAAATCACACTGGGCAGAACATTTGAACCATGTGGTCCATGCCTATAATTGCACGAGGCATGAATCAACTGGCTACTCGCCGTTCTTCCTTCTTTTCGGTCGCCACCCCCGTTTGCCTGTAGACTTAATGTTTGAAATCGAAGGTCAAACCAACCACGAGAATCACTCGCAATATGTAGAAAAGTGGCGGAAAGCAATGACGGAGGCATATGAACTAGCAGGCAAGAAGTCCAAGGAAACCGGCACAAGAGCCAAACATCGTTATGACTGCTTTGTACGCAGTTCGGTGTTGCAACCTGGGGACAGAGTTCTTGTACGTAACCTAAGCGAACGGGGTGGACCAGGCAAGCTGCGATCACATTGGGAGGATCGGGTCCACATAGTTGTTTGTCGTAAAGGCGAAGATAGCCCTGTGTATGAAGTTAAGCCGGAGGTAGGAACTGGAGGAAACAGGATTCTACACAGGAACCTACTTCTACCATGTAGTTATCTCCCTATTGAGATTCCAAGCACGATTTCCCGCAAGAGAGGAAGTAAAGCCCAGAAGAACAAGCATGACATTGTTCAACAGACACCCACATCATTGGTTGAAACCGTATCAGATGGGACAAGTAGTGAGGATGAGTATGCAATCGCTCCCATGAATCGTCAGACTGGGCAGACCCTAGAGAAGGTGGTTACTGAGGAGCCCCCAAAACCTTCTGTTGTGGAGAGACAGCCTCAGACTACACAGTTAGAAGACACAGTACCCGACACCAGTTATCAAGGGGAAAAAGACAGCGACTGCACTGTTACGACAGAAATGGGAGATGACATGTCTGAGAGTGGAGAAGAGCAAGATTCCCAAATTCCGAACGACAACAGTCAACCTGACCCCCCTGAACTGGAGCCAAGGCCTCAACGACAGGGACACCCACCAACCCTTCTGACGTATAACCAACTTGGCAATCCCACATATGAGACTCGAGGTACAACACACTTCATAGCCGCCAACAGTACACTGGGAAATCAGTTACCTCAGTATTGTACTCCCTATCCTACTTGGAGTGCAGGTTTACCAGCTGTACACCAGTTCCAACTACCTACATACCAACATGTGTCTCAAAATCCAGCTATCTTTGGTTATCCAGGGACATGCCTGCAATATACACCAGTACCCTGCCCTGTCTTTCAACCAGTGAACCAGTACCCGATACACCAACCTGTTGTGTACCACCCAAGGAGTGATCTGATGCAAGTACCTGTATGAACTCTGGGCATGTACCAGTGCCTAGTATTGTGAACTGAAATAACTCTTTGCATGCGAATATGTTTGTTTACAAAAAAAAAAAAAAAAAAAAACAGTGCACTTAGATGTCCGCTTGATCCCTCGTGTTAGAACTCAGTATTTTGAACTGATACAGAGTGTATCTTATGGACAGGAAATGTTACCGTGGAATTTAGTTACTGCAGCCTTTGTAGAACAGAGTTAATAGTCAGGATCCTACCGAGAAGTCTAGTTGTGAAAGTTAATGATGTGTAATTTTTGGTGACATTTTCCTTACGGGGGTAAAACCCTCTTAGTGTGTGCAATTATGCAGTTTATGTCCAAGTGTCGGGACGACACTTTCTTTGCAGGGGGAGTTTGTTAGGAAATAGTTTTAACCGGAAGTGTGAAGCCATTAGCCCTAAACGGAAGTGCGTTACGCGTGACGTAGGCTAGTACATCCGGGGTAATCGTACACGAGGGAAGAACGTTCAAGATCGTGGGGGAATGACTGTATGAGTTGTCGAAGGACGAAAATACAATGTCTTGAAGTGCTATACGTTTATTGTGGTGCTATATGGGACCGGGGTAACACCTGCATATTGACAACTGTCTCATTAAAAAAAAGTCTTGATCTACAAGATGTCACTGAGTGACTGCTCTAACCAAGGCCACCTGACAAATTTCTGTGCAAATTAGCGAATGAACACTTTGGAAGTCAACACTAGATTGGTCACAAATAAGGGATGTACATGTAAGCAAGCTGCTAGCCACAGAAGCACTAGATTTGTGACCATTTCTAACGTTTTATGAACACTCAAATGCTATTGTTGAATAAACAAAGAATATACTGGTGGCCTTGGCTGAGTAAAGGGCCCGAGACAGGTGTCAAATAATAAGCCTTATGCATGCTCATATCAGTTGCTCAAAATCCACCAAAACCTCTGGCATGTGCATACTTTTCACACATGGGGTACTATTTTCATTCTTGCTACTTTGAACTTTCATTCATGACAAATTTAGATTTTTTGAGATACATGTCTGGAAGGCTTACACGCTTACATGTCTGGAAGGCGAACACGCTTGGAAGTAAGGCTTACCTACCCTGATGTAAACATGCATGCGAGCTTCTACTCACTTAAAAGTAGGTAACTGTAGACAGCGAGCACATAGACAGGCCCACTCCACGACTCCTCATAAGCATTCCATTGAACCAGGCTGAAAATAGCTGTCCCTGCTGGCCCAGATAGGGTACACTTCGAGCAATCAAGGCACCATTTTGACCATGGACATGCGAGTCAATAAACATTAAAGTTCCATTAAAGTCCACAATAATCAATGTTGTCATCTCGTTGACCACTAAAACATGAAAGGATTGTTTCTTTTGAAGAATCAAGTCAATAATAGCAGCAAACTGGTCCAGTGGATTGGCACCAAACACATTGTAATCTTGCAAAATCCCACTCACACGGCAATGATCACCAACTGTAGCAATAGCATCATCCACAGCTACGTCAATTCCACCACCATCGAAAAGGTCGTCGTGCATATCATTTCCAGTTCTTATATAGCATCTGTAAGAGCTGCCTGCCACTGTCCATCAACATCCTGCCCCACCGGTGTAGTTAAATTGCACTGCTGGTAAATAGAGCCAAAACTTAGTGCAATAAAAGTACAAGCATTGCTGCCATTTCTGCCATCAATGGTGGATTGACTGACATTCACTCCAAAAGACCATTCTGTCATGCCACAACCAACATCAGTTCCAGTTAAAGTTGATGTTGTGCTGACAGGCGCTGGAACAGCCACTGATGGAGTGCCGGAAGTTTGAAAATTGTAACTGGATGCCTGTTGAGAGGTGGCTGAAAGATGAGAAGGGTTGCATGATGGGGGAGTTGCTGGGAGTGCAGCAGCTGAGTTGGAGCTGGATGCCTGGTGAGATGTGATTGAAGGAGGAGAAGGGTTGGATGATGGGGGAGGTGCTGGGGCTGTAGAAGCTAAATTGGAGGTTGCCTGTTGAGACGTGGTTGGAGGAGAAGAAGGGTTGGATGATGGTGTTTCACGCAAACTGTGGAGATCTGCAGCCATCCTCTCCATCTCTCTTTTCCGCTTCTGGTGATATGTACTCCACCAACTTTTAATTTGACTTTCCTTCAGCACTTCCAAGCCCCTTTCTCTCATTGCAGCAGCACACTCCTTAGGGTCTGCCCGTATCAAACTGTTGGCCTGACGGTTGTAGAACTGGATCATCACTTCCTTTTGCTCAAGGGAAAACACTGTTCGTTTGACTCCCCCAGTTTTCAAAGCAAATGCAGGCTTTAAAAGATTTGCTTTGAAACTGTCCTCTTCAGAGATTTCAACTGAATTTGTGTTTCTCTCTGGGCCATGCTCCTCATGCTGTATGAATTTCACACTGTACAGTTCCTGCCCTGAACTTTCACTTCCAGTGTTTACAGGAGAGACAGGAATTTCTTCACAAGTGACTGCACCTGTTGCCCCAGCAATTGGAATGGATCGATTAGACAGGCTTTGAAGCTGTAGCTGAGTTTTCATTTCTTTTCCAATACCAGCCAGTGACCGTGCAATGAGGCCTCCACTATATTTTCCAGCAGTTGGAAACTCAAAGCTCCCAAACAGAGAGATGTCTTTGAGTGTGCCTAATTTCTCTAGTGCCTTGCTTCGGTCAATCAGCAGCCTTCGGCATGTGACATTCTTCATTGACTACATGAAGAAAAAAACACTCAATTAGGGTCTGATTATTTGGTGATTTTCAGACAGGGCTGAAAATTTCAGCTCAGTTTCACAGCTTTAAAGTTAATCGTCTGATACATCTTAGCTGGGATAGAATGAATTTTGTGCTCCCATACTCACTTTAAAGAAAGGCTGATTGTGTTTACATTTTGTACATTAGTTTTCCTGCTTGTAAGGCATTGGCTGTTTGAGCCAGTTTGAGCTTACAGGGCTAAATTTTCAACTCAACCAGAAAATTCCTTTGTGTGATAGCAAATGTCCTTTCACAGCTGCATAAATCCTATGCTGCTATACACATGCATCCATGAATAAAGAAATATACATTCACATGCACACAATCAAGAGAGAGTTGCAGATTAACTCAAATGTACGAATATATTGGAGTGGCACTTATTGGGAGGCCTCACTCATGACACATTGTTCATGACACTGGAACATAAAATTCACACCTTCACACCACAGTGTAAGTTCCTTTATATAGGATATACAGTGGTCAATAATATACCAAAGAAAACAGATACATGTACCGTACAACTTTTTGGTAAAAGAATGATAAAGGGAACAGAACTAAAGTACAGTGGTAGTTTGTAGTGTGCATTATTATTACAGGGTTCATACCACTAAGACAGGCTGGAATTCCCAGAGTTGTCCAGAATTTCTCGAGGATAGAAAAAGTTAAAACCAGGACCACTAGAAACAGGTCCTTTTAAATTTCACTCATTCCTCTAATGTGCAAACAAATCCCATGAGTTTTCCAGGAGTACAATGTACATGCCAGTAGAAAAATATTAATTTCAAGGAGTTTTCCAGGACCCTGTAATAATTTTTTTTCTTAATTCAAGGAGTTTTCCAGGGACTCCAGGAGCAGTAGTAGTGCCAATCCTGTTATAATAAAGTACAAGTAAATCAATATTATTAGACATGCATTGCACATACATGTACCCCAATTAACTCGCCTAGCTGACTGCCTGATTCCAAGTTGTTACCCACTCTCACCCATCTCACAATCTTGTGGCTGATATGGGCAAAGTGGGTGTCCAGCATTGACTTTCCCTCACCGGCCTCGAAGTTGTTGTACTCAACAAGGGTCAATCCAAAATTAATGCTCTGGTCACTTCTGCCAAGTACAGGATAAAACCTGTGTTGTGATAGTGTGGCCCGTTATCTGAAAATGAATCATTTTGACCATTACAATAAATTATGTCATTTCATAAGGTGTCAAGCAGCTAGGAAACAATATCATCAGTCAGTTAGATTACTGCCAAACATATTGTATAATTTAAATGACAAATAGTTGGACCTCTTTTTAAACAAAAATACATAAAAAATAGTGCTGATTAGCTTATAAAATTCACATTAGTAGTCACATGCTAGGATTTATCCACAAAATAAAGGGTGGAAAACTTAGTGCAGGTGCCTAATTGTTTGGAAAGGCAAGTTACATATTGTATCGTTCTATTTCAAATTGATAGATTCATGGAAATGACAGTTTATAAAATTACACGTGATTGTATAGATCCGACAAAATGAAGATAAAGGAGAATGAATGAACTTAAAATAAATTAAATTGAACTTTAAACAAAAAAGTATAATCAAGTCAATAACTTTTTGCTTACCAGAAAATAAATACACCCGAAAACCTGGGAGCTCCTTTGCCATCCAGTTGAATCCAATATCCATGGCACTCTGACAAAACCACGCGTCTTGTTTAGTATCCTCACTCCAGAGGTCGATCACTTCCGTCCTCTTTTCAGTTTCACTGACTTTGGCAATGACAAGGAAACCATGTAGGGAGATACCGCGTTTTCCGTACCAGTCCCTTTGAATTTCACGGGTCCTAACACCCAATTCCAACTTCATTTTGTAATCTACAATTATGATTGCCTCGCCTGGTTGAAGATTGTCTTGGATGTACTTGTAGTACTCCCCTTGGTGTTTAGTGCGGAGAAGATGAGCAGCATATTGAGTGTGAGTGTTCATCAGACTATCAAGTTCCTTTTTGAGACTTTCTTGTTTACTAGCATCAGGAACATTCAGCAACAGTTTCTGCAGATCCTTTCCAACTTCAAAGAAGCTACTTGCCTCAGGACAAAACCTGTCGTTAGGCTGTGTACAAGAACCAAATGCATTATTCATGCACAATTCTAAACAGGGTGAATGCCTCTCTGCTTGCTTGGTAAACTGAGACTTCATGTAGCGCTGGTGCTGCAAAACTTTGGATCTCATCTCTTTCATGGAAACATTTGTGGCTGTTTCCACGTTTGCAAGAAAACATACAAATTTGTCAAAATTTGAGTGTCCAAAATTATCGCACAGGTTACAGAGCCCTGCCAACATGGTGTTGTACCGGAAATACGATGGAAGATGGGTGTAAATATAGGTACGTTTTACACCATTTGGAAATTCAAGCAGGTACTGGTTAACTAGTTCCTTAATACTGTCCTTCCAATACCTGATTGGTGTTTCCTGGCCATCCACAACCACACTTCGGTAAGAGGAAGGTCTTGAAACACTATCTCGGTGAAAGAACTCAGAAAGTTCCATTAATACTTCAGGACTGACACACTGCCTCTTAAACTTGAATTGTGCAGGTGGGGTTCCACCGCGACCAAAGAAAATGCAATGGACCTTGGCAGCTGCTACTGTCTTGGAAGAACAGTCAAACAGTTTCTACAGAACACTGTAGGGGTAGTCTAATGCAACAATCGATAGCAGTCGACGTCTTTCATCTGCATAACAGGTTAACCTACCAAGCGAACTAGCAGCGGTGACTCTGTCCTTAAAATGTTCTGGTGTTTTATCTCCAGTAAGAGTGACGCGAGGGTCCTTCAAGGAACTTCCTATGCAAACCTTGCTCTTCTGATTTTTTGCTCTTCTTCTCACTTCTTGTTTTTTTTCTTTGTCAAGAGAGCTTTGGTACTCTTTGACCAGGGCCAAAATTGTTGGGTTGTGGGAGATGCCTTTATTATCTGGACAAAGTCCAAACGTTGAACAGAATTTCTTGTTTTGAAGTAATTCCTCCATGAATGCAGTCAGATCTCCTGGTGCGAAATGGACCGCTTTCATTGCTGCATCTCTAACCAATTCGGTTATGTCAGCCCTGACAAGTCTTTGCTTCCTTTCAGCCATGTCTTTGTAAGGAACCTGAGGCAATGCAGGATTCTGAGTTCCTTTGTCATATGTTTTCGTGCCTCGCTCTCCGTTAGGCGAACCGAAAACATCCACTAATTGTACTGGTGTGGTCTCCAACAGACTTTCACTTTCATCACAGTCGTCTATGTGTTCATATGCTTCTCCCTCAGGAACGTGTATGGAGATGTCATCCTGAGATTGTCTCTCACATATTTCCTTATAAAAGCAAATAATGAATTACAGTACCGGGCAAAAGTAAGTTGACAGCCCCTCGAAACTCGAACAACTCGACTCGATCCTCGATCCTCGAAACTCGAAAACTTCGAGGATCGAGTCTCGAGTCGAGAACGTCGAGTTTCGAGTCGAGGACTTCGAGTTTCGAGTCGAGAACTTCGAGTTTCGAGACGGGTAACAAAGAGCTTAGCGCCTCATTAACTTTTCACGCGACCATCAGTGCGACTTTTAGTGTATCGGAGAAAAGAGTGAAGGGACGCCATTTCATCACCATTGGGCCGTCCATCGAACGGTGATGGCGGCCGCAGATCTCTCGCACATTGTCAATCGGACTACACTAAGTCGAAGAATATTCAAGTCTCCAGTTTGGCTCGTAGCTAGTTCCGTTACACTGGTTTACGAACTGAAAAGACACAATGTTGAAAGAGAAGCTACATTATTGTATAGCGACGACAACAGTTCGCATGATTACCGTTCGCATACACACTACAGTAACACGGACATGTTAATAGGCATGCAAACACAACAGTCGGTTTTTCTCCGAAACGAGAAGTCTTATCAAAGCCGCTAATATTCTTTACTACCGTGAGCCTTCATTTATTTTGCTTAAGCGTTGTTGGGGAATAGTTTGTATATTAAAGACATCTCATACATGTTATTTCCGAGATTATTATTCCTTCGAGCGCAGTTCATGTACTTAAGCTTATATGAAGCACTTTCTGACAATTGGCGAATGACACGACAACTAATATCACGGGCTTAAACTTTTCCCGCGAGGATGACAAGGAGTGCGTTACCAAAATAAACACAAACAAGGAAAAAATTTGTTCCACAAAGAAAAGTTTTTCGCACAATGAAAGCGCGCTAAAATAAAACGTTTTGCCCGCCCGCCCAAAATAAACACAAATGAAAGCGCGCTGACTGATGAAAAGTTTTGCCCGCACAGATTTTTTGTGTTTGTTGGTCAGTGCTTTTATTAAACTTGGTGGCTCCTAAAAGAGCCGTTTTGTTGTGTTTTGTACCTGTAGAGTGCAATGTCGAACGCTCGACCTACAGGATTTTTCCCTGCAGAGTGCAATGCAGGGTGTGGGCTCTTAAAAGAACCGTTTTTCTTTAACCGGAAGGTGGGCTAATGTCCTGAAGCTCTGCCTTGGCGCGCCACCACAAGCGGGAGTACTGTCTGCAAATGCCCGATGCATTTGGTGCATTTAGCGGCATCCACTCTTTCTTCCCAAAATCTCGAAATTCCATCGACCAACTCCTCCTTGGTTCGAGGCTTGACAATGGTCCTCAGGAAATGCTTTAGTTCGTGCCATATAAGCTCGATGGGATTCAGGTCAGAAAATTCAGGAGGCGTCTTCCACCAGTTGATTCCGTTTTCTTCCATGAAGGCACGGGTTAGGCGGCTCGTATGTTTCGGGTCGTTGTCCTGCTGGAAACGATGACCATCGGGAAAGGTGTCGCGAATAAACGGCAGAAGTCCGTTGGACAGAATTTCGGAAACGTAGAACTCGGCGTCCATTATTCCATCGAAAATAATGAGTCCGGTTGGCCCTCTTTTAGAAATGCCAGCCCCCACGTGTACTTTCAGTGGATGCTTCGGTTTTCCTTTTAGCTTGGGCTGCTCCCATTTTCTATGAAAACTGATTTTGCTGTGGTTTTCAAGGAAAACGGAACACTCATCAGTAAATATCACATCGTCAAACTGTTCGTTGTCCTGCAGGCATTTTTCGCAAAATTCTTGGCGCTTGTCTCGATTAGGCTCGCGTATCAACTGACAGTACTTCGTCGCTGTGGAAACCCAGCCAAGGTTTCGCCGAAGACGCTTGATCTTGTCCTGCGAAAACTGCTTCTCAAAGCGCTCGTTGACTCTTTTAGTTAGCTGCGGGGCAGTCATCTCATCATTTTTCTCCATTTCTGCGTCTATGAAGTTCATCATCTCCAGGGTCACATCTTCTGCAGGACGGCCAGTTTTCGGGGCATTTTCATTCTCTTCAGAAACCTAATTACGCTCCAACGACTGATTTTTACGTTATCTTGCGCAAGGATTCTGACTATTTCCGAAATTCCTTTTCCTTTCGAACGAAGTCTGACGATTCTACTCTTACTTTCGTGAGTTAAGAAAACCATCTTTAGATAGAAGGGTCTCAACTCTGGAAAAATCAGAGTGATCAATACAAACTAAACGCTGTTGCCATGAGAGCGCATCAGGAAACAATTTGCAAAACAATGAAAATAAGTTTCTCCAATGGCAGTGCGGGGATTTCGATCCACTTATTTAAAATGCAAACACAAACTTTCTTGAGTCATTCATATGGTAAGTTGAAAAACAATTACAACTCCATTTATCCAATAAAAACGCTGAAATTTCGATCCACCGGATCTGATGTGCGTCGTATAAAAGGACACTGTTACCAAAGTTTTTTCACTATCTATTGTAACTTGCTATCACCAGCTACAACTTGCTACAGCACTACAAGTCAAATCTACAAATCATGTCAATCAGACAGCTATGCAGAGAAACGGCCCGCCGTCCTTCCAATGCTTTACTTTATTTCCCAGAAGAACACAAAACTGGTATTGCACCAACTCGTCTGTTTTTCGAAAAGGAACTCGAAAGGACGGTGGGAATGGTTGTCAACGTCAACTGGAACGGGGAAAGAGCAGAAGCAGAGATTCTAGATTTAAATGGTAAGTTTGAATACCAGGGTAATTTTGTGTTTTTACTAAAGACATTTCTACAATTAACGTCTTATAACATGTTCCACTGATTACTTAAAGTCATACTTACATGTACTATTTTTCTCTGTAGACGACAAGAAAGTGCTATCCCAAAAAGATAGAGTGGTCGCGAGAAAATCTCCCCCACAGCCAAGAGGACCATGCCAATGCTGAAGACAAGGAAAACCGCGAGCCGCCAAAAAAGAAACCACGCGTACGCTCTAAACAGGTAAGAACTTTGATATACCTTACTTCCTTTAGTGTAAACTACGAGGATGCTGGTCGATCGCGTGTCTTTGAAATGTGATTCTCGTTATGGATGGAGTAAAATAATTCGATTTAAAACTGAATGCTTCACTTCAAATCATCAAAACAACTTGTAGCGAAATGACCGGTAACCCTTGAACGCGAGTAATTGTTGCTCTGATTTCCAAAATTATTCTGTAATAATCACTCGTCACTGCATGTTAACTCATTCTATTGCATTTCTTGTTGCACGCGCGTTGTAAGTTCAAATTCTGTTTGTGTTGGTTTGATGCGCGTGCAATCAGAAAGGCAAAAGCGTGCGTTCGATTCATTTTGTTTGTTAACTCATTCTATTGCTTTTCTTGCTGTACGCGCGTTGTAAGTTCAAATTCTGTTTGTGTTTGTTTGATGCGCGTGCAATCAGTTGTTCATACAGTGCATTCTATTGCTTTACACTGAATTCAAATTCTGTCTGTTTGACGCGATTCAAGTAATTGTCCGCGCTTAAAGCCTATCGACGTTTCAAATTCTGTTTATGCGATTTACATTGCCAAGTGTTAGTTTAATTTTAAAAGCTGTTTGTTGATGGAAGTTTTGGTGCTGCTTTTTAGGGGTCAACCGAGAAGAAGAAAGAGAAGAAAGGTACGCCTAAGAGCCAGAAGATACCTTGCCAAGTTGTGCGAGTTGTTCAAGGAAGGCCATTGGGGGACTTGACTGACACTCTGAACAGACCACAGGTGGTGGAAACCGAGGCCGTAAACGCTAGTCCTGAAGCAGCCGTTGTTGTGGAACCCGCGGACGCTGGTCCTGAAGAAGCCGAAGTCGTAAACGATGGTCCTGAAGGAGCCGTCGTTGTTGTTGTGGAACCCGCGGACGCTGGTCCTGAAGAAGCCGAAGTCGTAGACGCTGCTCCTGGAGAAGTGGTACAGATAAATGTTGACTGCGAGGAAGCCTACGAAACCAAAGCACCAGTGGAAGTGGTAGAAAGGACCAGTTACCTAAGAGAACTGTTCGGTGAGTCACAGGGCTCAGAGTTGCGCACACTAAGCGCTAAGGTGGAAAGACTTTTAGAAAACCAACAAGCTGTATTTGCGGTTTTGGGAAAAGTATTGGGGGAGCTAGCAGATATTAAGGCTCAGGGTTCGCGCGCAGGATGTACATGTTCTAAGGGTAGGGAACAGGGTGGGGACGTTCGTCTTGGCGGGGATGTACATGTCAATTCATCGTTGGGTAGGGTAGAAGGGGAGGTAAATCAGGGCTGGGTTCAAGAAGGGGGACTCGAACCCAGCGTGGGGTAGTTTTTACGAAAAGGCAAAACAAATGTAAAATATTCTTGTAAGGGATATGGGGTAGTTTTTTTACGAAAGGAAAAATCAATGTTAACTATTGTTGTAAGGGAAATGGGGTAATTGTATTTTTGAAATTGTTGTAAGTAACTTAATACTGTAAGACAATAAATCCGAATTACTGTTACTTGACTTGTCGTTTTGTTATACTGAACTGGGAAGTCCGTCTTCGCTTGCAAAAACAATGTCACTTTGTCGGCAGTTTGTCGTTGACTAAAAATATGCAAATGCCGCTAACTTACTTTTGCCCGGTACTGTAGAAAGAGTGGTCATAGGTGACTACTATCAAAACTTAGTACTAGAGTGATGACAAAATGGTTATGTGATATTTGAACTAAAAGCTACTCAATTCTTATCACATAACCACACTTTGTTGAGCTTGTAATAAATGGAGATGCAAGAGGCAATATTCCTGTCTAACTGGATAAATACATGTAGATACAACTACATACATCTACGAATTGATAGGCAAGATGAATTTTATCTTGCATTAGTACAGGAAAAATCAGCCTGCTTACCAGGACGAAGTTGTTTATGCACAAATGAACAAACAAAAACCAGAGCAGCTTCTTGAAAATAACACTTGTGTTTTTCTTTGCTTTAAATATCAAAACTCTTATATTTTTCATGCAACAATTTCAAGAAATCATTCTGGACTTAGAAAATAGGAGAAAAAGGCCAGAATAATGTGTATTTCATTTTCCTTTACCTGAATGCACGCATATCTGAAAAAATTTCAAGCATGGTAAGCAGGCTGGCATTTTTATATTTGATTTTCCAGCCCAGCTTGCCGAGAACTCAGTGGGCCAGCCCACCTACCCGTATAAACGCAACAAAATAAAACAAAAAAAAAAAACAAAGAAAATAGGCAGAAGCCACTATCTTGGTACTGCAGGCCAGCCCGCTTCCATATAAACAGGCCCTAAGTAATCTTACAATACCTCATTCACTGCAAACACCAAAAGAGGCCATTGGGATTAAAAAAAAAAAAAAAATCAGAGAATTTCATTCAGTTCATCCAAATGCAAATTCATCAACAACAAACTGGACTAAAGTCAACTGAGATAACAAATGAACTACTACATTTAGTTTCATGAAATGATTACCAATTTACCAATATTCCATGGTCAGTGTGGATAAAATTCGGGTAGAAAAATGACAATACATGTATAAAGCAAATTGTTATTGGATAAATTTCAAACCGATACATGAAAGAAAAAGCTGCTTCAGTCTGCCATACATATATTCAATAGTGTATTCTCAGTTATACGGTAACAAGCAGGCATTTTTTTCACAAATCCTATGCAGTCAAGTTTTAGAAAATTTCAGTGAAATAAGTCACACCTGTATGACATAACAAAACATTCCACAGGAATAAACATGAATCAATGTCGAGTACACTTCAAAGCTAAAGACCAACAGCAGGCCCCAAGAAAGCCTGGCTTGATTTTAGTATCAAAGTTAGTCTTCTATCAATAATTAAAGTGAAATAGCACTGGGTATAACATGCTTTGATCGAGAATTCAGAGACGACAACGGTGTAAACTCAACTTAAGCTTACCTCTAGTTTTTGACACTTGCACTCTTGAGCGGCAAGAGATACAAACTTTCCTTTTCCTACCCTTGCTCTTGGTATTTTCGACGTTAAGACCGAAGAAACTTGTCTCTTCGCGAGTACAGGAGCGTAATTGCTCACTGTTCACTTTGCCATGCTTCCACATGTCGTGCCACGGACAACAACAATCCGCTTGAAAGGGCATCACGAACGATTCCGAGTGAACGAAGCCCGATATAAAGGAAATATTTACATTTTGTGATTCTATATACTAACTTATTAAAATTTATCTACAATCTATGTACAATTTGTGAGCATCCACGCTGATATGAAAAAGAAAATTTAAGAAACAAGACCGAGAAAAGATGGCTGCCGTGTAAACTCTGTGCGCGGGTGGATATGAAATATGAGACCCCGCCTTCGGACCCTCGTAACTTTTCTCGCGCACATACGATCGACCCGATTATCGACGTTACAATGGATCGGTACAAAAACTTGCGATATATAGAGGTTTCGTGGATGCATCGGCAAAATTCGTGGAAAATACGATGCAAAAACGGTTTTCAACCAATCAAATTGGTCCATTTTAATTAATTAAGCCAATTACGAGGTGTCTGCTTAAGCCATTCTTTGCATTTCTCTTTCCGTCTTAGTCGAAGCGCTACTTAAAAATATTCAAATTTGTGGGCAGAAGTGATGTGCAGCTACGGGTTGGGTTCCATATTTCGTATTTGCCGCCGACAGCTGTAAACCAACTATCAATTGGCCGTAGGTAAGGAACATTTTGTATTATTTTTGGGCCCATTGATTTGGGCCCATTTCGTTTGGCTTTATAACCACAACAACAACGTGGCCCTTGTAGTCAGCTTCGGTTTACAGTACAATCTCGATTTAGTCGATTTAGGAGTACGTAAACAAGACTAACGGCTAACTCTGCTTTTAGTTTAACTAAATTGTCGTGTGGTTAAACTTCATTTTAAAATATTATTGTGACGTGATGGATGAATATATTGTATTGGCACAACCACTGCCGTAAACTGAAGACGTAAGTTACGATGTAAGTTACGATGTATTAAAGTCAACGTGCTTCATGCATGAACGCTCAACTTCAAATATTCATTGATTAGTTCATTCTTCGATTTCATGTTTCGAAAAATTTAGCGAAGTGCACGAATCATCACCACATAATGGCATTATGCCAATCTTGACATTTTAATATGTTCGCGTTAAAGTTCAATATCTTCATTTTCCGATATGCAAAAGTAAATGAGTTTATTGCTCTTTCCAAAAGTCAAAGCTACGGTTGGTGAATTATTCGGTGCCTTCGGAAATTAAACCCCTTTCCAATAAATGATGAACACGAAACGTGCCATACAAAGTTTTTTAAACTTTATACACAGTAGATCGTTTTCACTGTCACGCCATAAAAAATAAATTTGAAACTGTTCAATGAAAGAAGCCAAGAAAATAAAGTGATATAGAAGACTAATACTTAAACAACTTCTCCTAGTCTCAGGCCTGTGTGTTACAACGTTTTTGAGTTATTTGCCCAAACGTTTCACCCAACTTTATAGAGTTTTGTATGGAGACGCCATATTGGTGCACACCGGAGGTACACCATATAATCAACAAAAAAATCTCGAATTCACTTTTGCGACGAAAGCGCTTTTTTTTCGCTCGTGAGCTAGCACACATACGCATAAATACATCTCCTAATACTCTAAATGTATAAACTCCTGAAAATCATAGGGAGAGACCTTTTCTTTTAACCAGACAGCTTTGTCGCGGCCACTATCTTGGTGTCACGCAAGGTGAAAATTGGGAAATTCAAAATGCTGTATTTTCAAAACGAAAGACGCCACGGAACTGGAAACTTGTAGAAGGATTTATTTCTAGGTCATCTTACACCTGGTGTAAATAAAAATTCAGAAGACTTCGCAATTTTGATTATAGGATTTGATGACGACACGGTGAAAACCATCTATGATAAGGGTGGTCTACCACTCAAAAAATGAATTTTTTTAGGACAGAACTTTGTGGGAAACTTCTACCATCATTTTATAGGGCTTCACGCCCTGACTTCAATATGAGTCTTTTCAGGTCACATGTGATGATAGTTAATGAATAACTAGCCTCTTAAGTTTGAAAAAGTGATGTTCATGGTAAAAACGATAACTCACTGCAAATGCACGATTGGAAAAGCATCAAACCAACTCTAATGTGTACATAAATAGCATGACTGTGCAATAAACCTCAAAAATTGGCCAGTTGTTCTTCATTCGATTTTAAATTTATTTTTATTTTCCAGAACATGAGGTAACAGGAAATAGTTATAGGACAAAGAATCACGTAATGAGACGTATTTCAAACCTATATATAGGTTAAAGTGTAAGGGAGATATCATTTTTAAGAGTTCCTTTATTCCAAGAAATGCTGTAATTCAAGAAAAACGGTCTTAAAGATAAGGGAACAGATTCTAGACAGTTTATCCGTCTGTCATTATCCTAAAACTATTGTCAAATTCAAGTTGCCACACTAAAATACCTGCTGAATGGTAATTCCATGTAAAAACCATCGTTTCTGTGAGATTTGGGTCATGTTTTGTCGTCTAAAACTTGGACCCCAGGACTCTCTCCTCAGTCAGGTTTTTCTCCACAGTAGTACTAGCTAGATGTCATTTTACAGAGAGGCGGGGGGGGGGGGGGGAGGAGTGTTCTTATTGAGGTTTGTTTTTTGAGCATTTAATAAAAGTAAACAATTGTTGCTATGGCCGTTGCTATGGGAAAAGTCACATACTGCCGATTAGAGATCTGAAATTTTACTGCTTTAATGCGGCAAATCGACTGAGATCATTTCAAGACAGCATTCTCAAGTGTTTAAAGGTTACAATTTTGCCATTTTAAAAAAGTGACTTTTGTAACCGAACATCACCATTTTTGAGTGGAAGACCACCTTAAATACGGGCCAATACAGTCGCATCAACAACGAGCGAAACGTGTCATAATCACAACTTAGGACGATACACTCGTATGACAAAACAAAGACCACGTAATCTTACGCTCACACAGCCCAGTTGACGAGCAGTTTTAAAATCAAACTGCAAAACTGACATGTTAATCTGGGTTAGCTGTTTTATAAACAAAGAGCATTTCCTTGTGCACAAGTAAAGTACGTACAATGAGTCAATAAACATCCCCCAACGTTGATTTGTAAACAGCTCGGAAATCAAACTAGAACACCGAGCAAGCAAAAATAAAATAAGAGGACGAACTTTATTTCATTTATTACTAACATTTCAGTGTAATCACGAAGCGTGAGAAACAGGCGAACGCAATATCGTACTCACCTGCACTACCTAAGCTCCATAGCTTGTGTCAGCAGATCGTGTCAACATTTTCAGGAATCAAGAGAAACAAAACCGTCCAGCTTTTTCCAGAATTCTTTTGATCAGCGTTTGGTTGCCTAGACACTACTCCGCTGACAAAACAGCCCGAAGTGTCTGACAACCACACCCTTCCTTACACCTCCCGGGCTGTTCAAACCTCCCCACCCCCAAGAAAACCGCTGCCCCAATTTTTCTCTTGACTCAGGAACCCGTACCAAACTCAAAACAAACAAGAAGACGCCTGAAGGCGTTTACGCAGGATGTGCCGGTGTATGTAAGGACTATTTTGAACGGAGTTGGACAGTTGTCGAGTACATGGGTTGGTACGATATGTAACCCTCCACGGGATTTCAGGGAATAAGGTAAACGCACGCACACGTCACGTTATAACACGCACGCACGCTTCTGACATAAGACAATATATTGATTTTGGATGCTGTCATTGTTCATATTTGGTTTACAAAGCGGAGCTTTGTTTTTACAACACGCTAGACTTTTTTTTTTTAACACGCTAAAATCCTTTGTTTCCTTGACACGGTGGAACTTTTACTCAAGTAAATTACTTGTATTTATCAGCTTCTTATTTGCGTGAATGCTCTAAAAAAATTTACGGAACATTAACACGAAGGAAAGAAAATTAATTTTCCTATTCGAAATATTAAATAAATTAGAGAACAATACTGCTCTTAATTTTTTTTTCAAATACAAGAGGGCAACGAAAAGATGGTTGTGTGAATATAAGCTTAATTATTTTGCGTGCTGGATGCGACGTAAGCAATGAAGCTAAAATTTTCAGAATTGAACTTCCTTTCGCTAGACTCAAACCTGCCGTCTAAAGCGAAACTGTTGAATGTAACTTATACTAAAACTTGAAGCTTATGGTGTTATAAAGAGAAATAGAGTAAAATTGCGAGCTTTTTTCCTCGCATTAATTTAGTTCACAGTGCACTGAATTTGCATAACGCGAGTCTCAAAATACACTGTTTTTCTTTTTCATAAGAACGTCTAATTTTTAAGCTGAGGCTGAACCGGAACTGAATGTTCTTATTTTTTTGGCGATTTGAGCCTCAGACGTTCTTAACAATGTTCTTAAGATTAATTGAACAGCATTTCATAAATCATAGTTCTGAATGAAAGAAAGAACAAATAGGTCAAAGCTCTACCAATTTCTTAAAAGTTAGACGTGTTTTCTTGTTTTGCGACATCACAAAAATTCTAATATTTGGGGGGGTGTTAGTAAAACGAGTAACGCACTAACGAGTAACGAGTAACGCAGTAACGAGAAAACGAGTAACGGGAAAAATTTTCCAAGGATAAAAAAATAGAAAACGAGTAACAGGAAAAAAATTGAAATGCAAAAATTAAAAAAAAAAAGAGTAACGGTAAAAGAAAAAATGAAAAGGGTGAAAATTACTCTGAATAATAATAGTTACTTAGGCAATATAGAACGGTAATAAAACGAATAATGTGACTTGAAAGCCTTTGATGTGTGTTGGTGAAAAATGATGTGCCAGTCATGGGCAGGCTGCATAAAAAAAGCTATGAAGAAGTTTTTAATAAATGTAAGGAAGAAATAAATGTAAGGAAGATCCTCGCAGTTACTAACGCAACTTATGCAGTAGCGAAAAGAAAGCCTGAAAAAAAAAATTAGGCTTGCCGGGATTCGAACCCTGACCTCTGCGATACCGGTGCAGCGCTCTAACCAATTGAGCTATCAAGCCAACTGAGAGCTGGTCATTAAATTGGTTTGTAATATACCCGGGAAAGATGAAGATGAAATTATGAATATATGAAATTCATATATCTGAACTGCGGAATGAAGAAATAAATGTAAGGAAGAATTTAATGAATTAATCGATATATATTTCAATTCCCCCGTTCTCACTGCAGTGTGCAGCGATGGTGCATTCGGTAGACTTTTTTAATGACACGGTATAGATACCCGGCAACCAGGTACGGATATTTCAAGACTAAATACCCGGCAGTCCGAAATTTTCGAAGGGTTTTGACTTATTTTAATTTTCTGTAAGTATTAGATATTTGTTTAGAATTGCCAGGCTATTCAGAAAAGTATTTTAGTTTGGTAGTTTACGAGTTTTCTGAGGGTGTGCGTACTAAAAATTTGCGATGTTTGGGACACTTAATTTAATCGAGTTATTAGTACGGCTAGACCCGCCAGTCAGAAACGCACAGAATTTCTCATTCAAACGTCCTAGGGGTATTGGAAGTTTGTTTAGAATTACTAAGCGATTTAAAAGAACAATTTGGTTTTGCAGTTGACGAATTTTCTGAGTTTGTGCACAGTAGAAAATCGCTATTTTCGCGAGACTTTTAGCCAGAGTCGCCGAGTTTGAGTTTCGCTTCATTCCTGCAATCGCTTTAATGTATAAATAGATTCATCAACAAAAACACTGATTATTCGTTTTTGTACTATTGTCACTGAAATATTAGTTCAATAATTTGAAAAATGTATTTGAAACCTCTGAGCCGCCAAACTCGTGAACTGCCGGGCATCTAGCTTTTTCCGGCGAAACTGCGCCCGGCCGCCGGGCATGTAGTCACGGTTGTTAAGGTTAGCTAAATACCCGGCACTCTGGTTTCGGAGAATTATGCAGTAATTATTGAGGCAACCCTTTTATTAAGGGCTTCCTAACTTTTTATAGTGGTGGTAAGTGTCGCGAAACTATCGTGGTTTTTTTTGGCCACATTTACAACTCTACAGCGTCCATGACATGTCACAGTACGGTGGCGTGATTCAGACAGGGATCAAGAAAGCTACAGCTATTGTATAGCTTGCTAAAGCTCTGAAAGTTCGCCAACTGCAAAACCAAATTGGTCTTTTAATCACTTAGTAATTGTAAACAATCTTCCAGTTCTTCCAGAACGTTTGAATGAGAAATTCTTTGTGTTTCTGACTGGCGGGCCTAGCCACCAATAATTTTAAGTGTCGTAATGCACCAGTCAATGTTAACCCCCGCACCCCCCCGGCCGGGACATAGCGGGGCATTTGCCTGGAGCTCACTGCAAAAGTTGTCAAATGCCCGCACCCGCAGGCCAATTGTTTGCTCTAATCGGAGTTAATGACCCCGCTCAAATGCCCTGCTCTTTTTGGGCAAAAATAAATTAGACAGTACTTTAGCAGAAAAAGAGACAAGTGAAAAAGGTAGTAGACACAGATTAATACAAATGCTTCAAACTTTATTTGGAGCTTCAACAATCACACATTTTGAGTACAATCCACCTGCTTGCAAGCCAAATTGTGGAAAAAAATTTAATAGAAATAAGCGAACAACTTACAAAAACAGTTTAAATATACTTCAGCTGTCATGGAACTTCAACTTGCAAAAACATGCATAGTTATCCCTGGCAAATCAGCTGGCAGTCATCACACTGTAGGAAAAACAGTTTATTCTAAATATCATTACTAACCTGCAAATGGAACTTCAACAAACACAGAATAGGTCCACTTGCTTGCAACAGGATGCACATGCAGTTTAACACTCCTGGCTAATCAAATACAACAAGTTGCAAAAAAGAGTTGAGACAGTGCCGCGATTTACGATAATTAGTGTCATTTCCGCACTGGTACATTGTTTTCTCCCCCCTCCCCCATGCCAATGTTTAGTGAGTACACGGATCAACATGAAAACGTAGGTTAACAACACTGGAAAGGGGACAAGGGGTGCTGTTTGAGATTAGAGGCTTCTTGTCTAATGCTGTAAACTCTTTTTTTCTTTTATAAGAAAGAAGCTGTTTTTAGCGAGTGTCTCAATACTTTTGCAACTCTAGTTGTAGCAGTCATCACAGTGCATCAACAACATAATAATGAAACTCTACTTTGAATCATTATAACGACCTCAAAGATGGATGGCACATTTAGCCAAGGATGTAAGCTGATTAAAATCAAAAGATCCTCACCTTCTTCGCATCAGCAGTGGCGGCCATCTTGCTGGATTTACGATTCTAGTCCCAGTCCACCTCGGTGGAAAAGGCACCGGTCCAGTCCCCGGCTGATCTTGGAAAGATTGGAAAATGCCCCGATCCAGTCCCCGGCTGATTCTTGGAATGGTGCTAAAGTCGTCAAATTCCCCGATACCTGCGGCCCTTTCTTCTGTCAAATCACGGAAAATCCCCGGCAAATGCCCCGCTATGTCCCGGCCGGGGGGGGGGGGGGGTGCGGGGGTTTACATTGACTGGTGCATAAACATCGCAATTTTCTAGTATGCACACGCTCAGAAAACTCGTAAACTACCAAACTAAAATACTTTTCTGAATAGCCTGGCAATTCTAAACAAATATCGAATACTTACAGAGAGTTAGAATAAGTCAAAACCCTTCGAAAATTTCGGACTGCCGGGTATTTAGTCTTGAAATATCCGGCGTACCTGGCTGCCGGGTATCTATACTCTGTCATTAAAAAAGTCTAGCGAATGCACCATCGCTGAAAATACTTAAAATAGTTTTCTGAATCGCTTGGCTATTCTAAACAAATATCGAATACTTTCAGAACGTTAGAACAAGCCTTTCGGTCAAAACACTTCGAAAATTTCAGACTGCCGAGTATTCAATAGTCTTGAAACATCCGTACCCGACTGCTGGGTATCTAGACACTGGATATTACTATAACAGTTGATCCACGTCACACGTGAACGGAAACTCTAAAATTCAAAACAACGTCACGAGTCACGTTCTCCATATTTGGGCATTCGCCTTGTGTTTCTTGAGATTCAGAGAGGGATTTCGAAAATCGAAAGGAGATTTCGAATCAGTCACAGATTTTTCGAAATGTTCAGACCTGGTTATGTTAATGCCTTAGGTTGGAAGAACAGGCCATGTAGGCCTCTCCACAGGGAAACGAGAAGACGAATAATTGATCGTTATTTGACTGGAGAGGGACCGAAAGCGATCTCCACAGCAGCTCGTGCAACTCCTGGCGCTGTTTATCGTATCATTCGACATCATGAAACGTTCAGTACATGTGAGGCGTTCAGTCAAGGGGGACGAATTTATCCTTCTAAACTTTCAGACGACGTTGCATGTAGAATCTATTGAATTGTTCAAACTAGCGAAACCTAGGATATATGGATGGGAAAATCGGGAAAGATTGTTGAGCAGTAGGTTATGCAATAGACGAAGCACAGGTCACAAAAGCGTAATGCATGGTTCAATTTTACCTGTTACCATCCCCCCCGGACAACCCCGAGGACAAGTCCAACCCTTCGGTCCCGGGGGTGGGGAATTGCTTGAAGCCGTCTTGTCCCGGGGGGAGGGGGGGCGGGGCAAATCGAAAATAACTTCTTGTTGTTCTTGTGAAGTACGTCACTTCTCGGTTGACGCCGGACCGCGTGGAGAAGACTACCTATTTCCAATGAGAATCGCTAGAATTTGCAGCAGACTGGTTACAGAAGAATAATCTCTCAAAATTAAAATCTGTATTCGAAGGTACTTTTATTTTAAATTGTTAAACGAATGTGCGTTTGATGCGTAATCGAATGGATGGCATTCGTCACAAACAAAGAAATATTTCTTCTGCGTATTTATGTTTATACTGAGACGACTTAAATAGACTCTATATGAAAACGGATGCACGGCTTTATATTACACAGAAGTCACAGTCCAGTGTTCATTCTTATGAAACAAGCTAAGAAAAACTCCTTTAAAATGCTGCCAGCAATTTGTTCACGGGCCTCTTGTGCGTATGTGCTAGATTTAGAATAAATCACGTGGCGAAGACCATTACTTTACCTGCTAGCCATATGCCAGTGCGGTTAGAGGTTTTTCTTCAGTTTTCTTTTTCACATATAGTGTTCATGTTTTTATTACATTATACGTGTAGTGTCCTTCGTTCAAGAAGCGCTAGAAAAGCATTTAAGTTCTTATGAAAACGTCTGGTTTTGATGTTGTACGGAAATGTATGCTTTGTACACAAAACAACGTATTTGTGGTCGATGAGGAGTCCCGGGGGTGGGGAATTGTCTCTTTCTGCGTGCCCGGGGGTGGGGAATAGACCGCCAAATGAGAACAAAATTGCAAATCCCCGGGGGTATGCCCGGGGGGGGGCATGGTAACAGGTAGAATTGAACCATGCATAATATGAGAGTTTGTATGGAGCTGAAATTCGGCGATTGAAAATAATCGGCAGTTTTCCGTGGAGAATACCTAAAAATCAAAATAAAGTTTGAAAAACCTTACCTGTTGTGTGTTTGCTGTGTCTTTACCGCTTTTCCGAACTGCTGGAGGCCGTTTCGGGCGATATTCTGTTTAACGGTCGAAGCGACGTCTTGTCACGTACTGGCTTTACTTTGACATGATATCGCATCGACCGTTACAGTTGATCCACGTCACGCGTGAACGGAAACCTCAACACGTGATCCGAGTCTTCAAATAAACAAGCTACTTTCAGTGACGTAACGGAGATCACAAGGGAAATATGGAAATATTGAAGATCTCATTGAAATTTCCGAAAATGGCTTCTATCTTTGTAGAAGCAAGGGGTTGTGACGGGACAAATCTTTGTTTTATCGAGAGACCGCGTTATTTTCTGGGTTCGCTTCTCGTCAGTGGTTCAAAAACGTTTTAGACGACTTAGAAGGAGGTGAAGTTCTAAAGCGCTGACGTCACGTTGCCCAGCAACCAAAAAACTTGACTCTAAACAAACGCACAGATTTCAGTAATGGCGGCGCTGTCGATAACATCGCTAGTTTCTTTCTTCGGAAATGAGCAAAAATCGTTAACGAGAGGTGAAAACCACTACAAGTCGAATCATGTGGAAAGTTTTACGTATTCTGATGGCATAATTCGTGGTGAAGTCCATGCAAGCATGAAGAAAAACGTCTATAAAGTGACGGTAAGTAGTCACTCGAAATTACGTCTTGTCGTTTCAATGTTATTCTACCTTCATACGCCAATAAAGTATCTTTGGCTTAAGTTGACGCTAATCATTATTTAGATTGAAGTATTTAGTGTAAAAGGATCTCCGTTTTTTTGTTTTCCGTTCGATTTGAAACTGTAGTTTCGTGAAATTCGACCGATATTCCATTGCTTGGCTAGACATAGAGACGTGATCAAATCAGTTTTTTATGTTGCAACAAACACCAAGATAGCCACGATTTTTGTTATTTTAGGTTTATCTTGATGAGGAGAAGAATATTAAATCGACGGATTGCGACTGCCCGAGAGGGAAATTCAAATGTAGCCATGCTGCTGCGTTATTTATACATGGAATCTACAACCTTAGCAGAACAGACGTAGAGTGCCAGTGGAGAAAACGGAAGACCACAAACACCTTCCTCCCGCCAGTTTCTGAAATGTTTCCTCCAGCAAAACCGGGGTACACTGCTCTACTAAGAGAACCGACAGTGGAGGATCGTAACAAACTGTACCAAAGCCTTAAAAAATACGGAAAGTTCACAGGACTGAACTGGCTCATGAGCCCTGAACCTCAGAACCAGTCCAAACCCCTACCTGTCACAACCATGAGGAATTTCTGCTGCAAACAGACATCCAAGGACAGCGTCAGTATTTGCTGGAAAAAGTTAAAGTGGACTGGGTAACCATAAAAGAGGTTGGCCAACTTACGACTGGACAAAGAGACAATCCTTCCTGGCAAATGATCAGGAAGGGTAGACTTACAGCCAGTAATTTTGGATGTGTTTTGAATGCCAAGAGAGTAACACCCTCTTTACTTAAACGCCTGCTTGGTGACTATAACTTGTCAAGAGTAAAAGCTGTACAATGGGGGGTAACAAATGAGCCAGAAGCCCTGAAAGCGTTTTCATTAAAAACTGGCCTGCAGGTGACAGAGACTGGAGTGTGGCTAGATGAGTCGGGAATACTTGGTGCCTCCCCGGATGGCCTTGTTGAAGATGACAGTGTTTTAGAAGCAAAGTGTCCATACTCTCAAAGAAATTTGACAATTGCGGAGGCCGTAAAAGACAGTTCCTTCTGCCTGGAAGAAAAGGATGGAATGATCCAACTTAAAAAAGATCACGTGTACTGGCACCAAACACAGGGCCACATGTTTTTCACTAAACGAAGGAAATGTTACTTTGTAGTTTGGACTTTAAAGGATTTTGTTGTTTTAGAAATCTATCGGGACAATTCTTGGGCTGAGAAAGTTCAGCAACTTAGAGATTTTTCACCTCTTTCCAAAAATAGTTGAAGGTGAACTGTAATGACATTATTTTTGTTGAAATTGTCGCTATCAACTTGACAGTAACGTGTACCAACAAGTACATAAGTTTAGTCTTTACAGGAGGTTTTGCTGTACACAAGGTTAAAATGACAAAATGATGTTAATTGCTTGTTGATATCAGGCATTTAGAACAGACACACTTGTACATAGGATCTTTTGCCCAGGGGGGGGTACACCGGGATCAAAGTGACGGGGATGATCGAATGGAGGCAAAACTCAGGATCCAAAAAAATCCCTAAATCTTCCGACATTACCCAAAAAAATCCCTGGACCAAAAAAAAAAAAACAAAAAAATCCCTAGTCAAATTACCCCTAAATTGCCAAGGCCGCGCCAAGGCACTTTAGTTTGATTTTAATATCCAAAAAAATCCCCTATTTAAATCAAGTCACCCAAAAAAATACTTGCCAAATTCCCCTACCCAAAAAAATTCTGGAATCGAAAATTTCGACCCCAAAAATATCCTTCGCACATCCCCGTCACTTGGATCCCTTGGATCCCCCCCCCCCTGGGATCTTTTGAACTATTCAAGGAAAAAATTGTAAGTTATTATTTGGTCATATTTTATATGGGTTAACACCATTCAAATTAAGCTTTCAGTTAGTCTAGACAGATAAAATCGGTAAAAAAATCTTTGAAGTTTGTGACATAGTTGTAGATTAAATTTTTACCACATATGGTAAAACTGCATTGCATGGCTTCCTGTTTGTTTTTCTGTCATATTTTTTGTGTGACAATTACAAATATTTCAGTGACAGTACTGTTCTCCCACCCCACTCCCTTCTTCAAAATTATAACAAAAAAATATAAGCCCAAATAAACTTTTTGAAATGTAACCAAAATATTCTCTTAAGGCTCCCTTCGATAATCTTCAAATTCAACTACAGCACTCAGATTTACGTCCACAAATTAAAGTTTAAAACAAATTATTTTTTTTATTTAATTCAAAGTGGGAGTGAATAAGCTCCTAACAAAACAACTTATTATCTGAATACATCCCTCATTAACACACATTGAAAGATAAGTAAAAAAACATGTTCACTATTTACATGAAACTCAGTGCATTTTGCATAATTATTAGCTTTGATCAGTCAAAGTCTGTTCCTTCGCACCCTTCCTTAATTAAAGTGAACTGCAAGTTCACAAGAGCAGCACATAACTGAAATACTTTGTCCATGTAACACCTCAAATAAGGGGGTACAAAAGTGAGAATTTTGAAATCTTTGAGCCTAGCATTGGCCCTCTCAACATGAATGCGGCACTTGGCAATCGATTTAGTAACCTTTGCCTCACTTTCAGTAAATTTGCCGTGTTGAAGAAAGGGTGGTATGTTCACAGAAACACCCTTAGGAACAATGTCTTGAATGAGGAATCCCTTGTCTGCTAAGATTAGATCTCCAGGAACAAAATGCTTCAAAATACCAGACTGCTGGACAATTTCCTTATCCGAGATGGAGCCAGGGTACAGTCTGCTGACAAAGGTCAGCACTCCATTTGATGCTACTCCTGTCAAAACTTTAAATGAGTTCATCCCTCGGTAGCTTGAGTAGGTAGCATTTTGCTGACTCATAAGGCTAGGTGTTGCAACTTCAATGTCAGTACAGTCAACAACAATTCTGCAACTTGAGTAAGTAGAAAATGATGATGGTGAACACAACTTGTTTTTGTCTCTGGAAGGGATTGTTGTCATGAGATCATCAAACAGTAGCCCATGGAGGACATGAATGAATGTTATGACAATGTTAGATATTGTTGCAACACTGCAAGAAAAAAGCTGAGCCAGGTGCAGATTGGTGTAATTTTGACGTAACTTCATGAGTGTAATGAAGATCTGATCTTCAAACGATATAGATTCAACTTTCCACCCAGCATAATAACAAATTGATTCTTTAAAATTAGCTGCATACTCCACTACAATGTCAAACACTTCTTTGGTGGGCAGCCCTGTTTCCATTCGGATGACTTCTGAGCTCCAACATGATACGGAATAGTGTGTCCTCTGGTAATGTTTTGTTTCTTGATAAGAATAAAGCTCTTGTTTTGTCAAATCAAGTTCAACCTCCAGTATTATTTGCTCAGCATTTGAGATATTGCTTCCATTTTGCATTTTGTCTGAGATATTTTCAGAATTAGTAACAACTGCCATTTCACTGATTGCCGATTCATCAGGCTTTGCATTAAGTTTCCTTTTCTTCTGAGGGGGGTTTCCCTGTGAAGGAAACAGTTTGTTTGCATTTCGTTCAAAGATCTCAGGTCCTGCTGATTTCAATCCATCTCTAAAGTGGCAGCTGCACACCTTTGAATACTTGCTTGGTTCTCTATCAGCTCTCCTGAGAAAAATTAAAATAAAGTTTCGTGTCAAGGTTATATTTATAAAAAATGTACTTCTTCACAAACTATATATTTTTTATACTGCTCACAAATGACTGCAACACAACACAGTTCTGCATGCAGTTATACTGATATCTTAGCTTCTAATCCTGCATTCGTGTTTACATTTACATTACACCAGTAACTAAAACACATCTTCGATCCTTTTAAATTTAAAAAGCCATATATTACCGTTTTAATTCAACGGTCATATGAAAGGCTCTGAAATCATTGAAACCTTTAGCCAGAGTTTCGTGTATATTTCATAACCACAACAAATTAAGCTTATTCACTGCATATAATCGCGTATCAAAATGCAGTATTAAACAACACTGTTTCATACCTCAACAAACGAACCCAGCGACGGTGTTCCTCCTTGTTCTTTTCTTTATTTGGAAAGAGGAAAAACTTGCAGTTATGGGATTCCGATTGATGCTTACAATCCGGAGCAAAGCACTGTACCATGGCGACCCTTGCCCTGACTACGAATCGATCGAAAACATACGCATTCAGTCGCGTCCAGCGTTATTTCTTTTGTAGAACGGAAAAGTTTTGCAAGAAACTCAAAGTTTGGATCTAAAACCACGTATTATTTTAGTCTAAACAATCGCCAGTGAACTACAACAAAGGGTTTTAAACGAACAAAAGTGAAGACAATATCCAAAATGGCGTCGTGGCGAGCTTTGCGTGACTTTGTTTAGAGTCAAGAATTTGGTCGTCATGACACCGTGACGTCACACTTTAGTACTCTATTATTTTGCTGACGCGTGATTCCTGTTTCAACCGAACGAGAACAAACCTTGGAGCTGAACGCTTGTGTAAGAACGGTAGCTCCGAAGGAAGTGGACGAAAACCAAGATACATCTGCCGTGTCAAGCAATTACTGGTGACAGTTTTTCCTAGTTGCGAGGTTGATTAAAGACAAAGCCGACGCTTCGTCCACAGTTAACCAAAGCGTAATGTGAGTTGTTTGTATGGAGCTGAAATTCGATCCAAAATGTAAATGGTCAGTTTTCCGTGCAAAATACCTAAAAAGCGAAATAGAGATTTCAAGAAGACCATTACCTGTTGTGTGTTTGCTGTGTTTTTGCCACTTTTCCGAGCTTCTGGAGGCCATTTGGGGCGATTTTCTGTTTAACGGTCGATGCGACATCATGTCAAAGTAAGCCAGTACGTGACAAGACGTCGCTTCGACCGTTAAACAGAATATCGCCCCAAACGTGCGGCCTCCAGCAGTTCGGAAAAGCGGTAAAGACACAGCAAACACACACCAGGTAAGGTTTTTCAAACTCTATTTTGATTTTTAGGTATTTTCCACGGAAAACTGCCGATTGTTTTCAATCGAATTTCAGCTCCATACAAACTCTCATATTACGCTTTGGTGACCTGTGCTTCGTCTATTGCATAACCTACTGCTCAACAATCTTTCGCGATTTTCCCATCCATATATCCTAGGTTTCGCTAGTTTGAACAATTCAATAGATTCTACATGCAACGTCGTCTGAAAGTTTAGAAGGATAACTTCGTCCCCCTTGACTGAACGCCTCACATGTACTGAACGTTTCATGATGTCGAATGATACAATAAACAGCGCCAGGAGTTGCACGAGCTGCTGTGGAGATCGCTTTCGGTCCCTCTCTAGTCAAATAACGATCAATTATTCTTCTTCTCGTTTCCTTGTGGAGAGGCCTACATGGCCTGTTCTTCCGACCTAAGGCATTAACATAACCAGGTCTGAACATTTCGAAAAATCTGTGACAGATTCGAAATCTCCTTTCGATTTTCGAAATCCCTCTCTGAATCTCAAGAAACACAAGGCAAATGCCCAAATATGGAGAACGTGACTCGTCACGTTGTTTTGAATTTTAGAGTTTCCGTTCACGCGTGACGTGGATCAACTGTAATGCAGGGTTCAATGCTACCTGTTACCATCCCCCCCCCGGGCACACCCCCGGGAATTTGCAATTTTTCTCTTATTTGGCGGTCTATTCCCGGGCCCCGGGCACGCAGAAAGAGACAATTCCCCACCCTCGGGACACCTCATCGACCAAAACTGATTTCCGTACAATAGCACAACCTGCAACCAGACGTTTTGACAAGAAATTAAACGCTTTTCTAGAGTTTACTGGACGAAGGATATTACATAGTATTAGAAAACATGGACACCAGATTGAAGAAGAAAACTGAAGAAAAAAGTCTAACGGCACTGGCATTCTGCTGGCGAGTAAAGAAATGTTCTTCAACGCGTGTTTTATTAGCACATGGGCAAAAGAGGTCTGGTGAGCAAATTGATGACAGCATTTTAAAGGAGTTTTTCTTAGCTTGTTTCACAAAGACACTGGACTGAGATCTGCCTAATATAAAGCCGTGCATCTGTTTCATACAAATACGCTGAAGAAATATTTCTATGTTTGTGATGGACGCCATCCATTCGAGTACGCACCAAACGCACTTTCGTTTAACAATTTATAATAAACGTGCCTTTGAATACAGATTTTAATTTCGAGAGATTATTCTTCTCCAAAAAGTCTGCTACAAATTCTAGAGATTTTCCCTGGAAACAGGCAGTCTTCTCTACGCGGTCCGGCGCCATTGTGTCAAATGAGAAGTGATAAGCTAGTGACGTGCTTCACAAGAAAAACGAGAAGTTGTTTTCGATTTGCCCCGCCCCCTACCCCGGGCCGGGACAAAACCGTTTCAAACAATTCCCCACCTCCGGGCCCGAAGGGCTGGACTTGTCCCGGGGGTTGCCCGGGGGGGATGGTAACAGGTAAAATTGAACCACGCATAAACAGAAAATCGCCCCAAACGGCCTCCAGAAGCTCGGAAAAGCGGCAAAAACACAGCAAACACACAACAGGTAATGGTCTTCAAACTCTATTTCGCTTTTTAGGTATTTTGCACGGAAAACTGACCATTTACATTTTGGATCGAATTTCAGCTCCATACCACAGGCAGCCCAAGCTCACGCCTCGAGAAAGCGAGGAATTTATAAATTATTTATGGTTCTCGAACCGGGACGTCACCTTCGAGAGAGGCCGGTATTGGGTTACAAGCGGCCGTTAACAATTTGAAACTTTGTTTGGGGAATAAAATATCGTCGATTTTGAACGTGAAATAAAACTCAATTTCAACACTTTTTTAGTGATATGAATAAAACTAACTTACCTCTTGCGTCTTTGTGTGTTTTTTGGGCTTATTTCATCGTTTTGGGCTTTCTTTGTCATGACTCTTACTACCTTCATAAGACGAAGTCAAGGCACCACACTGTTTTAGGCCGGAGATTCGAACTTGTCGACTCGAAGGCGGTTGGCGGCCCGAAAATCCATCCTATCGCAGATTTTTTCGGCCAGAGGTAAAGCTCTATGAACTCCGCACCTTGTAAAAAATGTTCGTTCACCAAATGTCCCCGCGCGTTTTCCTGAAAATGAGCATTTTCTCACTCCGTGTCCAAAATCCCTTCTTTCGGCGAACGCTACTGATTTTGAAAATCGACACGAGGCTTGGGTCCGAGGTCAATTTTCTCTCGACCGAGGGTGGTAAAGTCAATTCAGTCAATTCATGTACAGCTACTGACGGTAATAATAGTTTTAGCATATACCAAATCAGTGCGATAAAAACCTAAAAAATGTGTTACACAACGTTAAACCAACTGATGCAGTGTCTCCTGTGTCCTTTTTAACTGGATTTACTCTTGATTCAATTTTCCTGTACCACCCTCGGTCGAGAGAAAATTGACCTCGGACCCAAGCCTCGTGTCGATTTTCAAAATCATTAGCGTTCGCCGAAAGAAGGGATGTTGGACACGGAGTGAGAAAATGCTCATTTTCAGGAAAATGCGCGGGGATATTTGGCGAACGAACATTTCACAAGGTGCGGAGATCATAGAGCTTTACCTCTGGCCGAAAACATCTGGGATAGGATGGATTTTCGGGCCGCCAACCGCCTTCGAGTCGACAAATTCGAATCTCTGGCCTAAAACAGTGTGGTGCCTTGACTTCGTCTTATGAAGGTAGTAACAGTCATGACAAAAAAAGCCCAAAACGATGAAATAAGCCCAAAAAACACACAAAGACGCAAGAGTAAGTTAGTTTTATTCATTTCACTAAAAAAAGTGTTGAAATTGAGTTTTATTTCACGTTCGAAATCGACGATATTTTATTCCCCAAACAAAGTCTCAAATTGTTAAAGGCCGCTTGTAACCCAATACCGGTCTCTCTCGAAGGTGACGTCCCGGCTCGAGAACCATAAATAATTTATAAATTCCTCGCTTTCTCGAGGCGTGAGCTTGGGCTGCCTGTGTCCATACAAACAAATCACATTACGCTTTGGTTAACTGTGGACGAAGCGTCGGCTTTGTCTTTAATCAACCTCGCAACTAGGAAAAACTGTCATCAGTAATTGCTTGACACGGCAGATGTATCTTGGTTTTCGTCCACTTCCTTCGGAGCTACCGTTCTTACACAAGCGTTCAGCTCCAAGGTTTGTTCTCGTTCGGTTGAAACAGGAATCACGCGTCAGCAAAATAATTGACATAATTTCACCTCCTTCTAGTCGTCTAAAACGTTTTTGAACCACTGACGAGAAGCGAACCCAGAGAATAACGCGGTCTCTCGATAAAACAAAGATTTGTCCCGTCACAACCCCTTGCTTCTACAAAGATAGAAGCCATTTTCGGAAATTTCACTGAGATCTTCAATATTTCCCTTGTGATCTCCGTTACGTCACTTAAAGTAGCTTGTTTATTTGAAGACTCGGATCACGTGTTGGGGTTTCCGTTCACGCGTGACGTGGATCAACTGTAAAAGTCTAGCGAATGCACCATCGCTGCACACTGCAGTGAGAACGGGGAATTGAAATATATATCGATGAATTCATTAAATTCGGACAAAAACTTCTTCATAGCTTTTTTATGGAGCCTGCCCGAGAATGACATTAAATACAACATTTTTCACCAACACATGCATCAAAGGCTTTCAGGTCTCATTATTCGTTTAATACAGTTCTACATTGCCTAAGTATATTAGTTATTATTATTCAGTGTAATTTTCACTCTTTTCATTTTTTACCGTTACTTTTTTCCTTTAGTTTTTGCCTCTCAATTTTTTTCCCGTTACTCGTTTTCTATTTTTTACCCTTGGAAAATTGTTCCCGTTACTCGTTTTCTCGTTACTGCGTTACTCGTTACTCGTTACTGCATTACTCGTTTTAGTAACACCCCATTTGGGGCTCAAAAAGACGGTAACTTACTCTGACCAAATTATTACACTTAATTTTATTTCCACATAGCTTATTCTACAAATATGAAGACAAGATAAAGACGTTCTTAACAAAATCTCAGCCCGGGTATGTTCTTGGCATGTTCTTAAAATTTTGGCCAATTCCAACCTCGACGTTCTTATAAAAAAGGTTCTTATAAAATAAAGAGTGTAGATTGCGTCAGCCATGTGGGAATAACAAGTCAAACCTCTTTTTTCGCGTACTTTATCCTTCGATTGAAATTGAAGAAAGAGAAACGAAGATGTTCAGTATTAGAGTGTAAAAGGACATAAACAAAAAGAAGACGTGATCAGAATGAAGCGAGCGTGAACACATTCACTTGACTGTGTACCTTGCCTTTCCTGTTTGCGTTCAACCCGACCTGACTTGCACGTGATTCGAGGTGTTACAGCCAATAAAATCGCACAATTTTTCGGGACGTGCCTTGAGCCTTGTGCCAAGGGCACGGGAAACGGGAAAGTTAAAAAAACATGCCAATTTGTGACACCGATGAAAAAATGCCATCGACCGAAACCTAGACGCTGGCTGACTACGTCGTCCCGCGTTAACTATCGAAGTCTGAAATATGCTGACAAAGATGCGGACGCATAGGTCCGTACGTACTGCGTCCGCACCGAAAAGCATCGTGTCTTAGGCCAATACTATAGCATTCTGATTGATCGACTTTTGATGAAAATTTTCAACCCTTTTGCAATTCCAAATTTTATTAAAAGGAATGAAAACGCCGTGTTTTAGCCGATACTGAGACATCGAATAAATTGTTTTAAGTTGAAACAGCCAGACAAGCAAACTGCTGCATGTCGCCGTGTGCCTCAACAGTATGCGCCTCGATCAGGAGTGAGAATAGAACTTGAACCTGTTCTCGCCAACTTTTTCCCAACAGTTTGTCAACATAATGTTGTATCGGTGATAATGAAAGAGGGTGAATTTTAAAGACCCACTGGCACTTTCCATAATGCAACGCGATCGTAATTGAATTTCGTGGACCACGAAAATACTCAGCCATCGCGACTGTAAGAAAGATCCAAAGTAACCCGGTTCCATCGCGCAATGCTCGGCCAGTTTTGCTCAACTGTTAAGTACAAAGAAATATATAAAGTATATTCTACGTGATGTTTCGCCTTGTGATGTGGTAGAAGCCATTTTTGGTCGCGATTGGAACTTTGCCGTGGAGCGATGCCGCCAAAGGCTCAAGGGTGGCCGGCAAGAAACTGCAACCTTCGGGTTTGGCTCGCAAATTCGGTCTTTTATGTAAATGAAATAAGTCTGTTAGGCCGTCTATGAGTGCCCCTGTATTTTACAATTTATTCTCGAATTGTTTTGTTATCTCGTTTTAGTGTACTCCTTTACTGTAGAACAATATCAGCAAAGGACCGCAAACGAAAATGCTGCACGTGTACGTAGGATCTAGTAAACCAGACCTAATCAGCTAAAGAAATACTCAAATGACAAAGAAGCAAGGCTGATCTGACTACGTAGAAAGATTTGACTCTGCAAGACATCAACACGACACTAATAGAACTTTAACAGAGCAGGGTTGCAGCCGTAGACAGCTGTTTCGCTCTTCTTAGAGCTCATCAGTACGGCATAGCAAGATGGCGAAAATGCCGTAAAAATATCCATGCACTCTGTTAAAAGCCCTAAACGAGGACGCACGCCCACCAAATCACGCCATCACGTGTCTCGGAAAGGTCGAGAGTCCAAGTGTCGTGTCGATGTCTCGCAGAGCCAAAGATATAGGATGGACAAAACCAACCTTATAAAGAAACATGGACAAAACCATGCTATAAAGAACAGCATATCGGATCTATTAAAAAGACCTACGGTCCAAAAATATACATACAGTAGAACAATATCAGCAAAGGACCGCAAACGAAAATGCTGCACGTGTACGTAGGATCTAGTAAACCAGACCTAATCAGCTAAAGAAATACTCAAATGACAAAGAAGCAAGGCTGATCTGACTACGTAGAAAGATTTGACTCTGCAAGACATCAACACGACACTAATAGAACTTTAACAGAGCAGGGTTGCAGCCGTAGACAGCTGTTTCGCTCTTCTTAGAGCTCATCAGTACGGCATAGCAAGATGGCGAAAATGCCGTAAAAATACCCATGCACTCTGTTAAAAGCCCTAAACGAGGACGCACGCCCACCAAATCACGCCATCACGTGTCTCGGAAAGGTCGAGAGTCCAAGTGTCGTGTCGATGTCTCGCAGAGCCAAAGATATAGGATGGACAAAACCAACCTTATAAAGAAACATGGACAAAACCATGCTATAAAGAACAGCATATCGGATCTATTAAAAAGACCTACGGTCCAAATTACTGTGAGGTGAGTTTTTCAACATTGATACGTGACCAATCGACCAGAACAAAGTATTGTCTGCACGTCAAAATATAGATGAACTACAAAACTTCTCGGCTCACTTTGACTCACTGGCGGCTTCGTTTTGCTCTGCATTGAAATGAAACTTTTGGTGAAAGTTGAAGGAGGTTTCCGCGGTTCTGGCCGTCGAAATTGTTTCGATGTGAGTTTCGAAAGTGGCAAAAAACAGCGTCCGCCGGCGGTGCTCATTTGAAATTATGCCCGATGAAATTAGATGCAACGGACATAAAATAGCCGACTGGAAGTATGTTTTTTCTACAGAAAACTTCACGGCTCGCTGGAGGTCTCAATTTCGTTGGCATCGATCTCAAACTTTCGGTGAAAGTAGGAACAATTTTCCTGCGTCTTCGACGTTATTATTTTTCTTTTAAATTTGATTTTTTGGAGGCGAAGAAAATGTCCTCGGCGAGTGCTACGCGAAGGCGGGTTGGCGGGCTTTTGATATCTGACAGGGCTGCTTGTTGAGACTAAAAAAGTACTTGCGACCGACACTTCAAACTCAGTGTTCATTTCTTTCTCGAGATGAGAGGCTGCAATTTTTCCTCTCGAGAGATCGCGGCCCATGTCCGGTCGAATCAATATAACAATGCGCAGTGCATCACGGTAAGTGCCAATGGGTCTATAAGGTCGGAGCTTAAAAATTCACCATCTTTCATTATTTATCACCTATAGGGCTAATAGGGCACTTTGACATTGCTGATCCTAGCAGTATGCAGGACACGTGTCACCACGGACTCAGTAAATATGAGCTATGCTTGCCACGAGTCTCCCAGTAGCTCAGTGACTGGGTTCGATTCTCAGATTTTCTCTTTGTCCCACGCTCGCGACATGCTGAATATTCCATCTTTTCTTATAATGTTGTATCGTTCACGTACATTAATTTCAGTTTGCCAACACGAGTTGGCCAACATTAGTTTGACGTTTAAAGGCCGCTTAACGCACGGAAAATCAAACCGGTCAGTGTAAAAATGCAGACTGCAGACTATTGTTTTGACTATGCATTGTCTGATTCCGCAGTCTGCATTTTACACTGCCTAAAACCAACAAACATTTTACGTAAAAGCAAACATTATGACCTTTCATAATGTTATTTATATCGAGGAGTTTGCTAGAATAAAAAGGCACGATCTCTTGGTTAGTCTACCCCGCCATCGGATGTGTCGAAAACGAAGACCCAAAAACGAAGACCGAAGACCGAAGACCCTGTGGTCTAAAACGAAGACCCACTGGTCTAAACGAAGACCCACTGGTCTAAAACGAAGACTCACTTGTCTAAAACGAAGACCCACTGGTCTAAAACGAAGGCCCACTGGTCTAAAACGAAGACCCACTGGTCTAAAACGAAGACCCACTGGTCTAAAGCGAAGATCCACTGGTCTAAAACGAAGACCCACCGGTCTTAAACGAAGACCCACCGGTCTAAAACGAAAACAGAAGATAGAGTAGCGTCTACAAAACAACGCTGAAGCATAGAGCTCCTCTTGCATAAATTAAAATGTCATCCGAACGCGCGAGAAATGTGACAGTTACTTAATTTCTGAACAGAACAACCCGTGTGAAATCGTGTCACGCATGTCACGCAACCTAGTTCCAAGATTATCCGTAATGGGTGCTTCAAGATAATCTGATTTCATTTCATCGTCATTAATATTTCATTCTTGGAATGCATATTGAGCAAAATACACTGACGAATTTATTTTTCCTTCGGTACTGATCGCTTTAGCCGTTTCCAATGTAAGGCGCGAAGGTCAACTCCCAGGAGTGTACTCGAAGTATACATGACGGGGGGAGTCCGACGTATTTTTTTGTGTTGAAAATTTACACGCTCGGTATTTTTTTGGGTCAAGAGATCTGTCACGTATTTTTTTAGGTCTTATAAAAAACACGCGTATTTTTTTGGGTCTTATCTCCGAGCGAACTTTTCGTTTCGGGTTTTCGTTGCGATCAGTGGATCAGAAAAATATTCATTCGAACTTTTTTTCAGCGACGTGTGTCCTGTGTTCTTGTATTTTTTTGGGTTGGAAATTTTGATGCCAGGTATTTTTTTGGGTCTAAAATTTCCGGCTTGTGTATTTTTTTGGGTTTGCAATATGAAGCTCCGTCGGACCCCCCGTCATGTATACTTCGAGTACCCCCCTGGGGGTCAAATCTGCATGTGACCTGCATATGCAAAGTAAATGTATTCATAATATGACACGTGGATAATCTCCCGCCAAAATTTAATTTTACCGGGGAAAGTACTTCATCGCTCGCACAGTGTACTCGCGGTCGAGCATGTCACTTTTTCGGCGATTCAAGCTCCCCCAAAATCTTGAAAAGGAAACAATCTGCTTTGGAGAGCATCGGTAACGTTTGATTGCAACGCACTACCATTGAAAAAGCGGCTGTGCCAGGGTTCTTTTTGGCGATGTATATACCACCGAATGCGGAGCAGCAGGAAATGTTGTGGTCGTCAAGAAGATGCTCCAGAAGCAAAAATATTCATGCAGAAAAAAATTTTCACTTTATTTTTAATTATTAACTAATTAGTAAAATGTTAAGTTCATTTCAAGTCAATAAAAATCAGTCCAAAGTCCAGTCCAGAGTTCAGTCCAAAGTCCAGTCCAGAGTCCAGTCCAGAGTCCAGTCCAGCTTTTCTATTTGGCCCTTCGTTTCTGTGAGAGAGAATTAAAAATCGATATTTGAATATCATGTATCCACTTTAGAACCACAGCAATTTCCGTCGCGTTGTAGTAGTTGGATCTTGACAGTTGGATTCCACCTCATGTTGTGAGATCAGTTATAAAAACATCGCGCTTTTTCTTTTTTTGTCACATTTCGTCGACTCGTGGATTCGAAGAGGAATACATATTCTTGAAACGAGCAAAAAACTGCTGTACTTGCAATACGGAAATCGCGGCCATTCCTCGCGACTCCTCTAGATTAGCCTGTTCCAGGCGTTCAGATAGTGGAGCGCGAGCGAAAACTAAAGCGAGCGAAAGAGCGGGAAAAAACGAGGGGAGGCTGGGGGAGAGGACGAGGGAACGCCTGTGAAATTTATTTTAAAAAGCCCATTCCGCCCACTTTAGACCGCCGACAGCGGCAGAGAAACATGAACCCAAGGTCAGGTCAAAGTAAACAAGAAAGTTATGTAATTATGCTCACCGAAACTCCTGAGTTTGAAGCGTTGGGAAAAGTACTGGTGATGCTTTAAGAAATCTGACATGCCGAATGGACATTGCAAAATTTTCTGCGATACGGAAAGGCAAATGTCATCTCCACTACTGGACCAATAAAGGTAACGAGAATCACAGACGACTTTATAAACACATCGGTTTATCAAATTGATGAATAGAAAGCTTTTCACTCTGTGGCGGAATGAACTTCGTCGTCTTCATCGACTGCGATGGCTACGATATGTTTGTTGTTGTTCTTTCCTCCACTCCTTCGACAGCAGGCTTTCACGACTTTCATAAATAATCTAGCCGATTCATTTCTCCTGCTTCTTTTTCGTCTACTTCGATAGCCAGCGCTCTAATACCAATGCTTTGAAGCTGTTCTACTTGGTCTTTCATGATTACGACAAGCGGAGTGACCACAATTATCTTAGAAACAGCGTTTCTTTGCAATGCGTTGATTAACCTTGGAAATAGTTGAAAGATCAAGCTATTTCCAATCCTGTTGGAAGAATGGTGAAGAGACCTCTTCCCAGAAACACGTTTTGGAGACAATCTTTTTATTCCATTTGCAAAGTATCCACATTTGTTAAATAGTTAAGCGCTTGCCGTAAACAGATATTTAACTGTCCGTGACTCGATGGAGGATGACCTTCGCACGGGCACGCCATATCGCATTTCTTGTCTGCGTCAACAACCCTCCGGTGTTGACAGGAGGTGTCAAATTTGGCCAATCAGAGGGTATACCAGATTCTGGTATACCGGAACGGCTTCCTTTGAGAAAATTTCACAGGCGTTCCCTCGTCCTCTCCCCCAGTCTCCTCTGGTTTTTTTCCCGCTCTTATGCTCGCTTTATTTTTCGCTCGCGCTCCACTATCTGAACGCCTGGAACAGGCTACCTCTAGATTTGTTTTGCAATTTGCCGCTGCCAATCACTTCTTGCGTAAAAACCTACGAAACCTACGAAATGGAACTATGGTGGCTACTGTTGCTTGCCGATATTTTCCGTCGGCAAAACGTAGAAGTTAGTAAATGTGACTGACCGATTCTGCCCGGGAAATTTTATTGTCTGGAGCTTGGACATGTTAAGAGAGTTTCCTTGACAGCTGGATTACACCCGGCCCCATGTTGTGAAACCATTTATAAAGACATAACGCTTTTTCTTCGCTTTTTTTGTCACATTTCTTCGCTTCGTGATGTTACAGTAACACGGGAAATCTAAGCAGATTTATGATCGAATATGAGCTTTCTGTGGGTTTTAAATGTAATTCTTTGAAAACTAATCAGGTTTTTAAAACCGAACTGGGATGTCCACGTGCTATTCACTATCTCACCCCTCCCCCACTCGCTATTTTTTGGGGCGATGCCACGTATAAAAAGATCTAATGTCCACGTGCAATCCGTATCTTAAAAAAAATGTTTTTTTTCTTTAATTATATTTAATTATTTTAGTTAAATTCGGTTTAATTTTTCTTTATTAATAAAAAAAATGGGGAACAAAAAGGTACCCTCGACCCTCGACATGAAAAAGCCGTGATTTCATTTCTGTTAGCAAGACCCCAACGTTTACACAGGTTTACATCAGACACAGGGAACCCAAACGCTGTCTTTCGCTATATCATAATCATTTAACAAAAATGTTGTTATAATTCGGTAAATTGTGATCGTCCGGGTGAGTGTAGTCCTGAGAAGGACTGTTTGAGGTGACATTGACTGACGTTTCGACAACCTGAGCGGAAGTCATCATCAGAGTCAAGTGAACTGTGAATCGTCAGTAGATGTTATAAGTCTCTGGTCGTTGTCCTGATTGGTCGACGATCTCGCGATGTTATTGGTCGTCTGTCAGTTAAGCCGTGGTGTTATTGGCTGTGAAGACTGTTCAACGTGATTGGTGCGTTTCGATCCGTCTTTTGTTAGTCGAATGTCCGTTGGTCTATTGTTAGTCAAATAAGTCGGTTAGTCTATTGTTTGTCTGTCTTGTTATTGTCGGCAATCAGTCGTTTGTAAGGTGCAGGTAGCTGTTGGCAACGGTTCAGTGGTGTTTGTTCTAAGTTAGTAAATCAGCTTTCCAGAGTGATTCGTTGATAGTAGTCCGTACTGTAGGTAACGCATTCAGCGGAGTCCCAGTCGATTCTGTTGTTTGTTTTTAAATGGTGCTCAGCAATGTGATTGTTGATATCACCATTTCTAGTAGCTCGTTTGTGTTCAGTCAGTCGGACGTTCAGATTTCTACCGGTCTCACCAATATAAGTGACCTGGCAGTCGCAGCATTTGATTTCATAAACTGCTCCCCGTCTGTCGCTCGGTTCGTCTTTGTCTTTAACATTCGTCAGTAGCTGTCGTAAAGTAGTGATAGATTTGTGAGCAACGCGGATGTTGTAGGGTTGTAGGATTCGTGCGATAGTTTCAGAAGTCCCTTTGATGTAAGGTATGGTTGCAGTAGTGACAGGTGTCGCGTTAGTGTTCGTAGCGTTTGGTTCGGAGTTTCTGTAAGTGTTGTGTCTAATAAAGTCCCGGTTGTAATTGTTCTTGTTGAAAACGTTGTCTAAGTACTTGTTTTCGTTCGTTAAGCTGTCAGGTGAGTCACAAACTAGTTGCGCGCGTCTTGTCAGGGTCCGTATAGTCGTAGCTTTGTGAGAAGTTGGGTTGTAAGATGATTAGTCGAGTAGTCTGTCGGTATGTGTCGGTTTTCTGTAAATTGTCGTCCGTAGTTCGTTATTGTCGCGGGTAACTAAGCAGTCTAGAAAAGGTATTTTACTATTTTCCTCGATCTCCTCAGTAAACTGTATGTCGGCGTTTTGTCCGTTGAGGTGTTCGTGAAAATCGTCGATTTCGTCTTTGTGTATGGCTGTAAAGGTATCGTCAACGTAACGTAGCCAGAGTGGTAGTGTTCGTTTGTAAGTTGCGAGGGCTCGTTCCTCGATGTTTTGCATAAAGATTTCTGCAACAACAACGGAAACTGGTGAGCCCATAGCCGTTCCGTGCAACTGTTTGTAGTGCTTGCCGTTGTACTGAAAATACGTAGAAGTAAGACAAAGGTTCAGTAAGTCCATTAAGTCGTCAGTAGGTAGCGGTAGTTCAATAGTAGAGTTGTTGATGGCGGTCTCAGTGCAGTCTAGAGCCAGTTGAAGTGGAATACTGGTGAACAGTGATTTCACATCAAAAGACACTAGTTTGTAGTTGTCAGGTACTTGTACTGTCTTGATTGCGTCAATAAAGTTCTCAGTCGACTGTAGTTTGTGTAGTGATTCGTCGGTCAAAGGTTTCAGTACGGTAGTCAAGTATTTGGAGAGTTGGTAAGTCGGGGACCCACAGAATGATACTATGGGTCGCATGGGTATGTTAGGTTTGTGCAGTTTCGGTAGTCCGTAAGGTTTCGGTGGTTGTGGTACACGGCACCTCAATCTGTTGTAGCGTTGAATGTCAATAGCGTCAGTTTTCTTGAGGTCAAGTAGTTTGCTGTTAAGTTTGCGTTGAAGTGCTGGCGTCGGGTCTCGTTTAAGTACTTGGTGGGTCTGTTTGTCGTTAACAAGTGCGTCCATTTTGTCGTAATAGTCTGTCTTGTCCATAACAACAGTCACTCTTCCTTTGTCAGCGGGGAGTATGACAAGACGCGCGCAACTAGTTTGTGACTCACCTGACAGCTTAACGGACGAAAACAAGTACTTAGACAACCTTTTTCAACAAGAACAATTACAACCGGGACTTTATTAGACACAACACTTACAGAAACTCCGAACCAAACGCTACGAACACTAACGCGACACCTGTCACTACTGCAACCATACCTTACATCAAAGGGACTTCTGAAACTATCGCACGAATCCTACAACCCTACAACATCCGCGTTGCTCACAAACCTATCACTACTTTACGACAGCTACTGACGAACGTTAAAGACAAAGACGAACCGAACGGGGAGCAGTTTATAAAATCAAATGCTGCGGCTGCCAGGCCACTTATATTGGTGAGACCGGTAGAAATCTGAACGTCCGACTGACTGAACACAAACGAGCTACTAGAAATGGTGATATCAACAATCACATTGCTGAGCACCATTTAAAAACAAACAACAGAATCGACTGGGACTCTGCTGAATGCGTTACCTACAGTACGGACTACTATCAACGAATCACTCTGGAAAGCTGGTTTACTAACTTAGAACAAACACCACTGAACCGTTGCCAACAGCTACCTGCACCTTACAAACGACTGATTGCCGACAATAACAAGACAGACAAACAATAGACAAACCGACTTATTTGACGAACAATAGACCAACGGACATTTGACTAACAAAAGACGGATCGAAACGCACCAATCACGTTTAACAGTCTTCACAGCCAATAACACCACGGCTTAACTGACAGACGACCAATAACATCACGAGATCGTCGACCAATCAGGACAACGACCAGAGACTTATAACATCTACTGACGATTCACAATTCACTTGACTCTGATGATGACTTCCGCTCAGGTTGTCGAAACGTCAGTCAATGTCACCTCAAACAGTCCTTCTCAGGACTACACTCACCCGGACGATCACAATTTACCGAATTATGATATGACTCCTGGGTTCAAACCTGATTTACAAAAATGTTGTTATTTACCTGTGTTCCTTGTGTCTTTATGAGTCATTTTGGAAGGGATTTGAATCAGAGCGGAGATGGTTTACCTCGCCGGTTTGAAATGTTATCTTATCTTCTTATAGGGTGCGTCATAGGACGCGACAATTACGTCTCAAGTTCCATTATTATTATAGTTAATGATATGGAAACTTGAGACGTAATTGTCGCGTCCAGTTTACAGACGACCAATAACATCACGAGATCGTCGACCAATCAGGACAACGACCGGAGACTTATAACATCTACTGACGATTCACAATTCACTTGACTCTGATGATGACTTCCGCTCAGGTTGTCGAAACGTCAGTCAATGTCACCTCAAACAGTCCTTCTCAGGACTACACTCACCCGGACGATCACAATTTACCGAATTATGATATGACTCCTGGGTTCAAACCTGATTTACAAAAATGTTGTTATTTACCTGTGTTCCTTGTGTCTTTATGAGTCATTTTGGAAGGGATTTGAATCAGAGCGGAGATGGTTTACCTCGCCGGTTTGAAATGTTATCTTATCTTCTTATAGGGTGCGTCATAGGACGCGACAATTACGTCTCAAGTTCCATTATTATTATAGTTAATGATATGGAAACTTGAGACGTAATTGTCGCGTCCAGTTTACGACGCGCCAGACATAATAACATTTGAAACCGGCCAGGTATTAAATCGTCTCCGCGCTGAATCAAATCCCTTCCAAAATGACTCATAAAGACACAAGGAACACAGGTAAATAACAACATTTTATTAAATGATTATGATATAGCTAAAGGCAGCGTTTGGGTTTCCTGTGCATCATATCTGGACGCTTGGTACACTGCTGATAAACACTAAGCTTACTACGTTGCGCATTGTGCTCTTGAAAGTTGGATATTCGACGCCTGCACCGTTTATGTGGGGACCTTCTAAATACTTTACACTTCGTAATTTTAAGGTATTGATTTGTCTTAGACGTTCAGTGAAAGCGTTCAGAGCAGGGGCTGTGGTTTTCACTGCCGTCGTCTATATTTGTTATTTAGAAATAACATTTTTAAACATTTGTATAGATATACACGGGCGCCCAACGAATCACTTCAGGGACACATCCTTTCGAGATAGGGTTGTACCTTAAATTTGTCTCAGAAAACTGAATTTCATTGCGGTGATATGCTTAAGTTTTTTTTATCTGCCATAGCGAAATACTAACTCAACAGCAACAAGGCATCTTATGGAGCACTCCTTTGTTACCAACTAGCCTGTTCCAGGCGTTCAGATAGTGGAGCGCAAACGAAAAAGAAAGCGAGCGAAAGAGCGGGAAAAAACGAGGGGAGACTGGGGAAGCTAGTTACCAACAATTTACGGCGACTAGAAGGTTCAGCTAAAGAATCCAAGCTAAGCATTCTCTCTTTCTAGCACTAATACACATAAATTTAAAGTGCACCCAACCCCTAAAATTTTTTTTCGGCTAAATAAATTCTGTTATCATCTGGAACATTTCTTCGCAAAAATTTTTTGCTTTGGTTAAATTCTCGATTTTCTGTGCCCTGTTAAATTCAAGAAAAATTTGGTTCAAGTCCGAGTAAGGGGAACCTGGGGCTAGCCGTAGTTGTGACGTCAGTTCAAGAACCAAGAATTCCACGCCGCTTAGTTTTTAGCTGTGTTTTTCTGACTTTATTTGTTGATCGAAGCCTTCTGACCTGTAGCTAATTCGAACAAAGTCATAGTATGACTAAAATTCCAATGTTGTAATCCAAAGCAGATACTGAGACGAGCTACGCGGATTCTGCTGATTTGTAGATGAATTTTAGCTCTGAATACGAGATAAATGCGGAACACGAAGTCGACGGTACACCGACAAAGGATAAAGAAAGTGCCGTCGTGCCCATATCTGCTAAAAAGCCGCTAACCAACGGAAGGCAATTATTTTCTAAAGCACATTGACGAGAATTATAAGCACGAGAGTTTGCTAGTATCGGTTCAACTAAGATTATCTTACCAATCATTTTTCTCGCGTCAACGTGCGAGCAGTTTCCTCAGATACCACGCGCGAGCGGAAATGTACAAATTATGTAAGTCAACCGGCCCTCGCTTAACTCGCGACTCGAGGCTTCGGCGCTCATCGCTCACACTTCGATCTTCTTGCGGCCTTTTTTCGCACAAAAAATGGTAATAAAAGAATTAAGAAAGAGACTGCTTGCCGTCTACTTCAAAGGAGGGTATGAACAAGGGATCTCTGCACAATAATGTTTTGTTATGCTCGAGTGATTTAATACGACTCAAGATAAAATTCTCATAACGAGGCACGTTCATAGACTAGAATAAGGAATAATGGCAAGGGTTTGTTACTGTGGAGAAAGCGCGTTCGGTTCTGCTGTTTTGTGCACCGCTTACTTAACAATTATTCTACGAGGGCGCGCTGGATATCGAATGATAGATAACCAACGAGGCGCCTAGCGCCGAGTTGGTTATAATCATTTGATATCCAGCAAGCCCGAGTAGAATAATTGTTTTATTAAAAACTTAACCACTATTAAAAAAAAATCAAGAAAGAACGGGAAAAATGAGAAAAGAAAGTTAAACGGAACAAGAATCGCTCACATGACTGAACGAAAAAGGCGCCAAAACCTTGCGGAGTGTTGCAGCGTTTCATTGCAAAGCTGAATGAATCAATGAAAACTGCTCGAAAGTGAACAAAGTAGCACAAGTTTTGGAAAGAAATCTTCTAATTATTGGCTCTGAAATGTGGAACATGTTTGATTTTTCCTGAAACATTGTTGTTATCATCGTTCAAAGCGGATTGAAGCTGTACAATTTCACCATATTAGCTGCTGGAGTTCAAACTGAACAAGTTTGTAATCTGTTCGCACAACGGAGCCATCATGTGCGTGTTTCATCAAACTGAAGACAGAACAAATTTGAACTTGAAGAGGTAATTTCCATGCAGCTCAGGAGCAAGATTACTGTAGTGAGGAACATTAGCAGTCACCATCATAGTTTGTTAAATGCAAAGTGCAAAATGCAGTTGTTCTCGGTTTAGAGGTTGCGGACGGAATAGTAAGCTTAAAAACAACATTCAAACAACTGGAAAAGCGATTCAACTCCGTTTACATGGCATCCGATTTCTATCTGAGCATTTGGACCTGTTGGAACACAGAGCTACAACGAGTGCAGGTAAACCAGTGTCAATTTTGCGTGTTAAAGGCGAAAAAAATCTCGCCCTTCCTTCCTTCTTGGTAGTTTGCCGCTGTATTTTTTTAGTACTTGTTTAGACTGCTTCATGATTTTAGCACCGACTCGCCATGAATGTGTGATAGTTTTTATTAAATGCTCCTGCCCCATTTCACTGTGTTTTATTTTATGTCTTGTCTTGATATTTTGAAGTGGAAAGCTTTCCTGATAAAACCTACCGTGTTCAATTTCAATGATCGACGTGACGATCGATGAAAGAAATTAATTGTAAACACGACGCTTAATGCTTAAATTTCTATTTCTGCACAGTTTCTTCAAACAATTTTGACTTGTGTTAGACGACGCTGTTGGTGATGCTTGTTGGTGACGATGTTGGAATTTCTGCTTAATTTAAATTCGCTGCTAAGTGATTTTTCTCGTCCATTTTTCTCGTCGGGTTGCTCGCGAGGAAAAAACTTTCAGCTCACTTTGTTGTTGAGTGGTCATTGACCATATTTGTCGCAGCAGGTATATGAGCTGATAGCCTAGCTCCGTTCAGCCAATCAAAATGCTAGAAATCCAATATACCTAGTCCAGTTTTTAATAAATGTAATTGTTTAGGGCTCACCGTGTAGCCAACTTGAATAATTCGCAAAGGTAATAATTTTCCGGGTAATTTTCTGCGTACCGCGTATCGCGGGTATTCTGTGGTTAATCGGCCGTTGAATGATTGGAAATACACAAAAAGCTATCGTTTGATGGGATACTAAAGTTCTTCATTCATTCATACCTTCTTCTGTGACAACAAATCTTTGCTTAAAATGCATCGAGCATAGTATCGAGTGCTTGGAAGGCTGCCGCTTTGCTCGCTATTGCTTTTAATTACAAAATCCACTCATTCCGTCTCTTCGCCTCTGGTCGCTCGTCGTCCAAACATGCTGTATTTTTGTGGTGATACGTCTTGTGATTCGTTTCTTTGGTTACTATGTCTCGGAGCAATACGAACGGTCGACAGTTTTCAGTACATCTTCGAGAGCTCAAGAGAAATATAGCTCCGATAGAGATAGCGCGAGACTGCGGGTTCTTGATTTGACGTCACAAGGTGACTAGTCCCATGCCCTCACTGCTCGACCCTGAACCAAAATGGTGTCTATTTTTGCCCGATTTTCCGTACTTCAACCGCGCACAGAAAATCAGGGATTAAACCAAATCAAAAACTTTTTGTGACGAAATGCTCCAAATGATAACAGGATTTATTTGACGGGGAAAAATGTTTGGGGTTTGAGTATTCTGAGACAGACACTGGGTGCCCCTCTGTATACTATTTCACAATGTCAATCAGAGCGGCTACACTTACATTTGAGTTTAACGTGTCCATTACAATGATTATTTTGTTTACTTTCTAGTCAATATACGTAGTGTTTATCATCCTTGTAAGTAGTTAGAGAGTTGGGGGTTTCAGCGCATTTTTGGAAATTTCCGTCAATTTCATATAATTAGTACTTATGTAAAATCCTTCATCAAATTTAACTGAAAAAATTCCCGGTCAAATTTCCCGACCCCCCTTTTTAAACCAGCCGCCAAAATCTTTGGTGAAATATACCCACAATTTCATATAAAACTTTATATGAAATTTTTCAAAGTTTTGTATGACCGTACGCATAACTTGTCACGCCATTTTCATGAATATATCTCTTATCATCGAAGCAGCTGAGTGATATTTTATTCACCATATAGCTACCAATTTGATGTTTTTCACTTTTAATTAGTCCACAGGGACTTTCCCGAGGAAATGAGTCATTAAGTTTTTCAATTGTTTTTATAACGCGTTAGACAGTTCTTTTGTCTTGAAAACAAGAAGACTATGATCTCATATGTTAGGGGCTTTCCCGCGGATATCAACTAATCACATGCTGACAGATGCATCTTCCGCTTCTTTGTTCTTAGAATATAAATATAGACGCTTTCAATTGACTGTCTAACGCATTAGACAGTTTTTGGGAGAGAAGGTATGAATAAGCAAAGGTTCAACGAGTTTAAAAGTGATTTGAAAGAAGCTTTTGGGTTGATTATTCAACAATATCCTGATGCGGATGATTTTGTCAACAATATTACACGTAAGAGTATTCCATTAATAATAAGAATTCTTCTCCTGATGGAAGTAAAGTATTCATTTCCACAATTATATAACTAAGCGACACATCTAAATTGATATTTATTTTTTGTAATTGAGTTGAATTATTTGAAGAGAACAATTGTACTGAATTATTTAAATTTAGAGTGTGTTTTTTAATTTTCAAATTAACAAGTGGATATTTATTTTTGCGTTTGAGATAGAAAACTGTTATATTCATTATTTGAACATCATTTAAAAAGAGTATTTTATCCAAACCATTTAATAAAAATGCGTATCCATTTTTCGTATTTAAATACCCATTTATGTAATGAACGGAACCACGCAAATTGTGTCCGTTTAAAGATAAATCCGTTTCCATCACCATCTTACCATTCTCAATAGCAAAAGCGGTGTCATAGACACTTGGGTCAACGTTTGAAATTGTTTCTTTTACACCATAAACAATAAGGTGTCCAATTGTTAAAAGTGATGGAAAAGTAACTGTACCTTGTAGATCGAGATAAATGAATTGTGGAGGCGAGCTACCCCATCGGTGAAAATTAACAACTGTTTTGGTATAGTTTCCGAATGTTTTTGTTGCATAATTAGAAATTGAAATCGTAGTGCCTTGCACTGCCACACTCAACTCATTCATTTCCGGCGGAAACCATTCAACTACAAAAGTATAGTATCCAACAGGAAGTTTATAAAGGTTAAAACCGAGGCGTGATTGGTACTGGTTTGGTGAGCTTTTTTGAAACAGGAGTTTAAGTTGGTAAGCTTTTTTATTAATTTGATGTGGAGAATTGGAAAAATCAACAATACCCAAAACCTGAATATTTGATTCACTTGAAGATTCGTCGTCGTTTTCCATCAAGTATCTGAAGGCGTCTTTTTTTTGTCCCGAATTAATAATCTGAGTTTCATGAATTTTTTGAGTGACAAGATTTCTCAAATCTGTTATTTTATTTTCCATTAACTCAACATTAACTGCAGATTTCGAATTTTTTGAATCGGTTTGTAAGTTAATAATTTTATTGTTATTTAAATTCAAGTCTCCCGACATACTTGTTGTGCCATCAAGTTTGAGATAATTTTTTTGTGAGTTAGTGATATATTCTACAGTAGCAACGTCTTTTTGGTTTACTGGAAATTTAACATTGGTGATCGCATTATCTTTCATATCAATAGTAGTGTTCTTATCCAATTTTTTCACAAGCTGATTATCGACATATTTTTTATTTACTCCATGGTCTGAATTAACTGGGTCTTTGATATTTGTTATAAAATGGTTGTTCATGTCTAAAGATTGTAGCATAGACCCACCTTCTTTTTTACTCAAGAATATATTCCGGGCTGTATTATAAGAGATGGCTTTATTTGTGTTTCCATGAATTGGGTACGGCTGTGGTTGTAAAATTAGATCTCCAGTCATAGTTGCTCCTGACTTTTTGACAAACTGAGTTGTATCCGCACTTGGAATATTAGCTATTTCACTATCTAACTGGCTTTTTGTAACCACATCATCATTATTGGTTCCTTGTTTTACATTCACTAATTTTTTATTCTCCATATCATAATCATTATTGACATCTAATTTGAAACCAACACCAGGGAAACCTCGAGGACCTCTTGAATTCATAAAATGATTGAAATTCAATATTCCCATGTAAAATCTACTCATTTATTAAATATTAGATTATCTTAGTAAAATTTTTTGCTATAAATTTTCGAGGCTTATCAACATATAAAAAAGTATAAGGTTCATTTGTTGCTGAGAGATAGTCATCTTTATCAACATTCAATTCTTGACATATCATTCTTTGTTCGTTTTTGCTGGGAAAATCGTAAATGCAGTGATGCGAGCAGTTTAATCTTATGGTTTTATCTGTATTGTAAAAAGACTGAGAAAGATATATACAGCTACAATTTTTGTTCCTCGAGTTTGTGAAATAGTTTCGTATTTCTCGATCATTTTTAGCACCGGTGTTGAGGTAGTCATCGAAAATTACTAATTTTTGATTTCCATCAACCATTTCATCTAGAGGAATTATCTCACCGTTACTCCCTTCAATAATATTATAACCATATTTTTTTGAAAGATGCTCAAATTCTTTCAACAAATGTTGATACTTGTTTTGCTGCAAGTTTTTTGCATATAGATGAATCTTATCATAAAATAATAGAGGTTTTTTAATCATATGAAGTAAAAGATTGGTCTTACCACTTCCACTGGGGGCGCAGATTAACATTCTAAAGCATCTATCCGGCATATAAGGATATAATTGAGTGAAATTATTATTTTCATCACCTTTTACATCATAGTTTGGTATTTCCATTTTAATAATTCACAACAGAATTTTTCTAAATAATTTTATGTAACATGCTATGTAACACGCTATGCAACACGCTATGCAACACGATATGCAAGCTTTTTTATATTCAATTGAAACAAAAAAAATTTTTTTGTTTCAATGAAATAAAATGAGTCTCCTCAAGTGGAAAGAAATGGCTGAAAAAAGATCGAAAATAGGTCAAGATGTCAATACTATTAGGGAAACGCTGAAACAAAAGAAAATAACCGATACAATGAGTGATGTTGAAGCAGAGAAGCTTTTCAAACCAATAACATCCGGTTTGAAGGAGTTGACGCAACCGAAACCTTTTAAAAGACGGTTGCAAAGGAAAAAAGTAGAGGTTCCAGATTATGGTATGAATATTGAAGATGAAGAAATACCAGATTACAATTTTGAAGATTTGTTTCATGAACCAGAAAATACTAAACAGCTTGTTCCAAAACCACCCTCCTATGATGATGTTCTCAAAGATTTGGAAACAGGAAAAAAGAAAATATATGTCAATCCTGAGTATATGCAACAACTTGAAGACCCCCCAGAATATGAAGAAGATGAAGTTCCAGATTATGAGATTTTTGAAGAAGATAGAATAAATGAGACTTTAGATGAACTTGGATTGACCAACTATGATGATATTGAAGCACAACTCAAAAGAGAAGATATGACAGAAAAAACAAGGCATTCTTTCTTATCAAAGAAAATAGAAAATGCAGTCAAGAAAAGACAACAACTCCCAGGTTACAAAACACACATTACAAAGCAGTTGAATAAAGGTTTGATAACCCAATCTGAAGCACAGTTCAGAAGAAAGGTCATCGATGACTCTCGAAAAGTTCTCAACGATTATATCAATTTCAACAAAAATAAGTTGAAGAGTTTCAAAGGTTCCGGTCTCAAAGGAAAGAAAACAAAACGAGGTGGAAAAGCCGTCGCAGTTTTCATCAATCCCGAAGAAGCCATTAAAAAATTGGAATTGATAGTCGGTTCGATTGATGCTGGAAACAATAGCATTGAACTCAGAAACACAGGTGTTGCCATTCTCGATATTTTGTTGAGAAATTACATAATTAGCAAAGATAAATACAATAAAATTTATAAAAACTTTTTCTCCATGTAAAACAAATGAATACTACATTAGTTTTATCTTCTCACAACGTTAAGAAACAAAAAAAAAATAAGCCCAGCGATTTCACAATCAGATATAATCAACCAATAATACTTGATCCTAACAAGCAATATGAACTCGGTTTAGATCAATTATCCATGGCTTTCACATGGTTCAATATTACATCAGAGTTGAACAACCAAAAAATAAAATACTCTTCAGATGGTGGAAAAACTTGGAAAGATATAATATTCCCACCGGGTGTATGGAATTATCTCAGTTTCAATGATTTTATCAAACAACAGACAAAAATAGAAACTGCAAGCTCAACAACGTATCCAATTACATTGGAATTCAACAACACTACTTTCAAAACAGTAGTAAATCTTGCAACAAACTACCAACTGGACCTGACAACATAGAATTTCAATGATCTGATTGGTTTTAAAAAAAGAATTTTAACCAGTTCAAGTAATGGTGACTACACACCAAATCTCAGTCAAGATACAGAGATTTTGAACATACATTGTGATCTCATTTCGGAAAGCCTTGTTGATGAACATGAAACGGATATTATTTACACTTTTGGAACAAATGATTTACCACCATCTTATGCTTTTACCAAGGAGCCATTGAGAGTTAAATTTTATCCAGTGAATAAGTACGTGATACAAACTCTGCGGATTTATATTACTGATGGAAAAAGACGAATTATTGATTTAAACGGCGCTGATACATCATTTTCTCTGATTTTGAGAGAAAAAAAAAATAAAAGATAAATATAAATGAAGGTGTACAATTACAAACGAATTTATCATCCGAGTCTTGGAATATTTGTTTATAAACATAAAGGATCAGGTTTGATTGTGGATAATATTTTCAGACCGATAAAACAATATGAACTCGGTTCAGGTCGAATCATATGGTCCAATATTACATCAGAGTTGAACAACCAAAAAAATACAATACTCTCCCGATGGTGGGAATACTTGGTAACCCAATTGAACCGCTTTATACAGTTCTGAGTACACTAGGTACTTGTGAGGGCAATGATAGGATCTGCCCATTTCTTCTTCCACACAACGGACATAGAGTTTATCGTCATAACGGTAAGGTAACATCAAATTTCAGTGATCTGATCATTTTTGAGAGAAAAAAAAATAAAAGATAATTATAAATGAAGTTGAACGAATACAGACGAATTTATCATCCGAGTTTTGGAAAATTTGTTTATAAACATAAAGGATCAGGTTTAATTGTCGATAATATTTTCAAACCAATGAAAATGATTGTGGATAAAGTTTTAAAACCTGTTGCTAAAAAAGCTTTAAAATCGGGAATAGAAAGTGCTGGTGATAAACTTGGTAAAAAAGTTGTTGAAAAAGTTGCTGAAAAATCAGGTCATCTTTTCATGAAAGACCTTCAGTCTTTGGGAAAAAAAGTTCCAAAAGCAACAAAGAAACAAAAAGGGGAAGATTTTGATGAAATTTTGGATGGATTGGTTTCCGGAAAAAAAAAAAATCCAAAACAAGAAGATTACAACGTATTGTTGAATAGAATGATTTCTGGAGAGGGGTATAAAAAAAACAAAAAAATAAAAAAGTTTTAAACATATAAATAAAAGATGAGTTTCAGAACAAGTGATAAACTGCAGAGATATGAAATGGTTAGATTTTCCCCTGACAATATCATTGAACAACCTGGAAACGACAATACTCAGAAAAAAACAGGATATAAATTCACAATAACCGACAGATCCACTTTTTTCGATTATTTCAACGGATATTTCGAGGTAACCAAAGAGCTTCAAAAAAAAGCTGATGGATCCGGTTTTGCAGCTGCTGACCGAATTTCGATAATTAATGGGTCACATTCTATCATCAAACACATGGTTATCAAATCTGCTGGTAAAACAGTGTATGATAGTGACAACATTCATAAAATCACAAATGTTAAAAATTTGCTGGAGTATAGTGATGATTTCAGCAGGTCAGTAGCAAAAAATAGTTTTTGGTATCTTGACACAGAAGATTCAACAGCGAATACAAATTCGGGTTTTGAAGCAAGGCGAATTTTAACTCAAGCAAACCAGAATAATGGTGGTGGTGGAGCCAAAAGCATAAATGAGATCATTCCATTGAACAGATATAGTTTCTTTGGGGAATTGGAAGACAAGATGCTTCCTCCCATGCAGATTACATTCGAAATGGACTTGAATGATGATGATGAATTGATTCACAAAGCGGCCGCTGCTGATGATGGGCGGGTGGTTGTTACAAGATTTTATCTTTGGCTTCCAAGATTAACTCCTAAAGATAGTGAATATGGAGAATTTGTAAAAGATTTTCTCAAACCAACCAAATGGACGTACATGAATGATATGTATATTCAGAGTGCAGATACAAGAGCAGTTCAAAACATGTTTCAAATTAGCCCGGCCATTGACAATGTTAAACATGTATTCATTTATTTACAGAGAACTGATGGCCCAAACAATGAGGAATCTGAGAGAACTCCTTACATTTTTAATACTTTCAAGCTGAATGCAGCCGATAACAATAGCTCTCTTGCATTATGTCGTTTGGAGTATGGAAACAGTACTTTTTATCCTGAATTAGATTACGATGCTGATTCAAAAGTGAGAATCTTCAACGATCTAATTTCTTTTGCTTTTCGAAAGAATGATATGAATACAGGAACACAATTGAATATACACAATTTCACATCTCTTTACGGTCTTGTTTATTTTGATCTAACCTACCAAAAAGAGGCTATTACTCGAGATCCAAAACAACTGATTTTGAACTACAGATTGAATGCAGCACCAACAGCTAATGTGAGAGCTCATGCTATCGTATTTTACGAAAATGAGGTTATTGTCAACAAGGTTGGAAATGAACTTATGATGGTTTAATTCAAAAAATTTCCTGAATTTATTTTATTTCGTAAAATAAAATAAATGGAAACAGAACTACACGAAATAAATGTCACACTTTCAAAGTATCAGAAAGAAAAAATTTGTAAAGCTTTTATCAACCGTGAAAAAATCTTACTTAGGTTGAAAGATGATGCCCTCAGAGGAAGTGATACTCTTCTTGTTCCTTCAAAGTCATTAAAAAGGATGAAAGATGATGCTCCAAACGGAAGTGATACTATTCTTGATAAATCAACTTTCATTGAAAGGTTGGAAAATGGTACTCTTTTTGTAAATTCAACGGCTGATGAAAGGATGGAAAATTATTGTCTTCTTTTTCGTCCAACGGTTGTTGAAAGGTTGGAAAGTAAACGAGAGAATGAGTATAAAGGAATGGAAATACTTTTGGATTATTCATTAATAACTGACTTAACAAAAGATTCTGTCATTCGGAATATAGAAAAACTGTTTGAAAAATTGTGAATTTATTTTATTTTATTTTCATCAATAAAATAAAATGTCTACAGAACTACACGAAATAAATGTCACACTTTCTGATTTTCAGAAAATGAAACTTAGTAAAGCTTTTCACAACCGTGAAACAATTACCCTGAGGTTGAAAAATGATGCCCTCAGAGGAAGTGATACTCTTCTTGTTCCTTCAACGATCGTTAAAAGGTTGGAAAAAAACCGCAATATGAATAAAGGAATGGAAATAAAACTGGCCAAGACCAATATCAGAAAACAGGTCGGTGGTTCACTTTTGAGTTCAATTTTGTCACTCGGTCGAACTTTCGGACCAACATTGGCAAAAACACTGGGATTATCAGCTCTCGCCGGTGTCGCTTCCGAAGGAGCATCTCAGGTTGTAAAAAAGATATCTGGTGGTTCACAAACTGGCGGTTTCCTCATTCCAAATTCTAAAATAAATAAACTCATCGAAAATAAACATCTCTTGAGTGAAAAACAGAAAAAAGATATTCTCAATGCCTTACAAACCGGTTCCGGTGTTCATATAAAACCAACAAAAAAACAAACTGGTGGTTTTCTCGGCACTCTTCTTGCGTCGATCGGTGTTCCACTCGCTCTTGAAGCTTTCAAAAAGATGGTGGGTGGTTCAGGAGGAGTTCCAAGAATTGGAAAACCTCCTTTGAAAGATGGTGGATCGGCTCCCAGAATGGGAATATATCAACCACCACCTCCATTTTATGGAACATGGGAAAACTTTGGTGGAGGGAAGAAAAAAAAAAAGTCGGGGAAAGGGTTACTCCTTGGGAAAAACAGTCCATTCAATGGGATTCCACTGTTGGGAACAATACTTTGAAATTCCTCAAAAATGTACCATTGAGCAATCACGATTTGATAAAATGGTGTTGGCATCTCAGAATTCCAATTGATAAAGGTGGTGTTTTATCAAGAGAACAAACTGCTCCACACAACCACAAAATGGCGTTTTTCATTTACAATCTTGAGCCGTCGTATATGAGTGGAAGTCATTGGGTTGCAACATTTGTAAAGGATGGAATAATTAATTATTTCGATAGTTTTGGGTTGCCACCATTTCAAGAAATTGTGAATCATGCAGAGAAAAAGAATCTCACTCTGATTCATCAAAATAACCAGATACAAGATTTGGGTACAACCACTTGCGGATATTTTTGTTTATACTTTTTGAATGAGATGAACAAAGGTTCATCATATTTCGACCTTTTACAAGTATTTGATGTCAATGATACCATGAAAAATGAGAGATTCATTGAAAGATATTTTGAAAAAATTTCCCACCATATTGTAAATGAAAACGTATTGCGTAAAACAAAGAAAAGAAACTGAGTGCGTTGAACCCTCAGGATATAAATATGCAAAAAACGGTCGACTAATGTTCTTTTGCACATGTGCTGAATGTGGAATAACTAAAACTAGATTCGTGAAACAAACGGGAAACTAATCAGCCCGTCTGAAGGGGCGGGCATTTTGGATACAATGACATCCACAGGGACTGATATGTTAATTCACCACGGTATTCCTTGGCTTGGAAAAAAAGCAGTTGAAATGGGAAGATATTATGGATCAGAAGCCTTGAGAAACCCAAAACTTCAGAAAAAGGCTCTCGATTATGCTCTGGAAAGAGCGGCCCCTTTTATTCAAAAAACAGGATCGGAAATGCTTGATCAATTGTCCACTAAAATCAGACCGAATAAAAAGTATAAAACAGACAGAAAGGATTTGGACGGTGGAAGTTTAGATATACATAAAGCCATTGGAAAACTCCCTAAACCCAAAGGGGGTTGGACTCTTCCAGGACACAAATACACAGGTCCATACAACGATCTTGAAAATCAGGTTAAATGGGATGAAAAAACAGGGGAGATACTAGAGATATATGACAAACCAACTGGTAGGACCGATGCCATAGCGATGCAACATGACGTTGATTATTCAGTTTGCAAAGATGATAAAAAATGTAAAAACAAAGCCGATAGGAAAATGGTCAAAGCGTTGGATTCTGTTCCTTATAATGAGAGACAATGGGGTCATTGGGTGGCACGAAATATGATTAACACAAAGCAAAAACTTGGTCTTGGTTTAAACTGAAAAGGCCGTCGAGTGAAGAAAACTGGCAAGAAAAATTAGCTGATGAGCTTCATAAACCGATAAAGCGTAACTTCACCCGGCGGCGGGTAATTGTAAACCATATTGACGAGACATGGTGTTCAGATATCGTTGAGATGCAAAAATTCAGTCGATGGAATAAGGGTTATAGATATCTTCTCATGGTACTCGATGTGTTTAGTAAATACGGTTGGATCATTCCTTTGAAGGATAAAAAAGGCGAAACCGTTGCTGAAGCATTGAAAACCATTTTAAAAGAGGGGCGTAAACCACAATATCTTTGGACTGATAAAGGGAAAGAGTATTACAACAAACATGTTAAGGAACTACTTGATAAGAATAAAATAACCTTGTACTCAACTGAGAATGAGGAAAAGTCGTCAGTTTGTGAAAGATGGAACCGTACAATCAAAACCAAGATGTGGAAGCATTTTACTGTTCAAGGTAATACACAGTATCTTGAAATATTACCCAAATTAGTAAAACAGTATAACAATACCAGACATTCAAGCACAAAGATGACACCCACGGAAGCAAGTAAAAAGAAAAATGAAGGAACTGTCTACTTTAACATTTTCGGTGATATGAAGCCAATTTCAACAAAGTCAAAGTTTAAAGTCGGTGATAAGGTCAGAATATCTAAGTACAAACGTCCTATCTTTGACAAAGGATACACAGCCAATTGGACAGAAGAAGTTTTCACAGTCGACAAGATACAATACACCAATCCGATCACTTACAGACTCAAAGATTTCAGTGGTGAGGAGATATCAGGTTCTTTTTATGAACAGGAGATGCAGAAGGCTGTTCAAGACGTTTACCGTATTGAGAAAGTGGTTCGACGAGACGCTCGAAAAGGTAAAGCTTTGGTGAAGTGGAGCGGTTACCCAGAAAAATTTAATTCATGGGTAGATATTAACGATCTAATGTAAAAATGAATTTAAAAAAATCTTGCATATAAGAAAGGAAAAATGACAAAAATTTTAACTCTTGCAGAAATGCGAAAAATGGCTGTAGGAAAAAATATCAGATTTTCAAACAAACTCTCAAAAGCAGAGCTGGCAAAAGAGTTAAATCTTGACGAAAAAGTGTATAAAAGACCAAGTAAAGCAAGGGAGGTGTTGATTACTAATGTTGACACACAGGTTGTCACAAAATGTAAAAGCATCTATCAGTGTTCAAAAGTGTTGGGTAAAAGGTATGGTTCGGTTCATTATTTCGTAAATTGTGGAAATGCGTTTGTGGATAAGGATGGAAATAAGGTCAGATTGTCTTTTGCTTAAACTTTTTCTTTTCGTGAAACGTGAAATGAAAAAAATAATTTAAAAAAATCTTGTATACAAGAAATATGGATTCACAAAAAAATTATTCACTCTTGAGAAAAGCGTTTGGTGAAATTTCAAATAATTTCGGAAAACCCCTCAACACAAAACCCCCAAGCTTGTTTGAAAAAATTAAAGTCCCCATTCTAAAACCAACATTTGTCACAACAACACTCAAAAAGCTACCAAATCTTATCCGAAAAACGACCCAAAAAGTCGTTAATTGGTTGAAGTGGTCGAAAAATGTTGATAAAGTGATTGAAGAACCAACTGAAGTGATTGAACCACAAACCGAAGAAAGTGAACCAACTGAAGCGACTTTCGCGCAGAAAGAAAAGGCCTTGCGAGGGTTTACAAGATCATATGAAATTAGCCTCATTAACAGACAAGATCCATTAATTCAACTTCAGAACACCCGTTTATTGATTAAGAACAATTTATTGAAGGTTCTGAAAGAGATGAAAGGTCTAAAATTCATTGAAGTGTTGAAAATTACGTTTGAAAAACAGAAAGGAGATGAGTTGATTGAAGAAAAACCTTATTTCATTACAAAGAAACAAACATTAACAAATGAGGTAGAGATTACAAACTTTTTGGAAACAACACAACAAGAGATTGTAAATAAGATTGAGCGATGGATTTCAAAAGGATCAGCATGGATTATTAAATCAGTTGATGGTCATTTCATTAATGTTGCAAAGTACAGACCACTCAAGGGTTCTACATATATTCCATTACCCGAAGAGCTGCGTCACCCAGCTAAAGGGATTATAAACATAAAAAATAATGATGATGAATGTTTTCGTTGGTGCCATATTCGCCACATCTTACCACAAAACAAAGATCCACAGAGAATAAAAAAGTGTGATAAAAAATATGTAGAAAAATTGGATTACTCAGGAATTGAGTTTCCAGTTTCTGTGAAACAATACAATAAAATAGAGAAACAGAATAATATTCGTGTAAATGTCTTCGGTTATGATGAAAAGCAAAAGTATCCGATTTACCTTTCAAAAGAAAAGTTCAACTGTTGTTTGAATCTGCTATTAATAACCGAAGGAGAGGTGGGACATTATTGTTTATTAAAGGACTTTAATAAATTCATGTATAATCAAACGAATCACAAAGAAAGAAAGCATTTCTGTATGTACTGTCTTCAAGGTTTCAGCTCTGAAAGGGTATTAATTAATCATAAAGTTGATTGTATTGAAATTAATGGGAAACAATCCATTAAAATGCCGGCACCTGGATCGACAATTACATTCAAAAATTATCGCAAACAGTTGCCGGCCCCTTTTGTGATTTATGCTGATTTTGAGGCCATTACCGAAAAAGTTTCACAAAAAAAATCCCACACCGAACAATATCAAAAACATATAGCTTGCGGATATGGTTATAAAGTTGTTTGCTGTTATGACGATAAATTTTCAAAGCCCACTAAAATTTACAGAGGAGAAATGACCATTCACAAGTTCATGGAAGATATGTTGGATGAAGTTAAATACTGTAAAAAGATTGCAAAAGAACATTTCACAAAACCTATTGAAATGACAAATGAGGATAAGGAAAGTTTTCGATCAGCAAAAGAATGTCACATTTGCAAGATACCGTATGGCGCAAATGATAATTTCAATAACATAGTAAGAGATCACTGTCATGTCACCGGCAAATACAGAGGCTCTGCGCACGAGTTTTGTAATCTAAATTTCCAATTGACTGATAAAATACCTGTGGTGTTTCACAATCTCAAGGGGTATGACAGTCATTTTATAATGCAAGAAATTGGTAATATTGTGAAAGAGCGTGTGTATGTTGATGTAAAAGGAAATAAACGTGAGATGAGAATAAATGTCATTCCCTGTAACATGGAGAAATACTTAGCCTTCATGTTGGGCCGATACCTTTTGTTCATCGACAGCTTTCAATTCATGAGCTCGTCATTGAGTAATTTGGTGAATAATCTTCCAGCCGAAGCGTTCAAATATATGGGGCAAGTATTTCAAGGTGAACAATTGAGTTTGATGAAAAAGAAAGGTGTTTATCCTTATGATTATATGAATAGTTTTAAAAAGTTCGAGGACAGCCGGTTACCGAAGAAAGAAGATTTTTTCAGCGCCATGAATAATGAACATATTACAGATGAAGAGTACCAACATGCACAGAATGTTTGGAATGAATTTGGTTTATCATCAATGGGGGAGTATCACGATCTGTATCTCAAATCGGATATTTTGTTGTTGACTGATGTTTTTGAAAATTTCCGCAAAGCATGTCAACAATACTATGAATTGGATCCTGCTCATTATTTTACAACACCCGGTTTGAGTTGGGATGCAATGTTGAAAATGACAAAAACTAAATTGGAGTTGATGAGTGATGTTGATATGTTTCTATTCATTGAAAAAGGCATGCGTGGGGGGATCAGTTACATCGCCAATCGATATGGAAAGGGAAACAACAAGTATATGGAAAACTACAATCCGGAGGAGGCGCCAAAATACATCATGTATCTGGATGCAAACAATCTATATGGTTGGGCAATGAGTCAATATCTTCCAACTGGTGGATTCAAATGGTTAACTGAAGAAGAGGTGGATTTATCCAAGTTCGATGATGAGTCTGAAAAAGGATTGATATTGGAGGTTGATTTGGAATATCCAGAAGAGTTGCATAATCTCCACAACGACTATCCGCTGGCCGCTGAAAAATTTAAAGTAACTGAAGATATGTTATCCCCTTATTGCCGAGAAATTGCTGAAAAATTTAAAGTAAAGGTCGGACTGGTTGAAAAGTTAGTACCAACATTATCGAAAAAAGAGAGATATGTTTTGCATTATCACAACTTGCAACTATACATGTCTTTAGGATTAAAACTAACAAAAATTCACAGAGCTCTTGAATTCAATCAGAGTCCATGGTTGAAAACTTACATTGATTTCAACACAAAAAAGAGAGCAAAGGCAAAGAACTCTTTTGAAAAGGATTTTTTCAAGTTGATGAACAATTCGGTGTTTGGGAAGACAATGGAAAATCTGAGAAAGCGACAGGACATTAAACTTGTAACTGATGAAGAAAATCTATTAAAGTGGACCAGTAAACCGAGTTTCGTGAGCTTCAAAATTTTCAATGAGGATTTAGTCGCCGTTCATAAAATGAAACCAACTTTGACATTAAACAGACCGGCGTATGTTGGAATGTGCATCCTAGATTTATCAAAAACATTAATGTATGATTTTCATTATAATTACATCAAAAGTAAATATGGTGACAAAGCTCGGTTGCTGTTCACAGATACTGACAGTCTAACCTATGAAATTGAGGTAGATGATGTTTACCAAGATTTTTGGAAAGACAAACATCTATTTGATAACAGTGATTACCCAAAGGATAGCACTTTTTTTGATAACACAAATAAGAAAGTCATTGGGAAATTCAAGGATGAAGCGGCCGGTTTGCCAATCGTGGAGTTTGTTGGCTTGAGATCTAAAATGTATTCTCTTATGAAAAACAATGAACAGGGTAGTCGCACAGCAAAGGGAATAAAAAAGAATGTGATAAAACAACAGTTGCAACATGATAATTACAAGGACGTGCTTTTCAATAAAAAGCAGTTGCGTCATGAGATGAGACTAATTAAAAGTGAAAAACATCAAATTGGTAGCTATATGGTGAATAAAATATCACTCAGCTGCTTCGATGATAAGAGATATATTCATGAAAATGGCGTGACAAGTTATGCGTACGGTCATACAAAACTTTGAAAAATTTCATATAAAGTTTTATATGAAATTGTGGGTATATTTCACCAAAGATTTTGGCGGCTGGTTTAAAAAGGGGGGTCGGGAAATTTGACCGGGAATTTTTTCAGTTAAATTTGATGAAGGATTTTACATAAGTACTAATTATATGAAATTGACGGAAATTTCCAAAAATGCGCTGAAACCCCCAACTCTCTAACTACTCTTGTACCCGTAACCTTTTCATTGCTGAAGAGTTGATATTGCCCCACAGGCATACATGAACCATTTTGATGGGCGATTCTGTTATCGCTATAATATTTCAACAGGTCTTGATTTCTCATTGCCTGGCGCGAAGTTGTTTAGATAACTGTTCTGTAATGGCATCATTCCTGGCACTTTGCATATTTTACAAATATTTGGAAGTGTGTTTTGATACTCACCATTTCAACTTTACCATCACATTACAGACTAATGAAAGGCAAATCATACGTGTTCCAATCAGGCGTGCTTTATTCAGGCCTAATTTAGATGTTACAAAACGTCAATAGCAGACATTCCTCGGGCTCGTCACGCAAAGTGCAACGAAATTCGACGTGGCGACCGCGAAAGCCACTGCCAAATGCCACACCTGGAGACACTACTGTTTAATCCATGGATGAATTTCCAAAGTGACACCGTTCAAAATATGAACGTCGTCTATTCGTCAGTCCCGTTTCAGCGTTTTAGTTTTAAAGTGACTGTGTAACGGTACAGTCAGAGGCTTTGTCTTGCTGTCATCTACATGCTATTAAGTTGTCTCAATTCTGTCAGTAGGTCTGAATTCCCTCTAGCATTTTTGTGTGCAAGGCCATCCTCTCTACGGTGTCTTTCTATTGTTGTTCACAGTTTGTAATTGCGAGTAACGATTGATGGCTGATCATGCGCTGCTACTAGGTATTTGTTTGTTACACAAGACGGGAAACGGTTTCGGCTTTGTCCATTTTAAAAATTGCTTTTCTTGCAGCGTCGTCGCCTGTCTTTGAAACCGCTTGATCAGTTTTGTATCTTTGCGGCCATTCCTCGGTTTTTCGGTTTTGATACTATCGCATCGTGTTTTCAATTCAACATATTCGCATTCCCGGCCAAACTTAATAGCTAAGCGTAGTTCACTTCTGATTCGTATTCCTTGCCTCAGCTTAATTCACTGACTTCCACTGATTTTAGCACAATTAATAATTTGTCAGGCGTTGGACGTTTTTCCCTCTACACTATATTATCGTGTTTTCAACAAATTCCCTGCTAAACTGTAATCGTGGTTCACTTCCGTTCCAATTCGTAATTAAACATAGCCTCTGCTTTATCAACTCTTTGGCTGGTTCGTGGTTACGCTCTTTGATTATGATTAGTGCTACTTTCGCGCGGAGGTAGGGCGTACGTATTAAAGTTGAATAACGTATTGAATAACGCCTTAATGACAACACAGGTGGGACATATTCTACGAAACGTTTGTTGTTTGGTGACTTTAGCGTAGGTCAGACAGCGGGCTGCTATGCTACTGTGTCATCCGTGTTTTGCTATTGTCAAGAGCTTAGGTCAGACAGAGGGCTGCTTTGCTGCTTTTACAACCCCTTAGTTTATTGCTTTATAAGAGAAATTTATTCTAGAAACGTGTTTTGTGTCTAAAGCATAGGTCAGACAGAGGGCTGCTATGCTGCTTTCACAAACCTTAGTTTATTGCTTTACAAGAGAAATTTATTCTATAACGTGTTTTCATGTGTTTTGTGCCTGTCTAGAGCGTAGGTCAGACAGAGGGCTGCCATATGCTGCTTTCACAACCCTCAGTTTATTTGGGGGTAGATTTATAGGGGATATTTTTTCTAGGAACATGTTTTGTGTCTACAGCATAGGTCAGACACAGGGCTGCTATACTTTTCTCACAACCCTTTGTTTATTTTGGGGTAGATTTATGGGGGATATTTATTGTAGGAACAAGTTTTGAGTCTAGAGCATAGGTCCCACAGCGGGCGCAGTGCTGCTCTCACCATCCGGGATCCACCAGTAAAGACGCTTACGGCGCCTCACGAGTTCTCGCTTTTGAGTTTTTCGCGTCCCCATCCGTTATTTTCAACAACAACAACAACAACAACAACAAAAAAATCGACTATTTTGCAGTCTATTTCAAACTTTAAAAAGTTGTCAAGATGCTCCCTCAATCACAGCGTTTCTCATTTCCCAACACCAGTGTTGGTTGCCAGCACCTCTTTGGCTTGACTTGATCCAAGTGTCGTAGTTGCAAATACTGAAATTGGCCAAACTCAGGCCACTGTTTTGCTATCATCATCTCTGACGTAAGACGAACAGACATGGGTTTCTCTATTCATCCATTTTCTACCTTACGGTTAATTAATTGTTTTGTAATCGTGGACTCTGCTTGGCCTTTTCGCTTTTTGTGTGGGGCTTCAGCCACAGTCTGTGGCTTGTGGCGGTTTTGTCGCCCCACTTTAGCTCAAGTCGTTAATCCGATGAATTTTATCGCTGTGCTGTTTTGATTTACATCACTGGTTCAATTAAACCTGCCACATCCAGGGCCAAATTTATCCAACACGGTTGTCCAATATTTTAATTTCGCGCTCTTTTGATGACACTATTTCCCTCTGAAAGCAGAGCTCGCGTTTAGTTTTAAAAGTGGGTATAAATTGCACATGCCTCCGTATAAAAGCAAACATTATGACCTGTTATAATGTTATTTATATTGAGGCATGATGCTCACGTGAGTGATAATCCGTTGGGCTGGTTAGTACCAGTTACAAAGGGCGGAGTTTGCTAGAATAAAGGCACAATCTCTTGGTTTGTAAATCCTTCTCTACCCCGCCATCACAGCGACCAGATCACGAGAAAGCGTTTTTCCCGCCAACTCCCCTCTCGCCTACCAACGGGTTATTACTTATCAGTAATACCTTACTCTAAGTAGTTATTTGGGGCGGTTTTTGTCGCCCCACTTTAGCTCAAGCCGTTAATCCGATGCATTTTATCGCTGTGCTGTTTTGATTTACATCACTGGTTCAATTAAACCTGCCACATCCAGGGACAAATTTATCCAACACGGTTGTCCAATATGTTACTTTCGCGCTCTTTTGATGACACTATTTCCCTCTGAAAGCAGAGTTCGCGTTTAGTTTCAATAGTGGGTATAAATTGCACATGCTTCGGTATAAATTCAGTTTTTCCCGACGTTTTACTTAGTGGGTTACAAAATCACATTTCAAGGAGATTAAAACAAAAACTCAATTCTCGCTCCAGGTCCTGTAGACGGACCAGAGAGATTAAGGTCCAGGCGTGCGTTTCACGGGGAAAGCCAACTTATCCGGGGCCGATTTCGGGCACGATAATTCAAACTGTGTCTTGGAAATAAATGAGTTTCTAAGCATGTAACTCTGCTAATAAGTTAACCTCTTCTTGTCAAAAACATGTTTAAATAACAGCTTTGTAGCACGAGTGGTTCGTGTTTTACTAGAAATACGCGACTTGCAGAACCGCGCCACGCTCGAGGAAGGGTGCACCGCAAAATTGAGCGATGAGGGTGGGGGAGGGAGGGAATTTCTGGTTTAACTGAAAATCTAGTAGGAAAACAAGGATTTTTGTGGAGGAGGTGGGTTTGGGTGACCACAATGGTCCCTAATATGGAGTTTAGACATTCTCGTTCCCTATCGCTTACATGTAACTGCATCCAATCCCCTGTCATCCTAAAATCAAATACATGGGAACTGGGTACGAGTATGGTGTTTTGAGCTATGGGGCAACTGCTGTAGGACTGGGTACGAAAACATCCCTTCCTCCCCCACCTTTCTTCATTCTGACAGAAGGAAAATTGGTCTCAGAGAGGATGTATAGTGTTGCTGGGGACTTGTTGCCCAGGACAATATGCAGTAGTGTTTCTGTTTACTTGATTGGGTGAGAGTAGGTTTTTCAGAAATGCAACTGACTCTTGCTGTCTTAAACTTCAATTTGGAAGCTTGTGAGTGCTGTATATATCTGCAAAATTAACCTTTTCCCTTCAGATGCTGTGGTACAGTTTTTGTTCTATTTACTGAGACTTAAATATTGAATAATAGCAGACAAAGCACAGAGTTTTAGTCTGATGTGGTAGCATATTCATTCATTCCCCCAACATATATAATAGTAACTACATGTAACATAGTCACAATAAAGTAATACATTTACCCTTGAAGCCCCAGCAATCAACATCAAATTTCTCCTTGTAATAACAGTGCTTTATTTAGATACAGGTCATGAGATTTAAGAAATTGACCACCAAACATGAATAGTCTTATCTTCCTCTTGGTGTTCCGGGAGCACTTTGTGTGGGAGTGAAGGCATTTAATCATAATTTTAGCAAAGTTTTGACACAGCCCCTTAAAAGAACCCGAAATTTATATGAACATGTAAATTCCCCTTACTGGTGTCAATACAGCTCTCATTGCCACAGTGAAGTGAATTTGAGTTAACCCTCGGACGTACGAGCAATGTCACACCCCCACCGTGGTACAAGGGGGGTGGGATTGATGGAACCCCTCCCTTGGGTTTTTGCTGTGTATCAGCAGTATTTCGGAGAGATTTTGCCTTTGGTAGAAAGCCTTTGATGTGCTCTACAAGATGAAGTATATATTATGGATTGCGGCGCTGCTGGGGGCCTGTGACGTCATCCAAGATGTTGGCCGCCATCGTGGATTTTACCAAAAATTAGAAATTATCAAAAAACGTGTAATTTCCTTACATGTGACACATTGTCGGAAAACTGTACTGTTCATAGCACCCTGAAAGTTGGACATCTCACTGTAAACCCCTTGTTGCTCAGGTGTAAAAGCTGATCGACTGTCCTACATCCATCCGTTAGAAAGGTATTCGTCACGAGTATTTTAGTGATCGCGTATTTCTTTTCGCCAGCTGTCGTTGCGTCTAACAAAATCATTTTGTGGAAGCACTTCCAGTGGGTGTCGCCGCCCCTGATCGGTTTCAGCACGCATTCTGAGGGCGTCATTTTGTCGAAGCGTTTGAAGCCGCTGATTTCGTTCCCTGTTCATACTCGTTATTCTGTCGGTGTCGAAGTCCTTGTAGATCTTGTAATCGATGCTCTCGTTGTTCGGGAGTCTCGTTTATACGTAATCGCGCTGCGTTATCTAAAAATTTTAATGTGCGTTGTCTATGTTCTGAGGTTTCTAATTCGCGCCAACCTTGTCTGTACTGCCTGTGATATTCCAACCTCCTGTTTCTCTGCTCCACTGTCTCCTGCTGAGGGCTTTGTCTTTGCCGGCTGGGCTAAGCGATGATCTCTCTGCTCCGTAGCTTCTTGTTTTCTTTTTCGCTTTCGTTGTTCGCGCTGAGTTCAGTTCAAGCTGGCGTTTACGCTCAAGCGGAGTTTCGGTGGTCAATCTCCCCCGGCGAGGATTTCCAGCCACTTGTTAAATCAGGCGTCGTTGTCTTGCTTATGTCCCTCCTTTGCATTACAAATTGGTCGTGAACATTAGTTCACAGACGATAAATAAACATATAAGCATGCAATGAAAAAACATGAGAGAGCGCCATTGTCATCGGTCGTGACTTCGTTTTGTTGCTAGGCAACTGTGGGCACCTTCGATATATGCAATTCGCAACTCCCGCGCAATAAATTCCGACAAGTGACAAAGGAACACATGAATTTTCGGGCCCGAAAAGTTTTCGGATCTTTCGAGAAACGCGCACCAGATCTCGAAAACGTCGAACTTTAGAATGCAAATTAGCAAACGCGAAAACAGCGGAAACAGCCACCGATAAAGGAGGGTCCACAATAGCGTTCTCAGATCCCGCCATCCCACCTATTTTTTCCTGTTAATCCCGCCATCCCGCCCTTCTTTACGTCGAAATCCCGATCCCGCCTAAATTTTTAAATAGTTTTCTACTTTCATGATGAAAACCTCACATACCTTTATTCAATGGATAGACGAAAAGTAAACACGTTTTTATGGTCGATCTAAAATTAAATATCGCCACTATAAATGACCGTAAAAAGTTTTTCGTTTGTGTTCTTCTGTTCTAGACCTGTTTTACCGTTTTCTTGTCCAGGTATGAGTGAAAGGTAAAAATTGACAAAGATTGTTTGCTACGATATTCTGCCTATTCTCGGTCCTTCCGTTTTTTGGAAGACAACCTACTGAGTATGTAAGTGAAATGGTGGTTGTTCAAGTTGTGGGGTGGTAAGCGCGCCTTGGGTTTGATCTGAAGGTCGGCGTTTCCTTAGAGACAAACGTTTTTTCCACAGTGTTTCTCTATGTAAATCCAGCTGTATATAAATGGGTTGTGTCCTTAGACAAGGCTAGGGGCACAAAGGTCATGCAAGATCGGTCCAGTTATGACGGGTATACAAAAATGAAATGTAACAAAAGATTTATAATAGTCAACACACCTAACTCACAGTTTATTTTGAAGCTTTCAGCGTCTTTAAATTACTCGCTTTCAGTAAACTTCTTCTCGGAAATGTTTTTTTTTTCAAAGAGAGGCATTCTTGCTCGCACTCTTTTCATAAAATATAGCAACAAAATTTATCATGCCGAATTCCTTGTTTTCGGCGACCGCCAAAAACTGTTGCCTGGCTAGACTAACTATAGCTGATCATAGTTGCTCCAACAAACGCTCAATCGGAAAGGGTCGGAAAAGTTAAGAACGCAGACGAGGCCAAGAAATGCAACACGACATGTGACTTGATACCTCTTTCCGAAAACAACACAAAATATCACAAAAGGACTCATATTAGCTTGACATGCAGGCTACTCTTCCTTGCTCAATTCATTACTTGAAAGCCGACACACTTCATTCACAAAAGATCCATTTCTATCAGCAGCCGGAGCTGGTCAAATCATGCAGTCTCGTAAAAATTAAAATACCGTATCCCGCTACTCTCCCCTTGCGATTCTCGCATCCCGACCCCTTAATAACACAGAATCCCGCTCCCGCTCTCAATTGAAATTCCCGCTTCCCGCTACCGTTTTCAGCTCTCATCCCGAATATCGCCACAAAAATTAGCCAAATCCCGCATCCTGCCAAACCTATTGTGGACCCTCATCAAGATTTGCCACATTTGTCGTTCGTCGTTTTCAAGTCAAGAGGGCCTGTAGTTCGCGTTTGTCAACAACTTGAGTATTTATTTGAAGCTTTTGTAACTACTCTGCTATAATTACCAGCCTGTGTTTAGCCCCAGGGAAAAAAAACGAGACAGCGAGTTGACGTTTGGGTGCCAACTTCACTCTAAGCGTCTACGAAAAAAGACATCCACGTTATAGAATTACGGTGGTAAAGCTAACTTTTGTCTTTTGCTTTATCTCTGTAATGGAAATTACCGCCCATAACTACTTAGCAAATCAAGTTTCACTAGTAGGAAAACGCCATTCTACGTTTCACGTAAATTAGATATCCCAAATCCCGAGTAACAAAAACTATCTTGCCCCCTCCCCCTCCCCTTCTCAACGAAAAGGATTGCGTCCTTGTTCCTCCTGCAGGCTAAAAAAATGTTGATATATATGCAGAAAGAGAACAATTAGATCGGCCCGGCACAGTCAAACAGTGATAAACAGCAGCTGCAATGGTTAACCACTGAATCTAAGAGTTATCAAAAATTAACGTCTTGCGAATTGCATAATTTGCTCAGTTCTGCTATCGCCTCATCCAAAATTAACTAAATTTGAATCCTCGGTTTTAAAATTCTTAATTAACAACATTACCGTTGGGTGACTTTCGCTGAATAACTGTTACCCTTTTAGGAGGGGAATTACTTCCCAATTCCACCAGCGCATGTTGGACATGAGGTGTTAAGAGTTAAATACAATCACCTCATATCCAAGTGCGAGTGGAATAACTGTTTCATTTTTCATCTTAATTCGGCTATCGTTTCTGAATCTTTTTGTTGTATTTTACGACGAAATTTTGCTTCACGACTAAAAAGTTTGAACGCCGTGGCACTTGACATGGCATCCAGTTGCCTTATAAGGCAACCTATGCGGTGAATTAATCAGGAGACTGAGCTTGAGAATTCAATTATCCCTCCAGGAGTTTGGTCCGGAAGCGAAAATCTGAGGAAGCATCGTAGACGTTCGAGCGTATAGTACTGAAGAAAATACAGTTTGTATACCAGAAAAAATCTCGATTTCCCACAAGTGCGCTCGCTTGTAGGTGACTGGCAATGACGACGTAGCATCCATCAATGCCCGCGCGTAGGTGACGGATAATGGTGATTAAGCGTCGACTTAAACGGTCCTCCGGAGCCGAATCTCGCACGGCCGGAGTACAGTAATCGGTCAGTACAAAATGCAAACCATGTAGGCTGCAGACTGTAAACTGCAGTCTGGGTTCATAACACAAACTGAGACCAAAACGGTTTCTTGCGTTTCACTGTTCACTGACATGAACTGTTGACCTGTCAGTTGTGTGGTCATCAGTTGGTGGTCATTTATTTAGCCATTATCTAGGAGGTAGGTTGTAACCAAAAGGGTTACCCTAGCACTCATATGTTTCTTCCCTTTTTTTCGTTAATGCGTTTGTAAAACAGCTAGGGCTACTTTGACGCTAGCGTTACCCAACATAGCTGCTAGGGCTACCCTAGTGCTAAGATTAGCCTAGGAGTGCTAGATTTGCCCCAGCAGTCAATACAACTTTTTTCTTGTCATCACATCGGTCGTAGGGATAATTCGCCTACCCGGGTTACCTTTTTGCTGGTTACCACAGTCAAAATCTGGATTTAATACCAACAAAAGACGGCAGGCTTTCGTAATTCGAAATTAAATTTGCTTCTCCTAAAAAAGTTTACTTTTTGTTAACAGGGTATTTCTTGACAAAATTTTAGTTTGTCATAGTTCGTGTCAACTGAGACCATGATCACAGATGTTTTCCATTTAGGTTTCCGAACATCGTTGAAACTTGCTAAAAAAGGTATACTACACATGGTTTCTGACTCGTAATTATTATTTCAAACCAGTACGTAGATTATGATCTTTTGTTTGAACTATAAACTCGTGCAGGCTGATAATATGAATTTTAGAGATAAAAATTGGTTTTGACTATATAATTTTTGCGTCCCGTATTTATTTGTAGGTTAAACAGACGCGTGGCATTTGAGTTGTCGTGAAACTCTCTCTCGGATGCTAAGGTAATCCTTCTTTCTGTTCTTGTAATTAGAAGGGCTTACATTTGAAGCTAGTAATTATTATTTATTCACAAATCCGTTAAGTTGTTCACCCGCCAACTAAACGGATCCCTCTCTTGGAGAGTAGGTCCTTATTTTTTGTCAGATCTCATGTAGAAAAAGTCTAAAACTGGATTTATCCTGGTTGGTCGAGAAACAATAATTAACCGGCCGTCGACCGCCGGTTTATAAATTGGGCTGAGTTTTTTTCCGTCACTTGCCTTAGTCATCCGGTTTTGGCTCCACTAATTTCGCCGATTCTCCCAACATGTTTAGTTTGTTTCGTATTACCTTTTTGCACTCTATTTTCTCACTCCGAGTCAACTTCTTTTTCTTTGCATGGGGATTCCCGTGTTAGCAAACCGGATTTAAACATTTTGTCATGAGATATGCCTTGACGTGTTTGGGTGTGGATTGACGATCTCGCTTTCCCCAGATTCCGACGATCTGCTCGTGTTTATCAAACCATATATTTTGATTTTACTGCTATCCTCACTGTTTGTATTCACGGTCTAGACACAACAGTAAATATTTTGCCGTCTCTGTATAAGCATTCTCAATTGTGGGCAAATTTATACCAACGTTAAACGTTTGAGTTGAATTTGCTTTTTTCAGCAGAAAAAAAAAAACAAAACAAAGCAAAACAACGGCAAAAAACGATAAGAAAGATAAGCTGAGTCATCAGAGTTTAATCTTTAGTCAAAATTTTGTGTCACAGTCACAAGTTCATACGTTGAGCGACGTACGGGATCGCCCTAACATTTGTTAACCTGGGGGTGGGGTGGGTTCAGAACGGCCTGTTAAAATGCTTATTGGGCTTTCTTGTTAACAGTAGCTCTGACAGATCATCGTCGCGCTTCGAGTCCTTTCCCGACAACTACGTATAGCTTCGTGACTTCCGGTAATTTCTAATTGTTCATATGATGAGATTTGAGCACCGCTAATTAACTGGTTGGGGCTGTTGGAGGCTTGTTAAATCATGCCTTTTCTTCCTCTTCTCCGTGTAAAATGTAAAACAAAACAAATAATATAAAAACAAACCGAATGAAAAAAACACCCGGCTCGACCACAAGTTATGCAACAGGTGTTTAATCACTGTTTTTTAAAGCAAGGGAAATCAGAATAAATCATTAATAACGAGCAAAACTGATTATGGTGCGCGTGCAATTGTTTTTCCACGGACTGAAGTTCGAAAGGAAACCGCGAGGGTGCCCTTGCAGTCTTTTGCTCATTTTTAGAGGTCTTAACAATACAGGTAAATGACAGTTTAACAAAAGACTTGATTTACAATAATTTCTTCTCCTCACACTGCACCAGTATTCCATATGAAATTGGGAACTGGATTTCTACTTAACTGAGGACAGAAACGGCGAGAAATCTCTTCTTCGAATTCAATAAGGAATGACAAACGAAAACGTCTTTCGCCCATGTGATGGAAAGAACAACGCGCGTTTGTTCAGAGATGTGGTTTTTATATTCCTTTGCACTTTTGCACTTAGACATATAATTCACGCTGCAGAATTTATTTCATTGCGTTGGTGCGGCAGTATTTGACAGCGCATTGGTATGAGCGATTGTTCTCACTTGACATTACAGAGTGCGCTAAAAAGGGACTATTTAAAATGGAAAAACTGATTTTTCAGTCGTCAGTTAATATACAGTTATCACGAGAGTTTATTGTGGCCGCTTCTCGGTTTCTCGGTCTTAGTCTAGGCATTGTTGTCTTCATGTACATCACCAATGTTTTGTAAGTGTTTCGTTTGATACTTGTATACATCGTTGTGTATTTTAGTTATTTTCGCCTTTTTTACGCTCGTAATTTTGGTTTTCTGTCTTTTCAGTTGAATCGCTAAAACCTCTTTAGTCGCTACTATCGCTTCATTGCTTCATCGCTACTGAGTAGCTACATTCGGTTCAATCGTTTAACTTGTCCAGCATCATCGCAACGCTTCAGGTTCACTTGTGTTGTATACACAACTGAGCAATCATTCACCTCATTGTCGGTGAACATTGGTGGATATGTTGTAGTTCAATTTTGTCTTTGGTTGAATTTTTATTTCTTTTGTTTCATTTTCATTATCATATGTTAACACAATAAAGAACAAAGGAAAATAAACATTGAACCAAGGATAAAATTGAACTACAACAGATATTCACCTCTCCGCTTCGCTACTAGTAAAATATCCACCTCTATTCACCTCCCCTGTAGTGAATAATTGGTAAATATTCAGTACACTTTTGTTTTTTCTCCAGGTTGCCTGCTAGGGAAGCCATACCTGATGAGGTTTATTAAGTTACAAAAGAGGAGACTATATTCGTGGATACAGTATCACCGCAAAGCAGCCCTTGCTTTCGTGTTGTTTGTCGCCATTGTGGTGTTTCTAGAAATAAACGTAATAACTCCAGGGCGTTACACTGGAAATAAGCCTTGGGGCCCATCGCCAAAATGCAATAATTCTGAACAAGAAATAGACAGCCTTGTGCAACTGACTTACAAAGTGCACGCCATCTTGGAACATATGGGAATTGATTGCTGGTTGATGTATGGCTCAATATGGGGACCACTACGAGGTATCGAGGGTCCCCTCCCATGGGATGACGATGTTGATCTTGCGATAAACGGTGACGGTCCGTTCAGCCAAATGACATTTGAAGAATTCAAAGCTACGTTTACTGTTCTTGGACTTTCTGTAGAAAGTAGACTTTGGCAGAGCTCACTGGTTGTTATCTCTGAAGATGACCGCTGGCCAACTCTAGATTTGTTCGTTTTTTACAATTATAATGGAATAATGAAACGGCCTGGTATTGAGTCATGGCTAATGCCAATCAACTACAGACTATATCACACGTTTCCTTCAAGTTTAGTGGAGCAGCCGCTGCCTAAAGTGAAGTTCGGGTTTTTCAATATTTCGGTTCCAAGGGAAGGAATTGAAATTATGAAACATTTGTATCCGTATAACTGGTGGAAAGTGGTAAAACCAAAAGGTTGCGATAATTAGCTACCATATTAGTTTTAATTACGTAGTCTATTCCCCAGTACTACCCCGTCAGGCTCTTTGGACTGGTGCCGGATCCCATCCCGTGTTTCGCCGTCTTTCGGGTCCCGGGTCCCGGGTCCCGGGTCTCGCTGCTCAATCACCCACGGAAGTCCTCAGCGGAAACTTGATTTTTGGATTGTGTGATGAAAGTCTATTGTCGGCTTTTGCTAATAAACCGGAACTTTTGAGCAGCAAAACATTTTCCAAGTATTTGTCTAAAATATATACTACGCTTTCTATTTAATCCACAGGTTTTTTAAATCCATAATTACAATATATTTGCTTCAGGTTTGAAGATTATTTATCAGCCTAAAAATTATTTTCTAAAAAACGAAGCAAAACCGAACTTTTTCAACTTAATTTTAAGTTGTCTTGATTTTAACCTTGAAGGAAACACGGTTAAATAGGAAACGTTAGGTTTTTCTTTTTAAAATGTTCTAATATTTCTTAACCTTGTCAATAACTTCGAAACAACTTTTTGTCCCGAAAGTTTCTCCGAAATTGTAACCTATTTACTTGGGAAAAGAATCCTACTTATCCTTAAGAAACACAATTTTCAACGAAACAGTTTAAGTTTAATTTTGATCATTTTTTTTCCGAAACAAAACACATGGAAATTTGTTCTTGAGCAGTCCAGGATAGCAGCCTATTGGAACTAATTAGAATGCTCCTTTCCCACTCCCCATACACTGCAGCTAACGCTGTCTTGGTTTGAAGCCTCTGTATATGCCATAAAGAATGAACTTTTTCTTACAGTTTTATTGTGTGCTAAGACTGATATTATCCAGTACTATTAATAGTAAAAACGTCGTATGATATTCAAAGCCCATTGTGCAAAATTGTAATGACTACTGAATGTTTATCAGTTTCTACTATTTACAAGTTTTGCAAGTTTTCTTTCTTCATGCGCATATTTATCAACCGCTCTTAAGCACATTTTCTTTAAATGTGCGACAGGCTTCATTGATAACGCTTTGGGTAACTGAGCAATAAAATGTAGATGACCTTGTCAGGAACAAAAGATAAGTTGTCATGAGAAGCAATTGCAAAGACAAGAATGTTATATTTAATCACCTGGTGTTATTAATACACATGTTCACTGTTTATGTGATATCTTTTCTGGCATCCATAACAAAACAGTGTTTCTAAGTTAAAGTATATCCTTAGCACTGAGTATATCACGGCAAGCACATTTCAGGTAAGTTTTCCCGGGGCATTATCCGCATTTTGAAGTGGGTTTGTGAAAAGTATTTTTAAGGACCATCTTGCTCCAATTTTCACAAAAGAAGAAGAGGAAGACTGAAGAGAAGATTCTTGTTCTTTTGATTTAAGTTGTCACTTGTGAACAAATTTTAACATGAAGTCCCATCTGGAAAATGATTTATTCACCGCTTATCATAAGCACTTCCTTTTCCAGAGAGTGGAACCCCTTCATAGCAGTTGTTCAAGTTACGAGCCTTTTCATAGTTAATTTGAACTTATTTCTCACCGTTTCTAGTTGTAATTATTTCAGTTTTAAATTTGCAATCAAAGTAACCACCTTATTTCCATTGGTCATACGTCTAACTGCGTAACGCTGATGAAATATTATTTTTACCATTACATTTTGTTTAGTATGACGCTCAATGGTGATAACTCTTGTTTTTCTAAATCTTGTATCAAAAGAGGAAAACAGTGATCTGGTGTATGAATCGAAAATTGATGCCATTTCAAATCCTATGGCAAACTGCTGACAATTTTCGCTGTGATTTCAAAGCGACTGCATAAAATAGACGTTGCGAAATAGAAAGCGCGTGGGGTGTCAACAAAAAGGTTGTTTTGATGGAACCCTTCTCCAAGGAAAACTTGACGCATAAGTATGATACCTTTGCATGTGCTCCGCTTCCGTCTCTGCGCAACATTTCAAAATCATAGTGAAACTGCCATGATACCGCAGACCCAACTGCGAGTTGTTCACACACAATCACCGCAAAAGACGCTTGTGGCTCTTGAGATAAAGTGTTGGGTATAATGGGCCCTTGGCACGAATTGCCCCGACAAGAAACAAAATCCGCCATGGTGGATGGCAAGTGGCCTAGTGGGAAACAAAAGATAAAGAGACGACAGTCCGGTCATTAATCCCGTTGTTTTTTGGTGTGCCACTGTGCCACTTACCATCCACCTGATCAAGTTACGTAACGGGTCATTCATGGATGAGAAAACGGCCAGGTTGTAGAGTGCGTTTTTTGCGGAAAATCCACATCAGGGTTGTAATCCAGGTACAAATTTTACGCTTTTTTTCATTGTCCCAAAATGGTTTATTGAATCCACAGAGTCCATCTCTTAAATTAAAGGATTCATCATATCAGATATAAATATGGATTTCTACTTGCCGACTTTAATGAGCTCAAAGTTAGCCCTTAAGTCCTCGCGTGTGAGCATAGGCCTGCTGTAAGGAAAACAAAAATTTCGTCACTATTCCGCTTTGGAGGTTTTGTAAATTCTACTTGCAAAGGCCGTTTCTGAAACGTTCATTTCTTTACGTTGCTGAATTGCATAAGCATGTAGCTCGTGGACGGTCCTTTTGTGTGAAATGTCTAAACAAGATATCAGCATCTTTTTTTACTTGTTCTATACTTGTCTTTCCCTTAAAGTCTACTTGAGAGAGCTCTTCATACACAGTTCCTTTGCTAAGCGAAACTTAGCAACCAATAAGTCTTAGTCAACAGCGCCTTGTGAAGGCAACCAAGTTAGTTCTCAGAACCTGGAGCAGCTTTGAATTAAGGGGGCCTTCTTTTCATTTTCTTACAGTTTTTCAGTGAAAATTCAAACGCCCCTTAGCAATATATTAAAATTCGCATCTTTTCATGGCTTACGACCACGTGGGGTTGTAAGTATAAGTTTATTGAGACATTCGTTTTAAAACAATCGTAGTGAAAACATTGTTTTTTGGTTATTTTAGTCAGCTTTGAATTGAAAAATATGTCATCTAAATATGACTACTCACCGAAAGGACTGAAACGTTTCAGCGGCAAGGCAAAAATAAAAAACACCATATAGCTTCGCTCTAAATTTTTTTCCTTAAGCGTTGCAGTTCTCGTTTGCAAAAACTCCTTTGTTGAAATTCAAATTCAGAAGTATGTCATTAATGAATCATATTTTCGATGCAAAACCTTTTGCTCAAAATGTCTCCCACGTGATACAGTGTATCGCTGTCACACTTGGACCAGTTTTACCGAGCTTCTTTCAAGTATAGTCAGTAAAATGCTAATCCATAAAAAGTGTGTTCTTTTTGACAGAGGAGCAAAATTATGCATTTTCGTTTGACACGCGTGAGGTTATCAAAACACGATTACACTCTTTTTTTTTATAAAATTTGGCTGAGCATGAGGATGTTCTTATTTTAGCCCATACATTTACTTAAATTTTCAGTGGGGCAAATCTCAGCCTCAAAGTTCTTATAAAAATGGTTCTCATAAAAAAAAGAGTGTATTAAAGTAGTTGGCAATGTTAATACCATGTAGTCTTCCAGTTGCGTAGTCGAAGAGAAACAGTTTTGAAGGTCAGTACGTTCATAAGCTAAAAAGGCAATTACCAACCAACCAAGGCAATTCTTGAAACGTTCATTTCTTCACGTTGCTGAATTGTATAAGTATTCATTCCGTGGACGGACCTATTGGGTCAAATGTCTCTAAGCAAGTCAGCATACTACTCTTCCTTTCCTTAAGCCTACTTTTGAGTATAGTCAGTAAAATGCTAGTTAATCTAAAGATGTTTTTTATTTTCGACAGCGAGGCAAACTTTCGCCAGTCGATTTTATGAAATTTCGTTTGACAGGCGTGAGGTTGGGTGTATTGTTCGGCCTGGCCTGTGCTCTTTATTAAAACATTAAAATTAACGTTTGCCCAGTTGACGATGTTAGACCATGTTAATGAAGCTACGCTGATTAATAACACAAAGCCTGCCAGTTGGTTAGTTGAAGGGAAACAGTCTTGAAGGTGGGTAAGTTCTTAGAAAAAACAACAACACTTTTTACTTGACAACAACTTGTTGGAAATTTGGAAAAAAACCGGCTTTTGGAAATTTGTCCAACTCTGCCACTGGACAAATTTCCAAAACCTCTTGGACCATCTGCTTTAAATTCTGAACCGGTGTTTTAAATATTTTCTTTAAAAAGAGCGAAGATTTAATGTCGGTGTTTTGAAAAGAAAGGGGGTATGGAGGGAAGGGGGGATGGAGGGAAGAAGGGATGGGGGGCGAAAACAAGTGCATCTGACAAAGGTATTTTTCGTGCTGCTCCTCCCACCATTTTGGTTCTTGCACGACGCATTAGTATCAGGAAATAGAAACAAATAGAGGGAAGATTTCACTGCCGTAATGTAAAATTATTTCAGTGAGCACAGACAAATTAGCAATAGTCAGAATAATTTCGTTTAAAGACCAGTTGTGATACTTGTTTGTCCGTTTGCAATCCATTCTAAGGCAAAACTGAAACTTTTCTGTTTTGTACGGTTTTATTACCAATCCTGCGGACTTCCATCCTGCGTTGTTGTGATTGTGCGTAATCCATATGACCTGGTAACACAAATCCGTTTAAAGATCCTCTCATCGCCTAACTCCCCCCCCCTAGGTAGGTAGGTAGGTACTTTATTAAAATACTTTACAGCTCATAGAGCTGAATTGCGTATTCTACATTATATGATACAAATTTACAAAATTTAAAATGTAAAATTTATAATATCCGAAAATCTAATAACAATAATAATAATAATTATAAAATTTAATAATACTAATAATTATAATTATAATATCTAAAGACTATATCGCTAATAATGATAGCATTAAAAACCTAATAATGATAGCATTAAAAACCTGTAGGGCGCATTGACCGGGGCTCACGCGAGGCACACGCCCTATTTTTATTTGAGACAATTCTGAAATAGCAAATTTATTTGAGACAAATAAAAACAATTTATTTGAAAAAAAAAAAAACAACAACAATTCAAAACAACAATTTATTGCAGACGATTCCCTATTATTTGAGACAATTCTTACGCGGGAATGACTCAGTTGAATTGTCGTTCACTGATGTATTAAAATATACAAAAGAAAGCTCTTGTTTATTAAATTGGATATACTAGCTAAGGACAGGATTCAACATTTTTCGCGGCCAAATTGATAGAAATTAAGATGGATTCCGCTCAACGTTCGAGCAATAAGTGCAAAAAATATTTACTAAAAAACTACTCATAGCACGATAACATTTTCAATGCTATTTGAAACATCTCACTTTAATTCACTTCTCCAAGTGACCCCGTGATGAAATTCTCAAGCATTCTCGAGAAACTTAATGTCAAATCTCGTAAAAATGTGCTAAGAACGGGCGCCATTTTGTTTTGAACTGACATGAAGCATCTTTTTAATTGAAATATGGATAACTTCTAATCCAATTTTCTCTCACGGGGTCAGCCTGGGAGCAAAATTAACGATAAGTTCTTTTTTTCCATTCTTAAAATATGACCGTGCTGCAAGTATTTTTTTGGTAACTTAATTTTTGCACTTATTGCTCGAACTTTGAGCGGAAATCATCTTAACCTTTTAAAAATTAGCGCTCCACTTTTTTGAGGTCGCAGATAATAACGCGATTTTTTAGAATTCGTGTTAATTTCATGGAGCGTTGATATCCTATGAAAAGAAGGTGAGTTCTGCCCTTACCCAAACCACAGGCGAACCATTTAAATTGTTCGAGGCAGCGTGACGTCACGTGGGCTATTTGATCTCATACATTTACTTCATTTTGTAACGGCTGCTTTCGGCTAGATTCACGTGATAGGGAGAAATGCCCCCCAAACTGCTGAATTTTGCATCTTTTGATCTCAAATGTTGATATATTGTAAGCCAGATGAATAAAGTTAGCTTACCTTATGCTGTTACTGTGCTCTTTTGCGATTTTGTGGCGTTTTGGGTCGCTTGCCGCTGGCACCACACGCTACAAAATCGCAAAAGACCACACTAAAAGCATAACGTAAGTTAACTTTATTCAGCTGGCTTACAATATATCTGTTCAACATTTGAGATCAAAGCAAAAATCAGCATTTTATGGGGCATTTCTCCCGATCACTTGAATCCAGCCGAGAGCAGCCGTTACAAAATACAGTAAAGATCAAATAGCACACGTGACGTCACGCTGCCTCAAACAGTTTGAATGGTCCACCTGTGCCCAAACTCAAAAGAACATCTCAACGGTCCGTCAAACCGTCAAACTGCCTGAAAGTTAACCGTTAACAGTGAAAATAGGAAAAGTTAACGTGCGTTTGTGGTGCAGATAAAGCTGGCGGTATTATTGTGCGAAGAGAATTCCTTTGTGGCTGAGCGGCATAAAAATTTTTGTCGCGCTTCCCGCCCCTGTCCCGCTAGCAGGCTTCATGCAAAAATATGAGCCACTCTGGAAACTGATCGGATTGCAGCAGCTAGCTCAACTGGATCACGCGCAGAGAAGAAAAAAACAAACAAACAAACAAACACCCGACAGTCGTTCAGTTAAAAAGGACGCTAAAAAGGAGCGCATTTTTATCGGGGGGGGGGGGGGGAGGGAGAGGCTTAGAACCAGCTGATAGCCTTTGAGCCGATAACCGTGGGAAACCTTATTAAAATAAATCTTACGGTATTTTGACTGAATTTGATACCTGGAAAATTTCTTATATTTACCGATGTAATTGAGCTGAGTTCCACTCACGAAACCTTCTTCTAATCAGGGTCTGTTGATTGATTGATTGATTTATTGATCTATTTTTTAAGTGAACGCATGCAAGACTACCAGGCGGGAGACGTTCAACGGAAGATCTTAATAAAAAGCAGAAACGAATTATTGACTGGAATACGGCGATATCATGCAGCCCAAACAAGCTGTGCGAGCTATCGTGGTGTTGATTGTTACGTTAGTGTGGCTAAAAATAAACTTTAATTCTCCAGGGCGTTACACTGGAAACAAACCGTGGGGTCCATTACCGAAATGCAACAATTCGGAACAAGAAATAGACCGCCTTGTGCAACTAGCTTACAAAGTGCACGCCATCTTGGAACACATGGGAATTGATTGCTGGTTGATGTATGGTTCGATATGGGGGCCACTACGAGGTATCGAGGGTCCCCTCCCATGGGATGACGATGTTGATCTTGCGATAAATGGTGACAGTCAGTTCAGTCAAATGACATTTGAAGAATTCAAAGCTATGTTTACTGCTGCTGGACTGTCGGTGACAAGCCGAATGTGGCTTAATTCAAATGTTATCATTTCCGAGGACGGCAACCGGCCATTCCTGGATCTGTTTGTTTTTTACGATTATAACGGAATGATGAAGAGGCCTGGTATCGAGACATGGCTGACCCCAATTCACTTTGAGCTTTATCATTGCTTTCCTTCAAGTTTAGTGAAACAACCGCTGCCCAAGGTAAAATTCGGATTTTTTAATATTTCGGTTCCAAGGAAAGGAATTGAGATTATGAAACACTTGTATCCGCACAGCTGGTGGAAAGTAGTTAAACCAGTGAATTGCGATAAGTAGCCTATTTATGGTACCCAGAAATGGCATCGAAATTTTCTGCGTTTTTTAAATGTTTTGATCTATTTATTTACACAATAACAAAGTTTACCGTGTCAGGGAATAATCACAGGACATAATCAAACTCAGAGTAGTATGACAGATTACATAGACTATATAATGTCTAAATTTAGTAATAATTAATAAACATTTTCAGAGATTTATATTGCTTGCTATTCAGAAGGAGAATTATTTTCAACCAAGGGGTGTCTAGAGGATATTTTCAAGACCAGGGGTGGATCCAGGATTTTAATAAAGGGGATAGGAAGGTGTGGGGGGGGGGGGTGGTTTTCAGTCGGCATGAGTCCCTGTAAGGGGTCAGGGTGCTTGTAGCTACGCGAAAAAATTTTGGAAAATATGGAATTTGAAATAAGCTGATTTACAGCGCATTTTCCACTTCTCAATGGGCGGGGCGGGGGTGCAACTCCCTAAACTCTTCCCCTGGATCCCCCTCTGAAGACAGCCTCGTCCCCAGGGCCTTTTCCTCGTTCAAAATGGCGGGCGGAGAAACCCCTGGTCAACGCTGCCAAAGTGGCTCCAAACACGATGAAATGTCTTCGTTTTGTTTGAATAAGGGATTCCGATTGCAGAAAACAAACAGGGCCGCCAGACGCTGAAAGCAACCTCCGAAAAAGCCATTTCATCATGTGTCACGTGACAAAATACTCCACGATTCGTGGAGTAACTCAGCAGCCCCTTGGCCACGGGTTTCTCAGACCGCCATTTTGAACGAGGAGAAGGCCCTGGGGACGAGGTTGCTCTGAAGACTATATTGAAAGAGGAGTTTGTACTATCCAATTATTAGCGCTGTACAAAACCACTTGATTGATCAAATCTTAAGAGTCTAATTCTTTCAACAAATCCTTTTTTACGAGTAGGGATACTACCTTGCTTCTGATTTTGCGTTTTATTTATTTTTTAATTTACCATCGCAAAAACTCAAAGCAATGAATGATATGTTTACCTAAAAAGCACAAGTCCAAAAATTCAAATTCATTTCTTAACACGGGTGAGAGGGAGAAGAAAGAGCGTAAACCTAAATATCAAAGGTGACAAATAAAAAAAAAAACAAAAAAAACAACAATAACCAAACCTTGTTGTTCTTTATTATTGTTTGTCTATCGTAGACCCACTTATGTTATCCAGTTCAGACGTGGCTGGGTGGCTCTGTGCGTGATTGGAGTCGTGACTGCGTCTGAGTTGTTCGGTGGCTGGACATTTCCATGACTTCACAAAAGACTCTTCCCTTGAACCTTTCCTGATTTTTGAGCTTGAACACTCCAAGGTGTGCTAGCCGACCGCTCACCTTACGCACCTTCTCCTGCATGTATTCACCCTATCCAAACGTTTTTCTCTTCTAATGGCGAGCGCACCCACCCTCGCTTTCATCCCCACCTTCTCCCCACCCCCAGTTGGTTTTACTTTCCACTTCCAATCGAGTGCAACTGTATTCTGAACTAAGAATATGTTTAATAGGAGACCACTTTTAAAGGTACATTTGCATTGTGATGGTTAAACGCTTGCTGAGATACGATCTAAGATATATTTAATATTCTAGTGTTGTACTTCACGTAGCCCCACGCAGTTGTTTTTATGGGAGTCGCATCACCCTCCTCTCCACACGACCCTAAAAACAACTGCGTTGGAGGCTATACTTCACGTAATAATGAGCAAATTTTACGCTACTTTCTCTCGTTTGCAATAACTTGCGATCAGATCCAATTTTAGCAGCGCTCAAGTAACAGAAAGTAAAACCAAAAGCCATCAAATAAATTCCAGTTGAGCGGTAGACAATGTAGGTGATCCGGCTGGTGGCGTTTAATTTGGGGATTCCTCTGATGCGCTGAGATGACGTAGGGCAATAATAAGTGTTTTCGCTTTTCTAAGAAAAGACTTTTACCGCTCTAATACGTTCTGTGAAGACCGCTTGCGTAACAGAAACTTCAACAAGAAATTAATTATGACTATTTCCATTTCATTCCTCTGACAGAAATAACTTTATCCTATGCCTTATAGCCCCTTATAGACTTAAGCTAGACATTTTTTGTTGCGTGACCTAGTCGCGAGCTCGCCTCCAAATAAACATTGCTGATTCCTAGAAACCATGTTCACCTTTCCAAGAATTAGCTTTGCAGTATTGGAAATAAAGTTGTGGGAACTGAACAGTAAATTGCGGTTTCATTCGTCTCTACTCCATCTGAATTCCTTATCCGTAGCCTCGTGCTTTGATATAAAAAGGCTAATCGATAATTCGACAACAAATCAGAGTCCCCTAAACCCCCCGGGGGGGGGGGGACTCCTTTATCACTATTAACTAGATACTCACAAAAAGGTATGGTTTTCGAGCCGCTTTGATCTAAAGGAGGGTTAGATTTTGACCATCTTGGTCTCAAAAAGGGCGAGGTTTGTGTGTTCAGATCTGGAACTGGGTATGGTTTTTAGAAGAAGATACTTATTATTATCTTCTCTTGAGAAGTGTGTTTTGGATACTATCAGAACTTTAAAGCTCTTCTCAACTGCCTACACAGACTGAAGCAGTCCCCAAATAGGGATGTCGAATTTTGTGTCAGGTCAGGGTAGGGAAAGTAACATGTTTGGTCTAAAATAAGGTAAGGGTTTCAAGGAGTGTTCCGCACACACCCACCCAAATTTTAGGGGAGCAGCTCTCCCCGGGGCCCTTAACCGACCAGTCCCACATCCCATGTCTTTTGGAATCCTCATATCGAACGAACTCGCTTTGGCTTACTGTGAGTCCGGGGATGGGGGGGGGGGGGTGCACTTGACCCATGTTTGGTTATAAGGGTGCCACTGAGGGTGTGAAACCCTGACCCTATTTAGGACAAAAAAGCCCTACAAAAATACTTACCCTGTGTAGGACAACACCCTCCATTTTACGTCCCTGTTTAAGGCAAATGACAACACTCCCTTGTTTTACACAATTTTAAAGTGAGATTGCTAAATACCGTATCAGCCATATTTACCGACAACAATCATACTGAACATACCCTGTTTAGGACAGCTCGCATAAAATCACATTCCTTGTTTACAAGAAGGACAAAGGGGCCAAAAAGTATACCTTGTCCAGCAGCACCTCTTTGTATAGGTCATATAAGGGAGTATCCCCCGGGGGGGGGAGTGCGACTTGACTGAGGTCGTGATATTTGCTGGTTTTAACCCCACTTAATTTGGCCTAGGGGTAGGGACTGGGAAATTTGCTGGTACAGATTTCATCAGTTTGCTGCATTCCTTTTACAAAAGAGAACACACCCCCCTCTAGCCGGGGTGCAGTCATCTCCTTTCATAATATCCCGCAACCGCCGGGCGCCTTTAAGCTCCATCTAGCACCCCACCTCATAACTGTGATTCCAATTATATCGATTTCTCAAATAAAAGTTTCAAAGAGAATTTAACTATTCAATGCAGAGTTTCCACCCTTATGAATTAAAGCAGCCATTTTCCTTGTCTAAATGTAATTGTAATTGTTGTCCCTTCAGAAAAACCAGGATACTAAATGAGACACAATAAAGGGGGATTTTTCTGTTAAATGAAATGCACTAGTGTGCCACTATTGTGACAGATGTATTATCTAAAGAATTCCATTTTATTGATATAACGTTAGATGATTTATCCAAAACACTGGTACGTGCATGTTCACAATTAGGCTGAGGAAAACACACGAAAAGTTTGAGACTATTATAAAGTTCAAACTCACAGTACACTGATAATTTCTCCATCCAAACTGTCTCTTATGTCTACTTTAGACTACCAAAAATGTGAACACAAACCAATTAAGCTAAAAAAATTGAATGATATGTCACAAAAGTTTTACATACTGACTAAATGTAAATATAACAACAGTGTGTTTAGGATGTGTTTAGGACAACTTCAAGTGTTTATATGTGAACCTCAAAGGACACATACTCTGAAATTGTCCCAGAACATTATAGAATTCTTAGACAAATTCATTTAAAGCTTGTTATAAAAATATTTTTATCCAAACAATTAGCTAGCTGATTATAACAAAACTTGCAAAAAACATGACATAGGAGTTTTGAAGGGTGCATTATTTGTTCGATCTCTTATAAAAAAAAAGAGTTTTAGACAAAAAACTGCAATAACCGATAAGGAAAGTAATGTATGAATTTCGTTAGTGTATTCCAACAGTAATGATTGTGATATGCAACTGCTGCAAAAATGCAATACTTTACTGTGAAGTTATTTAACTTAAGCTTATTGTCGCCTTGTTCTTACGCTATACAAAACACATCATGAGGTTTAAAGAACAACTACCTTGGCATTCCAATGCCAATCTCTAACAGCTCTAACAGCTACAGCAATGCGACCCTTCATGGTCACTGTAACCCCTCCAAGCGAATGAATCCCTTCTACATCGAGTGCAATGGCTCGTACCAATTCGCCATCTTTAGTGTATATATCCACTCGCAGGAGGGCTGTCTCTCGTTCCTTACAAGCGACGACGAGGTGTTCACCTGTTGGATGGCAAGCCATTTTATAGTACAAATATCCTTTGGTGTTAACGTTGAATATGTTCTGTTGTGTTCCATCCTCGGTGAATACGCGAACACAGTAATCATCTTCGTCAAGCACCATCACACCTCCGCCAGGAACAGCAGCAATATCGACTGGATACTTCAATATTCCTTCTCCAAAGCTACAGACATATCCTCCGTCATGGTTGAACACATCAACAACATATTTGCCCTCATCAGTCAGCCTCACTACTAGCACTTTGCTGCTGCTAACCGTCAGTATGCCCCAGCCCCCTCTCACAGGAAACTTTTTCAGCAGGTCACCACTGTTCTTTTGCACAGGCACTTCCCACTCCCATTCCTTAGCCCCAGGCTTCTCCAGTCTGACTAGTACATAGATGTTACTGTTAAGACCAGTGGCGACATCAAGAATATCAAACTCTGAATCGGTGTCATCAGTTTGGGGTTCAAAACTGTGAAGAAACTTTCCGCTGCTACTAAACACCTTGACATTTCTATCAACATCGTCTGTTACGATAAACTGTCCGTCCGTGTTTGCAGCGATACCGCGCAGACTCTTCAGCTTGTACTTCTCTTCACCTTCCCGGCCAAACGACCATGGTGTAACACAGCAATGTTTCATGTCAACTTTCTGCAATACTTTTTTCACTCTCCTGTCGCGCAGAGGGTCAATTTTGTCTTCCCCAGTATCAACAGAAGGCCAGATCCAGACATGTATGTCTTTATTAGCTATTTGTGCAGCATCGTAAATGGCGCGATTTACCTGACAGACGGCGGAAATTATTTCCCTCCGTTCGTCTTTGCCAAAGCGGCCCTTGATATTGAGAACGCTTTTTTCAAGCTCGACTTTAAAGTTGTTCTGAACATCTGGCAGAGAGTGGAGTTTTTGAAGGCATTGTTCGCACTCTGGTAATGCATTTTCCATTGCGCTCTTCACAGACAAAGACGTCAAGTCGCCCGCGGTCACCACAGTACTTACGGCTGACTCTAATATTGTCGCCATGACACGATATCGAATAGCTGTGATGCGGTCAAACGTGCTCAGCGCTTCATTGTTGAAAGCTCTTGTTGCCTCTTCTCGAGCCATTTTGAATCTCTCTTTTGCTTCAGAAAGCGCCTTCTTGGTTGTTTCACTAAACTCAGTCAGTTCCATGTTTGTCATTTTTGCGGCGAGGTCAACTGTTTTCACAGTAGCTGTTGTTGCAGGTGACCTAAGCTCTTCAAGATTCTCGTTTCTTTTTCCGGTACCAGTGGTTGTTCCAGCAGCCTCTGCGTCGATTGCGTGATAAAGATATTTGAGACCAGCTTCGAAGGCGTCAATCGCTGCCAGAAGGTCCTTCCTTGCTAATCCATCCAACTTTGACTTGATATCGTTGATTTCGCGTACGATCAACTCACGGATTTTTTTATCGGTCACATCGCCTTCTTTCAGTTTTTCGGCTGCTTTATCTCTGCCTTTATTCACGAGCAAACCAATACTGGCTTTAACCACTGCTGTTACTATTGAGGACATAGCTGCTGAAGAGTTAACATTAACAGTACTGTAGTTTGTGGACTAAAAGAAATGTTTGACATAAAGCCAAATATATGCTAATGATCCACTACATGTATTAGTGGATTTAGTAGAAATACCCAGGAGACAAGCTTTTCTTTGTTCAAAGGACGTGATTACAACTTTGTTCGGCAGAATATTTAATTGTCTTTTTATTGACTTACCTTTGGCTGAGAAAATACCCATGCATTGATACTTTGACTTTGTTCTTTGACGTTAGCCGATATCAACTGTACTCAAGTATTATTCATAGCGTCGTTCCCATTTTGTGGCGCTTTTTCTCGGGGTAGGTTGAGTGGCCCTTCCATAGCGGAGTAAGATATGATGAGGGGGCCATTCGCGAGAACGATTCACGGATTCTAGGAATAGGGCCTACATATTCACGGTTGTCAAGAAATTTTTATAAAGGTCCGTGAGTCACGGCCTAGCCTTTGTTTTTTTTTTGGGGGGGGGCTGATAAATCATCATATTTCAGCGCAAAATAGAATGCGTTCATTTTAATTGACAAGAAAATGATCGTCTTGAGCGAGAAAGCTTGTGTGTTCATTTGTTCGGATGTTCAGTTTTGTCCGACTGAAAGTTAAACGTCCGAAAATTTCGAAGTTAAAGTCGTGTGCAGCAGACTCCGTTAGGCGTGCAGTTTAAAAGGCGTCGTCATTTTCTACTTGTCTGAGTGAACGCACGGCGCTAGTGCTCTTCGTCATCTTGATTAAACTATTTTGAAATCAAATGAGTTGATTTTCACACTACATAACTTCAATAAATCTGGCTCGTAGACTCAGGACTAAACTGTTAGCTGTCCTTTTTCTCCGTGAAGAATAATAACCTTGTGTCTCTGTCACTTCTGAAAAGTCTAGTTTGTCTTTCGTCGAAAATTGATTTGTGCTCTACTTCAGAGGGCAAGTATTTCTTGTAATGGCGTTTGCATGTTTCAGTAAAGTTTGGTTTCTTTGCTGTGCGTCCACTCTGAACGCGGGCCTCTCCTTCAGTGAAAAGAGAAAAAGGAATTCCTTGCAGGCTAGAGTAAAAACAATGATTTTTACTTTTTATTATAGATGGCATGCAAGTTTGTGTCTTTCTAGAAAAAGTGTTTCGTCTTTGTTTGTTTCAAAGCGGACAAGAATGACGCAATGTTTAAAAATCCGTTAGTGACATAGACATACTTCATTTGTTAACGCAGGTTAAAAATTAAAATTGGCAGCCAGAGGCTGATGTGGACCTGCGATATCGATTCATTATAAATTTTAGGGTTAAAGCATATAAAATATCTAAGAATATCAAAATAGTAAAATAGTCATATCACGAACTATTCAAGCTAGAATTGTTGCGATTAAAAAAAATATATGTCTAGCAGTATAAATTATAGTGGAAGTCTCCTGACCCGTAACAGAATATGACCTCAAAAATTCCTTTGACAAATAATGGTTTATATGTTTAGAAACAGTAATTTCATATTTTGTCCAGATCTGAATGTTCAGAGCACATAAAAACATATGGGCAACATCGCAAACAACGTACATTATCACCAACATTACCCACCGCAATGTGTGCAACGCAACGCTCAACATTGCGCTCAATGTCTAAATTGCATTGTATACTCACTCCTGCAAATGAAATAATATGATTAAAGGCTGGTTTTCACTGGCGACGCAGTCAGAGTCGGAGTCGTGAGCGGGGTCGTAAGAGCGCTTATGACCTAGTGAAAATCAAAAATCGGAGTCCCAAGCGGAGTCATAAGCTCGACGGAATCGGAGTCGGAAGAATCAGAACGTTTCCATTTTCTTCCGACTCCGCTTACGATTCCATAACTTACGATATATACTGAAAACCAGATTGTTGGAGTCGGAAGCAGAAGCGGAAGGATAAACCAATCACAGTGCTTGTCCTCACGCTTTGTGATTGGTTTAGTTCTTCCGCTAACTGCTTCCAACTCCGACGACCTAGTTTTCACTAGAGCGTAAGAAGAATCGGAACGTTGTTTTCACTAGAACAAAATGCTCTGCGCTTCTGATTACGAATCCAACTCCGACTCCGTCAGCAGTGAACACCAGCCTTAAAGGGAGAGAATATTCCCTACGATTTTCATTGGGCGCAACATTGTACTGTATGTTCTGGCTCAGTCAGGCTCAAGCATGGTCTCCAACAAACATTCGTGGATCATTAGGATGGAAATTTTGCTTTCAGCAAAAACTAATGAACTTTTGAGTGTGCTTATTTAAGCTCTTCGGGAAATATTCATACAAGAAACCTTTACATTTTAATCCTCCATCGCACTTTTTAATTTTCTCTCAGTATATTTCATTCTGTAAGAAAGAGGAATGCATGCGTCGGAGAAATAAGAAAATCATTTTTTCCCCAACATTACCTCAAAGCACTAAATTTTGCGACAGTTTAAGGGGCCGATTACATGGCAAATTTCAGCCTGGGCGCAGTGGTTAAAATTGGGTGGGAAAATTTGCAGGAACGCGTTTTACATGCATAACAAAAGCGGTACGCATGCCCAAGTTCATATTTCTGCCCGGCTTAAATTTAAATGCGATTACATGAGGTTTTTCCGCCCATTTGACCGAGCTGAAATTTCCAGCCTGGTTTCACAAACCGGGCTGAAACTGTCTTTAGGTAATCGCAAACGTTTTTTTAAAAAGATTTGTACGGGAAACCGAGCCGAAATCTCAGCCCGGTTAACGGCTGAAATTTGCCATGTAATCGGCCCCTTAAATTTTCCGGATGGGCGATTTTTCACTTTGCGGGAACCAACTTTTGCGATTGGGAAAGACTTTTTTTTACATTGCTTAGGATTAATTGGATCTTCAGCGAAGTCGCATTCAACTGGAATCATAACATTTTCGTTTTTTTTTATTTGCGTACATGCAATCGAAATGTATCTATATAAATCAAAGAACTATTAGCGAAAATGTATGGGAGAAATGCGGAATACAGATTCTTGTTCTCAATGGAGTACCTTCATACGATCCTTTTCTGTGAAGCTGTTGGCAGTTAAATACTTGTAGTGTACCGACTGCAATTTCGTCGTTTAATTTCCGATGTTTGTTTAAAATTTCGGCAGTGGAGTAGACTTTCGCGAAGAAAATTTCTGCGGTATTTTTTTTTGGGCTGGATTCTTTTTGGAGGCGGATCGTGAAGAAAACAAAAATTTAGAACCCGCAAAAAATTTAGAACCCGCAAAATTTATTGCCACACGCTAGTTTATCATCGCACTTGGCCAGTCATTATAATACAATAATATATAGATTTAGCCATGCCTAAAAGTGGAGCCTCCAAGGAATAAACTGGTGCTCGTTTCTCAAAAATAGTCCTGAAACTTTTCGCTCTGAAATATATTTCGGGGCTTTCTTTGGCTCGTTCCCTTTCGAAAAGTGTTTCTCAAAAAGCCCGAAAGTGTTCCGAATTGTCCTCCAATATTTTGAGGATCTGTTCTGTAAAACCAAGCTCGAAAGGTCATTCGAGAGGCTGAGCACAGCTTAATTCTTTTTTTCGGGCACAAACTGAACACATATTTTACTCAGGAGCAGTATTGCTTGGTTTCTTAAATGTTTCCATATCCTGTCATTAACTGTCAAGGCTTGTCAAATCTCCTTGGATTATTGGCTGTTGGCTTGAATGAACCTGAAACGGCACTCATGTACAACAACAAAAATGTTTATTCGAAGACTACATCTGTCACAAATCTGAGCTCGTTTTCTAATAACTTTTTGAAGTCAAAAGTAAATGACACATTTCTAATGACATAAATTCAATTTCAAAATGTAATTTCTTTGACCGTAATAAATACTCAAAATCATGCACCTTAAACCCTTTAAAAACTTCACTTACTCGGTTGTGTTTCAGAACAAGGCAAGCTCTCCGCCGTGAAGAAAACAAAGCGATGAGGTCCTTTGAAGGCAGCTTTCGTAACTTGAAGTTTTCTCCTACTACCAGTATTCTTTTGAACTTTTTCTTTCCATTTATAGGTATTAAATGTTTTTTTCGCGAGTTTAAAACTACAGTACCGTCGAACAATCGTTTTGCTAAATAAACTTAAGCTTAAGCTTTTTAAAGAAACCTCTTTTTCAAAAGCGACGATGGTCATGCGATTTCCCGCCAAGAAAAACGCCGGTTGCCCAAAAGCACCGCGCGAATTCCCGCCAAAGATGGCATTCTTAACTCCCGGTCGGGCTCTAAGGTGCGGGATTGCAGAAAAACGCCTCACACTCATTTGCATCTCATTGAATAACAAAAGAATAACAAAACAGCACATTTGTCATATGCCTCGTTCTTTTAAACTCTGAATTAATTTTCCGCAATCCCGCACGTCACTCCGGTCGGGTTGCCTTGGGACTTCCCTCCCCCTCCCCCTCCCCCAGAGTCTGTATGGGCGTACGCTGACGTCACAACCAAAATTTTTCGGATCGATAGATTACCAAATTTCCTTAGCAATGGAGCTCCGCTGGCGGACTTTGCCCGCAGGCTCCGCTACTATACAAAAATTTTATTTAGCCGCGGTAAGGTTTAAAGTGTTGCCGCTTGTGGGGTCGTCTATAAGTCTCAAAAATATAAGATATCCTTATTTATGTTTTACTTAGTGGCTCATTAAACAATTCGAACTAGTTGCTTGAACTATCCCTACTTCTATGGCTCACAGCTCTTCTATCCTTCTATCTGATGATGTGGCTTTCGTTTGTGATGATGGCGATGATGACGACGATGGTGACGATTGTGATGATGACGCGGTTTCCGGTTCCTCTCACTATCACGGGAAGAACTTTTGTCACTATCAGTATTCCTACTGCGGTTGCACTGTCGCAGGCCACTTTTACCTAGGGGACTCCCCTGACGATCTACCCCACCCTGCTCAAGGGCTGCATGCTTTTCCTTTTGCTCGCTGTCAGAGCTATCACTGTTAGTATTCTGTTTATCGTCTTCGTGTTTCTGGGTTTTAAATTTTTTTCTTAGTACATCATATATTCTTTGTTCGCTACTCTTTCTCGAGATCTGAATGTTCTATGTCCTTCTTCACACTCGTAATCACGAGCAACACATCCCTTGAAGTCCGTTCATCTCCGTTTGAATGTAACCTTGCTTTTCTTGCTGTCATTTTCTTCGTACCACGTCAAGGTGGCTCCTGGTGGCTACACTTTCTCTCCATGTGTGAAATATTTTTACCTTCTTCTTGTTCTTGGCTATTACTGCCCTGCTATTATAGTCCGTCGTCCTCTTTGTACTTTTCTTCTGTTTTTATCAATACCATGACCAGCTGCAAGCTTAACTTGTTCAAGGTTTGTATCATGACATAAAGACCCATGACGGACCACTATGCATTGCGCGCTTCAACTCCAGTCGCCATATTTTGACTGAGTGGAAAAGTCCGAAAGTGAGTTGAATCCGTTTCCATCGGCTGTATTCTGAGTTGTTTGTACTTTTTTCTGGCCTTAAGGATTTCGTTATTGTTTTCCTTTCTCCATTTTGTGATTTTTCTTTTGTGAAATCTCCGTTCGGAGAAGATATGTGGTCAAGCTAGCCGAATACTGTTTTTCAATATGGCGGACAGACCTACTCGTAAGGGAAGGCCGCGTTTATCTGGAACGGCTCGTAATATTAGGGTTTGCTCGTCTGTGTTTGAGCTGTGGAACCCGAGGAAAAAGAGTCTTGGTTTCACAGAAACAACAAACTCTGTCTTCGCAGAGTATCAGAGTTAGTAGAGGGAGACTGGTTATGAAAGCCGGCGGACTTCAAAAGATTAAAACAATGGGGACGCTCTGAGGTTGAAGGTACCAGTCACGTGCTCGCGAAGATGCACACATTCAAAACAAGATGGCGGACGGCGCAGACGAAATTTTCGTATGGGGAGACAATTTTGAGACCATTTTAGACATTCTGGAAGGAGACGAAGAAATAGAGGAGCAGTTTACATCAACAGTTAGTGAGGTACGTTTAGTTTGTGCTTATTTGGGATCGTGACGTCTTGTAAATAAGCAGAAATGCCGTGATCAACTTCGTTTGAAATCGTCAACAAACTTCGCTGCAAAGAATTCGAAAGAGGTAGTAGATGGAATGTCCTACTTAAGTTTTGATTTTTTTTCTACTACCTTATAGGCTCAAAAGCAAGAAATTGTTTGTCAGGACTGTGGCAAAAAGTACAAGACAAGAGGTGGTTACAAAAGACACAGAGTTGCTAAACATAGTCGCCCTGCAAGTGAAGCATCTCGATCTCTGCGGCCATTAAGCTCGAGCCTACTTGAAGAAATCGTGTCCAGTGCAGTTCCTGGCATAAACGCAGCTAAAGTCTTTAGTGAAAGTTTAAGGAGTGAACTAAGCAGCGATACATATCAGCCGATCCTGGAAGGCACTGATGAGTTCTCTGCATTAAAGACATTGTATGATGACTTCGTAAAGAATGGAAATCTCGAGAAGTTTTATAGCAAATATTATGCTACAGTGCCTCTGAAATCTACGAGATTTTTCTGTGGACTATCGAGACACGCGGCGACTCTTCTGTCTACTAAAGTTGCTGATAGCTTAATCGTTTTCTGTAAAAAGCAAAGAGAAAGCCCAGGGACAATTAACTCCACAACTGCTCTAAAAGAGAGAGAAATGGCTGGCCTTCAATATCTTGGTGGATATGTTCTCCATAAACTACACAAAAAGCATGCAAGAGCCAGTAGCAGGGAAAGCCAACAAGCCATGGCACTTTTAAAAGCAGGAAAGGTGGAGCACACTGGTGATTCCAATCAAAAACTAATCTCAAGCTTAAATCGTGGTGGACTTTGGAGTATTACGGGGCCTGCACAGAAGATCTTTTTAAAGACTGAAAGCTGGTTTAGGCAGCTTACACCAAATGCTGATTTGCAAGGTGTCGATCTAGCTGGTATAACACAAGGCCATCAGTGACAGTGACATACTAGCCAATTTTAAATTGATGGTTACTAGCTCAGATGTTAAACTAGACAGCCATGTCAGCAAGGAGGTCTTGTATGGCATTGTTAAGTTATATGTACGGGTACGGGCATTTTCTGTTGCTAAGGATGTTATTCAAAAATATAAGATCCAAACAAAACAAACCAAGGCCAAATCCTTACGCAGGGAGATTGCTAGGAGCCAAAGTGACCAACAACCAAGGCAGGAGTGATAGGAACAATTATATGTAGCCATAATTATCCATTTTTTTCCTTTTTCTATATACTATACTAGTTATTTTTCCCAGTTGGTTATGATTAAAGGGAATATTCTCATTCTCAGTTTTTCCGATGAGCAATTCTAAATTTCTCAAGTTTTGTGATGTATTATGTCATAAAAAAGGAGTGAAATTAAAAACAATTACTGTTACAGAAGACACTGAAGACCATGTGACAACCCTCCAAGTTTATTTTTTCCTTAGTGGCCATTTGGCCACCGACTGCTCAAGTTTGGTTGCCAGTGAAAAATTTTAATCGCTAAATTAGGCTCACCCATTCAATCTTTCTTCTTAATTTTAGTCGCCAGGCTGGTGACTTCGGTTCCAATTTAGTCGCCAGCTCCAAAATTTTAGTCACCATGGCGACTAAAATGCTCTTACCTTGGAGGGTGGTGTGATGATCTAAAAAAGTTCTTACAAAACAATGTTCCACTTCAATAACTGTAAGATTTTTATTAAGAATATAAGGCTTACTCATAACTACACTGTAGCTTTCAAGGAAATTATTTTGTAGAATAAAACTGTTATACTTCTTTAAAAGGGGATTGTCAAATACCTTGTCTATCGTGAACTATCTTTCAAAAATAAACTCTGCTAAGTAAAAAGTAGCTTTATTACCCTAGTTTTTTATGGATGACAAGCTCAAGGCTTTTACATTCTGTACTGCTGCCTTCTAGAGAGTCAACTGTACAATAAAAAATCTTAGGCCTTGGTCAAACGGATGACAGTCGATGGATTATTTTTGGAATTTTATGGCACTCTACTAAACAAATTTTCAAGTCTTGAGACAAACTATTTCCTATGCTTTATGCCATCTTAGGACTACAGAAGCCAGGCTGCAACCTAATTGGCTCTGACAAAATAAGCATTGCAAAAAATATTTACACCCCCTTACTGAAGTTTTAAGTTTTAGCCACTCAACCTTGATTTTTAAGCTGACCCTGACAACCCTAGAATTCTAGTGAAATTTCTGACAAGCAATACAAAATTCTTTCCTACTTAAATACAGTAGCAGGGTGGTTTATTTTTCGGTGATTGTTCAATTAGCTTAGTGACTAACAAGGCTAGTGTCCAGAATTTTTACAGTTTGATCTTCTTTCGGCATGGAAATTTGTCATCGGTCACCTGTTCCCAAGCTTTCTTCCTGTCTTTCCTTCCTTTGGTGTTGCCACTTTGACAGGAAATGGATCTCTCTATCCTGATAGTGTTACTATTATAGCTGAACTGGCGAATGTCCGGATTGTCACTCCTCCTTCCCAGTTGGCGCTGCTTAACCGAAGTACTCTTCCACTGGGTCCTGACAGAAACGCTCTGTCAGAACAAACTCCATTCCCTCCTCCAGTAGGAACCTCACCACCTCAGTGACTGAATGGACGGTGATCTTGAATCCCTCGTAGGTCTGCCAGGATAGGAACATCGTAGCCCTCGCATTTTGGGTGTAGTTGCCTGGTCTGTTCTCTGTACTCTCTTTCCACTGTTTCAAATATTGAAGGAATTCCTCCAAGAACTGAAACCTGTAACAAAATTTTGATAATTGATATGCAAAATTTGTGGATATGTCAGCATATAAAATGAGTATTCAGTCTTTTATTTAGATTGAAAGGAAATTTTATCAATATACTTTAAAACAACAATATATTATCAAAAATGAGTTGGCAAAATTTGAGTGAGAAGATATTAATTATTTGTCATAGATTATTAATCACTGATTAATGTCAGTCACATTTTATTTCTAAACCTATTGAAAAATAGAAAGCATTGATAGAGTGATTTTACTTAACCCGTGGATTAGTTATTACACTTTTAATGTAGATACTATTAGACACTATTTCCATTGTTTTTTGTTGTTTGGTTTTGACTATTACACACTAACTGTTAGATATTGTTTCACATGTTAAGTGAAATCACTCTAATAATTGGCAATGACTTTCTTTCAACATTAAGCTCTATTACAGAGAACATACTTAGGACTCTGCTGCACACTAGAAAATTAAACCAAATTATATACAATTGAAAGCCCCAATTAGTTAGCTCATTGCCTGTCGTTTATTTTAGTGAAAAAAAAACATACCTTATGTCATCTGAAGAGGTGTAAGGAGCAAGGAATGGCTTGCACTTTATCACATGCTCAGTCGTACTTCGGAAGTTAAGGCAGTCAAAAAAGCCATCCACCATCTCACAGAGTTTGAAGTTTGAAGGCAGAGCACGAAGGTGACTTTGATGCAAGGGATAAACAAAATCTTATTATCATCTGGTGATAGCGCACTCCTGTGTTAGTTCTTGAAAACAGCCTCTTTTGTTCCTGCCAGAAGAGGTTCATGAAAGGGGTTACTTTAGTACCAGCTGAATCAAGAATCTGGGTAAAATCATCATTCAGTTCATGGTCAATTTCCACACTTGACTTCAGTAACTCGGCACGCATTTCTTTAAGCTGTTGTTCAAGTTGTGCACACTTCAACCGCTGTCCTTGTAAAGTAAGCTTTATTCGTTCTGGATCAGTTTTGGACACAGGAGCATTAACATGGGCTGGCTTTATTGTTCTACTCTCCTTTGCTTTCCTTGCTTTTTCTGTGTACACATTAAACTCCTGACATGAAGGGCAAACTCCATCAGCTTCGTGCAAAAGCAAACACTCCTTTACTCTCCAAAAGCCCTTGTGTGGAAATGGCTGCTGCTCTTCTTCTTCCTCCAAACAGTCATGATTGACTGGGACTACATGATGGTATAGCTTGCTAGTCAGTTCCATAGGATTAACTCCAGTGCAAAGCTTAAAGTTTCCTAGATCCTTTACCAAATTTGACAGAGTCACATTGCACATTGTGCGGCGATATTTGAGGTATAAGGGATGGTCATCAACCAGATATGAGCCAAACACTTTCACTGTAAAACCAAGACTATCGTCCACCATAATCTCGACCTCAGGAAGCAAATATGGTTCCACCATTTTCTTAACAAGAACTCTGTCCTTTAATAGCTTTATACACCAATCACCAATAGATTTCAGACTCTTCGTACGGTCGCAGAACTCAACGAAGGACTTGTAACAGCCACCATGTGATTCTGGCTCCACATCCTCCACAACCACTCGAGCAGGACGCGGTTCTGGTGGCTTGCTGTCGTGACTTCTACGAGGCATATTTACTGTCGGCAAAGCTCCAAATCGCAGCTTCTTCTTCGTCACTTTTGCAGAGGGAACTAAAAAGACAGATTAAAATGGAATGATTACTAAATAAGCAAGAAATACAAACGCTACAACTCGCAGCAATATCTAAAATTTGAAAACAATAAACACAACACGAGCTGTACTATTGTGCGTGGTTTCTTGTTGTGAACATACACTGCATCTAGAGCAATAGTTTGCGAGAAAATACATCGATACTTACATATTTCAATATCCTCGGGTTTGAAGTGTTTCTCACAAGTGTGGACTTTGTCATTTTTGATCTGCTCTCGAAAATCCTGGTCGATTTCGCGAGCTTTCGTTAGTTCTCCCACAGGCAGCCCAAGCTAAGGTTGAGAGCTGCGCATAAATTAGACTGTTTTTCCACGCTATGCATAATAATGACATCCGCAACATTTAAGTGTTTATGGAAATGATACAAAACGTCTCAAATTGCCACAAATCAGAAAGAAGTCGAAATAAAAAACATTTGTCTTATTTCATTGTTTTATTGGTCATTATTGGAGGGCTTCCTGGGCTGGTTTGAAGCTTTTTGGGCGAGAAATTGAGGTTTATATTTTTCGTCAGTTACTGAACGTTTAGAATTAATTAAAGGCAGGAAACAGTTTCACACTGCACCTCGCTTGAGGTTCGATAAATTCCATCACAATAAACGAATCGCCCTACAACTTCAAAGGTGTATTCTTGGGTCTTGCACATACCTCTGTTCTTTCTCATGGGTTCCAGATCCTATTTTAAGCCGTCGAAAATCCCTCTTAAATACGAAACTCGCCTTTCCTGATATGCGTTTTCATTTGAAGTGCACACATGAATCATTGCGAGCCGCGTTTCGACGACAAAAAGTCCCTCAGCTGGGGACAGGCTGAGTGAGATTGTCGACATTAGCAAACACGACACTGCGGAGTCCAGAGAGGTCGGTTTACAGAAATAGAGAAATATTAGAACGGCCGTGAAATTCACTCGCCTCACTTGACTTGGAAAACCATAATTTTGTTTTAGGGACGAACGAAGAACTATCTTTTGCTGCACTCTAATCAATCCATTCGATGATTTTATGCCGAGTATTTGGCGCAAGTGATCCTGCTCACTGCCCGCAAATCAACCTCATTATTTAATTCCCATATATAGGGTTGTCTGCCCTAAAAAAAAAATATTGCTGTGACCATGGAAAATACCCACCACAATTTCCATTCCTTTGAAAACCGGTGCAATTTTTTTTCTAGGTGGAAACTGCTCCTCGTCTCTGCTTCTAAATTTCGACAACATTTTTTTTGCGGTAAACAGACTCTAAACAGGTAAATGTGACGGAACAAATCACTATGCTAATATATTGTCGCACGAAGACATTAAAGCGTGCTCGTGGCGTCAAGTGAGGCCACTAAATTTCACGGGCGTGCCGATAGTTTTCTATCAGGCCCTCAAACCGACCTCTCTGGACTCCGCAGTGTCGCCTTCTGCTTGTGGACAATCTCACTCAGCCTGTCCCCGGCTGAGGGACATTTTGTCGTCGAAACGCGGCTCGCAATGATTCATGTGTGCACTTCAAATGAAAACGCATACCAGGAAAGGCGAGTTTCGTATTTAAGAGGGATTTTCGACGGCTTAAAATAGGATCTGGAACCCATGAGAAAGAACAGAGGTATGCGCAAGACCCAAGAATACACCTTTGAAGTTGTAGGGCGATTCGTTTATTGTGATGGAATTTATCGAACCTCAAGCGAGGCGCAGTGTAAAACTGTTTCCTGCCTTTAATTAATTCTAAACGTTCAGTAACTGATGAAAAATATAAACCTCAATTTCTCGCCCAAAAAGCTTCAAACCAGCCCAGGAAGCCCTCCAATAATGACCAATAAAACAATGAAATAAGACAAATGTTTTTTATTTCGACTTCTTTCTGATTTGTGGCAATTTGAGACGTTTTGTATCATTTCCATACAAACTCTTAAATGTTGCGGATGTCATTATTATGCATAGCGTGGAAAAAACAGTCTAATTTATGCGCAGCTCTCAACCTTAGCTTGGGCTGCCTGTGGTTCTCCGAGCCATTCGTTTCGCCATTTTCGATGAGAGTCGTCTTTCGCGACAGGCAGCTTGAAAATTCCTAGTCCCTTCGTTCGTCTGCACGATCCGCAGCCAAGTACGGAGCAGTTAACCCCGGGCATCACTTATGGATCCTGTTCACGTAATATTTCTGTTAAATTATTTCTAGATCACCGGTAAAGCAAGAATAAAGTCACTGGTCATCATTGCATGCTAAGCTTAAGTTCTTATATTTTTGTCGTTCAATTTGAATTATCCTTGAATCCATTGTTATTTGCTTATAGTCAGCCTGAACGAGATGACAGTCAAGAAACAGAACAAGCTGCCGACACTCGTAAGTGCCCTTTCTCTAAGCATTTTATAATGTCGTGTTTGTACTTTGGATACTTTGACATCTCCTTGATGTCCTCCTTGAATCACATTATTTTATCAGAATTCGTATAGTTTTCAATGTGTTCTTACATACAGGAACACCACCATTTGCTTCTACACCCATCCGACATCAACAGCGCCGAGTATTACCGGAGTTCTTGGCCAGTGAAATCGACGTTTCTAACTCGTGAGTAACCTTCATTAGGATAATATCTACAGGGATGTAGATATCACAGGGATAGGTTCATGTGCAATGCTGCCCTTAGATGCAGGCGAACAATCATTGTCAGTGCCCGACCCTTCATTTGGTAGGATGCAGGCTACTTTCAACACACTGGCTGGAAATCCCTTTTCCTCACTCAATGAATTAGACTATAACCTACGTGATTCAAGCAATGATTCTGATGAATCAGCAAGTGAAGATGATAATGCTTTAGGCAAAGATCAGTGGAAAGTTAACAATTTTACTTCAAGTAGTATATAGAGAGTCAGACAAATACCACCTGATTCTCAGCGGTTTATTTTCGTATTTTAAACCCCCCACCATAATAAACAAGCTCCTTTGTCGCTTGGTTATTATAATGGGAGCTTTAAAATTCGAAAATAAAAGGCTGAGGACCAGGTAGTATTTGTCTGAGTCTCTATGTACTACTTAATAACTGAAATAAACCACCCAGCATAAAAAAAGAAGAAAATATTAAAACGAAGCATCTCGTATTATTTTTTAAAAGTTTTTTCAATTAGATAACCACAAACCATGTATCATATCAAAAGTTTCTCAATTAGAGCATTACATATCTTCATTATATCCAAGTTGCAATGTCTGTACTTAACATAAACATTGAAGAACTTTTGAAAGAACTTGATCCAGCAACGTTACAAGCTTTAGAGCAATCACTTGCAGAGGACGCTCCTGCTGTTAGAAAAATTATTCATAACATATTGGATGAACCTATTTCTGAGAAAGTGGAGAAGAGTTTAGATAAACCTTTAATTCCTAAAACTTTTCAACCGACCACTCCTCCTCGTAAAAGAAGGGGGAGAAAAACACAAGAAATTTTGAGGAAGTTTGATCCAATTTCTCGAGAAAATATCCGAAATGTTACAAACTATCAGAATGAGATTCTTGATTTATATGATAATACCGAATATGAGGGAGAAGAAGTAAGAGGGCGCCGTTTCATCCGCTGGCGTTTCATTCGAGACCTTGAAAGAAATTTAACATCCGATTTTATGACAAAAATACGAGAGAAAGTTCATACATCTTTCTAAGTTAGACACATCTTTTCATATCAACTACGCAATACTGAAGATGGTTCGTTAATGGTGATGTACACTAACAAAGGCTCGCCTGGTTTGAATATTTTTCTGATGCGGAGAAATGGTTGAGTGAACAGGAGAAGGAACGACTGGACCCTGACAACATAAATAGAGGGGACACGAAATGGGTTTTTGAAAACCACTTCAATGTTGATATAAAAATCATATTTGATCGTCAACCACTTTTAGGTACAGGACCATTACCAGATTGGCTGCGTAACCTTGCACATAACCGTTCGATGTTGGCTTTAGACACTTACAAAGACAACTTATGTTTATGGCGATGTATTGCGGTACACCGCGGCTCAAGACCAGATCGAAGTACAACGGCAGCACGGGAGCTTGCTAAGAGTTTCTTTAACCTCATAGTTACTCCAAACGATTGCCGAAAAACTTCGCTCGATGAACTTGATGAGGTTGAAAAACATCTTAATAAAAAACAAATTTTCAAAGATTGGTTGGGAATCTGTGTCTATGAGACTGAACGTATGGAGGATGGTGAAGTGGTATGGCATCTTAGAAGGAAACCACCAGCCAAGTTAACAAATATTTTGACAATTGGAATTTACGAAGGGCATGCTTTCATTATAAAAGATATTTCGCAGCTTGCAAAAACTTATATATGTGTTCATTGTCGTTCAAGATTTACTAAAATTTGCAATCTTCAACGGCCTACCCAAACATGTGCGCAAGGGAAGACACTTATTAATTGTCCGGCAGAAAAAGTTGAATTACCACAAACAGCTTTTGAGAAGGCTTTTTATCCAAAACATTCATCTTCTCCAGAATCTCTTCGTTGGCTTGAAAAAGAATCAGCACTTCATAAAATTCACATTCACCACGCTGCTTGCGGACATGGAGGTGAAAGACGGGTTGAGCGTGCACCTGTAGACGGCTACAACCATTAAACGAAGACTGTTTTCAATATCATGGATGTCACTGGCATGGATGCCGAAAATGTTACCCTTATGATCGAAATAGAATTATTTCTCATAATAACCAAACACGAGAAGATAGATTTAAAGCAACTGTAGAACGTACACAAAAACTTCGAGCTGCTGGCTACAATGTAATCGAGGCATGGTCTTGTGAAGTTGGAGAAGTAAAGATTGAGTTGCCAAGGACTCAAATACAAAGTTATCCACACGCGATATTGTATGACTTTGAAGCATACGGAGATAAAAATCAGAGGAAGGAACCTACAGGCATGTTAACTATCGAAAACACACACGTTCCAATTTCTGTTAGCATAGGTGACACTTTAGAAAGAGAACCTACCCACATCTGTGAAAAAGATCCTGCGAATTTGGTTCACAAGTTTATGGAAGAACTAGAGAGGCGTGGTAAAAACATTCGGACCAAAGTAAGATCAGCGTTTAAACCTGAAGATATGCTGATGCTTAGAAAAGCGCAGCGCAGTAAAATTGAAGAATGGTGTAATCAGGTGCCAGTTCTTGGGTTTAAGTCCGAGCGATATGATTTGAATCTTATCAGAGAACATTTCGCGGAACGTTTACCTGATACAAATGGTAAAGTAAGAGTTGCAAAAAATGGAAACAAAATTATGTTCATTTTGACTAAAAACTTTCGCTTTCTCGACATCATGAACTACTTAGGTCCGGGTACAAGTTATGAGAAATGGGTGAAAGCCTACGAATGCGAAACTGTAAAATCGTGGTTTCCGTATGAATGGTTTGATACTCCTGAAAAACTTGATTTTCGCGGACTTCCGAAATATGAGGATTGGTATTCGAAGCTGAAGGGCGGTTATGTTCTCACGCGGGATGAATGGGATGGGTGTCAGCGTCTGTTCAAAGAAAAGGGTATGTGTACTTTCGCAGACTGGCTGCGTTACTACAATAATCTCGATGTAGCTCCTGGCCTCGAGGCTCTGGAAAAGATGCGTGCTTTCTACACTGATAAGGGAATCGATATTTTAAAAGACGCTGTAAGTATCCCAGGTGTTAGTTTACATTACTTGCTCCGCGGATGTGTTGAGAGGGGCGCGGATCTTTACAGCCCGAGCAAAGAAGCGTATGAAATGCTGAAAGAAGCTGTTGTCAGCGGCCCTAGCCTTGTTTTCACAAGATACCATGAAGTTGGAGTCACGAAGATAAGGTCTCATCGAATAGCGGAACCCCGTTTTTGCAAAAAATATCGTGGGTTACGACGCCAATGCTTTGTACTTATCAACCATGCTTAGAGACATGCCTTGTGGAAAGGGAAGGGTCGTGCATTATAATAACGAAGCTGCCTCTCCCATACTTACACAAAAGCTCAAAGAAGGAAAATGGTTTGGATTTGCAGAAGTCGATATAGAGATCCCAAAGGCCCTGTGGTCAAAATTTGAGGAGATGTGTCCATTCTTTTACAACAAAAAGGTGCCTGTTGAAGCTGTGCCTCAACATATGCTTGAATACTTGAAGCGCACGAAGCGGAACCGCGTAGACGGAAAGAAGTTAGTGGGAGCATTGTCTGCAAAGAAGATATTATTATACGCTCCTCTACTTAGATGGTATCTTGAGCATGGAGCAGTGATCACAAATGTTTATCGGACTATTGACTACCAACCAACAAAAATATTCACTTGGTTCGTGGAGCAAGTTACTGAAGCTCGTAGAACTGGAGATAAAGAAAAAAGCAAGGCGCTGCTGGCCGAGGTATTCAAGCTGTTAGGAAATAGCGGGTACGGGAAACTCATCGAAGCCTTGGAGCGGCAAACAAACATCATTTACACCAAAGACGAGAAGGTAGTCGACAGAGCCTTGAGAAGCGCATATTTCAGTGATCTTGACGAGATCGGGCAGGCGTATGAGCTGGAAAGCCGAAAGCCTCGGATCACAATCAGAAGACCATTTCAGGTAGGAATAGCTGTATATCAACTGGCTAAACTTCGAATGCTTGTATTCTATTATGACTTTCTTGACAGATATTTTGACAGAAGAGATTTCGAATTGATTCAGATGGACACAGACAGCAACTACATGGCAATCAGCGCAGAAAAGTTGGAAGACATCGTCAAACCAGAGCTGCAAACAGAATTTGAGGCAAAAAAGCAATAGTGGTTAGCTTGGGATAAGTGGAGCAGTCGGACCCCTGGGCTCTTTAAACTTGAGTGTGAAGGCAGCGGAATGATTGCACTCTGCTCAAAATGTTATTTCGTCGACGAATCTGAGGGTGAAAAAAAGAAGTTCAGCACAAAAGGGGTGTCGAAGAAGCAAAACGAGATCACGTGGCAGCGATTCAAGAAAGCTTTGGAAGGCAGCAAGGAAATAGCAACTAATAGAGGTTTCAGGATGCGGGACGGGCAGATGATCACTTACGAACAGCAGAAGCTGGGGTTGAGCGCTTACTACGACAAACGCTGGGTATTGGAAGACGGCATTCACACAGAACCGATCGAGTTTCATTGTTAGATTGCCAGTGGTAGTTGTGTATCTGGAGGGACAACCAAAAGCTCTTCGCGGACAAACCAGCGTTTTGGTCCGTCAAACAAATAATAGATAACCGGTGCGTCTGGTTTTATCATAATCTTTTCAATCTCGTAAACATTCAAAGACCAGATTGGGTCGGTTGCTCTTCGCCGGCCACCTTCAAGTTCACCAGGTTGATAGAGATAGCGAACACTTAAACCGGAGGGGAGCTTTTTTTCGTTCACACCAACGGGTCTCAAATAAGGTGTCGATGGATTGGATGGAACAGTTTTCTCTTTGATGGTCTCAACAGGTTTCTGACCGGTCAGTCGAGTGACTTCTTTATTCAAAGCTGAAATAACAGCGGGCAGTCGGGCCACCCATTCAGTCGATCTTTTGTCGTCTGGGAAGCGCATTTCAACCCCATATTGGTGTCCAAACAGTCGGTCAGCCAGGGTGCGGTTGAATCTTTCAACGATAGCTTGATCACGGTGAATATCCACACGGCCGCGTCTAACCTCGACATTATGTTTCGAAAGCAGTTGATTCACAGCGCCCATAAACTCACGACCAGGATCGACCTGAAGCAGTTTCGGCCACTTTAAAGGACCACCACTATAAATCCGTTCCAGAGCAGCTGCAACTTCTTTAGCCTCTTTTGTGGTCAACGGTTCGGCCTCTTTGTATCGAGAGGCCACATCTACCACTGTGAGGGAATATTTAAAAGTTTTACGGGAGTGTGGTGGGCGATCGTGTGGGAGATACAGAAGATCGGCTTGGTGAACTTTGTTTGGAACAGGAACATCAAATTTCGGTCTTGGAATGTACCGTGGGGCTGGTAAATAAACCTGCCAAAGAGCTTGCTTCATCAACCAGTTTTGAGCCACATCTTCCGAGACTTTCGCTGCCTGGGCTAATTTCTTAATCGCTGCAAACCCTTTCCAATACCCTTGCGGGCTGTAATACATTTTTGATAACCTATTGAAAATTCGCGTGCTCATTGTATAACATACACAATAAAAAAAATGGACGACCCGTTTGGTTGTTTGCAAGGTGAGAAAATTTCGTCGAAAACAATTCAAGAAACATTGCGAAAAAGAAATGAATTACATTCATACCCATTATCAAAAAAGATCAATCGTTGTCCTTCATGCGAGGAGCAATTATTTTATGTGGTGAATGAGTTCTGTCGTGAATGTCCAAAATGTTGTAGAGTGTTTGAATGTGATGATGATGATTATGAACAGTTCCAAGAAGAAGAAAATCGGGGAAGAATTTTTATCATTGCGACCCCTCCTATGACCAAATTTCATTTAAAAAATATTTTTCGAAAATGGAACATTGACAAAATGTTTTCTTCCAGCGAGTTCAATTTTCTTGGTAGCGTTATTGCTCAATTTACGGGGATAACCGGCAAGTCAGTGAACTACCCCTGTTTTCTGTACAATTATTTTGAAATAGTACCTTCTAAATGCTGGCCCAACAAAAAAGAAATTATGGAATCTATTTCTCATCACCTTCCTAAAACCTTAGCAGGCAGGCGGCGCGCAAAACAGGATTTTGAAAAGTGGTGGTCAAACAATTAAGGTTCTTCATACACATTTTCATATTTGCCTGTTTTCGGATTTTCACCAAACGCATGACAGTACCTTTTTTGGATGAGTCCAAAATTTCTTGCCTGTGACACCAGTTGGTCCCGTGAAAGCATTTTTCGCAAAATCACCTTTCCAATACCGATCGAATACAGGTTTTGTGGAAGGAATCATTTTTTTTGTCAAATTTTCAACAAATTTTATTGCATCCAACGGTTTATCCAAAACACCAGTTCCTTTTTTTTTGTTGTTTCAGACCCAATCCTAACTTTTGTTTAGCATTGATTGTATTTCTTGCAGCCGCATGACCCACTGCCTTTGTTTGAAAGGAACGGCGTCAAGAGCCTTCACCATTTTTTTATCCGCTTTGTGTTTGCATTTTTTGAGATTTTCACCGTATTTTTTTTCACGGTTGGAACAAACATCATAATCAACATCATGTTGCATAGCAATCGCATCTGTTGCACCTGTTGGTGGTTGATATATTTCCAGAATTTCACCCGTTTCTGGACCGTAGTTCACCTGCTTTTCAAGAGGGTTGTATGTCCCTGTGAAATTATGCCCCGGTAATGTCCAACCCTTTTTTGGTTTCGGAAATTTTCCAATTGCTGCATGTATATCAAACTCAGCTCCATCCAAATCAGGTCTGTCAGTTTTATAACGTTGGTTTGGTCGAACTTTAGTTGAAAGTTGATCTAACATTTCACTACCAACTTTTTGAATGACTGGGCGGGCTTTGTCAAGAGTGTAATTTATTGCTTTCTTTTGCAGTTTTGGGTCTCTCATTGCTTCAGAAGCGTAATATCTTCCAGCTTCAACACTTTTTTCGCAAGATATGGGATTCCTTTTGTAATAGCAAGATCACCAACTGCCATAGTAACGTCGCCGAATATTCCACTGCCCTCCGCGTGGGAGGGCTCACCTAGTTTCCCGGCATAAATCGTGTTTTTTGTTATTCCGCAACTAGGGCATTTTACCTTTAAGAGTTTTCGATCATTCTTTGTGATTACAACCTTTTCACTTCCCTGCACATTGGGTGTGTGCCGCTTTTCTTTCACACAGTACACTTCCATTGCATATATATTTTATGAAAAATAATTTTTCACTGTTTCCTCGTTTTCAAGTAAATCGTTGGAGAACATTTTCAAAATATCGGCAAAACTTGTTCCTTTATTTCTTTCATTCAAAAAGAGAAGGCAGTAGTAACCACATCTCACACTTTTTTCCCATTGAATTTGGTTGTCATTTCTGAAAAAATGTTTCATCCCGTGCATTGACATTTCTTGTTCCCAGTCTAAAGGTGGAGGAAGCCCAAATGAATCGAAATACTCGTAAGTACCTTTGTCTTTGGCAGGCCAACAACATACCCAATGAGTTCCCAAACTTCCAAAATCATCCAAGTTGATAATACATGGAGAATGAAACAAGGGTTTTGTTTCATTTCTGCTAAAAATACCTTTCATTGGAATTCGTAAAAAGTTGCACCATTTTCTCAAGTCAATGTTGGATAGAGGTTTATCTTCAAATTTCAATTTTTTTTAAAATAATAATCATCCCAAGTTCCGAAAAAAGGTGGAGGTTGAATTTGCATTCCTTTACCTTTAGGAGGTGGTGGTAAAGGTGTTGTTCGTCGTTTTCGTGAGCGTGGTGGTGGTTGTGTTTGCAGACCTTTTCCGATTATTTTTAGAACTAAATCAAGGGCTAAAGGTACTCCGAGAGAGGCCAACATTCCAAGGAAGCCACCATATTGTGCTGAACCTCCCTGTACAAAACCTTGACCAACAAGATATTGTTCTGCCTCCTTTTTCTGAGTAGGAGTCATTTTCTGGACAAGTTTATAAAGCTCAATTTCCTTCGGTCCAAAACCATTTCCGAATATCTTTTTCAGCACCTTTTCAGCGCTGAAACTCAAACCTGCACTTGCCAATGCCCCAAGGGCTGGCTTTATCAAAGGTCGTGCCAAACCCAGCATAGCAGAAAACAAACTTCCACCACGCTGCGCAGTATTTTGAATCTGGGTCTGGCTTAATTTTATTTCCATTCCTTTCCCTGCCGCTGAGGTTTTCTTCAGTCGCGAAATTTGAGTAGCAGTGAGAAGTAGTTCGTCAGCGCGTCCAATTTGGCCTGGTTTGACTCTCAGAGTGACAGCTGTCTTCGAAACATAAGCTTTTCGAAGTTTCTTTTTCTGACCATCAGTCAGTGCAATTTTATATGGAAGATAAGTTGTGCTCATTGTGCGTGTATATATTATATTCAGAATTTTTTTTTCTAAACAACAACAAGCTCATTATCAATTTGCTTCAGCACAAATTCTTCTTCATTCAAAACAAAGGCGAAGATACTGTAGTTTTGAGCATTAGCGGCTTCGTTAAGTCTGTAATGAAATTCGAGCTTTTTTGAATCGCCTGTCATACTTTCTTTGGTATTTCTTAGATCAAAGTAGATAATTGGGTATAACTCCTCAAAATTGTCAAGCTGCAGCTGAACACCGGTGTTGTAGTCGTTCGTTCTGTATCTGAAATTAATCAAATCATTTAAAATTCTTATTTTGAAATCATGGTCGTATTCAAGCTCAGGGTAAAATTGTGTGCCGTATTTGAGGCGGCAAGTGTCCAATCTTGCTGTGGCATCACCATCGATATCGAATGTGTCAAAAATATAAGGGTTTTGTGTATAAGCATTTTGTTTCCGAGTTTGTTGTAAGAATACAAAGACATGTTTGGGGTCTTTTACCCCAGATGAAATCGAAAACACACCATTTGCATCCCTTAGGGCGTTGCTGCTGTGCAAAGTTTCTTGCAGATATTTCCATTTGGTTGGCTTCAAGAAATTTTCATTAGCCAGGGTCTGTCCTGTACCAGTGAAATGTAATTGTGGGACCCACAACTCAAATTTACGGACAACAATTCTTCGAGCTGTTCCATCGTTTTGGAAAATCATTTCTTCATCTTCTTGCAGAGCAACTTCAAACTCAAGTTTCAACGGTGGCAGCAATTTATCGGAAAGACCTTCGAAGAAAGAGTATATGTTCAAAGGGATAATGGTCTTGACCATCTCATCTTCATGTGATAGAAGCGCTCTTGCTCGCATTCCAAGGTTTGTCGCATTATTATCAGTCGCTGTGGTGGCGTCAGAGTCAAGATACCAAAACTGGTTTTTTGCCACGCTTCTTGAAAAATCGTCTGAAAATTCAAGCAGATTTTTGATGAAAATACCTTTGTGGATATTATTTGCCTCGTACAGTTTTTTCCCCGCTGATTTAAGGGTTAAATTCTTTATCAATGAGAAAGAACTGTTGATCGGAGCTGATTGAGTGTCAGCACCAATGTTGGCTCCGTTAGCTTTAGCTTCAAACTTAAAATCGACGCAGAAATAAGCGTTATACCAGTCATAAAAATTGTCTCGGTCTATTAAGGTGAATTTGTAGCCCGACTTGGTTTGAGCTTGGTTATTCACAGGCAAGGTTATCGGGGTGTCTAAATTGATTTGAATATATTCAGATTTTTCGAGGTACGGTTGAGTTCTGAACATGTTGATAAGAGTTTATATAAATAGAAAAAAAAATTTTTTTTCATCAAATTTCGTTTGCCAAAATTCGGTTTAATTTCACAAGAGCGTCTTCTGATTTTTTGGTTTTTGGTTTTGCAAAATATTTTCAAGTTTCTTTCTTGCATCCTGAGACAACGGTTTTTGCTTTCGCTCTTGCAGTATTTTCGTATTTGTTTCGAACCTTTTTCAACAGCAAGTTCACCCGCTTTTTCAGCGATTGTTTTTGTGGCTTTTTCGGCAGTTTTCTTTGCCACGTTCTTTACATTGCTTTTGAATACTTTACCGATGGTCATGAGGGTGTCACGGATCACACCCGACCCTTTGTGTTTATATCGATAACTTCCGGTGTTTTCGTCAAAGAATCTTGCCCACTCGCTCGGATGATTCATAACTGTATATTTATACCAACAAAATCCTTACTCTTTTTCAATTATTAAGCTGATTGCAATGTCTGTCCCGTTGAGATCCAGAATATTGTTTCTTCCGTCTGTTACCCAAACCCTTATTTTATCAATATAACTTTTATTCACAGTTTGCCACTCAAGCCGACGCGACTCTTTTTGAAATGGATAGCTAACCTGAAGATTTGCTGTTGAGAAACTGTATAACACATCGCTTGGAACATTGTTTGTTCGGCGTGTGATAAGATCGCAGTGCAAATACACCCAATCAACACCTCTTGTGATACTTGGAACTTTCCTTCCGACAACATCTCCTCTCAAGATACTTTTACCATAACCAAGCAATTCACCAAAATTTCCTTGAGACAAGTCAAGCTCATAATCGTTATGTATCAAAGTCACAACCCTATAAATTGACATATCGAAATATATATTGAAAATGTAATCACTGTCTTTGTCTGTCGGGTCTACTTTACCAGTGTGTTGCTGAATAAATGTTTTGATTCTTTTGTAATCATACATTCCATTCGGGAAAGTTAAGGTCTTCCACGCTTGTTCTGTTTTTTTCTTCCAGCGAATTTTGTTGTTATTGTATAAAGCATCGATGTTGTTCCATGAGTAACTCATTGTGATAAGTCTGTTTAGCGAAGCTTTATAGTTTCCTGAACCCAATTCGATCGGAGGATAAAACTTCACTGTAAAATCGTGTGAAACATTCCGTTCTCCACCTCTTTCTAGTTTTGCAAGGCTCGAGTCAAGCAGTATATCAAAGCTCATTATTGTTTTATATAATTAGTAATAATTTTTTTCTTTTGCTTTTTATTAATTGTGCCGAGTTCAACTAGTGAATCAAGCAGATATAATACCTGATTTTTAAGTTTTATCTAGTTGTTTCCTGCTTTTGTTGATCCTAAACTTAAATCAAGTTGGTCGATCAGTTTTTCAGCCACTTACTTCGGTTTCCCATTCTTGCTCATAAACAGGGAAATCTTGTTCATCATCATCATCAGAACATGCAACAGAAGGCCGTCGACTCATGATTTTTTTCTAAGGGTGTTAGAGATATTGCTTTTTTGGTTGTTTTACAACTTGTTTTAAGCTCTTCTTTTTTTCTTGTAATTGTGCTACTAAAGATTTTTGGTATTTTCTGTATTGCTGTACATTTTCGAGTTTCTTTTGTTCAGTTTCAAAGCTATTCAAATCATAACCCGGGTAGCCATATATTGAAGTTTTTATTTTTTTGTAATTTGGATCGTTTTTAGTTTTGGTAATCTCCCTTTTTACAAATGAAAGTTGGTTTTTTAATTTTTCATCCGTTTCACCCGAATAATCATCAAACGCGTGATATGGAGGTGGTGGTTCTTTCACTGGTTCTGGTGGTGATTGTTCTTTTAATAGTTCTAGTGATGGTTGAGATTGTTCTTTTAATGGTGCCGTTGATGGCCCTGGTGATGGTTCTGGTGATATGGGTGGTGTTGGAGCATCTGGTTTGAATTCATCACTAAAAGGGTTGGTTCTGTCAAATTCATCCATTGTGTAATCGGGACCTTCCTGCTCCTCTTCTTCTTCTTCTTCTTCTTCTTCTTCTTCTTCTTCTTCTTCTTCTGCATTGTCGCTGCTTTTTTCATGAAGCCTTTTTGTGATTGGGTTAAAAAGTTCTTCTCCTGAAAGCTGACCAAACTCTTTGTTTATTTTATCCATTCTAACTTTTTGGTGAATTTCTTGTGTTTGTTTATCCAACACCGTTTTTTCTTCAGCCAATTGTTGGCATTTTTTTACTGACATATTTCCAGCGTGAATATACAGAAGCGAAAAAAAAAATGAAGATTCCAAATTATGACCCAGGTTTTTTCAAGAGTGACTACAAGCAAGGTCACCCTTGTATGCCAGCAGATGTTTTTCGGATGTTAATTTGTGGACCCAGTAATTCTGGTAAAACAAACATATTACTGCATATGCTTTATGAGTTGTTGGAGTTTGATAAAATTTACCTCTTTTCGAAAAACCTGCACCAGAACAAATACGAGGCTCTTTTGCAGGATTTTGCTGAACAAATCAACCCCAAGGTTGGTTATGAGGTTATCGAGGTTTACGGTGATGAAATCATTCCACTCGAAGAGCTTCCGGTGGACAACCAAAAAATAGTTGTTTTTGATGATCTTGTTTGTGAAAGCAACCAAAACAGCATCATTAATTATTTTATCAACGGGCGGCACAGAAACTGCTGCGTTATTTACCTCACTCAAACCTTCTACAAGGTGCCGAAAAACATCCGTGATAACTGCAGCCATTTTTGTATTTTCAGATTTCTTCCAAGAGAAAACAAACGGATTGCAGACGAGATAGGTGTGGATCATGAGGTTTTAGATCGCGCCACCGATAAAAAATATTCTTTCTTTTACTATGACAAGCCCCTAAAATTAATGAAAAAAAATTTTAGTGAAGATATATAATGGGGTATATTAACAGCCAAATAGGTGGAACTAACCAAACGATGAGTGAAAATGTAAAAGAGGGCCCTCCTGGTCCAGGAGGTCCTCCTGGCCCTGAGGGTCCTCCTGGTCCGAAAGGTGACAAACACGATGGTCGGTTGCTAAGCAAAATGCTCCCACAGACATGGCGTGGTCACGTGACCACGCGGAGGCAAGCATCAGTGTTGTTAGCGTTGGAATATATATAAATTTTTTACAGTCAGTTTGCCATCCCCTCCCTGCAAATAAAGTTTCTTCCCTAGCCTCCCGCAGTTAAAATCAGTGAAAGGGGGGTCTTTACTATCGTAGGAGGCTGTTCGGGGAGCCAGAGAAGTTGTTGTTTTCCCTAAATTTCAAGTTCAATTGAGGCACCATTTTCTTCAGTTTGGGGTTTAAACTCACACTGAGATGGTCTTCAGCAGTAGGTTTTGGTTTGTAAGTTAGAAGAGGACAGAAATAAAAGATTTAAGTTCGGAAGTCTTCCTTTCTCTTGTATACTTTCTACGGTAAACGCTTAAAATGTCCGTTTTTACCCTCTCCTAGTACATGATGTGCATGTAACTTTTTGCTACCCCCTGAAACCCAGGCATTCCCGAATTCAGAACAAAGTTTGATTATCATGGCGTCCGTTTCGGGAGAACAAGCTAGTGGAACAAGGTAAGAAAACGATGTTTAAACCTGTGTTTTGATCAGTGGTTAAGCTTAGGACGCCATGTTGGATCTTCGCTTTCCAACGGTCTCTTTGTATTGAGTGAATTGCGCCAGTTTTTTTTCATTTTTCGCCATTTTAGAGAGACTCGTCTTTGTAAGAAGAGCAGGAAATGCGGAAAGCAAGACAATCACAGTGGCAGATGTGATTCAAAACGAGAAGTCACCAACAGATTTTGGGTACATTCAAGGGCTCAAGTCGTTAATAAAATGAAGCGTGACCTCAGGGAGCAAAGTGAAAAAGAAGAGGCTGTCATTGCCGAGAAGTTAGCCCGTGTAAACGAGAAAGAAGAGGAACTTAAAGAAAGAGAAAGAGAATCGAAGGAAGAGATCTCTCGCATGGAAACAACAAGGGAGGAAATCGGTGAGCAATTATTTTTAATGTTTTGTTGCATGACCCTTCGGGCACTCATTTAAAACAAGAGTGTCCAAATAATTCATGGCTGTAGTGTAAATCTTCCAGTTTATTGTACATTATTTTGAAAAAAGATCGATCTGGATATAAGCTTAACACAGTGGTTGTGTCAAAGAGGGAGTATTGGGAGGGGAGAGCAGAAGATTGAAATATTTATATGATTTAAATTAATTTAATATTTTCAATTAAATTGATATTTTGCTTTCGTTTCCCCACAGCACAAAACTAGAGGATACTAAAGGTCAGCAGGAACAATTAAACTGGGAGATGGAGGAAAAGCAAAAGGCTTTGGAAGAAATAAATAAAAAATATGAGAAACTCAAGGTTTTGTTGGAACAAAAAGGATACGCACGAACTAGACGGCAAAATACTACAACTACCTATGAGATGATCAATAACAGAAACTCTAGTACTAGATTTAGACGTAAAGAAGAGAGACGAAATATTTTGCAATTTATTCATGGTGGGGAAGAAGGCTCACTATATGGTGCTTGGGACTACCTTACATCTCATGCATCAACTGAATTAATGGATAAACTGATAAGTGGGTACAAGAGGGGGAAATATTTACAGGGTATTTTTGGTAGGGCTGCAGATAATTTTAACAAATCCGAAGATGCTTTGAAGCAAGCTGTGGCCATGAAATACCACAATCATCTTTCTAGACGTAAATTTAATATTGTCTGCAAAACCCAAAGTTCTGTTTTTGATCCCTCACAGGAGACATGGTTGCCCAGGTGTATTAAACATAAGGACTTAAATATTTCATTGCCTAAAATAGTTAATGATGAAAAAGTGGACAACTTTGTTAAAAGTCTAGATATAGGTTATGTGTGTCAAATCCCCGGGTCTCCTGGTGTGTCACGCACTGTCACGTGACTTATATTTATGATTCTTGATCTACACTTACGATTGCCACACTTGAAGAAAAAGTTAATATGGTTTAATGACAATCATTTTCATTTTATATTTCAGTTTTCAGATGATGGAGCACCAGAAACAAGTGAATTAAGCATGTCGATAGGATCGCTGACTTGTTGGAATTTTGGAGACCGGGTTCGTAGTAGAGAATATCAGTATTTATTGCACTGCTTAAGCATAGGGGAGAAAGATCCTATCATGGAAGATCTTTGGTTGCAGCACTCAGATGAGATGTTGCTACTTGAGGGAAATGTTCTGATTGTTTGTGGCATCCAGTGCACTGTGGAATTCCAACCCAGTGCTGATCAATCTTGGCAGAGTTGGGCCAATAATGAGCTCAATCAAGCTGCCACTTATCCTTCACCATATGCTAATGTCCATAAGGGAAATATGTGTCTCATGGGGGGTACGATAGGCTATTCAGCTTCAGATACCTGGATACCACCTTCAAAGGAGAAGCGTGAGAGGGATTTAGGTAAGTTAGAAAGCTTTAGGAAGTCATTAGGTAGCAGTTTAGGTAGTCAGCAAAGGCATAATAGGGAGTTAGAATACATGAGGGAAAATGGCCTGCGGCAGGTTGGCCCACCCCGAATCAGGGACTTTGCCAACCGTCAAAGGCCAGAGCCAGTGCACAATGAAATTAATGCTTGGCAACATTTACTTAATTTGATATATAAAGAAGCCCTTATGAGGAATGTTACAGAGACATTTCTTGAAGTTTTGAGTGTACCAGTGGCAGCTTCAAAATCTGAGAAGAGGAAAAAGTCAAGTGAAGGGAGTATTTCCCACCCTGAGGGAGCAGGTGAGAGAGTCTGGCAGCAAGATCTGGCCACTGAGAAAGCAGGTGAGTTTTCAAAATACATTAGTGAAACTGTTAAAGTTCCCGCTGGGATGGGGCAGCAATTTCTCGGTTGTGGCTTAGGTTTGGTTGCTAGTCTAATTAGGGAACACTACAAAGACAAAGACAAAAGGAACAACAACCTAACTATTCGCCTCATTGGAGAGCAAGCCATAGCTCTTGCACGATACTCATACAGACTTACTGATGTTCTCAAAGTTCCAAATGAAACACCTCCACAGCAAATTAAGAGGTTGGCACTGGGGAAGGTGGCACAGTATTTAAGGGATGCTTGCACATTATTTAACAAAGTAGACACCAATGTTACTGAGGTTAGTAATTTAAGTGAAGTTTGTAAGATGTATTTCAATATTCTTGTATTATTCTTTGAACAAAATGTAAATGTAACTGTGTGGACTGTTGCAAATGCCATTCCTTACCATGCATCATTGCTTTTCAGCAAATACAAGGTAGGTTATGGAATTATTTCTTTACAAGCCAAAGAGTCAAAGCACTCTGGGATTAAATCTGACCTTGCACTCACTAATCGGTCGAGGTCCACAGGTGGATTAGGGAAATGGTGGCAGGTGATGCGGGCGAATTATGTAAGGGCATTCTATCTACCAGAACACCAACCCATGCCCTCATCATACATTTCACATTTTCAGTCTCGTCTCCGACCATTTTTTGATAAGCCCAATTACTGTGAGTGTGGGAGGGAACGAAATGAGGCTGGTACATGCACTGTCTGTGAAGAATGTGCTGAAATTTTAGTTTGTGCTAAGGATCAGAAACTTACAGATGGTTTACTTAGAATTTTAAAGCCTGTTCTTTGTAGTGTTTGCCAAGAGAGATTTCCTGATGCAGAAACTTTGAAGTCTCACTGCCAGTTTAGTCATGCAGGAAATCAGGATGGTGAGGAAAGAAGACCACGATCCAGCAATGCAATTAATCCAAAAGAATTGTCTGTTAAACAGCTAAAAGAAGAGTTGGGATTAAGGGGGTTAAACAAGACTGGAAGCAAAGATGTTTTAATTAGAAGGCTTGAGACTGCCTTGATTAAAGAATTATAGAATTCGAGATAAGACAGAATATTGTTTTTTATTAAATCAAATATTTTTCATATTTGACATTCATGTAAATAAAGAGCTTAAATATAATTATGTAAACTTCTGTATAAGACAGAAAATTGTTTTTTATTTAAAAAGTATTTTTCATATTTAATATTTAATATGTAAGTAAAGGGCTTAAGTATATATAGACTTCTATATAAGACAGAAATTGTTTTTTATTTAATAAAATATTTTTCATATTTGATATTCATGTAAGTAAAAGCCTTCAGTGCCTTGCTTAAAAAGCATTAATTGTATAATAACCAAACAAGCAAATTATTGCTATTATTATTTATTCATAAGATTTATTTATCATTGTAATATATATTACTTAAAAATCATAGTAGTCTTGGGTGAGATGTAAGGTAGCCCTCCCCCCACCCCAATCATACATGAATATGCTGTTTTTATATACATACAAGGAAGGTTACTTCTTACTATTTTCACGTAGTATAATTGACTGTAGGCACCATATAGTGAACCTTTAAACTTCTCTTTAGGTTTATTTATTATGATATGATAATTATAGAGTTTGACCAATGACTACCACTTATACTTCTTTATTAACATGTGCACATATTAATTATGCAATATTATGTCTAGATCTCCTTTCACTAAAGGAAATAATATCTGATACGCTAGGTCAAAGAAAAGTTTTTGTACACTCTCAAGTAAATTATTAGACTGTGTGGTATATTGAAATCAATGTGTCCGAAGTCTACTACTTGCACTTCTTTAAAAATAAACCATGACACAGAGCAACTTTCTTGTGTTCATTTGTAATACTGAAGTGTTTACCAGGAACTATTTTTGACCAGTCCCTGCCATTCTGTTATTTCCTTAGACAAGAAACTTTACCCCACATTGTGTCTCTCCACTCAGGTGTAAAAACAGGTACTGGCGAAATACTGCTGGGGGCAACCCTGCGATGAACTAGCATCCCATCCAGGGGGAAATATCAATACTCTCAGTTGCTACATGCTAGAGAAACCGGGTTAAGCTCCAGCTCGTGAGCGACTTATACTGTGTAATTAAATGTGGTTTAAGATCGACTAAGTTGTTTGAAAATATTGAATTGCATAGGTCAGTCACATTTTTCATGCAGGTATACTGCCTTGATTGTCATGGGAAAGCATGATTGATTCCATCTTACAGTCTCATGGACTATTTTGCATTTTTTTTTAATTACTGGTTCATAAGACTCTGTAGGCTAGAATCAATCACAAAATCCTTGGCAGTGTATCGCTGGATGTAAAATGTGACAGTGACCTTTTGATTTTTCAGATTATAGTCCAAGAAAAAAGGAGTTCCAGCGCTGACAACAACAGCTGATCTCCCCTTATACACAGACGCCAGTTTTCCACTTGTGCCGGGCTGTCGGCTGAAATGTCTCTTACGAAGAACGTCCTGTCCCTCAAACCTAGCGGGCGAAAATACTTTTTCAGCCGTTTCGAAAAGGGTGATAGTACATATCACCTTCGACTTCCGGTTTTCGAAAGTCACGTCAGCCCCGTATCCTCTAAATAAGACGGTCATATGACGAAATATTGCCCAAGGAATAAAAAGAACAACGGGACTGGCAAGCGATGTCGCCTTTGATCTTGTGAGCTTTGAACTGATTTGGTTCCCGATCTCCAGGAGATAGCTGTCGACCAAAGGGCCCGCAAGCTCTAGTTTGTTCCCGCAGATTTCTTCAAGGCCGCTGTTCATGTTCCCCATTCCGTAATTAGGTCGGCGTCTGGCTCGCCTAACCGCTTTAATCCACTCTCGCTCAAAGGAGAATTTCATCTCTACCTCATTTACGTTTCAAAACTTTTTTCTCTCTCCGTGCTTCCCGTTTCTCCTTTTAAATCAAGTATAACTTCTCTAAGATCGGCCGCCATATTTGTTTGTGCAACATTCGACAATGGTAATTACCGCTGGTGACTCTGCGCCCGCACAAACGGGAGCATTTTGCTTAGCAACCGACCATCGTGAAAGGTCCAGCCGGACCACAAGGTCCTTATGGACTGAGGGGTGAAAAAGGTCCCACGGGACCACAAGGTCAGAAGGGGGCACAAGGACCACAGGGTTTAAAACGCGACAAAGGTGATAAAGGTGATAAAGGTGACAAAGGTGATCGTGGACCTCAGGGTGGTGCCAGCGGTTCTGCCGATATTGACATGCAAAATAAGTACGATATTTTGCATTTAAAAAGCAACCCTTATCCTGTCCACGGTGATCTGACAAAGGCAATAAACTATCAGGACACGAGAAATATCTTTCTTTCAAAAATGGAAGGCGGAAAAATGGAAGCAAGCATTGATATGAACAATAATACAATCTACAACGTAAAAGACCCAGTACAGGCAGATCAAGCAACAAACAAAAAATATGTCGATAATCAGTTTGTAAAAAAACTGGATAAAGGAGCTGACATTGATATGAAAAATAAATCGATTATCAATCTTAATCTTCCATCAAACCAAAGAGACGCCGCATGTGTCGAGTTTGTTAACTACAGAATTGATGACGTGACACAAAAAAATTTTCTCAAACTTGATGGCAGTAACAATATGACTGGAGACTTAAATTTAAATGATAATAAAATTGTTAATTTACAAACCGATTTCAAAGATTCGAAATCCGCAGTTAATGTTGATTTTATGCAAAATGAAATAACATCTATGAGAGATCTTGTCAGTCAAAAAATCCATGAATCTCATATCACTAGCTCGGCACAAAAAAGGGACGCCTTCAGATACTTGATGGAAGACACTGATGAATCTTCGAGTGAAAACAATATACAAGTTTTAGGTATTAGAGATTTTTCCGAGTCTCCACATCAAATAAATAAAAAAGCTTACTGTCTCAAACTCCTGTTTGAAAAAGGCTCACCCAACCAGTACCAGTCACGCCTCGGTTTTAACTTATATAAACTTCCGGTCGGTTATTACACAATGGTTGTAGAATGGTTTCCACCAGAAATGAATGAGTTGAGTGTGACACCGCAAGCTACGACGATTTCAATTTCCAATTATACAACCAAAACATTCGAGAAGTACACCAAAACAGTTATCCACTTTCACAGATGGGGTAGCTCACCCCCGCAATACAATATATATCTCGATCTGCACGGTACGGTCCTTAATCCATCATTAATGACAATTGGTCATCTTATTGTTTATGGTGTTAAAGAAACAATTTCAAATGTTGATCCAAGTGTCTATGACACTGCCTTTGTTATTGAAAATGGAAAAATGGTTATGGAAACAGATCTTTCTTTAAACGGACATAATTTGAATGGTTCCATTTATTACTTATATGGGCATTTAGATCCGAAAAATGGTGAAACATTTTTTTCAATAAATGGTCATTTTAATGTACTCCTTCCAGAAAAAAGCTATATATTAAATATAACATTATTATATAGAAAAGTCTCAGGTCCATTTCCACCTATTCCTTTAAAAATATTTCAACATGGTGTTCCTCCAAAAGTTTTCACTTCAACACAATCACTTCAAAAACAGACAATAGATATTAATTTAGAAATACCAAATAGTCTTTTTATGGTGCAATTGCATTCTTCAAAATTTAAAAATGAAAAATTCTTAATTTTGATTAAATATAGAGTGCCATGAATATATTTTTTCATTCATTATATAACACAATGCGGGATATATACGAATTCAACCATATCGACCAGACACTTTCTAAAGAGAAAGTTAAAATTCTGAAAGATTTACATGCTTATTACCATAAGAAACATTACGGCTATGAAAAGTTGCACCGCGGTTATCGAAGAAAAAATTTTGTTTGTAATCTTTTGGCTGGCAAATTAATTATTAGTGTCGCAGTAGCTGGTGGAATTACGTTGAACCCTGCTGTCATGGCAACTTTAACTGGTGTTGGTCTTATTTTAAAAGCAGTGGCAAGCCTTAAGAAATACGATAAGAAAACAGAACAAGCAAATTTTGCCCGTATCGAACACCAAAAAATCCTTGATGAGATTCGCTTTTACCTCAGAGGCGAAGCTTTCGACGAAAAGGTCTTTCTTGATAGATTGAAAATGATAGATAATTTCGTCACTGATCATTGTATGGAGATTCCACAGTCTATTTGTAAAAAATATAAAGAAACCTTTTTGTAAAATTTTCGAAGAATAAATATAAAAAAAAAATGATTGCAGACTCACAAGACTGGCCAACAGAGGAAAGCTTTGAAAGAAAAGAAATTTTAAAATGGCGGAATATTTCAGACTCTATTTACAAAATTAAAAAAGTTAAACACAGGAAAGGTAAATTTGGGGATTCAGCTATTTTAACTTTAGAAACAAAAAATGGAGATGATTTTTGTGCGTGGGCCTGCTGGAAGATGATTATTATCAATTTGTCTACAAAATAGGTCTCAAAACTTCTGCTGACGGTAATAAATATTTTGACTATGAATTAATATAATCTGTCTATGTATATTGATTTGTTTTTTCAAGCTTGAGTTTTTAAGGGGTTTTTTCCCTTCAATGTTTGTACAAGAATATAAATTACGTCATTGTCTGTGGGTTTCCCGGACCGCGAAGTCACGCACCGTAAACACAACAGTTACTTAAGGAATGTGGTCCTCTCCCCATGTATCAGTGCAATACTTGACTAGGGTTATATCATATATCGGGACAGAAATGGTTATTTCATGTAAGATTTCTTCTTGTTTATAACAAGGGTAACAACACCCTCCCTGACAACAGTGCATATAGGATACACACACCAGAATATGGACAAGCCGCTGCCTTTCAGGACAAAAAGGTTGTATTGAAAGCTCATCGTGAACTAGGTCCCAACCCAAAGCCGCTCGCTCTCTCAATTTAATGGTGAGGAAATTTTTGTAAAATATCTCAAGCGGTAGGCTTTGAATTGCTTCGATAACCTGACAGTTGTTGAATCCGGCAGCCATCGATCTCAAATTTGACTCATAAATATTTAATTGATTATAAATTATATTTTTTTGTATGTGTTTTCGGTTATATTTCGTTTTAATATTTTCTTCTTTTTTTATGCTGGGTGGTTTATTTCAGTTATTAAGTAGTATATAGAGAGTCAGACAAATACTACCTGGTCCTCAGCCTTTTATTTTCGAATTTTAAAGCTCCCAACATAATAAACAAGCGAGCAAAGGAGCTTGTTTATTATGGTGGGGGGTTTAAAATACGAAAATAAAAGGCTGGGAATCAGGTGGTATTTGTCTGACTCTCTATATTCTACTCTTCAGAAATAAATGCAAGTTGCAGTTGAACCTTTTAATTTCTTACTTCTACCGGCGAATATCCAATACTTTTCAGTGCTCATAAACGGTCAACTTTCTAAAGGTGCCGCGGGGTTTGACGCTCTGCGTGATTTGCGTGACACGCGACTCGCTTTACTTTGTTTAATTTGTAAGGTTTCAGACGTTTCAGTCAACCACTTAGGTTCTTATTACATTGTATTGTCAAAACAGGAGTCTGCCATCAAACGGCGTTTCTTGTATCCACAATATTTTCGTTCGAAATCGGTTTGAACTAGCGTTTATAAACACGGCTGAAATAGTTTGGCAACTATATTTATTTCCCCTGTTAATTGAAGTTGCTTGCTTTGTAATCAAGTCGGCTATAATAATTTTCGTCTTTTTGCTTCACAAATCGACCAAAATATGTTTACATTTGTAACTTTCCCACGGTACGAAGTTATTTTTAGCTCACGTGTTTATTTTGAGTCTCAACCTATAGCCGAATAAATTTCGTTTGCTTTGCCTTCGAACAGTACGAAAATGTTCAAATTCAGCTCGCTTTCCAGTAGATCCAACAGGTCTCTATTAGAATGCTTTGTCACATATCTGTTGTTGTTAATCTTTCGGTACTGTTTCGGTCAGTTCGAGACGTTTTAAGTGTTGCGTTACATTCCTCATAAGGCTGAAATTACAGCTGTCAACTATGCAAATTTGCTCAACATACGCTTTACACTTTGAGCTATGAATAACCCCGAAATAACGTTTAGTATCTTGTTAAGATTTTACTACATCCATCCTCTAATTCCTTGATCACCACTGTGACTTGGATTTTAATACAAGTTTCATTCAAGTTTTTCAGTTTTAAGAATAGCTAGCAACAAGCCGCGCAATTTCCGATTTAGTTTTAAATGGGTTCATGTTTTATAACACGCACTCAAAAATGACACTGCAAATTTTAGATTCGCAGTTACCGAGAGATAATCCCGAAAAATTTTATGCTGTTTTACTCTAGTCTTTTCACTTTCGTTATAAACTTGGGCTTTAAATATTGTTCCTTTCACTGTTAATTAGGGATCGATGTAACGTTAATTTCCACGTTCTGTTCATACAACATCTCAAATTGGCAAGTCCGTCTTGTATTTGCTGCTGTGGAAATTTGCACTTCAGCTAAGTAAACACAAGACTACAGCGCGAATAAAATCCTGCCAGACCTCACGTACACAAAAGCCCGGGGGTCTTACTCCCATAACATTAGCTGTATGGGTTTGTGCCGCTGATAAGGTAAGAGTTTCAGTGTCCCGGTGCACACCCCCACCCATCGTCTCACAGAATATCCCCCCAGCCTCACAAATCGTAACACAGACACGACACTGTCGTTTATCGTTGATTTTTAAGGCTGGTTTTCACTAGCGACGGAGTCGGAGTCGGAGTCGTAAGCGGAGTCGTAAGAGCGCTTATGACCTAGTGAAAATCAAACATCGGAGTCGTAAGCGGAGTCAAAAGCTCGACAGAATCGGAGTTGGAAGAATCAGAACGTTTCCATTTTCTTCCGACTCCGCTTACGATTCCGTCGCTTACGATCTAGTGAAAACCAGATTGTCGGAGTCGGAAGAAGAAGCGGAAGGATAAACCAATCACAGTGCTCGTTCCCACGCTTTATGATTGGTTTAGTTCTTCCGCTTCTGCTTACGACTGCGACAAACTGGTTTTCACTAGATCGTAAGCGACGGAATCGTAAGCGGCAAAGGAAACTCTGCTTACGACTCCGTTGTTTGATTTTCACTAGATCGTAACGCTTTACGCTTCAGATTACGACTCCGACTCCGACTCCGTCGCTAGTGAAAACCAGCCTTTAGGCTCTGACAGTAGCCATATGACGTCACTAACGTGACGTCATTGGCTAAAAACCGTAACTCTAAGGTTTTTCTAACTGACTCTATAATGGCAATTGCCACTGTTTTGTCTGGAGATAATTTTGCAACGTTTGAATTGCAGCTGATATTCCACTGGGACGAAAATTGCGACAGGCAAGTCTAGAATTAGTTTCGTTTACATAAGACACCTTTCTCTTCGAGAGAAGAAAACTGTAAAATATAGTATGTTGTTGTGTACGTGACGCGATCGCTCTTTTCAAACGGCTACTAAGATTTTGGGCGACTTTTTGAAATGACACTATTTTGGCCAGGAGCAAAAGTGCATCATTATTATTATGATTTATACGCATTCGCATTTGTCAAAAATTGTGCTGTTCCTATCGATATTATTACACTTGTATAAATATGTTTTAAAAAACGCAAACCACGGACGTTCTGGCAGCGGGATTGGTATTTACGAGTTCTAAATGCTGCTGTACATCTAAGAGATATTAATACGCAGCTTGTTTGGTTTTACTTTCAAGATCGCTGAGAACTCTTTCACGGTTTTAGAGGATAAGATTTTCATTGAAGAATATTTTCACGTTTGCATGAACGTGCAGTGATCGGTTGCGTGACTCGATTATTTTGAGTGATACTTTTGTGTTCCTTGCTTTACACAGCCAAACTGAGCTCTCAATTTATACGCGTACGTCAACTTTAATGATTTGTAAAAGGAACCGTTTGGATTTTCGAGAACATTAGTTTTTTTCCCCAAAAAAACTGCAAATAACAAAGAAAGGCCATTGGTGCTGTAGAGTATAGACATCTGACAAAAAATGATAACCCACTGCACTCTAGTTTCACCAACAATTTTCCAAATTTGTTCGTAGTTCTTCAGAAAGACAAATGAAGATATCAGCGAATGCATCATCTAGTGGAAAGACCATCCGAAAATAGTTACTGTAAACGATTTGTCATATTTCAAGTCGTCCTTCCATTACAGTTTTTTTTCTATTATCCAAATTATGAACATTTTGGCAACACTGGTTCGCGAATTTGTGTTTTTGTCAGCGCAAGCCTGAATTGCCCAGATTTTTATTTCATATTATAATAGAAGTAGGGCCAAACTTTATCACAGTGTTTATTTCAATTCGATATTAAACATACCAAGACCCATTTTAAGCCTCTAAAGTTTACCAATTTTTGCCTTTTTCCGAAGTGCGCAAAATGGCTTTGTTTCAAAGACCCACCAAACCACAGAAATAAAGCAAAACTCCATGCAATTCCTACTGATAGAAAGTAGAAGAGTATTGCTATCATTTAAAATTAAAATTGTTTTCTGGCGTTGCAAATTGTTTAAAAGCAAGCGCTTTCAATGTGTTTAATTTTAAGCCTGATTATAGCGTAATAAATTAAGCAAAACCGTTTTTCCGAATTTCCCGAAAACAATAGAATTCCAGAAGGTTTAAGTAATATTTTCGAAGATAGCTCCCCAAAGGTGTTCTTCTGGCAAGTTATCAGGATTTTCGATGTTTTGAGCTTGTCCGCCGATTCTCGATATTTACAGTCAGAGCCTCTTAAACTTTCAAAGAAACTGTGCCGTCCCAGTTGTCAAAGATGTGTGGGGGAAAATGCAAAAAATAGTTCAAGAAATTTTAGGGCGTTACAGTGAGATTTGTTGATGTGGAGATGGGCGAAACGATTCACCAGGGCATAGTGCTCGGTATTATGTTTATTCCCTTATGGAGCACATAACAAATGTGGTCATTGACCTTGAAGTGTAAGACAAGAGGGAGACTGGGGGTAACTCCACTACAATGGAGAAGGAAGGACTGCGAAGGCTCCTACAGCGTCTTATGGATAAGCTTCCCCTTGATGAAATATGCACAGACGCATCATCTACCATCATAAAACTCATCCGTGATATGAAGGGTATGGGATTGACAAATAATCCATGTTATTATAACAGCATTTGTTACCTGCATTGATCTGTATTTAGTTTTATAATTTTGAAGACTTTACTGCACAATCTCCTAAAACTTATTATACATCAGGATTTCTTACAAGGGGACTACATGTAAGTGTAGTCTTATTCCAAAAAAAAAACAATCAATTAGATACATGGAACACACACCACAAGCACATTTTGTAGCTTTTTAATACACATAGTGTAAATGTTCAGGTATTTGGTCTTATGAAAGAGTGCAGATGTAGCACTGTAAATTTCTAAATTCACTGTTACTTTTCCTTTGGTAGCATTATACCCAGCTCTGCTAGAGATGTTTCATTCACTTGATGTCTGGCAAAAGCCAAGAAGCTTACTAAGGCACTGCATCAGGTATTAAATTATGTAGGAATAAAGTATATGTACATAAAAGATTGTAATAATTGTTGAAAAAGTGAATTATTTATTAGTAAATTAACCTGTTATAAATTTAAATTTTAGGCCTGTTCATTATGCTTGTTTGTTCATGAATTCATGTCATGTTGTTGGATGAATCGTGTTACAAAAAATATTAATCTTGCAATTCCTTTTACAGGCAGCCAGGATCAAAGGGTGTGAGGAATTAAAGGAGTGGGTTGACCCAATCGTCAACCATTTCTGGTATTGCTGTCAGATGGCTGATGGTAGTGCTGAGGAACCAAAGGTAAGTATTCTTAGTATTTGCTTGTCTGTTTCTCTTTTCATCCACTTTATTAACTGCAAGAAATATGATGTTTGTTTTGTTGTAATTAATTCAATTTTCCATTAAAAAAAGACAAGATCATAATATTATATTTGTCCGTTTTTGTCAGAATTCTATTGATTTTTTTCCTTTGTTTTTTTTTCTTGCAGGAAACATGGCAAGGAGTACTTCACCATGTGTGTGGGGAGCTTTCCTGGGCAGAGTCCTCGTGTCACCATGGTCCACATGTAGAAACGGAGAACAGCAAGACCCCTTTGGATAAGTCTTCCAAGGCAATGGCTGCCTTGAGAAAGATTGTTCTTGATAAGAAGTGGCTGCAGAATCTGCATTTTTATGTGCGATTTAGGTAATTATTACTTTATTTATATCCTGTTACTACTGAATGGTAATTTCCTGTTGTAATGGACAACATGACATCAACAAAAATGCCTCCATCGAATTAGTTACGAATGACACAGGTTGGTCAATTAGATTTGTAGAACAATAATATGTATAGATAAATTGGTAGAAAACAGCTGTTATTGGCAGCTGTGTTAACTGCTGAACTCTATGTTTAAAGCAGTGTCCTAGGAAAACACATGTTTTACAATTTCCTTTGCTTTCTTCTTTGTTAGGCATACTGGTTATTTGGAAAATTTTAACAGTATGATGACCAAATATGCACCAAAGCGGATGGCATTTGAGTAAGTGAGAATCAACATATATTGACATTGCAGCAGTATGATTATTGATTACAATGGCAATCCAGGATGCATGCATGCTTGACTGAACGAATGTTTGCATGGATTGAATTGGACATTATTTTCATGTGCCCTACAGACCAATAGTAGTATTGATCAGTATGTATCATATTGCATGCTATCTTGTAGGAAGTCTTTGCTTGTAGTACCGGTGATCTATTGTGTAGTTTACAAAATTAATGTCTCAGCTCTGGACACTCTTGAGTGATACATAATACAGTTCAGGGCACTTACATTCCAATCTGTGCATTACTGTTTACATTAATAATGCAGCTCAAAGAAACATTGATACCCTAATTGCTTCTTGTAGAACTGCTTGTCTCGTAGAAATTTTTGTGTGCCTCATGGAAAATTTTGGCTTTTTGTTCATATGTACTTTAGGTACCCCTACTTCATCATGCAAATCCTTTTTGCTGCCATCGACCACAATATGCACCTGTTCCGCAAACCAAAAGTTAAAAAAGATGGAGGAGCAGCTGCCCACCGAAAGTTCTCAAAGAGAACTGACAGATACCATGCGGAAGTCGTGAAAGAGGACAAGAAGTACTCTTACTTCCCGTATATGGCTGCGAGAATGCTTTTGACACGCAAGGAGTTCCAGGGGAGTTTGTCGGGTCCTTTAGATGTTGATGAGTTTGACCCAAAGCAAATTGCTCCAACTCTTGGAATGAAGGAGCCACCGCCAACTGAGGTTTTCAATGAAGCCAAAACATAATGAAGAAAAGTAGAGTTTGGATTTAAATGTCATTTTTTTGGTTGATAACAACACGAGCACTGACCATTTGATATGTGCTAGTAAGGCTCATTTGCCTAAAATCAAAGTTTTTCCTTGAATAGAATCTTGTAGTAGATTTAATCAGTATTTGGCGGTTTCTGACTAGAGTTCCATATTATTTATTTTTACCAAACTTCATTGAGAAAAAAAGTTGAATAGCGAAGGTAAAATGTAAACATACAGACAAATAAAATTTTTGTTGAACAGGTATGTGTAAACTCCTGAGTTGCTATCATACTTCAGCCCATATTAATTTACTCGGGGCTGCCACAGGTCAGGAAATGGTCAGGGAAAAATGAAATTCTTCAAGGTTAGGAAAAGTCAGGGAAAACTGAAATATAACTCCGCTTCGTACAATTGGTTGCTTGAACAAACATTTCAGAACATTTCAGAACATTTCAGGTCAATGTGATCTCAGCAATGTTGTGTTATCTTGAAGGGGTGGCTATAGACTGCTAATATTTCTGTCAGGGAAGATTCATGGTTAGCAGAGAGGTCAGGGAAAAGACTGAGAATTTTAAAAACTGATTTCTCTAGCAACCATGTTTTACTACAACCTACTGAATTGATTTCTTATAATCTACATTTCAAAGAATGGCATCAAAACCCATCTCATCGAAATCAATATCTTTTTTATTAGACAGCATGCCTTCTTTCAAAACATAACACAATGGGGACATATTGAACAACCATAAGTGTAAACTTTTTCACCTGTATTAAAACTGTTTAGTGACGCATGGGGTCAGGCTGAGTTTAGTGTGCCCTGAAACCCATGTACCTCTCATCAGGAGCGTGATAAATCTCTCTAATTTTTAGGACTGCGCAAGAAGGTATAACACGTCGGTTACCCCTTCCCAATTTGCCGTACCTCCAAAGGGCAAACTGCCGATATGCGGCTTTTCTGAAACGCTCCATGCTAAAATTAAATTCTCCAGCTTGAATATCGCTACGTGCTTTTATACATATCTCTAGGATATCTCTGTCCAGGCATATGTTTGAAAATGCCATATATGACGTCAAGCAAGTGACTCTTTTGCAACATAAATTTTCTTGCTCGTCTGGCATTGGTCGACAGACGCCACATCTGCACCATTGGGGATTATTCACAGGTGGGGGAGGTTCTTCTGGTTCTCCGTCTGATAATTTCTTTGCAAAATCGAGGCTGCCTCTGCCCATACTCAGAAGATTGATCAATAACTGGTCTTTCTTTTCCACAGTAAGACTGGATACAAATTCCTAAAGCAAGATAAGGCTTATTATGAGATGATGAAAAAAAAAGCCATTTTACAGCCTTGAAAACGGTGGATTGAAATGTCTAAACAAATTACTAGAAGGGGAAAATTACAGATACTTGAGAATTCTGACCACCCTATTTTGAATAAAGGAAAGGGGAATTTCGTGTTTTTTTGTGTCGAGCAAGAGGCTTTCTAGGCAGGTAAGTGTCTTAAAAACAAAACTAAAATATCTATATTTAGATACCGAAATCAGACAAGCAAAAAAATACAAAGTCACAAGTGAAGTACCATATTTCTATGTTATAAATAAAAATTCTGCAGTATGTCAAATATAGCAATCAAAGTACCTTGATCTCTGTCTCTGCATTTCTAATTTGTTGCTCAAACCGCTCGGCGCCATCAGCGACCAACACAGCGCGCTCGCTACTGATATTCTCTGCTTGTGTTTCCTGAAATGGAGAAAAATACAGTTTTTAATTTACTGCACGAATTCAACAGCGACCGAGGTACAACAACTTCGCTTACCTTGTTTTTACACTTTCGTTTATCACACGTACACAGGTCGTGACATGTCTTATTAGCCTCTCGACATTTGCATGCTCCCTTTCCCTTTTTCTTTGCACACTGCCCTTTACAGCTGCACAGCACTTGAATGTTTCCCTATTTTAGAAACGTCAAAGGAAAATGAATTTTGTATGAAATATAAATCGATGTAAGCTCACGAGTGTGACTTCACTAACCTCCACAACATCGTCCGTTTCGTCCTCGCTCATTCTAGCCTCATTTTCCGCTACTAACGAACCATACAGTGGGTTGCCCAGTTTTCGTACACTTTAGTTTGTAATCGCTATATCTTTTCGTCTGTGAGATGAAAATTTCTTAAATTTCTTTTAAAGATAGCCCATTTACTTACCTTCAATATATAAAACGATTGGCCGCTTGATCGACGTAGGTTCAAAATTATGCCATTTTTCCCAAACCTCCTAAGTTGCCCATTCTTCGTACACCTGGCCCAGTTTTCGTACATCGACAAAACAAATTTTTTCCACGAAAACGCTCGACGCAAACTGATGTGTCAGCCACCCTGCTGAGTGCTTATCGTGTTTTTTCTTCGATTTGTGAGTAAATATCGGCTTAGCCACCAACAATTGGTGTAAATAGCAAATGGGTATTCGGGGGGTGGATGTTTAATCGATCCCGCAGTGTTGATTTTTTGGTCCGTCACTTTTAAGCGGCTTTTATTACGCTCAATCCACTGTCTCGTACGTCATTTACTGCCTTGGTAAAGGTAGTTGACAGGTTACTATTCTGCGTATTACAACTGTTAAGAAAAGGCCTGTATAAGATTCGACGTTTCCCTTCCGTTTCCGCTTACGCCTTTAGAATAGCAAACGGTTTACTTCCGTTTCCGCTTACGCTTGCTAATTTCTTAGCTACTTTTGTAAATGTTTATTAGAATCGCAACAGAGTGAAAAAATCGGTAAATCCGTTAAACTAAAGATATTTCAAGGTGTATGTCAACATTCTATGCACAGACATCTACCTTAGTTAATTATTTGACGATTTAGATTGTTTGTGCGGGATTAAGTTTATTAAATATTCGTGACCTTTGCATGACCTGGATGTAAAGCGTCGCTGTTATACCACAACAAATACATGTGGTGTTTTGTACTTTGCAAGGATTGTTGTGTAATCTTTGCTGCACTTGCTACTTATTAGTTTTCGAACAGTACAGTTTAAAATTTAGTTCTTTAACTTATTTAAAAATAGGTTTTGAGAAAGGCGCAGCTAAGTGTACGAAAACTGGCACAGTAGGTCGAAATGTATGCAAAGATTCTCACCGCTAAATTTCAGGAGCAGTTAAATTTAAGCTGGTGTTGAAAGCTTTTCCATTCACTTTCATCTTTTATCTATCATCTGTCCAAAAATCATGAAGTTCCATGCAAAATTACCTACAAAACGGGCTATTTGTTCATCTACAATACCTTTACTGTGCAGTGAAAAGTGCAAATATTAGCCGCTACACTTCTACTCACCTCGAAATAAATTATCCTCACTGACCTGCTTCTTCGTCAAAAAGCCCAGCAAAACCGGCAATTTATAGCTGAAATGTTCCTTTTATTTTTGGTATTCTTCGGTTGACGAAGATTTAAATGACCGACGAAAATAATCAAATAAAGTTCTTTTTGTACGAAAACTGGGCCCGTACGAAAACTGGGCAACATACTGTATGCGTTTAATCCTCTTTCGTTCGCATTACTTTCCTCAAAAGAGGCTTCTAGTAGAGACAGTGAGTTGCTCAGTTTTTTATCCTGTCGATCGACGATCGAGTGAAAACTTCTTATCTCGCCGCGAAAGTCGCACATGTACCGATAAGACAATGGCGCCTCGATCCTGTGTTAATCAAAACAACAACAAACGCGCGCAATGCATAGTGGTCTGTTCTGGGTCTTTAAGTTTGCCTTGTAACAATGACTTGAGGCAAAAGGTTTAGGGAACTAATTGGGGCTTTGAGAATTTAGGTACTTTCTTTAAACTACGACGTTTTAATTTTGGAGAGGGACTAGGACTAGAGAAAAACAGTAAAAAGTTACGTAACAATTAACGTTTTCAGAAAACCCCGTTTAATTTAAATACCTTTCCACAATGTGGAGATTTTGGAAGAAAGATGGGTAGTTATAACGTTGATTATCATGTTGTAATCGAACTATTGCAAATTTTGCATAAATTAGGGCGTGGCCGATCATGTGACCGCAGCAAACACACTAATTTATCCAAAAAGTTGATTTTTCTCTTATTACACAATTATAGACCATTTTGTCTTGAATAGCAACACTTCTGCAAAAACGGCGACAAAAGGTGATATTTCATGAGGAGCCATTCCTTAATCCACCTGAGTACTCTCTGAGATTCAGAAATTGTGTCATCCTGTTGTCGTTAAAATATTTTTTGTGACGATTCCTCGTCTTCCTTACCATTTTACTTTGAAGATTTAACCGTTGATGATCAATAACTGGACAAGTGACGCAAAAGTTCTACACTTGAAGACAAAACTTAGTTCACGTCAAGTATTAAACAGCTGCCAGGTTTTTTTATATTTTGAGAACTTTAGTATTAATCAAAATAACAAGAAAGTTTTCATAAGTAATAAAAATACAACAATAACAACGTAAGCTACAAACTGATAAAATTACAAAAAAGTATTTTGTTAAAAGAAAGCTTGCTTACTACAAAGAAATTAATGTTGTGCAGCAAATAAATTACAAAATTAAATGAGTAATAATAAGTAGGGAAGTAAAGGAAACAAGGTAAAACAGGCATTTTTTAGTTAAGGTATGTTACCAGTGGGTTTTTTGTTTGCAAGGGACAAAGAATAAATAAAAGGAAAATTATAGGCAATTTAAAACTTTTTCCATTTCTCCGAGTGTCAAGGCATCTTATTTTTTCTTGTTTTTCGTGCTTTACATGGGTCCTAAACAACATGATATTGGGTGATAATTAATTTCTTTTGTCTACAGGTAAAGACTGATTGCTCAGCTAAAATCAATGGTGAATGAACAACTTAAAGCCATCTCTTTTCTCAAAAATACCCAGTATTATCTGACGTTTAGTTAGGTTTCTCAAAGATAAGTTGGTATTGTATCCCCCCCCCCTGAATAAATCGTTCCAGAATGCTTCTATGCAATTACATTTGCGGAAAATATGCTCCGGTGATTCGCTCTCTGTACCAAAGAAAGGTGGAAAGTGGTGATGGGACAAGCTTCATCTTGAAAAGATTTGAATTAGTAATAAAATCCTGTGTAAGATTTTAAACTGAAAAATCCTGATTTTTACCCAGTTGTTGCTAGTAAAGGGATTTTATATCCAATCCAGGTTCTCATCAGGGAACGATTTAGTGAATTTAACTTTAGCAGAAGGTTCCTTAACCCTCATAGCAATGACTGGATATCAACTACAGAATTGCCATCTAAGCTCACATATATATCGGCAAGTTCTCTATTCGTGGTAGGCGGAGAGCGAAAGGGACTCGAATTCACTCTTAGGGCTTTCAGCAGCAGGCGCTATTGATGAGGGAGAGAGTGAATGATACCCATCCAGAGAAAAATGTCAGATTGATTAATTCCTCTCTCTCTCAAGATATCAAAACCCAAAAAAGTGATGGCTCTGGAAAGCATGTCCCCGATTGCTATTAAACCAATGTTTTTAAAACGGCGATAATAAACAGATTTGTTTTGAATACATAAGAATTTATTATCCCATATTGGTTGCCGCAAGACTCCGTCTATTGTTTCATTTGTCCACTTCACCAAAGATGACCAGGAGTAGAGACATTCCTTATAAAATACTGGGTCACTGATAGGCAGCTTACTCGTATGTACTTGCATGTAACTCTATGTCTATCGTATGTATCCCGTATATGTAACCCGTAACCCGTGTATGTAACCCGTATATTATTGGTATGTGTCTCAGTGTATGTATCTGTGTGTTACCCGTAGTACTCGTGTGGTGTTTTGGTCACGATCTACCCCTGATGCCCTCACCTTGATCAGATGACGCAAAGCAATAATAAGTGTTTCCACTTTTTTGAGAAAGTCTATCTCTAGCCATTTTTAAATCCAACGAATTTCAATTTTCCATCAGACGCGATTTCCGCTAGGCACTTGTGTCTGCAGTGAACTTCACTCACTTATGGAAATTTTAACAAGAAATCAGTTCTATTTAGTTTCGTTATATTCCTCTAAGAAACAGGTGATTTTTAAAGGGTGATATAGCGGTTTACTTGAACCGGCAGATCCTTAAAACTTTCTTAGACGAACACTGAAAATGAACAATGAATGGAGGCTTCATAACATTCCATTGCACCGTACACGCCATAGAGGTGTAAGGACGCTTTGGCCTCGAGGTTTGACAAAGCTGGAAAGGCAATCGATAATTTGAGAACAAACCGAGAGTCAAAACGTGCTTTTTCTATCCGACTCGTTCCGCGACTCAGTGAGAATCCTCACTCGAACTCGATTTGGTCTGTTGCGAGTTGACTGAGGTCACGTTATTTGCTGTTTTTAATTCCGTTTTTTGGCAGAGAGTCAATACGTTCCTGCGTCCCGCCTACAAAAACGAACTCGTGCCGCCTCTAGCCTTCATGTAGACGTCTTCTTTGATGATATCCCGTGATTCGTCTCAGTTTTAAGCTCAACTGCTTGCTCCCCACCAAACCAATGTTAAACTCTAGCTCGTAACTGTGATTTCAATTAATATATCGATTTCTACGAAATTTGCTTTTGAGATCTCCTTCAATCCAGTTTCCGTCTTTCATCGGACGTAATTTCACAAGAACAGAGGACTTCACCTTTGCTCGTTAAAATAAACGTTTGAACAATTGCTTGCTATAACGTATTCACTTTCTGCACTGAACTAATGATGCACACTTTTCGACATTTTCGAAAATCACAAGAACCCTCTCTTGCAAGAACCTCATCATCTGGCGCCTCAAGACCACGTGCGCTCCATTTGGCTTTATGGACATCATCGAGGTCGCATTGTGCGGAAGAAAGTCCTTGGGAACAACGAGTGTCTTGTACGTCAAACTCATTTGCTGTTAGCGATTTCTGCTATCGTCGTCATCAAGTCAAAGAAAGCACAGGGATGCTACCTCAACGATCTCATCCCTTCACAACATGGGACATTGGTTTGGTGATATCGATCATGGAAGACGGAGAGCAATTGTCTCCCATCGACAAACTGGCTGGCAAACACTTGTACTTTGCACACTTGGGAACCTTAACCGTTCGTCTGTCTCTCATGCAGCTCAACTCAAACAAGAGGCAGAGGGGATGCAGTCGCCGTCCCACTACCCTCTGTTCGCAACTGGATCTGGATGCGGCTATCTTCTAGATGTCCTAAGCTGCCTGGCCTACAGAACACAACCATCGTTTCAATCTTAAAGCTAAAGAAACAAGAGCCCTAAAATCGACATTTTCTTCTCTGTCCGATGCAACACCTTCAACTTTTTGCGTAAGCCATGGCCAATCGACGAGCTCCTGAGAAAGATCAGCGACAAGAACGCTGCCACTGTAACTTTTAAATTCTACGTCACCAATCCAGAGCAAGAACAAGATGATTCCGATGCAACAGACATCCAAATCCAGCTCATCAGTGGTCCAATAGATTTTCGATGCTATTTTGTAGGGAGACCGGCGATTGCCGAAAACGTGCAAAACATATGCATGAGAAAAGGGATGAGCTTAGTGAAGGATTACACGAACGGACTCCGAGGCGAACGAGACCGCCGTTTGTTAATGAATCAAGATCAGCTTCTGTGTTTTATTTTTCATTACTGCCATTTGCGTTGTAGCCGGTCTTGTTACTGATGTTAGGAGCATCAAAAATTCTTTAAAACGCATGTCTTGAATGCTACAAGGTATTCGGATAGCCGAAGGACTAGCTGTATATTAGAAGCTTTTAAAACACATTGTCATAGAACAAATTTTGTATTGTCGTCCGGAAGTAATTGTTTTATCTTTCTTTCCTTATTAAAATTCAGACTATATTTTGCCAGATTCAGAATATATCTTGCCAGAGAAAACATATTCACCCTCTTAGACCTTTATAAAAATGTTTTGTAGATTTACCTACGTATGCGTATTTCATAATAAGGTTTGTTTAATATAGTTTCTTATTAAATAATCGCCTTTCTATGTAGTACACACTTATAACACACGGCGGAAAGATAGTGGCGAGACGTCGCATTTCCAATAGTATGTAAAAAATCTGTAGCTATTCGTCGTTAGTCTTTCTACTTCCACAACAAAATGGAAATATTTTATAGTTTGTTTTTTTAAGATATACTAATCCACCCGGTAAAGAGCAGGTGTAGCAGTTTTCTACTTGTTCCTATGTATTGGTATTCGTATACACTCAGGCCACAGGCTCAGTTACAATTAGTTGGGACATTTCAAGCCACAGAGCCTTATGTTAATTGCCCCTGTACTAAGAACAGAATTTTTACGATCCCTCTGGCACATCTCCGGCACCAGGTAAGCGTAGCAAGCAAACATGGCAAACTTGTTGATTCCAAAGCACACAAATATGTAGAATATAGAGAAAAGAGAAACTCCTGAAATAATCCGGCTGTCAACAAATGATGCGGCAAGAAAACTTTCGAGACAAGTGCTTAAGTCTCATATACTTCTAGTGGCTTTTCGCGCCCTTCAAATCATTCAATGCGCGTGAAATTTACAGGGATAGTTCAATACATGTTAGACTTAGTTCACAAGATTTAAAAGAAAATTCATCGACTACTTTTTGAATAAAAGCTTCCATAACAAAGACGTTACTTCGTATGTAAAATGAGCATATTTAAGACATTACTTTTGATCACATTAGTTGAAATCTAGTGAAGCAAACCGGATAAAACTAAAAAGGAAAAGTACCTGTATGCTACAACAATGACATATGGTAAAAACTTTGTTTCAGTCTGATAGGAAAACTTTGGTACCGATGAAACAATAGAAAATAACGTAACTTTTTTTTTTTACTGGCAAAATATTCAACCGATCTTTTTTTCGAAAACGCTCGCATAGAATTTTTTTCAAACTTTGCAGTCTTGAAGATCTACACTTACACTATCAGACACAATAGGTCGTTTTTTAAGTTTAGGTCTCGATGTTGAGAAAATTGCTGATATACAAATATCATGACGTAATCGTGTCGTTGCTGTGGTAACCATGCTTTTTATAGGTCATATGTCATTTGTTGACAGGATGCCAGCTTGAGCGAAAACGTCGAAACAAGCTCTTTGCCAAGTAGACAGTGTGGGGTAACTGTGGGTTGCAATGACTTACAATTATTTAACTGTCATCTTTGAGCCAATAACATTTCTTCAGATATATGGAAATTTAAGTTTTCTTAATTGGCTACGAGTTTGTTTAAATTCGTGATTAGGGTGTTGTGTTGTCTAAGTTACAGACGGTTTGGTTCGCTGTGTTGAGTGTACGTATTTCACGTATTCCCGGCGATTTTCTTTTCAAGACAAGTCAACATGAAGCTGTTTTTGCTTCTTCTGGCCATTTTCGTTTGCATCGTGGTAGCGCATGGTAAGTGCAGTTTTTTCAATTTAACACATTGGTTTCATTTAAAATGCACGTTGTGGGGCGTTTGACTAATTTGCGTGTTAGCCTTCGTTGCTAATCAAGGAACAAAAATTGGTAAATAGAATGCCAGTAACTAGAGAAAGGCTTGTACCGGGCGGACGAGAGCTGTGTATTGTAGGATAAATAATAACGAGCAAAATTTGATATGCTTGGTGCCAAATTGGATAGGCTATGGGCGAATCGAAATTGACTAACGGAACCGGTAACTACTAACTACTTAGGTCCTAATTTTGAACAGAAAGGAGCTTTTCAGACAATAGATCCTTACAAACTTAAGTTATCTCGACCTTTCGTTTGCAGTGTTTACCGAAAGCCAATAGTCATAATTCTGTCGTAAACAAAGAGTAGTAAGACGCACCTATTTTGACGACCTGTTTATTCTGAACAAGAACACTGAGTATAATCTCGATGCTCCTCTATAACTGCTTGTATGATACAATATTCGTCATCAAGATATCGCACTCAAATTTGGATGATACCGTTTTTTTGTGAAAAAATGAAACATTTCAAGGCTCTGGTCCTAAGATAATTTGCATTCTTTTAAGGGAATTCAGAAGACGTCGAGTAAACTGATCTGTTGAAAGGTCTAAGTTGAAAAGATAATCGAACTTGTTGACTAAAATTGAGCAATCTTAAAACTTATTGCAGAAGAAAAGAAAATGGCTCCATTAGTGTTAAACACTCGTGACCGTCAAAAGTATGATGATGGAATTCTAATTGCGAGCAGCAGTCAACCCCGGAATAATTCGTATAATTTATATGACAACCACCCTCTAATTTGAAGCAAAATGACACCCAGTGTTTATCTTAGTGAGGAAGCCAGGGCTTAGAAATGTTTTATGAAGGGTGATACATATACTTAATTGTGAAGCCAGTGCAAGAACATTTTCTCGACATTTTTGGCTCTATAGAACTGATAAATGCAAAGGATGAAACATCGTGGACTTAACAAATCATACAAACCGATCGAGGATACCTGCAAAGGAACAATTCAGTGCCAGAACAATTGTGATCCTCGCAAAAGAATCAATAGATTTGCTTAAGCATTTTGGAAGCACACAAAATGTAGATTGAATGTACATGTCTTTTGATAACTGAAACAGATCTACGAGAACAGGCCTTGTGTATCTAATTAACGCCGTTCAGAATTTCCCTTTCTCGTTCCTTTTAGTCTTTTCGTTGTTTTCTTCTCATCTTTGTAAAAAGCAAACTTTGTTTCTTTAATTAATGTCACACTCTCTGCGGAGTACGACGCAAATCCTTTTGCTGTGGATGCCATCATCTGCAGTGCGGCACGAAAAACGGCTTGTGGAAACCGCGCGCTTAACACAATTCAGCACAAGCCTTTTAAAATTAACTCTCATCTAATTGTTTTGAACATTCTTGAGTCACGAGGTAAAATAAAAGACGGCAAAGAGTGCCTTAACTACAGCTAATTATAACTAGAGATAACTGAGCTGAAACAAACTTGTACAATATCTCATCGGTCACGGAAGATGATTTGAGTAAAAGTTCCTAGTAATTTAAAGACATAGTACCCTGTAGCTAGCCTGCGAATACAGCCGCCTCTCATTCACGTCCCGCAACGAAGAGCGAAACGGGAAGAGAGACGTCTGCGATTCGCCGCCAAAAATTCCATACTGATGACGTAAATCTGTCCAGAATCCGGACAGGAACGCTGATTGGACGAGCGGACATTTTTGCATAATTAGCTCTATAATTATTCAGTGTTGTGATGTGAGAAATTCAGAACCAATATGGCCGCTAATAGTGAGAATTCGTCTCGTCCTTCCTTGGAAAGTTTTCGCCTCTGCGTACAATCTATCTGTCCGAAGTTCAATGTTTCATCGTTAAAAGAAAGTCAGTTTCAGGCTCTTTATAGTCTTATCTGCGGTGAAGAGGTTTTTGTTAATCTGCCGACTGGATCAGGCAAGTCGCTAATATTTCAACTCGCGCCACTCGTACACACGTGGATGCATGAGCACGTTTCGGCGATCCATTGATTTACGTCATCAGTATGGAATTTTTGGCGGCGAATCGCAGACGTCTCTCTTCCCGTTTCGCTCTTCGTTGCGGGACGTGAATGAGAGGCGGCTGTATTCGCAGGCTACCCTGTAGCTTAAATGAATAGCCTGCACAAACGCCAAAACATAGTTTGCATTTAGCTTTAGTCTAACCTCTGCGCCTGTGGATGGAGACGTAACGTGTTACTTCTCAAACGAGTGCTATATTAATAGGATTGGCAGTTCATGTAGTCGGCCTGTGTTATTGTTAATCGGCTGTAAAAGTTGGTTCTACCTTGACTCTGTGCTTGAAACGACTAAATTATAGCCTTAACAGGTTTGAACCTGGGCAGTCGAAAGTAAAACGAAATAGGTATGATATGTAGGAACAATTGTGCGGAGTCGTTGCTATCTGGGAGCTCATAATTGACTTCCATAACAATTAAGAACAGTCGTTAAGAATGTTCTAGAAGTCTGCAATTCAAATTGATTGCCCTCAAGCAGCATGCCACAAATGAACCGCCAATTACAAAATTAGTCAAGCGTGCTCAGTCTCACGGAAATAAGCGTGGGAAAAACATGTGTTTAACGGTCCTCTGCTGGTTTGAGAAAGAGCGAGAAAGAGAGAGAGGGGAAGGGGGGACAATAAGCTCGAGTGGCTTGTCATGCCCTACACTCACTCTTGTTCTCTCTAGTCTCACTTGTGAAATATTGTGGCTGCCTCGTCCCGACTCGCTCGCTTACTCCTACTGGGTGTAACTGAGGGGCGCGGAGAAAGTTGGGAGACGATTCGCATAAGCGGGGCGTTTTTCCCATGAGGCACCGCTTGCCCTTCTCGCTCGCTACCAAGCTTCCTGCTGTTTGTTGTGCACATTTCCGCTTGAGTTTAGAGGAGAAGGGCCTGTGGAGGAGGCAGACATTTTCGCCAATACCATGAGCAAAAGCTCTTTGGGATAATTAAAAAGCGTCGTGACAAAGCGTCGTGCAACAGCAAATTGACAATAATAAACTTAAAGCATTTAATCCTCTCTTGTTTTAAGAAAAAGAACGACAGTTTTGAGTTTAGAAAACGGGGACTGCTATTTTTAAAGTAAGTTTTGTAGAGTTTAAGGGCGTAGAGTTAGAGGTAAAGCTTAAGCCCAAATCCTGAGATCAATATTTTGGAAGCCAAAATTCCGACCTCAAGATTTTGGATAGCCAAAATCTTGAATTCAGGATTTTGGCTTAAAGCGTAACTCTAACTCCATGTCATAACTCTACGGAAATAACTCTGTTGCTAGTTTATCTCGTAGAAAACATCTTCCGACAGAAAATTCTGTCATCTTCAGTTCATTACAATTGTCGTTACATTTGAAGTGGTCTGTGATAATTTGTAGAATAAAAACAATTGATATTTTATAGTTAGGGTCTGTGCAATAATTACCTGAAGGGGGGGGGGTGGGAAACCAGAAGGGGGGGCATAGGGGAAAAACACAACTAGAGAGAGGGGGATTGGATGTAAAATCTAATACATACAGGGTGGGGGGCATTACTTTTTCCACTCTTTTTCACAAACCGGCTGAAAAAGTGGTAGAAGAGCTATTAGAGTTCAAACATTTATACTTGCTTACTCTGGAATTAAACATGGAAAATATCAACTCCAGGTGCTTTGATCTCTGAACTGGCTGATTATTTAATATTTTCCTGTCTGTCATGCAGTAAGAGAGGAATGTCTCTGTTATATATTAAAACAGTTCTACTTTATTGGCACCAGGAATACTGTTAAAGTTAATTTGGATTTTGGTTATGTTTAGGGGAAAATACCACCAGGAAAACGCTTAAAATGGCATTTCGGAGCTTCTAGATTTCGAAATTTTCTCGGGGAGCATGCCCCCAGACCCCCTTAAAAGCTCGCGCTTTCGGCGCTTTCGCAATTCCCTCGGTTATCAGAAAAGCCTCGTCACGGCCCTGGCACTATGATGTTATTCAATGAAAAAGAAAGATGCCAATGTAGAATACCCTACATTGTATTATAATTAAAGGGATGGAAAACTCAACTGTTGACTTTAACAGCAGTAAATTGATCTATGTAAATATAAACAGGGCCCCACTGAAAACCGCCAAGGCGAGTGGGCTCCCTGGTTAAATATTGTTATTATTATTATTATTATTATTATTATTATTATTATAATAAACAGTTTGATTACTTTGCAAAGTAAGCTTATAAACTTCTCCCGAGTATCCAGATAGAGAAATAGTTCAACGAGGGAAAATTTCCTCCTCTGAAGAAAGGTCTTTGCAAGAGTTCTGTTCCCAGTACAACGTGGACGAGACTGAGTGTAAAAGTTATGTAGAGCACCTTGAGTTCTTGGATGCAAAGGCGAAAAAAACAGTAAGAAAAAGGAACGCTCTTCCGTCTAATATTTCTTGGAAAATGAAACAGATATGTAAGCACTTACGAACAACCAGCTGAAAATGTATTTGAAACAACATGGTCCCAAGATAAGCGGAAGTAAGGCTGATTTAACTAAACGAGTTCTCAGCCACGCACGTGTAAATGCTGCCAGGGATGTTCTGTAAGACGAAGAATTTTATAACTCGTGTGAAGACGACACAACTTCAGAATCAGAGTCAAGTGATTCCGATGGAGAGAACTCATACGTTGAAGAGTCATTTGAAGTACTTTTGGTGCCTGAGGAAGACATCCAACACGTAAATTAGGTATGAGGGAACCAATGCGGGGGAGGAAGCAGGGGATGGGGGGGGGGGTTGACCTTAATACTATCAGAGGTTAAAGTTAATTTTCGCTCAGTGAGGGGGGGGGGAGTGCAATTTAATTTTGAGCTTTATTTTACCCATTTCCCAAACCCCACTCCAGGTAATTATTGCACAGTCCCTTACAACAGAATGAAACGCAAGCTTGTCAAAAATTAAAATAATTAAAGAAAACTATGCTTTTTCACGTTACTTTTTGTCATATTAATTCTTGTAGTTATTGACAAGCTTGCATTTCATTCTATTGCAACTATTAATATCTGTTGTCTAGATTCTAGCATTTATTACGTCTCTTTCCTTTTTGTAGATGAACATAGTCTGACACTACCTTGGTAATACGTCACCTCTCCGTCAATACCACCAAATTTCATGGCCTGTTAGCGATCGCATTTAGACTGAGGTTCCGCGGTATTCTTTCATTTGGTTATGTTGGTTTTTCGGTATTTCAGATGTGTTTTTACCTCTTTCGAACTTGCGCCTGGGCTATTTTGTATAAGACAATACTGATAATGTTGGGAAATTTCGGAAGATTTTTTAAGATATCCGAATGTCTCCATTGCCAACATTTCCAAGGAATTATTCGAGATGTACCCGCCAAAACCTTTTAGATGGTTCACCAGTTAACAAGGGAAATTTCTATGTCACCAATGTCTTTACACGAGCCGGAGTTACGATTTACACTCAGTGGGAAAAGTCTATTAATTCACTGAATTTTATGATAATCATTGATGTAACATGGTACGGCCGTCTAGGAAAAGATTTATCTAGCCTACTTGACAAAACTACAAAGTATATCTAGATCTACTTTCCTGGCTCCATTTTCTTATGATTCTTCATGGGAAAACAAAAATGAAAAAAAAAAAACTATAAAATGAAAAATGCTTACTTACAGCTGGCCCAAGTTCATGTAATGCCTGCTTTGAGGATGCTGCTAATAATGGTAATGACCTGGAACAGTGCATCGGTGTTCAGTATCAGTTTAATTGTTCAAACATGACTTTTCCAAACGTTGGCTCAGCCCACTGCTACACTGCTGCAGGATGGTATCGCCAAAACAACATGCTGAAAACTGGCATTATACGGGGATGCATCAACTGCACAGGTCAGCGAAAAATTATGCAACTAATTTGGTAGTATTTTTGAACTTCTAAAATTGTAAATGCTTATTTGATATCCTGTCCGCTATTCTGTTACAACCCACCGTTCCCCTTACCCTCGCACTCTTTGTGTCTTCCTATCGTATTATATGTATGTGAGGAGTAGGTGTCTCAATATCATATGTTTAGAATGTTCACCGAGGAACGGCCCAGCTGCTGTATTGCAAGCCAGGTAATATTTTTTTTGGAATAAAGTAATCTAAATTGACAAAGGAGCGTGAAAATTGGCATGAATATAGTGGACAGCTAATAAAAATGACTGTATTAATTAAAGATCTTCATTTGCCTCACGTTAAACTGTGGGTAACTAATTGAAGGGGACTACTTCGGTTACTACATTATTTTTTTGTGGGGAATTAATTTGCAGTCGAAAGACAAGAAAGAGTAATACCATAAAAGATATGTTAGATTTGGCAAAAGTGGTCCTTGTGCTGAAGATCTGAAAATGAGGTGAAGATGATGATGTAGTGATGGTGATGATAATGATGATGATGATGATGATGATGATGATGATGATGATGATGCCAATGTCAAGGCCTTGCGTCCCCTGGCCTCATTATGTCTGCTCTCCCCCTCCCCCAACTTGGGTGCCCTTAGATATTAATTGCCGTCGAAAAATGGTTTGAATGAATGACATGCTAATTTATTAATTTACCACAGCCGAGCCGGAAGTTTAAGGAGATCTAATGTAGCAAGTGCGCGAAAAACGCAAACAAACGTAGCGCGAACTGGTCAATAAATGTGTGTTTAATTAACATTTAGTTCTATGAGCGCGCTTTGGAAATGCAATGATAAGTAACCAATGAGGCGCCGAGTTAGCTTTAATCACCTGATATCCAGCTGGCAAGAGTGGAATAATTGTTTTATTAAATTCTAATTTTTGGACAAAGACTTTTGGTTCGTGGCACTTGACATGGCACCAATTTCCTTACAAGGCGAAAATCAGTGTTATGTGCTAATAACCTGTGTGCGGTGAATCAATGGGAAAGCTAGAAATTTGATAATTGAGATTGGCCATTTAATAACAGCTGGTATTTGCAAGCAATGATGGTGAAACTCGATTGGATCATTTTTCTTTCGTAGGCACTGTGACCTGTTCTTCTGATTGCACATTTCAAAACATCACATGGTAGTGAACCGTCCGAAAAAAGATTTAGACAAAAATGCAAATTAACTCAGTTTTATTTCGAGAGAATCACCTAAAAGGGAAAGATAGATTCTTCCCACACGTCCAAATAAAAGCAGTCATCACATGGAATCATTGAAGGCGGATCCAGTAAAGCTACATTTTAAAAATATACGATAGATATGTTTACTTTTTACATCAGCTACCTTGTAGGTTTTACTCCCCGTTTTGTTCATTGCTGACAACCAAAGAACGTTAAGGCTGAGTCAAAATTTTCGATTCCTTGTAATGAAGTGCTGGTGATTTTCTTCCACTGCAGACATGCAAGCAGCTAAGCAACAACTGCGAACCGCCTTTGATGCCCTCCAAGACTGGACCTTGACAGACGATTTTACCCTGCTGTGCTGTAACACCACAGACTGCAACAGCAACCTAAATGCCACTGCTCCTGCTTTACCAACCACCACAATGATGACCGCTCTAGCCAGTGTTGGTGCTGGTGGGGGTGCTAGCAGTAGCCCTACCCCTACAAGCCATGCCAGTTGCCTCTTCCCCGTCATCGGAATATTGGCATTTGCAGCTGCCGTAATATGCACGGTTTTGATTTAAGACCTTAAGTTTAAGTCAGCTAGCTGTTTGTGTGCCTTATTCATAGCTTGCTTTTACTGTAGTTGAGCAAAAACAATATAAGCAGCCGAACAGTAGTTACCTGAGTAGTAAAAGAATAATTATTAACTACTATATCCAGCCATCATCATTTGTGGCAAACATGTGGCCGCCTAATTGCTAAAATTAATCAAGCGTGTTTTTTTTTCATTATAATTCTGCTGACTAAAACAATTTAGTTCAGTAGCATGTGATTTAAATTTGAGTAGTGACCTTTAGCAACAAGCTAGTTTTGCAACAGCTAATTTTTGTAAGCAACTAACACGTATTAAATCAAAAGATTTCTTGCTCCCATATATCTCTGAAATGGTTTCCCCGATGTATCCATCGCCTCGTGTCTCAGTAGCTGCAAGCCAAACTAGGGAGGACCTAAGTTTACTATATAGCGATTAAAGGGACATTGTCCTTACAACATAATTTCCATGTTAAAGTGATTCTTAAGATAAAAAAAGAACAAGCCGTTCGAGGATTAGTCTCCGCTCTTCTCCCTCGTTTGGCGCCTGACACACAGGCTATGAAAGATTCCACTTGGATTTTTCACCCTCCTTGCAATACCAGCGCCCCTTTGAGTATGTCTGAATTTTTAATTCATAAGGGCCCAGTTATGAGCGACTTTCAAAATTAAAGTTTTGCGCTCGATGTCAAAGCTGTCGACGTGAAGGGAAGGAGTATTTTCGTTACTGTACCTCTTTACCGAAGTATGATCTATTTTTACTAATAGAGTCCCCACTATTAGCAATCATTTTCTTAAAAGAAAATGTTTGCTAATTCAGATTTTATGTGAAAACAGAGATAATCGACTTGATCGAGCGCTATGTCTTCAATAAGTCTTCTCGTCCAAAATCTGAAACTTATCTAAAAAAAAACTCTTTGACACTCTTTTCTCTTTGACACGTGTTGTATTCTCGGACCTCACGACAGGAAGTTTTTCCTTGTCAAGTCTATATTTTTTAAGATGCGAAACTCAGTCGTTGACAATCTTTTCAGACAAAGTTTAATGTGGTTGCTCGTGTGTGGAATCATTATGATAACACTTGGCAAGTTTTGTTTTGTTTTGTTTTGTCTTTAAACTGGCATAGCATTTTTGCTTGAATGCAAGCTGTGTTAAGGTTAGCTTGTTACCAAGTAAATTTTAAAATTTCCCTTTCTAGGGAGAAATCATCAAAAACGTGTTCGCCCAAAGTAAACATTTTAAAAAGACTTCTTGGTCAAAGTAAACTTGCTGCGTATCCAGCTGCGGCCTGATAACCTTTGTCTGTGAATGATTAGGTCCCTACACCAAAACTCCTACAAACGCGTCTCATTCCAATAACGTTTTCGTTCAAGACGGCTGGCAAGGAAATGGAAGCTCATGGCGATGTTTGGGAATTTTTTCGAGTCAGAGATATTAACCCTATTCAGACCCGGGGGGGACGGATTCTGCCCGCACGGACTTTGGACATTTATAACTTTTTTTAATAAGCAAGCTAAAGCCACCAAACTTGGTGACTTTTCCTAAAATTTATCTGGGAACAATTTGGTACAGCAAGTCCTTGTCTATTAAGACGGATGTTACCATGGTAACCACTTTGTGACAAGCGGCTTTTTCAGAATTTTGAATTTCCTTCTTTAAAGAAAAAAATCATTACCTTTTTGAAGTAAATCTTACATTTTTACATCGTTTCCGTGTTAATTTATTGATGTTGATCATTTCTTGATCAACTGTGGCGGTTTTTGAAGGTTTTCGAAAATTCGAGAAATCCAAGATGGCGGATCCAAGATGGCAGCCGTTTGAGAACGAAACGTTATTGTGACGTCATATGACGTCATCAGCTGATGCTGCAGACCTCAATGGAAACATTTTTGGACTTACTATCTGTCCTTTAAGTTTCGTTGTCATAGCTTTAACATTCTCGGAGTTAAGAGGTGGGGGCGGAATCCGCCCCCCCCCCCGGTCCCACAAAGCCAAAAAAACCCCGGTCTGAATAGGGTTAAATCACTCTTACTTCCAAACTTGCGGTAGGTATTTTGATGCAGAGAAGTTAGCAGCATGCAAAGAAAGCATTTTCATCTTACCAGAGAGTGGATTACAAACGGCCGCTGACAGTAAGACCACATGTCGTTAAGAATGACAGCGACAAAGGTTAGAATGAAATTAATTCAGCGATTTCATCATAGGGTACTAAATATGGGCCGTGTAATATCATGAGTCGATACCTCCAGAAACCCAGTTCGCGAGCATTTGTTTGCCACAAGTAGAAAATTTTCTCAAACAAACAAGGGGGTTAGTTTCTAAAGGAACTGTGGTGCTGGGTCGGAAAGGAAGTGTAACACCAAACTTTTGGATTCATCAGCTGAGTTTATAAGGTAAATTGGCCACCGTAAAGGGATTGAAAGCTGACGTTTCTAGCGTTAACCTTTTTCGAAGAGAAGGGCTAACGATCGAAACGTCACCTTTCGGTCAATTTACGGTGGCCAATTTACCTTATAAACTCAGCTGATAAATCCAAAGTGTTGTAGAATATTTTCTATATTTGCCATTCCAGACCACAACGCACGCGTGCAACAGTTATAGTTCCAGTAACAATTCTCGTTTTCTTTGTTAATCAAGTGTGTGGATAAGTTTTGGTAAAGACAATGTCAGTGATTCGTGTAATTTGTATTAAAGCCAGCTGCTACTGATCAAAGGAATATATACCTGGGATTTTATTTCGCGGCTAATAAATTTCAGTTCTACTGGCCGTTGGACTCTCTTACAGAATTGTGCCTAAAGGTTGCAGGGCGATCAAGGGAGCGATCATTCTCTCATGCAAAGTATATGATGTGGAGTAGAACTGGCGCGAAAGCTAATCGGCGCCGCTCTTCCGTTGCAAACGAGAAATCATAGTTTTCTCTCCTTTTTCGAGGCGCCTGTTGAGAAGAACAATGGAACTGAACAATGGACCCTTAATTTGACCGAAAAACGTGCAAAGCTCAACTGTTTAAATATTCATATCGGTGTGATAGTAAGTACTTGAATTGCAACACCGTTGTTCACCAGTTAGTTGTTCGCTTCAATCGTCGTTGTTAACTAGAATCGTTGTTCGCTAGAATCGCTGTCTTTCGCTCGAAACGTTAGATTTCGCTAGAATCGTAGTTGAATTTCGTTAGATTGTTGAATCGTAATTGCATGGAAATTAACTGTAAGTTGACAGTTTGTGAAGAAGAATCTTTTAGACATTGTATTTGGTTTTTTGGTACGTTGTCCTTCGTAACAAAGTTGGCGACCCCGCCAGGACCTAATCTACCGGCGTCATGTCGAATCGAAGAAGCCGTCCACAACGCAAACAACCGTCACCTTCGGCTCTTCCAGAAACAGTCGATACATCAGAATCTTTCGTTGAAGATTCTTTGGATGAAGTTAACGATGAAAAACGAAACGCCGAATCCTTAGTGGACGAGTTGTTTTGTCAACTTTGTCATTTAATTTGCGATGAAAATGCGACAAGAACTTAATCCAAGATGCTCAACAAAAGGTAATGAGAGCAAAGGGGAAAGCTTTCAATGTAATGACAGAACTACGCAAAATTTACCGAGCCCGTGGTGAGCACAAAAAGCCAAAGATGTGGATGCAGATATGGATCTTTGTCAGTCGAGGATCGGAAGAATTATCCAAGAGGTTGGTGCAAAGTTAAGAGATTTCGGAAAGAGTGCAGCAAAAGCGCATTCCGACAAAGGAAGTTTCGACACGGAAAACGTGCAGCAATGGTGGAAAGAAGAACAAAAAAGGATCAGTCAGAGAGAAATAGAAGGATCTCGATCAGGTGGTCAATCTCGTCATCGTCAAGCGAAGACCATGATCCGGTTTTTCAAGCGTGGTCAACATTGCCACTGAATCGTATGGAAATCAGCTCACGCAGCCATCTTGAACGAGTTTCTGTGCCCAAGTTTAATGAGGATAAAACCAAATTCGAGCGATTTTGGGCTGCGTTTTCCAACTGCGTTGACAAAGTTCCTAAATCCCCGCAAATGAAGATGCTGAGACTGGAAGCATGCTTAGTCGGAAAAGCAGCTGATACCTTGGAGGACCTACACTACTCAGAAATGGATTACGAAACCGCAAAATTGAGACTGCAAAGGAAATTTTGTGGAGAGCGACGCCAAATTCAGCATCAAATGGAAAAACTTCGCAACATGAGAGCTTTGCAGCTAGACAATGTGGAAGATTTAGGGAAGTTTACTGACGTTCTAGAGAACACGGTAGTCATGTTGCAGAACCAAGGTTATGTCCACGAGTTACAACCTAACAACACTCTGTACACCATGATGCTGAGGAGCTGCTATCTCAATATTACCGCTGGATCGTAGAAGGTTACAAATCTGAAACGTTAGAGACCCTAAAAGACTGGATCTTACACGAGACGGAATATCGAGTGAAGGCCGCAGAAGCAATCAGGGGCCTCAAGTTGAACAAGAAGAAATTTAGCACGCATCTAGGATTGAACAAGAGATCAGATCACTCTAAAGGCCACTTGAGCTGTTCGTATTGCAAGAATGAAGACCATGAAATTGGGAGATGTCAAAAGTTTCAAGAATTAAGTGTCGATGATCGTTGGAAAGCAGCCAAGGAACAAATGCTGTGCTTTCGGTGTCTATCAAGTACCCAGCGGGGTGTGACATGTCGTCGAGCCAAAGAATGTGGTATTAATGGCTGCAAAGCAAATCATCACCGTTTGCTCCATGCTACTCGGGATCGAGACAACTCCTCTGGCCAAACTGGCAGTTGAGGTAGACGTATAGTCCCAGTTGAAGAGGTTCTCTCGGTTTCCAATGACGATGGCCAAGTCAGTTCAACGATGGAGGAGGAGAGTCTTCAACAGTTGACTCACACTTCAACTCTACACGGAGAAGAATGTTCAGAGTTAGTTTCTCTCGGGACAGTCCCAGGAGATCAACTCTAATGGCAAAAAGGTCAAGATAAACGCTGTTCTTGATGATGCAAGTACAGGGACCTTCCTCAACGAAGAGGTTGCCGGTGCCCTTGGTCTTCGGTCTCCCTATGAGAAAGTCACGGTTAGGGTCTTGAACGAAACATTGGAATCGTTTGACATTATTCCCGTAAAGATTACGTTAGAAAGTGTTGACGGTCGAACCTCCATGGCCTTGAACGTGCATACTTGTTCAAGAACCGTCACTGGCAGTTACAAGGAGGTCAACTGGAATTCGTACAAGAGTAAGCGGCCGCATTTAGCTTCAGTTGAGTTCCCAGAACCTGCGCACGATGCCATTGCAGACATATTGATCGGGGTGGACCACTCAATCCTACATCGTTCAATAGTCGACCTAATGGAGAAGACCCTACTGGACGGGTAGCAAGGCTTGGACCACTCGGTTGGAGTTGCATGGGAAGTCCCTGTGGATCTAAAGGGTTACATTACAAGAGAGCAAATTTTGTATCCACATTCTTCATTCGCCCACAAGTGTTCGATGAAATCAACACAAACCTAAAGAAGTTGTGGGAAGTGGAAAACTCGGGAATAGAAGGTAGTAGGCAAGAAAGCTTGACCACTGAAGAAAGAAAGGCATTAACGCAGGCGCAAAAGTCCCTTAAGTTCGAAGACGGAAGATATGAAATTGGAGTACCGTGGAAAAGCGAAAGACCTGTGTTACCTGACAATTACATGATGGCATTAAAACGTTTAGAGAACACTGAAAAGAAGCTGCTAAAGAGTCGTGAAGTAGCGAACGATTACCAAAGCACAATTGAATCGTATTTACAGGAGGGTTACATTCGAAAAGTACTAGAAAGTGAATTACAACAAACACCTGGGTGGTTTCTACGCCATTTTCTAGTCATCCGCCCAGAGAGGGCTACAACCAAATAAAACCAAAATCGTATTTGACGCATCTGCGAATCACCGTGGAGTTTCACTCAGCGATCAAATTCTGCCTGGACCAAAGCTTCAGAAAGATCTGGTAGACGTTCTTCTTCGATTTAAACGCAACCTAGTGGCCCTCGTATCGGACATATCCCAGATGTACCTGAGAATTCGAATTGCTCCTCCTGATCGAGGATACTTTCGTTTACTGTGGAGGAATTTGGAAACGAAAAGCAATCCAGATGTTTACGAGTTTGAGCGAATCGTTTTCGGAAAAAACTCCGCTCCATTTGAAGTTCAGTATACCATCCAAGAACGTACCAGAAGGAACCAAGACTTACTTCCGGCTGCAGCAGAAACTGTTCTTGAATCTACATACATGGATGATTCTATGGATTCCACACCCCATGAGAATACCGCCATTGAGTTGTACCACCAATTATCAGAACTGTGGGCCAAAGCTGGTATGCATGCCAGGAAGTGGCTAAGCAACTCCACAAAGGTACTAAGAGAAATCCCCCAAGAAGATCGTCCTACCGAAATTGACATTGACCGTGATGATTTGCCTTCGACTAATGCGCTTGGAGTGGCCTGGATCGCCCAGAACACGCATTTACGTTCAGAACCGTACCGCCCTGTGCTGACTTTTAACTTACAAAGAGAAATGTCCTAAGGAACGTAGCATCCCTGTTTGATCCACTCGGTTTTGTCACGCCTTTCTCAATTAGAGCCAAAAAGGATCTCACCTCATATGAAGAGTTAAAGAAGAGAAACGATACTCCAAACGTCTTCGTCTCGACCGTCACTTCGTCGTGCTGGAGACTGAATCCTGAGAAATTCTCGAGCTTGGAAAGGTTCACAAAGGTCCATGCTTGGATCAACCGTTTCCTGCAGAACTGTCAGTTACCCGCTGAGCGGCGTAAGATTGGAGAATTGACATTGGATGAGATTTTGGAAGCTGAACTAGAAATAATGAAAGGAGCTCAAAGGGAAGCGTTCCCAGAGGAATACTCCGCTTTGTTGCTAAGCAAAAGCCAATTCCAAAGTCAAGCAAACTAATCAAGCTAACCCCAAGAATCGACGAAGATGGAGTAATCCGTTGCGATGGGAGGTTACGTTACACTGAGTTCCTGCCCTACGATGTTAGATTTCCTATCATTCTTCCGCGCGGGAATTGGGTTACAAGACTCATATTCAAACAGCATCACGAATTAGGAAATCATATTGCGGGAACCAACCACACCCTGGCCAATTTGTCTGCTCGTTTTGGGATTATGTCAGCCCGAGAAGAGATCCGAGAGTGGGAAAACCAATGTTATGAATGCAAAAGACGAAAAGAAAAAGCCGCTGTTCTAGTCATGGGACCACTCTCAAAAGTCCGTCTCCGATTTTTGATGAGAGCATTCGCTCAAACAGCAGTTGACTTTGGCGGTCCATTTATTACGGTTCAAGGATGAGGAAAAAAAACGTCAAAAGCAATGGCCCTGACTTTTCATTGGTGCAGAAAGAGAGCTTCGCGAGTTAGTCGGTAAACTCGATGAAACAAAAATCCGCCAGAGAACACCCAACAAGGGAGTAAGATGGATTTTCAATCCCCCCTTAGCACCTCATTTCGGAGGAGCACATGATAATGATCAAAGCAGCCAGGAAGGCCATCCATGCGGTTCTTCGAGAAGGCGAAATTGATGACGAAGAACTTATGACGGCTTTCATCGGAGCTGAATCTTTTCTTAACTCAAGACCAATAACCTTCCAAACCGCTAATCCATCTGACACGACTTCTTTAACGCCAAATCATTTCTTACATGGCCAGATTGGTGGTCAATTCGCCCCCGATTCTGTAGACGGAAACAAATTTCACCCCAGAAAGCGTTGGCGAAGAGTTCAAGAGCTAATTTCCCACTTCTGGCAGCGATGGATGATGGATGAAAGAATGGCTTCCAGGTCAATACGCTCCTTTGAAATGGAGCGAAGTGAAAGAAGATTTAAAGGTTGGAGATGTCGTGCTTGTCATTTCTTTCTGACCAACCCAGAGCCCATTGTCCACTTGGACGAATCATCGAAATCTACCTTGGACAGGATCAACATGTTCGAGTTGCTAAATTAAAGTACAAGTGAAAAAAAAACACCTATTTGCGACCAATCAGCAAACCATTTTCTCTGGAAGTTGTTTAAACTGAAGTTTTGAAATCGCAAAGAAGATGGACAATCGTGAACGCCAGTTTCATTAGCTAATAGATTTAGAGACAAAGGGTGGGTTTATCAGCGCAATAAGTGTGGCTGCCGCTTTTACGATTGCGGGTTTTTTTTATTGTTTTCTTAGCGAGGAAGCAATAAAGATCTCGCGGGCGCGTGGGCGGTGGTTGTGCGTGTGTGGCGCGAATGAACCGACCCTAAGTGAAAGTGACTCTCGGCACTATTGAAATTGACGACACGCGTCAAGGAGGGGGAGAAAGGTTAAGAAGGGCAATGGAACTGTAAATGGACCCTTAATTTGACTGAAAAACGTGCAAAGCCGATCAACTGCTTAAATATTCATATCGGCGTGATAGTAAGTAGTTGAATTGCAAACCGTTGTTCACTAGTTAGTTGTTCCCTTCAATCGTCGTTGTTAACTAGAATCGTTGTCTTTCGCTCGAAACGTTAGATTTCGCTAGAATCGTAGCTGGATTTCGTTAGATTGTTGAATCGTAATTGCCTGGAAAGTCGCTGTAAGTTGACAGTTTGTGAAGAAGAATTTTTTAGACACTGTATTTGGTTTTTTGTTACGTTGTCCTTCGTAACAGGGTCCACCTGTGTTTATAATAATAATAATGACTTTATTACCGTGTCAAGCAGGAATCTAGCAGAGGGGATTCCCCACTGCGAATAGAGGACACCTAACTTTCTAAAATACAATCTAAAAATACAAAACGAATTAGCATAGAGTTAACACTAGAAACTACTAAGAGTTAGAATTAAAAACTACTAATGATTACTCACATACTACAAAAACTCCATTTATAATTATAAAAAATTCTAAAATCTTGTAATTAAAATCGTAATTAAAAAAAAAAAAAAAAATTACGAATTGCAAAGGTAGCAGCCACTACATCCATCTAAAATGCTACTTAAATCAAGACTGCGTATCCGGGTCTTAAACTGCTTAAGACTGGGAGCTGATCTGTCCTTGCAAATTTGGTCGCAGGCCAGTGTATTGATGTCTGTACAGGCAGATGAATTTTACAAAACATTCAAAAACTCGTAGCTGGGTATATTTGGATACAGTAGAGTAAAGCGACTTTAAAGTTTCTCTCGCTTTAAAACACACTTGTGGCGACTCACCCAGTCGCAACTGATAAGCAAATTTTAGCTGTCAGCCTCTAATGTGGCTTATAAGCCACTGTGAAAAGTTTATGTTTTTAAAAAACTCCTAGCAACTGTAAACTAACATTCTTAGCTTGCCGTTTGAAAACGAATGAATTTCAGGGCGGTAGTTTCAAACCAGGGAGTGCGTATAAAGTACGTAGAAGCGTGCAGTTTAAAGATTTGTTTTTTCTCAATGGGCGTTTTCACCGAATGGCTGTCAAGGGCACCCATCGGTTTGTTTCGAAAGGCCTAATTCATCTGAGATATTCAGATTTAATTGCAGTGAATGCTAGAGATCTCCTTGGAAAAACATCACTTCAGACACTGGAAATAAGGAGACTGATTAATTTATTTCGTTTAGAGTGTCTAATTATTAAGGTCAGCTGGCATTTTCGGAAAGCCATCAGGCCTATCATCGGGGAGATAGGATTCCTCTTCGCTAATTATCTGCGACCTGAATTTGCAGCTATAAAATCCAAACAGATCAACCTGTATCAGCTTACACAAATATGCCTTTAAAAAGAACTGAACTAATGTGAGCTCTATAAAAAAAAACAAGGAAGCATCTGGTAGAATCGCTTATTTTACCTAATGCGCCGATCAATTGGAATCTTCAACATCCCCCCGGGCATACCCCGGACATTTGAATGTGCATTGTGCCCGGGAAGGGGGGGAATTTGAGCGTTGCCTTGGAAGGGTGGGGAATTTGAACCAGATTTGTCTCTTGTTATGGTGTAATACTCCTGTGAGTTTCTTCGGTTTTTGCAAGGTTTGACGGATTTTCCAGTGAGAACTTCGCCTTTGTTAGTGAATAACTCTTTCAAAAGGGTCTTCAAAAGAAGTTTGAAGGTGTCAGGCATCACGGTAAATCTCTCTCTCTGAAAGGTGTCAACAGTGTTTCATTGAAGACAAAATTTGCCTTTGAGGGAGGTATTTCAGTACTATTTGGTAGGGCATTTGCCCCGAGGAGAGGGAATTTGAACGATCCAACCTTCAAAAGTTCAAATGCCTGGGGGGTTGCCCGGAAGTGGGGGGGAAGTTAAAGTTTCGAATTGATCGGCGCATAAGATTGATTATTGTGATGCAGTATTTTATCCAATTCCAAAATTTCTTTTCACGAGGCTGCAAAGACTGCAATTCATCCAGCACGATGTTGGACGAACAACCTTGATCGTTTAGCCGGGGCTTTTTGGAATCTTAACCCTGGCTAAGTGATCAAACACGCTCGTCCGTCATCGTCATGGTTTGTCACACGAAACGTTCGATGGCTACTGGCTAAGCGGGAAAACAGTGTTTGACAAAACATCGGACAATTAAAAACCATTTAAATGCAAAGTTAAGAGAGGCAGCTAAATAGTAAGCATGTTCATTCAACATAATGTTGGACGAAAATGTTTGATCGTTTAGCCAGGGCTTTTAAAACTGAAACTGAAACTGAATAGAATTGAGCTATATCTCACTCGATTCCAGTTTCTACCAGACAAGTAGACATCAATACAAAAGTGTTTTATTCACTGTTTCTTCAAAGCAATAATGAAATCGAAGTCGAGTGCAATTTTTGGAACGTAATACTCAAAGCATACACCAAACCAACAAAACAAACACACTATATAGATATATATCATATATATAGCTATATGATATAGCTTGTTGAAAAATCCCGCAAAAACCCCCACCCAAGTACGTTTCCACAATTTTCATCAGTTTCTTTATTCCTCAAATAACTTGTAGCTTCTCAGACTAGAATTTCTCCGCAGGTGTCCTTTATTACACGACACTGATATTTTCAATTCGAGAACGAAAAGAAGATATGGACCAAATTCTTGCAGTCACGGGAATAATTTTGTGCGTTTGAGCCGATATAATAGGGATTACTTCTCTCCCGTCTGTGTTGCTTGAATTTGAAATCCGCTAAGTCGTGATCTTGACAGCTACAGATTTAAATTGACTAAGAGAAACGTTTCCGTAAACTATGGGCTATTTACCCCCAAATTTTGGACATGCTGACCATTGAGCTAGGGAACTAGGAACGTGAAGGGGCGATCCGAGAAATCCGTGCGCTTTTCGTTGCTGTAGAGGAAAATTTACATGGTTGGTATTTGTCAGCCGAGTTTGACAGAGACTAGCCTCTTTATACTACCGCTTCGACTTCAGTTTCGAGGCACCTTGCAAAAATTTCCCCCTGCATTCTTAGGTTTTCACTCGATCAATCCTTTAGATGCTTGAGAAGACTCCTTGTCGTCTAGCTTGGGATCTTAGTATCATACCCACTCCATGCACTGCATCACTCCCTTTTGCTTGGAACTGCTTCTTTCACCGCCCAAACTTTTCCTACCTACTCTCTTGAATATATGCATACGGGGAAACATGTGCACACTTAAAGAGGAAGCGTCTTGAGCCATTTTGCTCCAGAATAAATTATAGAGGTTTTCAGTTGTGGGGAAATGGTTTAAAGTTTTAGTTCCAAAACACGGTCGTGTTTCCAGCGCTGGTTCGTACACTAACTTTCGAGGAATCACTTCCTGAGCAAAGCACACAACAGGCAGTGGATGGAGTAGAATCTGTATAAATGTTCTTCTACTCGCGACTCACTGAGGAAACTGATCGAGATTGCGAGTAGTAACATATTACTGCAATCCAGCCAGGAGAAAGGGATAACGATCAAGTCCAATAGAGGTTGGATTTCTTCGCGTACTTTACACTGCTGTGCTAGCGCTGGCTTGGCGTGGTCTCGAAACTACCTTCTTTAGGCGTAATATTTTCCGAAGTTCCTTTCGAATATCTCTTTTGAAAAGAGAGTAAGCTATCGGGTTTGCAGCCGAATTAACGACTGTTAGAAAATAAATAACTTTTATAACTTCTACTGTTGGGGTAGAGGAGTAAGCGAGGAAACGGACAACGCTGAAGAGCTCAACACAGTAACAAGCAAGAAAAATTGTTACCACTATTGTGATGACTCTAGTCGCTGAGAAGTCCCTAGTTCGGCGGCGATTAGGTTGATTGTGTTGCAACTGAGAGTCGAGGAGGGCATCTTGCCGACAGTGTCTTCTTGCAGCTGTTACCATTTGGGTTGTAGTTATTAACAAAAACAAACACGGAATAATCTCGAGTAGGATCACTTTGCTGATTACGAGGTCCTTGTTTTGCAAGTCGCATTTTCCTAGACGACTGCATAATGCTGGGATGAAGTCAAGAGTTAATGGAATGCCCCAACCTAATGCAATAAGGACTGAAGCTCGACGAGAAGTCATCCATGTGACGTACCTCAAAGGTTTAATAATCGCGATATAGCGATCGCTTGTCATAACACATAAGTTAGTAACCGATGAAAACATTGCCAGCAAAGCTATGTCGTGAGCTATTGTGCTTTTGCAAAGTGCGAGTTTTCCACAAAAGAACGCAGTAGGGAAGTAAATAAGACCGACAGCAAAGTCAGCCAAGGCAAGTGACAGTACGAACCAGTTTGATGGGTTGTGAAGTCGAGGCCTTGACGCAATTATGACAACAACGAGAGCATTGCCAAGGACTGCAACAATACTGGGAAACCAGCCAAGGATGTGAAACCAAGCCATCATCAGTCTAACGCTTCTTGAGAGGCATCAATATGCAATTCTGTAATTGCTACTGAAGTCTAGGACGTGAACGACATCCAGTTCTTCCCAAAATGAAAGCTGAGAAGAGAAAGAAAATAAATTGCTCTTCAATATAGTGCCTACGCAATTTGACCAGAATGGGCAGTCGACACGCGCATCACGCAACCCGGCAGGCGATTTTTGCGCTTGATCACTTGTTCGTTTTTTCCCAACTCTCCCTGAGCACCAATTCTTACGTTATTTGCGCTTGGTAACAAAAACAGCGTTTACCAAAAAAGGGTTATGTTTGTCTTCCAAACTGAGGTTGTATCCTGTTGAGAAGATATGAGATGAACGGATATACTTTTGTATACATCTGATCTAAAAGCAACGCAAATTAATAGGAGACGAAGTATCATCAACAATAAAAATAAATTTAAAGTAAAAGTTGAAAAAAATAAGGCATATATAAATAAAAATAAAATTAAGCGACATTGAATATAAACGGTACACAAGAACTCACATGTTTTCTTTTAGAAGCAAGGGGATCAATAAAATAAATGTTAGAATTTCCTCTGAAAAATGCGATGCGAACTGGGTGACGGACGCGTTTAACTAATGCATATATGAGATATTTATCTATATATTGTTTAGATTGCTGGTGACGTACGACCACCAACAAAGATAATCTCCTTAGTTATAATGGACCAAGCGCCCGAGGGCGTTGATTTTTCTTTCAGAGATTTATTTGCGTTGGCGAAACAGAAAGTCTTAAGAGTTGTTGTGAGTGCTGCAGTCTGTGTCTGATGTCCACGAAGAACAGGCCATCGTCATTATTAAATTTGCACCTCTTCAAATGATATTGCATGGTCCAGTTTAGTAAACATATATTTCAAAGCGTTTAATAAAACGCATAAGATCTAAATCGAGGAAATTTAAATGCTCTTTATTTTGCAAATTTAACTTTAAATATTCTTTGTTCCTTTTACCCAATTTAAATGCAAATAACCTTTGTTAAAAATATAGTGAAAAATAAAATGTTCCCAGTCTTGCCAGAATTCAATCCCGTTGTTAATATTGACGCCGTTCCTTTCCAATTCTCCTTTTAATGAAACATGTTATAGATCTTCATCTGTCTTCGTCTTTACACTAAGCCTTTTAGAATCTTAAGCTGGGATTTACGTTACAAAAGACGTGACATTCGGACAAGTACTTTTAGCTTGTGGATAGCGTATCTAGCGGGAGCTCAGTTCACCTCTTTTCTCAGTTAGCTTCGCTTGCCGAGTGCCTTTTATTTTTTCACCCAATGCCTCACCAGGAGTTCTGTTCATAGACTATTCATGATCACTATAACAATTAAAATAAAACTATATGAGTCTCATAGAAAGGTCTATAGAAAAAAAAATCGAAAATAAACGTTATGAGTCCTGTCTAGGGAAGAAACTACATACTTTCTGAAATTTAAATCATTTGTTAGAACCTATCTTTAACTGGTTACTTGCTTTCTTCCTAGTAAGTGGGGCATTAGATGATGTCAGCAAAGACCGCCAAGTGAGTATTTCTGTAGAAATATAGCATGATAAATTTTGCATTAACTGAAAAACTCGGAAAAAAGAATTCCGAGTTCCAGATGGGATTTGAACCCACGACCCTCCGTGATCTAGTCGGATACTCTACCACTGAGCTACTGGAGACTTTATGGTGAGCAAGGGTGACATGTGGGTCTTGCGTGATGCGGTTCTAGTCAAGACCCACATTTCACCCCTGCTCACCATAAAGTCTCCAGTAACTCAGTGGTAGAGCATCCGACTAGATCACGGAGGGTCGTGGGTTCAAATACCATCTGGAACTCGGAATTCTTTTTTCCGAGTTTTTCAGTTAATGCAAAATTTGTCAGCAAAGAAAAAATGGAAATTTTGCAACTAGAGACCTACACAACTCCTATCCACGTGTAATAACCAGCTCACAGTTTGCCTTGGACGAGTATGTCTTTTAGGGATCTGCTCTTTTGTATAAGACAATAGGGTGATCTTTAAATATCTTGTTAAGCAAAGGTGTTGCTGAATTAAGAGCAATTCTCTGTAAGAATCTAACAAAGTGGGAGATGAAAAATTTTGACCCCCCAAATGAAATTTGCATGCAAGTAGATATCCAGGGGGGATGTTCGAAAATGGCCTTTGTTGAGGCCCTAACTTAATTTTTGCCATGGTAACAGCGAATGTTTGTTGACGCCCGAGAACCCAATTTTGAACTGAAAAGTTGTTGAGAAAACTGCAAAATTTAAAACGTCATTTCTCAAGTCTATTAAAACACTACAACTCGAGACATAAGACAAATGTAAAATCACTATTCTTGTTTCTTTCCATGTATCTGGGTTTACGTTACCTTTACAGTAAACAAAATAAACGGCGAATTAACTACTAACACCATTTCTTGGCCATTTTAATTTGTGAGTAAACCAAGCTGCTGTACATTTCTTTCAATATCTCTAAATGTAAATCAACTCTAGAATTGAAAGTACATGGATAGCTTACAGCAGTCATCACAGTTAAGGCCGGTTGTCAATCAACTTACCCTGGAAAGCTGTGGCTTTCTCAACTGTCTCGGACACGGTCGACTATCCAGAATGGTTTAACCATTATTAATGTTATTGAGGTGATCGATAAGAAAGTTTTCCTTTTTTTTTTTTACTTTTTTTTGTCAGTATTTTCACCTTTCGATCACTGTAACCACTCCATTCCACCACCTCTTTTAGCGGGATCATGTGCGGTCCACTCTGGGAATCATTTGCGGTTGTCCTTTGTGAATTTATCGAAATTGTCATTGTAATAATTTAAATTTTGCATGAGTATCTACATGATAGGTAATTGGCCCGGTGGTGAGAAACCCTATGTAGGTTTGATCCTATACTGATCGGAGTGTTTGCTGATGATTATACCTCAGGCCACATTGTGACATGTAGCACATAAAGAAGACAGGTTGAGATTTTCATTACGTTTGCTCGTTCTAGATGTGCTTCCAGTCCTTTTAGAAGAAGTACATTTCAAATTTCCCAGGGAGACATCCCCACGTTTGCGGGAAGGATTAAGCTCACCATACTAAAATTCGTTTCGTAGTCCCTGTGCAGCTGGTACATCTTCTAGGGTACAATCAACACGGATGGAGCTTCTACATTGAGTAGACTACTGCGTCAGGCGCTCATGCATGCAAGCAGTTAAGCTAAGCTTTCGAAAGCAAAGTATTGTACAAAATGTCAAAACCTAGGTGGGTGCTGAGCAGTGTGACGCATTCACGTTCAATAGGTCGTAAGAAGGCATGTTTTCCCATCACTGGCCCCATTTTCTATTTAAAATTTTAATTCTTCATGGGCCAAATATTTTTATCGTATAATGTAAATTTCTCTGCTCCGTGTACTTCTCGGACAGTTGCTTTCTGTATTAAATAAAAGATAAACGGCATCGTATGTGTTCAATTTAAGGTGCCTGGCACTGTACTCAGAAATTCCATTTTCAGTTCCCGTTCTCGGACATCGTAAACAAGCTAGTTCTGTTCCCCAGGAGAATTTGTGCTGGCTGGCAGATTATTGTTATTTTTTGCACCCTTTCTGCTGATTATTATGTAAGGTTTACCTTGTAAAATTAATTTTGCTGAGGAAGTTGGGCTTGCTTGATAAATGTTCTCTGTCAGCATCGAGCGTCTAATATTTGTAAAGATAGCTATTTGCCACAATTGTGTTCTTTTCCCCTTCTTGCTCTTCCCTTTCCCTAACTAAAGGTGACGTAAAAGCCTTGAGGTAAGCCAACCTTAAACAAAATTAAATGTCATACCAGTAAACATTTACTCCTGTAGCTCCTTGTCTAATCGGTCTTTTTAATCGGTCGTATTATTAGACAGCCCTTGGGTACGGAAACACGCATTCTCATTGGCTTCTTTAAAGTAAAGACCATGGGCTTAACTACGAGAAGGGATGTCGCGTGAAATAGACGGTGAAAAGACGTGCTTTTTTAAATAGAAACCTATTGAGGGGTAAATTAATGGTATTGATCATAATCCAGGGGTTGTTCATATATAATAAGAGAACTATTTCACCAAAGAAAGAAGTAGATCTGAAGTCATAGCCAGTTGGGGATGCGTGTTTCTTTGGCTATGATCTAAATGATTTTGTCGAATACCTGTTAAATAGAAAACTCGGCTTCGTAATCTAACTGTTACTTACAGCGCCAGCCCAATGAAACGTAACGTCCAATTAAATCGCTTGATCGTCGATGTCGCTCAATTTTCATTTAAGTGACTGTCTCTCCAAGATCCTCATAACCCAAATTGGTCACAGAATAAATTTCCTTCAAATCTTGTATGTGAATTACACTTTGTCTGGGTACTTTAAAAACACTTTTCGTTTGGGCTCTAAATGCTTTCTTCTTCAGTTTACAAGTTTGGTAGACAAAAATGGATATTTTCTTGGTACAAAAATGCCAATTTTCAATAACTTTGGTAACTCCTCACAACACTTAAAATTTGATGCAGGACAAAATTCTACTGTTGGTTGATAAGTACAACTCTTCCTTATCCTACAATGTTACTGACATTTCCATGAAGTTGTTTTGAGAAGTTAAAACATTTCCTTTTATCACATCCTTTTATCACACATCCTTTTATCACATCAGGACAAAATTCTACTGTTGGTTGATAAGTACAACTCTTCCTTATCCTACAATGTTACTGACATTTCCATGAAGTTGTTTTGAGAAGTTAAAACATTTCCTTTTATCAACCTACTTTCACAACTTTCAAAAAAAAAAAAAAGAAACAGGAAAAATCAAACAAAAATACATGTTAAAGAAAGTGAGACCTCGTATAGCAAATTTCCTTGCAGTAATGGAAAGGTAAAGACTTGACCTTAATTATAATAAAATAAAATCGTGCGGCCAGACGGATTAAAGAACGTGGCGCCGCTTTCAAACACAAGTATTTCTCAATTATGCAAATTACGTACGAACCACAACCTATGCGTGAAATTCGAGAGCAAATGTGATGAGAGCAATTCTCTCGCCATTGGGAAAACACAATGATGCAATTTAGAAGTACTGGTGTTTGAAAGCGGTGAGACGTTCTTTAAACCGTCTGGCCGCACAGTTTTATTTTATTATAATAAAGACCAAGTCTTACCTTTCCATGACTGCAAGGGAATTTTTATAGGAGGTCTCACTTTTTGTGAACATGTATTTTTGTTTACCATTTTTCCTGGTCTTTTTTTAAACTGTGAAAGTAGACTGATAAAAGGAAATGTTTTAAGTACTCAGAATAACTACATAGAAATGTCAGTAACATTGTCGGATGAGGAAGAGTTGTACTTATCAACCAACAGTAGAATTTTTTCCTGCATTAAATTTCAAGTGTTGTGAGGAGTTACTAAAATTATTGAAAATTGGCATTTTTGTACTAATAAAATATCCAATTTTTGGCCACCAGGGGACCCCCCTCGTAGGACGAAAAAGAAGGCATTTAGAGCCCAAACGAAAAGTGTTTTGAAAGTACCCAGATAAAGTGTAATTCACATACAAGATTTGAAGGAAATCTATTTTGTGACCAATTTGGGTTATGAGGGTGTTAGGGAGACAGCCACTTAATTTGCGTTTCATCGCCCAATAACACCGACGCGTTTCAGAGTTTTTCCTTTAGCTGTATGTAAACTACAAACTGATCGATAAATTCACAAAGGATACCAACCAATTAATTTTAGATAAAATAAGTTGACGCGTGTTTCAATTAGGCCAGGTGGTTGGCTTTAAGTCACACTTTTTTGTTGCATATTTGTCATTTTAATTAAAATCATTTTTACCTAATTTGAAAACACTCAAGACAAAACAAAAGTTGAGCAAGTCTCTGGTCTTGCCAAAACATCGATACAATTAGATGGAAATGCTTCGGTGGAAATGCTTCATGATAGCAAGAAAAAAAAAACACTGCGCGCAGTTCCCAAATGGTTCATCGTATTGATCGCAGGGCGTATTTTCTAGTCGGATGCGCTATACTTTCCAGTGCATGTACTTTTGTATGGATACAGTGTTGGCTTTTGTAAAATCGTCTCAGGACATGACATTGTCATTTTTGATACTTACTCATCCTTAACTAGATGATGTGATGTGACCCTTATTACAAAGACCGCGCACGGGATGGGCCAAGGGGGCTTTAGGCCCCCCCCCCCCCCCCGCCAGAAAAAAAAATTTGGTGCCATACAAAAAGATGAAAAAAGTTGGAGAATTTATCAGTTTTAGGGTTAACCAGTGCTTAGTTTGTCTCAGTTAGACCTAATTTTTATATGGACCAGTGGAAATACTCTCCAAGAGTTCAAATCGCCCGTCTCTCGTTTGGATTGATTAGTTGAAACGCGTGTGCGCTCTAGAAGACTCTCGAAGAATTTGAACCTGGTCGGATTTTAATTACAAACGATGGGAGTTGAAACCCTCGCTCTCGTTTGGCCTTTAACTCTCTTGAACTCTCACTGACTCTATTAAATTGCTCTTTAAAAGTTTGAGCTTTTGTCGACTCTCGTAATCTCGTCTGGCCTAGCTATTACTGACTGTAGTCTGTCTCCAGATAAGATTATCGGCAAAAGAAGTGTACTTAGATATTCGTTACGTGGGTCGCCACGTAATTACGCTCCTTGTATAAAACTCTACGGAGGCAACATCTAAGGCTCTTCCAGTGTTGGTATGTTTTATCCGAGAACGTTGTTTAGAACTGAGTGATGTATATGCTGCGTATAGTTGTTCCTAGGAGAAGCTTTCTTAACTTAAAAACAAACACTTATATCGATTATCGTAGCACTTACGAGACACGTATTATGCGTGTGTGCATACACGGATAAATAACGGTGCGATACAGCTACGTGTCCACAAACACGAGCAAATTTTCCATGACAAGTCTTCTTGCGTATCAGTGTTTTACAGTGAAACGAATTCAACTGGGGTCACACAACGTCTTTCTGCCAAACACAAGGCGAGTTTAGAACAAAAGAATCGGGCTCGCGGTTGCTTTGGGACCAATCACAATAGGGGTAAAATTTTACTTCTGGTTTGAGCGGGGAATCGATGCGAAGAGCTACGCGAAAGTGCACTTCAACGCTTATTTTTATGGCGAAATGACATTTATTTTGGTCAACGGCGAGACAAGCGAACGGCAAGACAAACAATTATTTGCCGACTGGCGGCCGCTAATTTTGAAGACGAAACGGTGTCAGTGCAAAATATGTTTTACCGCATGACGGCTGAGAAGTTTGAATACGAAACAAACTCGAGACAAATGCGTTTTGTTGAATGAAAGCCGAGAATGTTTAGGACGAAAGAGACTCAACACAAAAATACTTCTGAATGATGGAGACAAAAAGAGGGTCAAAATAAAATAAATATCTCGAAGACCAAGATTTCTATGCAAGACTTCCGTAACCCGTTAATTGGAAATCACTGGACTGTAACAACATGTTGACAGTCGACAAAACGCAGTTTCTTGATCAGCAAAAATATTTCGAGGCTAATAAGTTTTCAACCTGTGACATAAATTCGTATAGAATTATTCTCAGCCTTACAGTTTAATTAAAGCTTTTCTCAACTTTCTTGTGTTAGACCGAAGTCAGACATTTTGTTGTGGACGCGGCTGTCATTCGGTAAACGTGTGCATTTGTCAGCTCCTTTCGTCTTCCCAGCCGTCATCCAGTAATACATAATTGCACTGAATCCATTTCTTCTTCAACATTCCTGGCCATCATTCGGTAAACATCTGTGTTTAGCCCATTTCGTCTTCAGCGTTCGGTAAATATATTTGCGCTGAGTCCGTTTCGTCTTCAATCCAGGCCGTCATCCGGTAAATATATTTTGTGCTTCGTTTGTTGCAGTCTTCCCTTTTCATTTGTTTGCCTTGTCATTGATCGAAAGGAACAACATTTTGCCATGAGAATAAGCGTTGAGGTTCGCCTTCGCAAAGCCCTCCGCGTCAATTCCTACTCAAACTAGTTACATGTTAATTTTACCCCCATTGTGATTGGTCCGAAAGAAACCGCAACCCCGATTCTTTTGTTCTGAACTCGCCTTGTGATTGGCAGAAAAACTTCGGGTGGCCCCAGTTGAATTCGTTGCACTGTAACAACGATGAAGTAGAGGATTATTTTAATCCGACAGATAATGGATGAGACTTGCACATTCCAGGTAAAAAAAATATTGTACAAACGACGGAGGGAAGATCAAACTTTCCTAATGTTCATTTAGGCAATCCCTGTGTAATCTTACATATTGATTAGAAATTTTTTTGTTTTTCTTGTTTTTTGTTGTTGTTTTGTTTGTTGTAATTTTTATTATTTAAAGCAGTCTGCAATACTCTGTTAAGAGTGAAGACTTAACTGGTAAATAAAGATAAAAAGTTTTCAAAGAAACCTTTCTTGCGGTGTGCGTTCAGCCGCACCCAGCCTAAAGGCAGTTGTAGCGGTAGTTATTATATAGCTGGCAGGCCTGTGTGCAGACTACCTGTGTTGTATATTTTTATTAAAGCAGTACTATTTTTCACTCAGTCATATTCAGTGTATGGAGAAATTACTTCAGGAGGCTGATGTTGATAAGTCTAAAGGGGGGTTAGCTAGTGGAATTTCACAAGGCCAAAACTATGGTTTTTTTAATCACGGCGGTAACGGTTTCCTGTTAGGAAAGTATGTTTGAGCAGCGGTTTTCTGTGCCAACTTAGTCGGAAATACAATAAGCCCACATAAGTTTGCCATTGATTAGGCTCTCCTCTATGAAGATGAAAGAACTCCAGAGTTACCGAGAAACCAAACTGGAGATAATTTATTATCAACGAAAATTATTTACACAAGTGCTTACACAACTTGTATATTCATGGCGCTCATAGCATGGGCTGAATCCGCCTTTTTTATCCACATTAAGCCTTTGGGGCTAAGGAAAAATGTAAAATGTAAAAAAAAAAAAAAAAGTAAAATTTACCCAAAACGTGGTTTCCGTGGTAACATCAAACTTAATAGGCAAAGACTTGCTATACTAAATTGTTTCCAGACAAATTTTAGGAAAAGTCACCAAATTGTTTTGGTTAAAAAAGTTATCAAAGTCCGTGCCCCGCCCAACCCCCCCCTCCCCCGTCTGAAGGGGGATAAGACAATAACGAGAGCCTTCCCAAGGAGAGCAACAATGCTCGGAAACCAGCCAAGTATGTAAAAAGAAGAGATCATTAATCTAACGCTTCTTGAGAGACATCAATGTGCAATTCTGTGACGTGATTATTACTGAACTCTGGGACGCGACCGACAACCAGTTCTTCTTAAAATGAAAGCTTTAACGAAAATTCAGGGGCGCGGCTGCCCAGAAAACATCCAGCAAATTTTGAGCCACAAAGTTTGCAATTCACCAGTTTAATTAGACTAATTGTAAAGATACCCCAAGCACCAAATTTTGTGATAACAATTTGCGACAGGTATAACAAAGGCAACGTCTGCCAAAAAAGGTTGTGTTTGTCTTCCAAACTGAGGTTGTATCCTGTTGCGAAAATATGAGATGAACGGATTTATTTTTGTATATATCTGATCTAAAGGCAACGAAAATGAATTTGAAGTAAAACAAACGAATAGTAATAAAGCGATACTGACTATAAATGATACGCAAGAGCTCACACTTTTTTTTAGTTTTAAGGGTATCACTAAAGCAAAAGTTAGAATTTCCTCTGAAAAATGCGATGTGAACTGGGTGACTCACAGGCCTAACTAATGCGTACATTATATATTTATTTTTATGTTATTATCTCTATTGCTAGTGACAGATCTAGATAGTCACCAACAAACATAAATTGCTTGTATTGGACTAAGCTCCCGAGAGTGCTAATTTTCTTACAGAACTTAATCAGTGTTGGCGTAATAGAAAGTCTTGTTGTTACTGCTGCAATCCGTCTCTGTTGTCCAAGAACAGGCCATCGTCAATATTATATTTGCACTTCTGCAAATGAAGTTCTTCAATGTGTGTTCAATTTAGGACACATATTTCAAATCCTTTCAAACGAATATAATACTCCGAGCTACCGAACAGATTTAAATGTTGTTTATTTTGCAAATTTACTTATTATTATTTTTTATGTTCTTTATAGCCAATTTAATGTCAATAACTTTTAAGGTCGTGAAAAACGTTCCCAGTCTTGCTAAAATTAATCCTCTGATTGATCCCAACGCTGTTACTTTCCAGTTCTTCGTTTAATTATATATTATATAGACACTCTTTACTCGAAGCCCTTTTAATAGAATCTTAAGTTAACCTTTGGCTTACAGAAAACGATTTCGTGACATTTGGACAGTTCCTTTTAGCTTTATATGTAGCCTATCTAGCAGGAGCCTAGTTCTCGTTGGATAGCCTGGCTGGTGGGGGCCTGTTTTTTGCTCGCTGCCTTTTTAGTTCTTTCTGCCCAATACCCCATCAGGAGTTCTGTCCACATGCTATTCACTCTCGAAGAGATCTGCAGGTCCTCAGGAAACAAGATAATTGGAGATTGTATCGTACTGACAACTTTGTTCAAACACAATGTATGTTTCTGTGTTTACTTACTTTGCAAAACTGAAATTCATTACATGTCAGTTTCACAATGAACGTTCTTAACACTTTCCCGTCAGCCTTCAAAAAACGCATTTTTTACGTTTAAAGCGCTTTTTAAGTGCTATGTTGCCAAATGTCATTAAACTTTGCTAAAAAAAAACTAGATTTTGAGTCAGTTTCTGTTGTAAATTACTGCTGAACAACTTTTTAAAGTGCCTATGAACTAAAAATTTTTTCGCCCAATTATGATAGTTTATGACTCCCTCAGTCTAAATATGTAAGTTTTGTTGAGTAGAACCCTTTGCATGGGATATTTTTCCAGCCGCAAAGTTCGAATTTGGCACCCGAAATGTCAGTGTGTCTCCATTTTGCGCTCGGCCAAAACGATCGCATTACACGCCTGTGACGTCACAAATCGCGCAGAAGACGAGAGTGTTATGGTTGACAAGAGGGTTTCCAGAAGAGAAATTACTTTGCAGTGACTCGTGGGCCCAGGATTGTAAGCTACAACGGCAGGATACATGCATCAGGAGTTCTGGGCTTCCTGTTGGATCGCACGGCATTGTGGGTAGGCGGGCTCAGAAAAGTGGGCATCGACTTGCAGCGTCGCCATATTGGATTACATCGAGTGGCTTGGCTTCAGTGACCTTTCGCGCAAAGAAACCATCCTTTTGAGCCGAATTTATACACGTACAGGAATATAGAAAACCAAATCAAAGGTATTTTAAAGGTAAGCTATTGTTTCATTACTTTTTGGCAACGATTTTAGGCTGCAGAGTGTAGTCGATTTGAAATGCTACGAGTATGATTTTTGCTTATTTTATACTTTGACTTATGTCGTATTTCTTTTGTTCTAATGTAGATACTTTGTCCATGGGATTCGGCCACCGAAATTGCGTTGTCATAGGCTGTCCTAACAGTGGACAAAGGCTAGGGAAATGGGCTGCTCCGACCTGTGAGCTTCATGGTTGTAACAATGGCTCAAGCATGTGTGACTGCCAGCCACCCTTCAAATTATTCCCGTTCCCGACAGAAAAGAAGAACCCGGAACGCCGATTACAATGGGCAAAAAATATAAGCAGGAGCAGTTTGAATGGGACTCTTTGGATGCCTAACAAGGATTCAAGAGTTTGTAATCTACACTTCGTTGACGGCGAACCAACGGCTGAAAACCCAGACCCAACTTTGCAACTTGGTCACAACAAGAAAACGAGAGCCTCCAAACGCTCACCACCAACGCCACGGGATAACTCTCTTGTAGTAAGATCCAGAAAACGAGCTAAGCTAGATACATTTAGCGATGAAATACCAGTACCTGTTCTTGACCACTCAGCCTAGAACCTGGCTTGTGATGGTGTTGAGCTTCAAGACCCTGAGCCCTCTACTTCTATCTGATTGTGCTGACATGGACAGAGCATCCGTAATTCATGAATATTGCTATGTCTATGGCTGGTATGAAGTTAATGAAATTTCGAATTTTTGCATGAACACAACTTGCTTGAAAAGCAGGCAAGACAAAGATGAAAACATCATGGAACTTTCAGAGAAAATACAGGAGCTAAGTGAAAAAGTGAAGTTGCTGGAAGTTCAACTTGTGGCCAAACAGGATAAGGGATTGAAGCATTCAGATCTGAAAACTAACCAGACTGTAAATTTACTGACTGGCATCCCATCAAAGCCTGCCTTTGACAAATTATTTGACTCTGTGAAAGGGTCTATAAAAAAAGTGAGATATTGGAGTGGCCCTAAGAAAACATCCAGAAAAGGCAGGAACTTTAGGAAATCACCAAAAAAATTTGGACCAAAACGGGCTCTTTCTCGAAAGGACGAGTTTCTTTTAACACTAATGAAACTCCGTTTGGGATCCACCAATGCAGACCTTGGACAAAGATTTGGCATTTCACGCAGTACCGTATCAACTATTTTCAACACATGGGTCAAAATTTTGGCTAGTGAACTGAAATGCCTAATATACAATCCTAGCATGGAAGTAGTAAAGAAAACACTGCCAAAGAAGTTCAAAAAAACAGGATACTGCAAGGTGCGCCATATAATAGACTGCACTGAAATTTTTATAGAGACCCCAAGTGACCCTGTAATCAGAGCATCAACGTGGTCAGATTACAAGCATCACAATACCGCAAAAATCCTAGTTTCAATCACCCCAAATGGGGCCTTCAACCTCATCTCAGAGGCATGGGGTGGGCGCACCTCAGATGTCCATTTGACAAGGGAATCAGAGTTTTACAACATCCTTGAGCCATATGATGCAGTAATGGCAGATCGTGGATTTACTATTGCAGAGGATCTTTTGCTTCACAAAGCTGACCTTTTTATTCCGCCAGGGAAAGGTGGACAAGAACAGTTCACGAAAGCTGATGTACAGAAAACTAAGACCATAGCTAATCTACGCATTTTTGTAGAACAGGACATCAGGCGGCTGAAAACATTCCGTATAATCAAGAATGAACTGCCTATCTCTCTTATTGGTAATCTTGATAACATTGTGATTGTCTGTGCTGCATTATACAATTTGTACAAGCCTCTTTGCAAGTAACACGGTTTTTTTTTTGGCTCAAGATATAGAGTAAAATGTGTAATTCACTAGGGAAATTGGAAATTCCGGGGGGGGGTCAATTTGTTGCCTGTTTTTTAGTAGATAAACATCCAAAAAACACTACACTTTTCATTTGGAAATTCCTTAAGGGTTGGGGGATCGTTTGACAAATAATTCCCTCCATGGTTTGGGTACAGACTTTTTCTGTCTCTTCTCGAATAACACAATTCAAGATATCAATAGTATGTTTACAGGTTTAGTGAAATTGATTTCCTTGCACTGATAGGATGACATTACCACAAATATGCATAATCAGGGGCTTGGTCATAGGGGGGACCAAAGGGCCTGGCCCACCTCTCTGAAAAGTAATATATAGTAAATATACTGGACAATCAAGTCCAGAAAAAGCTGGGTCCCCTCCCTTTGAAGCCTTGGGCCCCCTTTGAGCCCCTTTTGACAAAACCCTGGCTACCCCAGTGATTAAATTTGTGTTGTTGTCAAAATACGCGGGCTACAAGTTCAGCTTTGGGTCCTGAAACCTTCAAGTACCGCTTGCGATAGAACTCTTTCAGTTGCTCAGGTTTCCATGTCTGGATAACCTCGAAAGGCACTTCTTCACGACTCATATCACACCTACATTATATATTATAACAATTTAAATAAAAAGTTAAAACGTATTCACTTCGGTTCCGACTTCTGTCCATTTAGTGACCTTTTCACTGGAGTTTCTGTACTCTCGTCTCGAATTCGATTATTAAATACATCAAGCGAAACAACTTGAAACAAGCAGAGATGGCGACCAAACATGGATTTGATGCCCACTTGTCTCAGCCCAACTGTATTTTCTATATTCCTGCACGTGTATAAATTCGATCGGCTCAAAGGGATGGTTTCTTTGCGTAAAAGGTCGCCGAAGCCAAGCCACTCGATGTAATCCAATATGGCGACGCTGCAAGTCGATGCTCACTTTTCTGAGCCCGCCTACTCACAATGCCGTGCGATCCAACAGGAAGTCCAGAACTCCTGGTGCATGTGTTCGCACAATGAGAGCATGTGTGCGTCGTTTCTCAAAAGGAAACGAATCAAGGAGAGAAGCGGACTCATTTGAACCGTGTTCGACTCGGTAAGAATTCCATTCGACCCGCATTACAGAGCTGCTTCTCGGAAAAGCCGCAGCATTTGAATGTCCGGCTAATATATGTAACTTCTGCCACTGTTGGATTAGTTCTACTAGTAGCAGTTATCGCTATTCAAGATTAAAGATCGAGATAAAGAAGGTTTTCAATATTTGGTCCACAAAACTATTGCTAGTATATGCATCTGTCCACTATACCTAAAAGCATCCAAGGTCTACAACGCATAACTGTGCTACAAAGTTTTGTTTACATTTCCGTTTTTTTTGGAAACCACATGCAATGCGTTTCTCAAACGGGATGTTCACCATAGAGTTTGAATGCCAAGGGATAGCAATGAACGGAACTGTCTTGACCGACGAAGAGACAAGAGGTTTTAGTTAATCAGAGATAGCTATAGGAATACTTATAAATTCCTCGTGTACATGTTTCGTCAAATAAAAGGAAGCAGTTCAGCTCAGCATTGATAATTTTTATTGCAAGTCACTCTGCTTCCACTGCATTTGATTTATGTGGTCCTCTTTAAACACCACACATTTCAAGCAGAATTGTGCCTCTCTTCTTGTCAACCCTCCTCCTGTTATCTCGAGAGGACCATATAATATGAAATTTCACATACCACACGTAACATCGTCTAATTGACCCTTCTGCAGCACAGTCTTGGTGATGTAGGTTTAATTTGAATTTATGGCATAAGTTATTTAATCATTTTTATTACTGAAGGGCAATGAAAATATGTGACCTTCATTTCCCATTATTTAATTTTGTGGCAGGCTTTGTATTGGAAATTCCTCACACACTGAATTGTCTCAGTCTCTTCTTGACTCATTCCCTGTACCCAAGAAAGCTACCACACAAGCCACCTAATTAGCCAACAGAAAATCAATAATGAGGTTTCAAAATGGGCCTTTTCGATCTCGTTCTCCACCTTTAATTTGTTGCCCCAATAATAATAATAATAATAATAATAATAATAATAATAATAATAATAATAACAACAACAACAACAACAACAACAACAATAATAATAATAGACGAGTAACCAGGGTAAGACATAATAAGATTTTGAGCGTAATAATTTCACTTTTTCCAAAAATTAGCTGCATAGGCTACGTTCCCACCCTATGCATGCTATTTAGGGACATAGCATATAAATGTCTCGTACTGCTTTAGTAATAATAATGATATATACACAGGATAACCCCATCAGTGTAAAAACACCGGTAACGAAGGGGTTCTGCTACTAGATAAGTGCCTAAGATAGTAAAATACATATCTTCAAACATTAATAGTGGCATGCATGGTTACGTAACAGAAACCTGATGCAAACACAAGAGTGTTGGGAGAATTCAAAGGTTTATGCGAGTTTGTCCGAACACAGTCTCTTAGACATTTGTAACTGAAGAGCATATCTCTTAACAACAAAAAAGGCTAATGCATGCGTAATGTGTACAGTGTGCTGGGAGGGTACTGTAATTTAAAGGGTTTATGGATCCAAGGGAGCTACCGTAACCTCTGCCCATCCCCCCCCTTAAATAAAAATAACAAAAAATAATGAAACTACACACACAAAGAGGGCAATTTCGACTTGACATTTCTGCCATACTTCATGGAATCGGAATGGGTGTATGTTTCAATGAAAATGGCACTTCAAAATGTACTTCTGGAACAAATTACACATGCATCTCAGTGTTGAGAGTGACCCAAGGGAGTTATTGTCATATGAGACCAGTATACAAAGGGAGCTCAGACCAGGCCCCAGTTGTTCAAAAGGTTGGATAGCGCTATCCACCGAATAAATCACTATCCAGTGGATAAGTGTTAGGGAAACCAATTGCGTTCTCCACTGGATAGAGATTTATCCGGTGGATAGCGCTATCCAACTTTTGAACAACTGGGGCCAGTATAACTGGACAGGTATGGCTAAGTTTATTTACACGAGACCAGTATCATGAAAGTATAAGTGACCACACAAAGCCAGTGTGGACTCAGCACACTAGCTCTCACCTGCCGTAGCATGTCTCCACAAAATTGGTATGAACCAAAATCCTCAAGCAAATTGCTGAACAGAAGGACAAAATCTCAGCTGGTCTAATATTGTGTAGGCAATTACTCAAACCAGTTCATGTAGTCAGAAGAGATGGATTATTATAAGGACAAAGCTGGTCACACTAGTCTGAGTTTGCACACGTATCATACAATGTCCACTTTTAGTTATCACAGTCATCATCCTCGTAGCACCTCCAGGTGGAGTAAAAGACCACAAATGAGCACCATACTCAAAAATTCTTATTTATTTCCGCTTTGAGACACTCCCTCATAAATGGCTTGAAATGTACAACAATAAAAGCACTGCTCTTCCATTTGAAACTCATCTGCAGCTGCTGATTATGATAAATAAAACACGTTCTTTAGAAAGTACTATTGATGTCTCAGCTATTAGCCTTGTTGTAATATTTCAAGCAAATTTTGGGTATGCTTATCTTCAATGTATAAAATACTTCCTGCTAACCAATAAGTTTATATCAGTGTTCTCTCTGCAAAAGTCCTCATTCAAAAGAGCCGAACAATGAGTCTATCTTTCTCTTGGAGCGAAAACCTATGAAAAGATGAACAAATTAAGTTACAAACAAGTACACCGTAAACAGGCTTGAGCTTGTCTGGTATCGGTTTGAGTAAAATAATTGAAGTACATACAATGACGCTCTGAACAAAAGAAGTAAAGTTAAGACTGCGTCAATCTCTCGTTATTAACACATAAAGGCAATGACCATTCAATTCTGGAAGCTTCTCCTTCAAGCCAGTCACGCCAGTACAGCTGAAAGTTAGTTAATCCCAACAATTCAATTCGCCATCTTGCTTCGCGCAAGATTGTTGTTGTTGTTGTCGTTGTTTAGGCTTTATCCACGGACGACAAACCCAAAAACTGTACATCTTCGAAATCGCTTCGAGCTGAATCTTAGCGTTTTCCTCAGTCGTATTTTGATGACGTCGTTAACACTAAAGGCTTTTATGATAACAAGGGGGCTCAAAAAGTTATAAATGAAGTGCCCCCGATTACACATTTCAAGGACTCTTGGGTGTTAAACTTTTCCTGCTCTTCAGTTTGATGAGGGGCACAAACAGCCAATCCACGCGTGAAAACAGGTGAAAAAAAAAACACGTGAAGACGCCTGCTTTAAGTAGATTGCGAGCAGTCGTTTTGTTTGCTTGTTTGCTTGTTTGCTTGTTTGATTTGTTTTTCAGATTCTACGCACAAATGAGGATGTACGAACCATGCAAGTCAACGGCAAAAACGAGGAGGGGTTGGGGAAGGGACGAAAGATACCCTACATCGCTCGACTTTGTTTCACAGATGAAACAATTTTAACAATGGTAAAATTTTGTTCTAAATGGGTACAATCAGTGTCAAGTTTCAGCAAATTTATATTCTAATTCGCTCCCCGCTCAACCGAATATAAAACATTTAACATGTAATAAGCAACCACTATTGGGGTGTGTCAACACGAGCTGTATGCGACCCTCTTTATTATGTCTTACAATCAACCTATATGATAATAGCGGAGCCAGCGAGCTAGCGCGTCAGCGGAGCTCCATTGCTAAGGAAATTTGGTAACCTATCAAGCCAAAAGATTTTGGTAGTGACGTAATAGTCACGTGGCCGTCCGTCCGTACGTCCGTACATCCGTACGTCCGTACATCCGTACGTCCGTCCGTCCGCACCAGAGGGCTACCAATACACTTCATACACTAGATATAACCCTGTGCTGAATCCTGCGTGTTTTTGGCGCGAAATCTCATGTTGACCCGCGTTGTAGCAAAACAAGCAAAGACAACAAAAGTCAAAAACAAATTTGTTAATGGAAAAAAAAAGTTCAAAAGAACACTCAGTTGTCTTTTTGGTGGAAGGGGAAAAGTTCAATTTAGGCGAAAGAAATTAGGCGATAAAGTTCAGGCAAAAAGTTCAAATTTGCCTCGTCGGTTCTGTTAAAACTCGGTCGGCTTGAGTTCGCAGCTTTTCGCAGCGGTTTCAACGCTAGCAGAGCTAGTGCTTTTTGGTTTTTTCTGTCTACAACCATGGTTTTTACGGCGTTTCGAACACATTTTGCCAGGAAAAACACCAGCATTTTCATGCTGATAGGCAGCTTGTCACGAAGAAAGAAATAAGTTGGGTTCGACACTCAGAGGAAGCAAGAAATTTTTTCTTTTTTTTCTTTGTTTTTTTTTTTAATTTAACGACTTGAATGAGAGTATTTTCACAAATTAACAACTGCCAGCAAAAACAAAACAAAAAACAAAAACAAAAAACAGACAAAACAAAAAGGGGGGCTCCGCTTTTAGGCTTGGCTAAATCTATATATTAAAGTTTACAAGCATAATACGAAGAAAGTATCAAGCACTGAAACTACAATCTCAACACAAGCTCGTATAACAATAGTATAAATATACAAATACTTATAATATTTTGTAAATACAAATATGAAAAACAAAATTTATAACCCTTAGTCATTGGGTATTTAATTTTGAGGGCGGGACGCATGACTCGAATGAATATAAACGGAATGCCCCGCTCAATTATAGCCAGATACATATATTGGATCGTTACAGGCATGCATTTGCTGAGTATTGTATTTGTGATTCGACAATTTAGCTTCCTGGATGAATTTTATTGACGATTTTCAGTGCTTCGACGGCAGGAGCCACAAATATAATCACTGTGTTTTGATCTGCTCAATGGTCCTTTATCAAGTACCTGCGAACAAATGCGCCATCATTTGTGGTTTAAATCACTGATAAGTGGATGTAGGAAGGGGCACACTGTTACACCACACCTTTGAAGCTTGAAAGGTCTATCCAAAGCTTTCCTAGGCGAAACAATGGAGCCTGAAAATGGGCAATTTTGGCATTCGTTCAAATTTCCGTCAAATGTGCTCAACGGCCATGGCCATAATATAGTTTTCCCCAAAAAGATTTTATGATATTCAGAATTTTTAGCATCCATGTAAACTCTGGTGCTAATTTGGTTCCTGGGAAAAGAACACTTTGGGAGAAATTGTGAATAAGGCTGTCAAAATGGCCAAAAGGTAACCTGGTTCAGCGATCAATTTTTGCACGTTTATAAAAGTCAAAATACTTTAAGATCAAGTCTTAGAAACTAAAGGAATGGTGCTTCTCCCTGGGGAATTTTTGTTTTAATTAGTTCAGATTCATCCAAGAATCAGACCAATTTGTTTTGTTTTTTAAGGGTAAAATTTTTGCTCAAATTATGAGTTTGAGGCTAGCATGATTGATTGCGGTTACCATGGCAACGACAAATCTGCTGACCTTTATATGGCTGTTTTCGTTCATCCCCCCAGGCAACCTAGCCTCACACAAAAAAATGAAGGAGGGTTAAAATTTTTCATTTCCAACTTTGCTACACTTTCGCAGAGAACTGCTCTTAATCGCTCTTACTTCCAAACGTGCAGTAGGTATTTTGATGCAGAGAAGTTAACAGCCTGCAAAGAAAGCATTTTCATTTTATCAGAAAGTGGATTACAAACGGCCGTTGAAAGTACGTGCATACGAGCACACGACGTTAAGAATGACAGCGAAACAGGCGAGAATGAATTAATTTAGCGATTTCATTACAGGATACTAAACATGGCCGCATAATAACGTGAGTCGATACCTCCAGATACTCAATTTGCGAGCATTTGTTTGCCATTTCCAGACCACAACACGTGACAGTTACGTTTTGGAATTGAAGTGTGTGGATACGTTTTGGTAAAGACCATCTTGTCAGTGGCCTAGGAAGGGAGGGTTGGCAGTACTCCGGATTTTAAGTGCAGGGGAGGTGAGAAGGATTTTTTTAGGTTTGAAGTTCAATATTTTGGGATTTATTTGGGTAAGAATATTTTGGCGAGTATTTTTTCGCAAATGCTGTAAAAATGATCACTAGATCTGGGGAAGTTTAATTTATTCCAATAGCATGATAAGTGAACTAATAAACACGACAATTCAAAAAGTGCTCATTCGTTCTTCGTTATTGTCGTTTAATCTCTTCTGGGTACTGAAAGGTCAAAAATTCAGTATGGGATTTTTGTGGTTTTTATTTTGGTCCAGGGTTTTAAAGGGGGGTGGGAAACTCGCCTAAAACTTAAGGGATTTTTTCGGGCTTTAATTTATTTCCCCATTCGTACCTCCTCGTCACTTAAAATCCATAGACCCCCCCTGGGGTCAGCGGTTCGTGTAATTCTATTAAAGCCAGCTGCTACGGTATATATATACCAGGGGATTTATTCCGCCGCCTATGCATTTTCTACTGACCGTTGGAGAAGGGCTTAAATATATATTTCGTTTTAGGTAAACACTGATTTGCCGACTGAGAGGTCACGAAGTGATGGATCTTTCTGCAAGCTGCTAGCACTGTGAATGTTGCACTCTCCCTGAGTCTCCCTTGAGATCTTTGTCTTTCAGTTTTGTATCTTGTGATTGTATTTTTTTTAATTTACCATAACTTCATTTCGACAAAATCCCGTTCGAAACATCGAAAACAAAGAATCATTATGTATGAAATTTTTCAGCTCGGTAACAACGTTCAAAACAGCGGGTTTTGGACGGACTCTTTTACAGAACTGTGCCTAAAGGATGGGCTATGGAACTAGGGTCATCCTGTCATGCCGGCAAGGTATAATGCGGAGTAGAACTGGCACGAGTGCTAATCCCACTCTTCCGGTGCAAACTGGAAATCATAGTTTTCTCTGATCTCCTTTTTTGAGTCTTCTATTTCGTATTTTTTGAAAGCTTCTTTGAGAATTTTTTGTCGCAAGTTCAGTGTGTTGCTGTCTCTAGAAAAGTAAGCTTATTTTTTTGTTTTAAACTGCTTTAATTTAAGGGGAATCAGGCAGTGAGTGCTGAAAACATGTATTCCCTGCTAATTGTCAACAACTATATGACACCAACTGTATTTTGCGGTCACTTACGCAAAAGGCACCAATTTATTTACTTATTTTTATTTCAACAATATTTAGACAGAGGTGCCCAGTTCAGCGAGGCTGGTTTGAATGGGGCTCTGTCAAATCACTCTATCATAATTTTCTGATATGTTGCAGACTGATGAATTTCACAAAATAATCAAAAATTGGCAGCTGGTTATATTTGAATACAGTAGAGTTAAGCGAGTTGAAAGTTTCGCTCTCGGCTGCTTAGCGGTTGCGATTCACTCAATCGCAACCGCTAAGCATATTTTAGCTGTCAGCCTCTAATGTGGCTAAATAATACAGGCCACTGTAAAAGGTTTAAAGTTTAAAAACTCTATGCAACTGTAGGTAAAATTCCTAGATTGCCGTTTGAGAATGAATGAACTACAGTGCAGCGTGGGAGTTTCAAACCGGGGAGTGCGTATAAATTATATAGAAGCGTGCATGTTTTATTATTATTTTTTCGCAATGGGCGTTTTCACCAAATGGCGTGATAACTAAAGGCACCACCAAGACAACAAAACAAACACACTATATAGATTGTTAGAATTAAAGTCTGTTTTCACAATTTTTCTTTTCTTCTTTTCTCAAATAACCTGTAGCTTCTCAGACTAGAATTTCTCCACAGGCGTCCTTTTCAACACGACACTGATATTTTCAAGTTGAGAACGAAAAGAAGATATGGACCAACTTCTTGCAGTCACGGGAATAATTTTGCGTGTTTGAGCCGATTTTATAAAGATCGCTTCTCTCCCGTCTGTGTTGCTTGAATTTGAAATCCGCTAAATAGTGAGCTTGACAGCTACAGATACAAATCTACTAAGTATAACTTTTCCGTAAACTAGCTATTTACCCCCCAAATTTTGGATATGCGGTCCATTGAGGTAGGGGACTACGAACGTGGAGCGGCGATCCAAGAAATCCGTGCACTTTCCGTCACTGTGGCGGATAATTTACAGGATTGGTATTTGTCAGCCGAGTTTGACAGTCTAGCCTCTTTATACTACCGGTTCGACTTCATTTTCGAGGGATCTTCCCCCATGCATTCTTAATAGGTTTTCCCTCTATCCGTCCGTCAGATGCTTGGGAAGACTCCACGTCGTCTAGCTTGGGAATTAAGTTGTCAATACAATATCATGCCCATTCCACTGCATCACACCCTTTTGATCGGACCTGCTCTCGTTTCACCACCCACACTTTTCCGACCTACTCTTTTAAATACATGCATGTAGGGAATCATGTTCGCACTTAAAGAGAAAGCGTCTTGAGCCAGTTTGGTCTAGAATAAATTACATATATTTTCAAATAGTGGTGAAAGAAAACAATTTTATTTATAACTCAGTGAATGTTTCCATAATGTGTCCGCATTCAACTAAAATTCAAAAAAGACTACAATAGTTAAAAAAATACGAGGTGATAAAATGATGTGTCAGTAAATGTTTACACGTATGAAAAGCATATTGAAAGTACGCTCTATTTCAAGCTCCCATAAAATAGATCGGAGTTTTTAGATCTAAAACATGGTCCTTGTTTCCAGCTCCGGTTCGCACACTAAATTCAGAGGAATCACTTCTTGGGCAAAGCACACAACAGGCAGTGGATGAAGCAGAATCTGTATCAATGTTCTTGTGCTCACGACTCACCAGAGAAAGTTATCGAGATTACGAGTAGTAACATGCTACTGCAATCCACCCAGGAGAAAGGGATAACGATCAAGTCCAGTAGATGTTGGATTTCTTCGCGTACTTTACACTGCTGTGCTAGCGCTGGCTTGGCGAGGTCTCGAAACTACCTTCTTTCTGCGTAATATTTTCCGAAGTTCCTTTCGAATATCTCTTTTGAAAAGAGCGTAAGCTATCGGGTTCGCAGCCGAATTAACGACTATTAGAAAATAAATAACTTTTATAACTTCTTCTGTTGGGGTAGAGGAGTAAGCAAGGAAACGGACAACGCTGTATAGCTCAACACAGTAGCAAGCAAGAAAAATTGTTACCACTATTGTGATGACTTTAGCAGCGGAGAAGTCCCTTGTTCGGCGGCGATTAGGTTGATTGTACTGTAATTGAAAGTCGAGGCGGGCATCTTTGCGCCAGTGTCTTCTTGCAGTTATTACTAATTGGGTTGTAGTTATAAACAAATACAAACACGGAATAATCTCGAATAGGATCATTTTGCTGATCACGAGGCTCTTGTTTTGCAAGTTGCATTTTCCTAGCCGACTGCATAATGCTGGGATGAAGTCAAGAGTTAATGGAATGCCCCAAGCTAATGCAATAAGGACTGCGGCTCGACGAGAAGTCATCCATGTGACGTACCTCAAAGGTTTAATAATCGCGATATAGCGATCGCTTGTCATAGCACATAAGTTAGTGACCGATGAAAATATTGCCAGCAAAGCTATGTCGTGTGCTATTGTGGTTTTGCAAAGTGCGAGTTTTCCACAAAAGAATGCAGTAGGGAAGTAAATAAGACCGACAGCAAAGTCAGCCAAGGCAAGTGACAGTACGAACCAGTTTGGTGGGTTGTGAAGTCGAGGCCTTGACGCAATTATGACAACAACGAGAGCATTGCCAAGGACTGCAACAATACTGGGAAACCAGCCAAGGATGTAAAACCAAGCCATCATCTGAATCTAACCCTTCTTGAGATGCATCAATGTGTGATTATTACTGAGTTCTGGAACGTGACCGAAGTCCCGTTCTTCTCAAAATGAAAGCTGAGAAAAGAAAGGAAGTAATTAGCTCTTCAACACAATTTCATTGGGTCCAGCTGCCCAGAATAAGTCCAGCAAAATCTGAGCTGCACGGTTTGCATTGCACCAGTTTAATTAGACCAATTGTAAAGAGACCCCAAGCATCATATTTTTTGTTATTTGCGATCGGTAACAAAGGCAACGTTTGCCAAAAAAGGTTGTGTTTTTCTTCCACACCGAGGTTGTATCCTGTTGGGAAGATACCAGATGAACGGATATACTTTTGTATATATCTGATCTAAAGGCAACAAAAGACTAAAAGGAGAATTGAAGTATCATCATCATCAACAACGACAACAACAACACCAATAAAAAAGAAAAAAGAATTATAAGTAAACTAAAAAATAATAGTAAAGCGATATTAAGTATAAATGATACGCAGGAACTCACATGTTTTTTTTTTAGCTTCAAGGGCATCAATAAAACAAAAGTTAGAGTTTCCTCTCAAAAATGCGATGTGAACAGGGTGACTCACAGGCCCAACTAATGCCGTTTACGTTATATATTTATTTATATATTTTTATCGCTATTGCTAGTGACAGAAATCACCAACAAACATAAATTTCTTAGATTGGACTTAGCGCCCGAGGGTGTTAATTTTCTTACGTAAGTTAATTTGTGTTGGCGCGCTCTATAGTCTGCAACCCGTTTCTGTTGTCCACTAAAAACAGGCCATCATTATTACCATGTTTGCACTTCCGCAAATGAAGTTTTTCAATATGTGTTCAATTGACTACGTACATATCTCAAAGCCTTTAAAACACCGAGCAACCGAGCAGATTTAAATGATGTTTATTCTGCCAATTTAATTTTAATTATTTCATGCTCCTTATATCCAATTTAAATGTAAATAACTTTTATTAAAAATGTAATGAAAAACATAATGTTCCCAGTCTTGCCAAAATTTATGCTCTGATTGATTTTGACGCTGTTTCTTTCAAGTCCTTCGTTTGATTAAATATTATATAGATACTCCTCTGTCTTTTGCTTTACTCGAAGCCTTTTCGAATCTTCGGTTTGCCTTACAGTAAACGATTTCGTGACATTTGGACAATCTATCTAGCGGGAGGTCAGTTCTCTTTTTTGTTCCGGTGCTCCGCTCGTTGCCTTTTATTCTTTTCGCCCAATACCCCACCAAACGTTCTGTCCACATGCTATTCACTCTCACACTAAAACAATATGGATCTCAAAGAAAGGTCCTTAGGAGAAAAGATAATTGCAGATTGTATCGCACTGACAACTGTTTAAACAAAATGTACGCTTCTGTGTTTACTTACACTGCAAAACTGAAATTCATAACATGTCAGTTTCAAGATGAACTTACTGAATCCTGACTAACATCAGGAACATCAGTTCAGAATATTTGAATAAATTCTTATGCTTTCTGAAATTGAAATCATTTGCCAGAACCTATCTTTATCTGGTTACTTGCTTTCGTCCTAATAACAGGGACCCAAAACGCATTCATTTAAAGCAGCTGCTTAGAGTGACTTAAAGAGCCAGTGTCACCCGAAGTGCTTTGTGCGCGGAGGTACATTTTTCATATATGAAAAATACGCCATTGTCTTGATTGTCGTGAAGTCTGATTTGTATCTTCTTCCATCACTGCCGTTAGCGATCCGAAGGCACTAGTGTGAATTTTGACTTCACATTTAAGTGTCGCCGTATCGATTTCGTTGTATATTTCCGAATTTGTGAAGTGTGTTCGCGGTGGAGAAGGAGATCTTTAAATTGAATGCCTTGTAGGGTTCAGGAAAGTTGAGGCGAAGGCCGAGTCTTACGGGCTCTGCCAAAGTTGTACGGCTGAAGGAGTCCGTGTATCAGTGGCGGAGGGGAAGAAAAACATTTACGGGTTTCAGCAATAGTACTGACCCTGTATTTGCCGAAATAATGTTACATTCGTTGCCGAATGAAAACAGAAGGAACGTTGATTTACCACAAAATAACAGTAGCTACGGGCTTGCTCCAAAATAATGCTTATGGTAATGAGCTTGTGCTGTTTTGCTTAATTATTCCTTGTGCTCACTGTCTGTTTATGTTTTATTTTTACAAAAAGTGTAAGTGGCTATTCTGGTTTTGCGTCCATCGACATCGGTCGATGCGATCGATCGCGCAGTCAATCGATCGGACTACGCATTGAATGCAAAGTCAGATCTTGAGTAGTTTCTTCAGTGACATCTAGCGATGAAGACGTCAATATTTTTGCTACTTGTTTTTGTCTTATTATTTTTATATCGAGTGGATGTGGTTACTCTGGTTTTACGTCCATCGAGATGGATCGATCCATCGATCGGTTGTTATAAAAGCTCCATACGCGTTGACTACAAAGTCAAATCTAGAGTTTTTTTCTCAGTAACATCTAGCGATGAAGATATTACTATTTTCATAGGCTACTACTGTAAATATCAGCTTGCTGAAAGGCCAGTGCAGCAGGGTATAATTTGCGAAACGTCCGGCAAATGCGCCAGCCAAACTTCAAAACAAAAACACAACCGCGCAAAGCACCTTGGGTGACACTGGCTCTTTAAGAAAGGATGCAAAGTAGTTGAAACGACTGTATTCAATCCATGCCGAAAAGACTTATCTCAGGATGAATCAGCAGGGAATCTAAGGTGGGGACAAGGGGCGCTGCCCTGAAAAGGCTTGGATGTTATCGAGAATCATAGAGGCACATCAACAAAGAGACGACAAAAAATTTGCGACTAGCGAAGCTGCCGTAAAGTCGTTTTCGCTGATAAAAATGAAGTTAGGTGTTTAGCAATTTGGCTGTTAACTCAGCCCTTACTACACCCGTTATCGCTGCAGTGTGCGGACCCTTGTTACGAATGAAACGTGATTCGACAGGTATGACTCGCACGTTAGGAGATTAGCAGACCTTCTGCATCTTTCTAATGGAGGCTTATCGTATTTAAGAAAGTTTGCACTTCATCAGTAAACTCGTTTCATGCCCAAACTTCCGTGATTATTTTGTAACCATGGGCCAATTATGGTCAGTCTGCGAATCATCGTTCACCCGTCATGATTTACCGATAGTCACAAAACATCAGTCAAATTTGCGCATGAAATTGGTTTGTGGAGGAAATCTTTGTTTAGAAGAAGAAGAAGAAGAAGAAGAAGAAGAAGAAGAAGAAGAAGAAGAAGGAGAAGGAGGAGAAGAAGATCGTTTCCCAGACTTCTTGGTTCCTTTTACATTTTAGCATTAAAGCATGATCTTACATCATATAACGCAGTGAATGTTGTCCCTCTTTGTTGGTAGCTTTTAAGAACTGATGTTGAACTAGCAAGCGAAAATGAAAATTTTGTAGCCTCACTTTTCTACTGAGATACCCGCAATTTCAAGGGAACAAAGACAAAACGGTGCTTTTTGTTCCCTTGTAGTCAGAATATCGGGTCTGAATGCCCTTAACTAGTAATCTTAGTAAGACGGCATTAGTCTTTTTTCCAAATACGTTGAACACGTCATACACACCATACACATAACTCAAAAATAAAAACTAAATTTTCATGAACACATGGACTGTAGCACGCACAATTTATCTTGGTTTTGGCCTATTTACCTGATTTAGCGTATCCAGCGGACATGCCATGAACAGATTAACTATTCCTGCTGTTACAGCTCTGTGACTTTAAATTCCTATGTGTTACTGGAGTGTTTACCGGGTTTAGCGTATTCGACGTATATGAAACGAATGAATTAACTAATGCTACTACACACACAAGTACTACTATCGTGACTAAGTCTCTTCTGATTGTTAGCGTGGTTACCGGGTTTAACGTGTTTAACGTGTTTAGAAGAAATTTACTACTACTACTACTACTACTATTAATAATAATAATAATAATAATAATATAATTGATAATAAATAAATAATAATAATGTTATTATCATTATTATTATTAATAGTAGTAGTAGTGGTAGTAGTAGTAGTAGTAGTAGTAGTAGTAGTAGTAGTAGTAGTAAATTTCTTCTAAACACGTTAAACACGTTAAACCCGGTAAACACGCTAACAATCAGGAGAAACTTAGTCCCGGTAGTAGTACTTGTGCGTGGTAGTGGCAATAGTAATTCATTCGCTTCATACACGTCAAATACGTTAAACCCGGTAAAAACTCTACCAACAGCTAGAAAGTCATTCACGATAGTAGTACTTGTGTGTGGAAGTGGCATTAGTTAATTCATTCGTTTCATATTATGTCAAATATGCTAAACCCGGTAAACACTTCAAAGACTATTGGAATTCACATCAGCTACTTAGCACACTGTAGCACACTGTACACATTTTCTTTCGTTGCTGGCGTGTTTGCCGGTTTTGCCGTATTTAACAGGTATGGCATGGCTTAAACTAAGGGAACTAAGCCAAATTAGGTGGCGATATTGAGTCCTATTCATCACACACCTTCGTGCATACATTTGGCTAATGAACCTTGCAAAGCTATTGGCTGGGAAAGACAAAGGAACATAAAATGTGTCACTCTTTAGCCAATGGCACGATATTTGCTTTTCTTTAAGGCTGTTTTTTTGGCACCGATTGGTTTATGATTGTGTCTGGTTTGTATTTAAGGGTTAAAAACTTCAAAACGGCCCAGAGCATTGCTCGATTAGGCAAAATGAGCAGACCTTGCTCACAGCTAAATAGCAAGGCTATAAGAGATAAGGCAGAATGCGAAGTCGTGGCAAGGGTGGAAAACCTGTGTTCGATCGTTGCGTTTAAATGCGTTTGGCGTGTTGACGACGAGGAAATTGAAAACGCATGGAATTGGATATGTGAGAAACGGGACGAGTGTGATTCGACTTTATCCAAATTGCAAGAAGTTTGCTTTTTATTGTCGGCTTATTTTAGCACTTCGAAAAGGGACACTAAGAAGCGAAAAGCCAACAGAAAATCACAAGAAACCAACGAAAGTGACTATTCAAACGACGAAACTACTCTCAACTCTTCTCAACTGTCATTACCGGGAAAACAAACATTTCCCGCCATATCGTACTGGCTGGCGTGTCAGACAAATAATGGTGCACCTATAAATTCACTGAAAGTCCAAAAAGCGGTTGGTAGTTGTGGCCTGGAATTTTATTCATCCCGAGCGTCTCGGAAAAGGAATAGTGAAAATGTAAACATGCTATGCCAAGTGTTGAAGGATCATAAAAACCCTTGCGTAATGCAATTAGTGGAGTTGTCATATCAACACTGCCTTAGGTGAGTGAATAACTTTCAACTCTTTTTAATCATGTAAATTACCGCTGATTACGAGGAGATTAAATCAAATGTTTTACATGGTGAGATTAACATTGCTGTTAATTAAGTTTTCAAATTAAAAATGACAATCATTGTAAGTTTGATTTCAAAAGAGCACACACAGCGAGATTGTGTTACATTATGTGTTACGCTAGAAAAAACTATTTTATTTCATTGGCAGAGCTCTTCAAGACGAACTTGACATCGCTGATCAGTCCCAAGAGTCAGCCCCGTCAGAAAATGTCGTCCGCCTTCGTGTGGTTCTTGAAAACTTCAAGCTGATGATGAAGTCAGCTGTTAAAGAATTACGCCGCGCAGGTCTACTGTTAGACATATTTGGCTTGGATATGAATTTGCAGAGCACGTCGCAGCCCACATTCTCCGAACCTCCACACAAACCATTATCGTCCCAAATCACAGTACTGTGCAACGATATACAACTGGTCCTGAGAAAGCTTAACTACGCAATCTTTCGCGGAGAGGTATTCAAGATGGCGGCTAAGTCAAAGTTTACTTTTCAGTATCTTTGCAGTATGAAGACCTTCCTTCACAACTTAATGGGAAACGAAGCCTTCAAAGATCGACTTGTACAGCATATGCAGCGTGTTCTCCCCATACTGAGCGAGCCAGAAAGTTCTGTAATACCTCAGCTTAAAATCAACAGAGACCTGGTTGAAGTACAAGGCGGATGGTTCTGGAGCTTTTCTGCAGGATCATTTGTCCACGGAATTATTTTAGAATCGCAGGTGAGGGGGTATTAACACTAACAATTTAAGGGTCTAGATCAATTAGTTTATCCCGTCTCCTCCAAACTTAAGGTGAAATCAATAGAAGGCTGAAAAGAAATTTTTGAAACCGTGATATCCTTGTTAGAGTCTTGTTAGAGAGAATTATTTACGTCTTTTGCTACACGGTGGAAAGGCAGTATGTTTATAAGTTTATACAGTGTTTTAGCGAGCCGTTATAAAAGCATCAACGATCAAATTGATTGCAACAAATTTCTAATTCTTTTTAACCCGCGATGTTTATTGACAAAGGCTACACCCACTCTTCGTGGCTCTGAAGCCACATATCTAATGTGCATTCTGTTGACTCTCTTGAACAGAAAGGCGTTGTAACTCCCCGAGCATTTGTGGACTTCGACAGACTCAAAGATCCCGAACCGAAGTACTTCGAGGAAATTTTAAGGAACAGTCTTTCTTTTGAGAACATTCAACAATTTTGTGCAGATTTCCTGGCATTGTTTCGTCCTTAAGAGAGCACAAACAGCCGGTACCGTGTGCAATTGGGTCCGCGGACAGTGGCAAGACCAGTCTCTTCGCCCCTGTGTTCCAGATCGTTCCCCTAAACCGAATTGCGCGTGTAACAAATCAAAAGAGCTTTAACAAGGCAATGATTGACAACTCCACCGAGATTGTCTTTCTTGATAAAGCATTTCCCGGCCTGCTGGAAATTGATGACTGGAAGATTCTGTGCCAGGGGGGATTTACTTCTCATGACGTCAAGTGGAAGAAGGCCGAGGGATTTCATTGCACTGCGTCCATGTACATAACCTGCCAAATAGAGATGGATTTTGGGGTTGCTCACAACGAAGCCATGGATAAACGGTTGCACAAGTACTACTTCAAAAGTTTGCCTCGCGTGGAGCCAGATGCAAACAAGTGGTTGAGGGAACACGCCATGGTGTGCATTGTCTGGGCACAGAATAACGTAGGTAGCACCGCGCGCAGTGCCACACCCGAGACGGTTGTCCTCGAACAGGGCTTGCCAGAGGATGACCTGCAGAACATTTTAACAGTATCTTTGATTGACGAGGAAGCCGAGGATTCCAACCAGCCACAATGCAGTCAAGCAGGCGCCCGGTCCACACAGTCTTCGTCGGATAGCGACGCAGATGACAGCGACGCGGCTGAGATAGAGGTGTTGCGCGTCGAACATGCGAAGGCCAGTGAGGGAAGTCTGAGACAACGACACCTCAAGACGATGCTTGCAAACTTGGAAAAGAGCCAAAAAGCCAAGAAGCGTTTGTCTAAGACCGTACGGAATTATCGCCTGGCCAGCCACAGAGCGATGCTGGTGGACCTGGGCGTTGCCGATCAGTCGGAGGTGAGCCAACTCGTCACAGATCCCGATGAGCCACTCCCGGCGTACTTGGAAAAAGAGCAAAACAAGGCCCTCGAAGAGAAGCAAAAACGACTTGAAGAGAAACAACGCTGTAAGGAACAGGAGAAGATCAGGGTTGCGTTTGAAAATCCGTGGTTATTAAATATGGAGAAGGAAATGACAGAGCAAAGCATACGAATGGAGGATCCAAGGGACGAAGAAGAGCGCCAAGTAATGCAAAGTCTACTGGAAATAAATTGCGACAAACTACGCAGTTACCACGAGCGACACGGAACGTTGAAGCTGCCGGCTGCTGTGGAAGAACGTAAGAGGCTGTGCCTGAGCAACCAGCTGGTAGACCCTTCTTGCGTTAATTTGGTCCGAGACCTGTACTCCCCTCTACCAGTGAAGCTCCTCCCAGCCAGCCAGTGGTCCGGTACTCCGCCGAGAAGCAGTCACAGCTCAGTCGAAGAAGAAGAGGAAGACAGTAGGTTAATTACGCCGAGAACCGCACAACGACTTGGAACCTCTCTGTCCACCTTCCCCAGGGTTGGCTTTCAATCCAGCAAAGAGGCGTCGGGTTCAAAGTCAGGCACATGAGAAGAGGCAAAAGAAATTAACGAGTTTTTTTCAGTCGCAGTCGTAGATTGACTGAGTTATTGTAGCAAGACTGACATGCGTCTAATTCTTTCTAGTGTAATGTTCATAATTGCAAATGTACTACTATTAAAATCATTGTTTCAGTAAATTTTATGTATCAAAGATACATAAGTCCATAATAAAGATTTCCTGTTGAGTTATGCTGTCCTTTATTAAACGCACAATCTCGAGATTCCAACAAACAGCGTGTACACTAAGGCAATTCTTTTTTTACATGAATTTGAGCTCGGCCCTTTTCTTTAAAGAGTCTGCCATTCTTCCCTCTTGAAATTTGAATTCGGAATCTCTCAAGATGGCAGTCCATTGTCCAAATCCGTGTTTATCTATCCCTTCTTTTAGAAATTTGTCCTCGTCGGTCGTAAATTTTAAGATCCGACGATGGCTCCGTTGAATGCGCAAGGGCGTAGTTGAGGAGACAACCTTTTTGGGGGGCATGATTGTTCTTTCTGCAGTTTCAACTAAAGGCGACGAGCTTGAAGTTGAACAGCCAAACCTCGTGTGGACTTCCTTGTCCACTTCCGATCCCTTGGTACCTTGTAGTTTTTGTAGACACTCGTGGGCCATCGCAGCAACTTCGCGCGACCTCTGCTTTTGATAGTGAACTTTGGCGACGGCTGAACTGTGCTTTTGGTCTTCGGACATTAAATCCTTTGTTCTTTACTAGTGAGCTGATTAAGGCTTTCCGTTTCGACAATTTGACGATAGCGCGTCGGATGAATGTACTTTCCGATTGCATCAAAGACTAGTTTACTCATGACGTCGCCCAATTTGCTGTGTTGGCCTCCAGTTTTCGTGACCAGAACGAACTCGCACTGGGGTTTTAGCAATGGCCTTACAAAATTGATGTAGCTATCGAGCACCTGCATGCTTGCATCGGTCAGAATTAAGGAGTCAAATCCATATTTGCTAGCAGTCTTGAACTTTTTCTGGTCGATGAATCCCCCGTTCTCCTTAGCTGCTCTGACCATGTCCACTGTCAAATACTGATAAGTCATAGGCCGAGATCCCTTCACCTTGATGAACAAATACACTGCGACAAATTTCGTGGCAAATGTTAAGTCCGAAGGATTGATTTGACCTGGACTTGTTTTGCACGTCTTAACGGTGTTTTCGTAACGCGGTAAATGAAAAGTCACCACTTCTAACAGTTCTTCCATGGTTGCCCAGTGCCCCCTAGCATCCAAAGTTTCAATGTCTAGATCTTGTGTCCACTGCAATCTCATCATCTTTGCCACCGTCTTGTGCGCTCGTTTAAGGTACAACTCCGTTGAGGACAAATTTCGAAGAACTGTGTCTGATGCGCCGTTTATTTTTCTGAAGTCGATTAATTCGGAGATCGCATCAATGTAGCCCAATCGGCCACCGTGTCCGAGTTTGCATTTATCTTGCAAGTAGTCGATAAACTTGAACAACAGACTATGAGAACACAGGCTAAAGTCCAGCACTTCAAAACTCAATTCCTCTCCATCTTCGCAGCAAAATTTGAGAAATTTAAAGCATCTCTTGGCTATCTGCTGAGCTGCACGATCTTTCTTGCAACCCCCACCACTTCCAGTCAACCATTTCGTGAATACGTCGCCAATTTGGCTGGAAACTGAAAACGAAGGCATTACCCTGGCAGTTTGTTTTGTGATTTCACCCGATGTATCATCATCGGAAAGTTCTTTGGCACTTGAAACGTCGGGTTTTTCGTCAAACAAAAAGAACCAACTGTGCTTGGCGTTCACATGTTTCCTGCAGCCACGTTGACTTTTAAATCCATCGTGATCACACGTTTGTATTGGACAGTGATACAAGCTATCTATTTCTTCTTTTTCCAAGTGAAGCCGTTTTGGTTTTGGTGATGAACCATCAATTTTCGACCAGTCAACCTTACCCTTTTTGTTCATGTCGGACATCTGAGTGATTCACACAATTTGTTCCACTTACATAAATAGTGAACAAAACACCAAGGCGACAAAAAAAAAACAATGGCTGTATTGTGCAAGTTTAAACTTGTCCCAACCTGCCCCAACTTGCCCCTGCCTGCTCAGGCATGTGTCTGCTTGCCACTGTTCATTATTCTTAAGTAAGCTTACAAATTTGAGGTGATATATGGCGTTGGTGCGATTATATTCGACCTTGCCTGGGCAAGTCTATAAGGGCCTCGAAAAGTCTTTAAGAATCTGCTATTGACTCTGCTTCGTGTTGTTTGAAACTTAAAACACTACACCAAATGTTTTTGCCAATTAAAAAGCGATAAAATCATAGATGGCAAGAAAAGAAGAATGTTTCTGTTGAACAAGATGTACAAAAGGAACTGTCATTTCTAAATAGGAACCATTTTACATAAATAGGAACTAATGGTTAGGAACAAACTGTTCCACGTGCCAATAAAAAGGAACATTTCGTTCAAAACGGAACCTGTCAATGGGAACAATTGTTCCTCAAGTGAATAAAAAGGAACCAATTTTTCAAAGCAGGAACAATGTTAGAAAGGAACAAACGTTCCTTTACAACAAAAGGAACGTACTTAATTGGGAACCAAAGTTCCTCGTGTCAGCATAAAGGAACAGCCACTCTAAAAGGGAACGCATTAATAGGAAAAATTGTTCCTCAAGCGATTAAAAAGGACCAAAATGATAAAAGAGGAACCGAATATCATTGGGAACACCTGTTCCTAGGCCACTCATTTAGGAACAAAAAGTTCCTTTCAATGTTAAAAATTCGGAACAAAAAGTTCTTTTTAGCTCTAAATGAACACTTTGTTCCTATTTTTAACAGCAATTTGTTCCTTTTGATGCTAAAAGGACCACTCCAAAGAGGAACAATCATCTCTTAATCGGAACGTTTCCAAAGCAAAAATGGGAACAGTGCTCAAAAATAAAAGTAAGTTAAAAAGCCACTTAAAGGGTGAATAAAATATGCCAAAGCATCTTATGACTCTCTATACTGAACAGATACAACAGCCAAAATTTGATTGATAAAATCATGCTAGAACATGTTCAAATTTGGAAGTAAAAATTTTGGGAAACTTAGAAGATCGTTTCCCAAAATTCTTTTTCCTTCCCTCTTTGAAGCCACGGTGTGACTTGCTTTCTAAACTGGTTACTTGTTATGTTCTGGCATGATGTGACAGTCTTCATATTAATGTGACCAGAAAAAATCAAATCAAATCAAATCGACCAGAAAAACACAATTGGTTTCAAGATATTGCTCTTAATATACAACGCCAAAGGGAACAGACATAATTCGGTCCTCGTTGTTCCTCAACGTGACCAAATTATACTTTCACAGTACGCTTTACGCGCTAAATCCGCTAAACCCTTGTCATAAAATAATAAAGTATCACAGGCCAGCACAGAAAGACAAACTTAGCCTTTGTTGTTTAACGAAATAGCTCTGACTTACAATACGTCGCGCATGCACTTTATATTCGTTATAAACTTGGCAATGGAATACAATGAAGCTTTCTATAGCGCTAACAGACTGCAAAAGGCGGGCACTAGGTCACAAAGACTGCAAGAACTTTTCCTCTGATGTTGAAGTGTTTAACGGTCTCAGCGTATACTAAGTATTTGAACTGAATCTATTATTAGTACTTCTTCAGCTACTTTCTCTACGATGACAAAGTGTTGAACGGTTTTAACGTATACTACGGATATGAACTGAATTTTAAATTAAAATATTATTTCATTACTTAATTAATTCTGTTCATATCTTTAGTACACGTTATAATCGTTAAACACTTTATCATCACTGACAGTATCACGAACACATTATTAACATACTACTACTACTACTACTACTACTACTTAGCTTTCTCTATGATGATAAAGTGTATAACGATTTAACGTATACTACGGATATGAACTGAATTAATAAAAATAAGCATAATAATAATAACAATAATATAATAATAATATTATAATTATTATATTATTATTATTAATATTAATAATAATAATAATAATAATAATAATTATTATTATTATTGTTATTATTATGATGATTATTTCGTTACTTCATTAATTCAGTTCATATCCACAGTATACGTTTAAATCGTTATACACTTTATCATCACAGAGAAAGTAGTAGTAGTAGTAGTAGTAGTTAGCTGTAGTAGTAGTAGTAGTAGCAGCAGCAGCAGTAGTAGTAGTAGTAGTAGTAGTAGTAGTAGTAGTAGTAGTAGTAGTAGTAGTAGTAGTAGTAGTAGTAGTAGTAGTAGTAGTAGTAGTAGTAGTAGAAGTAGTAGTGGTAGTAGCGGTAGTAATAGTAGTATGAATATAAAGTGTTGATCATACTCTCTATGATGATAAAGTGTTTAACGACTTTACCGTGTACTTCGGATATGAACTGAATTAAGTGATGAAGTAGTATTTTAAGTAATTCAGTTCATATCCGTAGTACACGTTAAAATCGCTTAACACTTTATCATCACAGAGAAAGTTGTAGTAGTGGTATTTCACTATTTAATTAATTCAGTTCATATACGTTGTATACGTTAAAATCGTTAAGCACTTTACCTTCGCAGAGAGAGTTGTAGTATTAGTAGCAGTAGTACATATAGTAGAGAGGAGAAGCTAACCTAAATGTACCCGATCACGATGTCAATTTAAGCGAAACGTTGGTTTTTGCTAGTACTGTGAACTAGACAATAGCTTTCAAAGAGTGTTATTGAAAGAGTGTATTACGTAATTAATAAGTCCCTCAAAATTTCCTGTTGAGTTTATTTTAATGCTGTCCGTGATTTAACTCACAACCTCGAGATTCCAACAAACAGCGTGTACCCTTTTTTTTACATGAATTTGAGGCAATAGCTTTCAAAGAGTGTTATTGAAAGAGTGTATTACATAATTAATAAGTCCCTCAAAAATTTCCTGTTGAGTTATGCTGTCCGTGATTTAACTCACAACCTCGAGATTCCAACAAACAGCGTGTACCCTTTTTTTTTACATGAATTTGGGCTCAGCCCTTTTCTTTAAAGAGTCTGCCATTCTTCCCTCTTGAAATTTGAATTTGGAATCTCTCAAGATGGCTGTCCACTGTCCAACTCCGTGTTTATCTATCCCTTCTTTCAGAAATTTGTCCTCGTCGGTCGTAAATTTTAAGATCCGACGATGGCTCCGTTGAATGAGCAAGGGCGTAGTTGAGAAGACAACCTTTTTGGGGGGCATGATTGTTGTTTCTGCAGTGTTTGAAACTTTAAACACTGCACCAAACGTTTTGCCAATTAAAAAGCGATAAAACCATAGATGGCAAGAAAAGAAGAATGTTTCTGTTGAACAAGATGTACAAAGGAACTCATTTCTTAATAGGAACCATTTTACATAAAAAGGAAGTAATGGTTAGGAACAAACTGTTCCACGTGCCAATAAAAAGGAACATTTCATTCAAAGCGGAACCATTAATGGGAACAATTGTTACTCAAATGAATAAGGAACCAATTTTCAAAGCAGGAACAAAGATAAAAAGGAACAAATGTTCCCTTACAAGAAAAGGAACATAAGTAATTGGGAACTAAAGTTCCCCTCATGTCAGCATAAAGGAACAGCCACTCTAAAAGGGAACGCATTAATAGGAACAATTGTTCCTCAAGCGAAAATGATAAAAGAGGAACAATGCCATTGGGAACACTTGTTTCTAAGCCACTCATTTAGGAACAAAAGTTCCTTTCAATGTTAAAAGTTCGGAACAAAAGGTTCTTTTTAGCTCTAAATGAACACTTTGTTCCTTTTTTCACAACAATTTGTTCCTTTTTATGCTAAAAGGACCATTCCAAAGAGGAGCAATCATCCCTTAATCGTCCCAAAGCAAAAATGGGAACAGAGCACAAAAATAAAAGTAAACTAAAAAGCCACTTAAGGGATGAAGAAAACATGCCAAAGCATCTTATGAATCTCTATACTGAACAGATACAATAGCCAAAATTTGATCGATAAAATCATTGTGGAACATGTTCAAATGTGGAAGTAAAAATTTGGGAAACGTAGAAGAAAGATCTGGAAAACGTAGAAAACGTAGAAGAAAGATCTGGGTGAGTGACTATGGGCGGATCTTAGCTGGTGAATCATGTTAAAAAACAAAAACAAAAAAAAAAGGCACTCCTTAAAATTTAGATGCATTAAAGGACTATTTTGCAACACGATGTATCATCCGGCATACATTGCACACGTTTGCTCGTGAGTGTTGTAAAAAAATGGCCTTATAGCTTATGAATAGGTCGACTTTTACCTTGTCAGATATTGGGCTAAGCGAAATAGAGTGCCTCAGTACTGTCATTTTAGTAGGCGGCGTCGGGCGTACGCGCACGTTGCGCCGACTCGTAAAATGGACGTTTTTTGTTTTTCATTTTCGTCGTCGTCGTCGCCGTCCGTCAGTTCACTTAGTCGTCTTGGGGTCGCGCGGCCTTTGAACAATGGCCTTGCTGTTATAATGACGTAATCACATTACGTCACGTAAACAATCGACCTCTTCGCGTGATGAAGACTAGCAGTATTGCAGTCGAAACGTCGCGATCAACAACTCAAAGCGATTCCATCGTGAGACAAACGAATAAACGTTCATCTTACCTATCTTACACCACGATGAACAATAAACACATCTTTAATGACATTTAAGAGTTTGTATGGAAATGCTACAAAGCGTCTCAAATTGCCACAAATCAGAAAAAGGTCGAAATAAAAATAATTTGCCTTATTTCATTGTTGTATTCGGGTCATTATTTGAGGGCTTCCTGGGCTGGTTTGAAACTTTTTAGGCAAGAAATTGAGCTTTTTATTTTTCATGTTTGCTGAATGTTAAGGCAGGAAACAGTTTCACACTGCACCTCACTTGAGGTTCGATAAATTCCATCACAATAAACGTCATCACAACGTCATCACAACGTTAGCTTGGGCTACATGTGGTGTCACAGCATTAGTCAAAATATTGCTACAAATAGCCACTGTTTTGGTCACACAGATTCACGTGCTGGGTCTCCTTGGAATTTTAAGAGAGTGTACACGAGGGTCCAGCGGATAAAGGGCAGGCAGAGCTATCCACCGCCTATAAATTCTAATTAATTTCAATTTGGCAGTATGTCAATGAGAATGTACATGTTTTGTAGGAAGCAACAGGGTGAGTAGAGCCGGGGTAGGCCGTTTAATTCTACACTGATCGAAGTGTTTGCTGATGGTTATAACTTCGGACATATTGTGACATGCGGGACATAAGCAAGACAGGCTGTAGATTTTCATTACATTTGCTCGTTCTAGATGCATTTGCAGCCCTTCCAGGAGTATATTTCACGTTTTTAGGGAACTACTACCCCATGCATGCTTGCTTGCTGTTAAAGAGAAAACTCAGCTTCTTAGTCTAACTGCTGATTACAGCGCCAGTCCAATCCGTGCCATACACGTAACGCCCAAATCAGTCACTTGATCGTTGATCATGGTGAAGCGCGATCTCCATTTCGCTTTTCAATTCATGGAGACTTGTCTTTTAACTTACACAATAACGTCGACGCGTTTCAAATTTTTTCCCTCAACTTAACGTTACGGTAAACTACGAACTGATTAATGAATTCCCAAGGGAACCAACCAATTACTTTTAAATTAAATAAGTTGACACATGTTTCAATAAGTGACCTTGAGTGGATCTTTTTTGTTGCTTTTTTTCTCATTAATTATTTTTACTTAATTTGAAAACATTCGAGACAAAAAAAAGGTAGTTTAGCAAGTCTCTGGTCTTGTCAAAACATTACCACGTTCTAGCAGAGTTTGCTTTGGTCATATTCAAAATACGGCAACGAGAAAAAAAAGCGGAGTTCCCAAGTACTTCATCGTATTGACCGCAGGGCGAATTTTACAGTTGGTGTGCTACACTCTCCAGTACACTTTTGTATGGACATCTCGGCCTTAGTCAAATCGTCTCAGAACATGACGTTGTCATTTTTGCTATTTATTCATCCTTAACCAGATCATGCGATATGGCCTTTGAGGCCACGTCTCTATTGTATTATTTGGAATATGCATCGTAGGTGACTGCCGTGGAAGAGTTTTTCTCGACATTACCGCCCTCAATCTCGTCCCCAGAGCCCGCGCGCATTTACGGTCAGCGGGATCGAAATGCCACGGACTCTGGGATAATCAAAAACCGGATGCCACTTTTTAGGCTTCCGGTTTTTTAAAGCGTATGCTCGACAGTTTACGAACTGAGCATGCGTTATGGGTCGTGTAAAGACAAAAAAGGCGCGAAATATTACGACGTCCCCTGGTTTTTGGCGCCATTGACATTCACGCGAGACTCGCGTGAAAATGAAAATTATCCCCGCTCGCAGTCTCGCGAAGATGGCCGCACCGGTTTTTATAAATTTGTGTCACTTCGCGCTGGAAAATTCAGTTCAGAAAGGAGACCGGACCTCTAATGGAAAGAACGCCAATACGAGGCGCTGAAGACTGTTGTTGTTGATGGTAAAGATACCATTTGTGTACTGCCAGGTGAATATGGAAGATCTCTCAGTGACTGGCTGCCTTCATACGTTTGTGACTGAATGTGTGTGTTTTTTAAACAACAGTGGTGAATAGAAAATTAACTCTTTTATTGTAAGTCGTATCCTCATTAAACTTTTTGAAAGAAGAACAAACTGACCAAGCATGAACGTTTTCAAGGGTACTGAAAACGAGTGCGACTGCTTATTTATTAAGCAAGACACAGAGCAAATCAACTGTACTGATGCTATTAAACGGTCTTGGACAAAGTAGAACGGTCATTTATATATGAAACGTGGCTGAGCAGGCGTTGTGTTATGTTCGCCTTTCGACTGTGCTGGTGTTGCGTTTTCTCCACCAGTACGTCGGTAAATATTTTACTACGGTATAAGTTTTGTACGGAAAGCTCGTTTGCCGAATTACTAAAACACTACATAGAATAAACACAAAAATGACTTAGGTACAGTTTATTAACGAGTATCACAGGTCTATAATTAATTCAACTCAATGAATCAAGGCAAACTGAACAGCCACTTTTTAGTACAGCTAGAAACATTAAAAATCTATCACAATCAAGGATGGACGATTTCTTACACAGATAATCAAAGTTGAGAGTCAAAACAATTTAATACTAGAGAAAGACCTTTTACCTACATTCGACGAGGTTTATCAGTCTTGCCAGCTGCAAACTTTCAAAGCTTACAAATACGACAGCTACGATGTCTTGCAAAAATAAACAGGATCGCTGTTCTCGTTGTTTTTGTCATTCTGTCCGGTCGCTGCAACAGTTTTTGCACCACTTAATTCAAGAATCCAATCTACCATTCACCTTCCAGCTACAGTGAGATTATCGGCTCCAGTTCAACCAAGTAAGCTTAAATTCTGTCTTCTGTTCCATCAAACTCGCACATGGCTCCGCGGAGTGAACGGATTTTTAAAACAAAGCAGCTTATTTTAACTTCTACGGCTGCACTGGAAAGACTGCCAGCTTCCATCCTCTTTAGGCAATGTTGAGAACAATTTTCAAGCAATCAGTGTCCATGAACCATACTTTAGAGCTGGAAATTAAAGGAATTAATCCAGAAATTGTACTCCTTCTTCAACCGTCGCGTCGTTTATCTTGCAGCAGGTATTCATTCAGCTTTCTCAAGAACCACTGCAACATATCACAAGGTTTTGGCGCCTTTTTCGTTTTAATCATGTGATCGACACCAGTTAGCTTTTTGCGTCTTCTCTAACCTGAATTTGAATTTGACTGTATTTCGATTCTTTGTTAGTTTGCATCGCCCATTTTCAGATTTCTTTCCCATTGTCCGTCTCTGACGTGATCGAAAACGTCCAGCAAAAGCATTCTAAGTATTTCTATTTCCTGTTTTGACACTTCTTTCTCGTAGACTTCCAGTAAAATATAGTAGCCAATCAGATTTCGATTCGCCAGCATTTTGACATTGATTATCCCAGAGGTCTTGCATCCTTGGTACTGACCAAAAGGAATGCAGCCTCTGGGAACGAGATTGTATCGCCCTATGCTATGCATGCGCACGCTTAGGATGAGATGTGAAGAATCAAGCAATGGTGCTTTCAAGAATGATTTTATTGTCACCGCTAAGCAAATCATTGCTTGAAATCTAACTGCTCGAAGACATGAGCGACGAAATGCCCTCATTTGGCGCGCAGCTGAGATTTAATCAGCAAGATCATCGACCGCAAAAACGAAGAAGTCTTTATACGCCTCTGTTGGCTATAGTCACTGTTTCTCGCTTGTTACGGTTAAGAGCTTTGCAGCTTCATTCGTTTCTTTTTCACTCCTTCCGATCCAGGACAGGTTAGAATCGAAAAATGTTCCTAAGGTGGTGCCATACATTTATCACCGATGCCATGGCGCGCGCCTGTTGTCTTGTCAAAGCTAATGTTCTCGTTCATTTTTAGCGGAGCCAGCGCGCTAGCGCGTCAGCGGAGCTCCATTGCTAAGGAAATTTGGTAACCTATCAAGCCAAGAAATTTCGGTAGTGACGTAATAGTCACGTGACCGTCCGTCCGTACGTACGCACCACAGGGTTACAAATATACTTCATACACTGGATATAACCCTGTGCTGCATCCCATGTGTTTTTGGCGCGAAATCGCATGTTGACCCGCGTTGTAGCAAAACAAGCAAAGACAACAAAAGTCAAAAACAAATTTGTTAATGGAAAAAAAGTTCAAAAGAATACTCAGTTGTCTTTTTGGTGGAAGGGGAAAAGTTCAATTTAGGCGAAAAAATTAGGCGATAAAGTTCAGGATAAAAGTTCAAATTTGCCTTGGTGAGTTCTGTTCGAACTCGGTCGGTACACTGCTTGAGTTCGCAGCTTTTTGCACGGGTTTCGACACCAAATATGGCAGAGCTAGTGCTTTTTGCTTTTTTCTGTCCACAACCATGGTTTTTACGGCGTTCCGAACACATTTTGCCAGGAAAAACACCAGCATTTTCATGCTGATAGGCAGCTTGTCACGAAGAAAGAAATAAGTATTAAAATTAACGTGGAAAATGCCGATAAACGTTCATGGCCAAGTGGACAAAAATCTGGCTTCATACGCCGACGACCCGGGTTCGGCTCTCAGCGAGGATACGAATTTTTTTCTTTTATTTTTGTAGCTACCATTGCGCACGTTGTGCGGACCTAATATTAAGTCAAAAATTTGTATCACGTGATTAACGCTCACGAAAGTTATTTGAAGTTATTGGATCCTCTTACGGACGCCCTTGTTTTGGAAAAGACACAGAAGACGTACGATGATCAGCTGCAACGAAAGCTCAATCTCGACTTCAGTGTGCAATTATGGTACAAGGACAGAAAACCCGAACGAGGAGATAATTATAGTGAGTTTTCGCGCGGAACGCAAAGGAGCAGACGTAGCGGAATTTAAACATCGAGTTCAAGACTGTCGATAGTGTCTAGAAAAAGGGAGAAACTGGCCCTGGCACAATTGAATCTTCGCCGGCTGAGAATTAGACAACAGTTGGAACAGGAAATGCAAGAAATGAGAGAGAAGCGGGACCAGGAACTGCAAGCAATGCAAGAGAAGCAAGAGAGAGAGGAACATGAAATTCGAAGGAAAAGGGAGCTAGTAGAAGCCGAACTGGAGGCTGAAAGGGCAGCAGTGTCACTTCAGGTTTATAAAGAGGAAAGTGTGGAACAATTACAAGAAAAATCATTCCTGGATTATTTAGTGCCTTCATCACGAAAAATGAAGTCCCAGACAACGCATCAAAGGTCAGTGTGAATGATCAACTAGCTGTACATTCAGAAAATGCAACCATAGTTACTTCAGCTCTGTCAAATGGGACACCAGCATTGCCTCGTAGTACTGAGCAGGTTGATTTAATTGTTCCTGTATCTGTGGAGCCAACTGTTTCTATTCTGGCGTTGACTATGTCATTAACAAATCCTTTGGCTGGGAATGTGTCGACCGTGCCGACACCCATGGTACGGAAACCACAGCGTACACCTCTTGTTTCAAGTAGGAGTTGTTTGCCTCTTGTTAATCCCGTATTGCCAAAAATTGAACCCAGGCAGACATCCCTTGGACAACGTGTTAGGAAACTTGGTCCTCTTCTTGGCAGATGCCTTGACCCTACGTGCCGCAAGTTGTGAAAGCAGAACCAGCAAATGAGCAGTTCGATAGCGGTCAAGAGATGGTAAAGGCCTTGAAAGAGGTGGTTTCCTCACCTAAAGTTGAGTACCATCGGTTCGATGGTGATCCATTAAAGTACGTCATCTTTATGCACAATTTTGAAACCTATTTGGAAAAGGATAATCCCGATGAGTCCAGGAGATTGCAACTTCTCATACAACACTGCACAGGAAAGGCAAGAGAGGCTATTGAGTTGTGCAAATCTGTCTAACGATGGTTACCGAGTGGCAAAACAAACCTTAAGTGAGAACTTTGGAAAACCGCATGTAATTGCTGAGGCTCATGTTAAGAAGCTGTTGAATCTGCCTTGCATGAAGAGTGTCGATGGACCTTCGTTATTGGAATTCAGCAGACATTTGAACACCGCAGATCGAACTTTGAGCGGCATGGGTGCTGAATATGTGTCTGATCTGAATCACATAAACACTTTGCGAGAGCTCGCAAAGAAGTTGCCAATGTTTCTAAGAGGAAGATGGACTGAGTGTGCTGGGAAGATTATTGGGGCCGACCGCAGACCTAAGTTTCAAGATTTCGTAGCATTTGTCAAGGAAAGAGCTAAATTGGTGGACAATGAGTTTGGCCGAGACATGGTCCTTGGTCCTTCGAAGGAGACACCTCCTAAAAAAAACAAAATGAATCAAAGTGGAAACTTCCCAAGTCTGTCAGCATTTGTTACTGGAACTGGACCAGCTCGCAATGATCAGAACGAGAATGCTAAAGGATCAAAGTTTGCGGATGCACCCGTGCCTTGTCAAGTTTGCACAAAGCAGCATGACATTTGGAAGTGCAGTAAATTCAAAGCCTCACCTATGAAGAGAAGAGGAAAATTGTGCGAAGTGGTGGACTGTGTAATAAGTGTCTGGTTAAGGGACATATTGCTAAGGAGTGTCCAAAAGCAAATTTTAAGTGTCAAAGGCCTGGCTGTGGAGGTAGTAACCACACCCTAATGCACCGCCCCGCTGCTGGAATTCGAAGAGACCTTAACAGTATGAACAGAAACACTGCTAGTCAGAACAGAAACAGTGCAACCGCTGCTATTGCAGAGCAACATTCGCAACCAAGTCAAGCGACCGGTGATGGTAATGGAATTGCTGTGGCAGCTACTGGGGCCGGAGAAACAAGAGTGTGTCTTGGAATTATCCCTGTTAATGTTAGAGGGAAGAGCAATGAGATTATTAAGACATATGCCCTTCTTGATAATGGATCAGAGGTGACATTGTGTCATGAACAGGTAGCTAACAAACTTGAGTTGGACGGAGAAAGGCTTAACTTTACGTTGATTGACTGGAATGACTGGTTCAACTCAGATGGAGAGTCGTGTCGTAGATTTGACTGTTATGTCTATGGATGAGTCAGATGTGGTGGAGTTGCCGAGTGTAAAGACAGTTACGCAGATGCCTATCTCTCCAAGTTGTATTCCAAAGAAAGAAGATCTTGCTTGCTGGCCTCACCTACGAGGCATTGACATCCCTGAAGTTGGAACTTGAGAAATTTTGCTGTTGATTGGGCTAAAGGAAAAACCTAGTCTTTTCCTCCCATTAGAATTTAAAGCTGGTGGAATCGATGAGCCAATAGCTATCTGATACAGTCTGGGGTGGACAGTGATAGGTCCAATGGGCGAGCGAAAAGAAGATGAACATTGTTCCGTAAACTTTGTCCAAGTTACATCTACGCAAGACATGTATTTGGACAGATGTCGCTTGAATGAGAATCCTCCCACTAAGGCAATTGGCCAAACAGAAGTGAAATTTGAAACTACAATGTGGTCAGAGAGTTGGCAATGGAGTGCACAGGGGACCCATTGAGAAGCTAGAGCGGCAAGCTGTTGTAAATCTTCCTCTACTAAAGAAAGAATTAGTTGACTGTGACTTTGACAATGATACCCTGCACCAGCAACTCGAACGGCTTTGGAAGACAGATTTTGGAGACTGTGATTGGAACAACGGTCTCACCATTAGTTGAAGACAAGTTAGCCTTGAACAAAATGGAGGAATCCCTACAAAGAATGGGCGAGCATTTCCAAGTTGCATTACCATGGCGACAAGGATGCCCAGAACTACCAAACAATAGACCTGTGGCAGAACAGAGGTTACAACTTCTAAAGAAGCGACTCCTAAAGGATGAAGATCTACTTCTGAAGTACCGTACCACAATGCACGAGTACATAATGAAAGGTCATGCCCAGAAAGTTTCGACAGAACAGCTGAATTTAAAAGAGCGACCAGTCTGGTACCTTCCACATCATCCTGTGACACACCTGAATCAGCAATTATTGCAAGGCCCCGATTTGACGAATCCACTTGTTGGAGTATTGATTAGATTCTGGCAAGAGCCAATAGCTATGGCAGCCGATATAGAAGCTATGTTCCACCAAGTCTATGTTGACCCTGACGATAACAATGCGTTGAGGTTTCTTTGGTGGCCTGATGGGGACCTGGAGAAAGAACCAGAAGAGTACCGCATGGTGAAATACCTGTTTGGTGCGAACTCGTCGCCCAGTTGCGCCAAATTCTGCCTACAGAAGACAGCGTCAACATACCTGGAAGAATTTGACCCGGAAACAATTCAGACTGCGATGAGAAACATGTACGTTGACGACCTGATGAAATCTGTTCCTTCTTCTGAAACCGCATTAAAGTTATCAACACAGTTACGAGAGCTTCTGAAGAAAGGAGGGTTTAGGTTAACCAAGTGGCTTAGCAACGACAGAGATGTGCTGGTTGAGATTCCTGAGTGTGAGAGAACAAATTCAGTAGTTAACCTAGACATAGAGGACTTGCCAACTGCATGTGCCCTTGGGTTGAAATGGAATGTAGAAGCTGACAAGTTTGTCTGGGATGTGTCAACCAAAGTTCAGACTCTGGCCAACGTAAAGCCAATGACGAGACGTGGTATCCTTTCACTTGTGAGTTCATTGTTCGACCCGTTAGGATTCATTGCCCCTTATGTTATGAAAGCAAAACTATTGCTGCAAGACCTTTGCGGGAGGAAATTGGGCTGGGATACTGAGATAGAAGAACAAGACAAAGTTCAGTGGTCCCGTTGGCTTGAGGATCTTCTGAAGTTAGAAGAAATCCAAGTTGACCGATGCTTCAAACCGAAGAACTTTGCTGAGATTTAGAATATTCAGCTGCACATTTTCTCAGATGGATCGCGTGTGGGGTACGGAGCGGTAGCCTATTTACGCCTTGTTGTTGATGTCTTTGACCGATTCCATTAATGCAGCTTCGTTATGGGGAAAGCCCGACTGGCTCCCATTCACGAAATCACGATACCGAGATTAGAGTTAACTGCCGCGGTTATTTCTGTGAAGTTGAGTGGAATAATCAGAGAAGAGTTGGAAATTGAGGTGGATCGAGTGAATTATTGGACTGACTCTACTACAGTGCTGAAATGCCTTAACAATGACTCTAAACGGTTCCACACCTTCGAGTCAAATCGCCTCACCGTCATTCGCAGTGGATCATCTGTTTCAGACTGGAGATATGTCAACCGAGACGACAATCCAGCAGCTTATGCATCAAAGGGGTCAAGGCTTGATGACATGACAAGGAATAGTCGATGGTTAAACGGCCCTGCATTCCTTGGGAAAGAAGAAAACTGCTGGCCTCCAATGATCGAAGTCCCTGAGCTGAAGGACAGTGATGCTGAAGTAAGAAAGGAAAGTCGAATCTATGCTACCAGTGTAGCACAAAATCCATTTGACAGCTTGATACATCACTACTCTTCTTGGTGGAAACTGAAGAGAGCATTCGCTACTGCTGTTACGCTACAAGCCGTTTATAAGAAAAAAGATGCCGCCCTTAATGATGGCTGCCCTTCTGGAAACCAGAGGTTAGAATTGGAAACCTAACAGTAGTTGAGCTTCAGAAGGCTGAAGATGAAATAATTCGACGGGTGCAGAAGTCGGCATTCCTGAAGGTGTACAAGGCACTCGCCAACATGTCGTCTGGTTGGAGTGAACGACAGGTCAAGAGGGTCATAAAGAAAGAGTGATCCTCGATTTTCAAGTTGAATCCGAAGTTGAGAAATGGTTTGTTGTCAGTTGGTGGAAGACTAGAGAGTGCTCCAATAGATGAAGATTTGAAGCATCCATTTATCCTTCCCATGTCACCACCATGTCACAGAACTGATTATCCAGTATCATCACAGCAAGGTTAGCCACCTTGGTCAGGAATCCGTTCTGTCTTCCCTGAGGGAAAAGTTTTGGGTTGTGAAAGGACTTTCTGCAGTACGCCGTGTGTTAAAGAAGTGTCTTGATTGCCAGAGGAGAAAAGCGCCCACTGGAGAGCAGTTTATGGCCAAGTTGCCCGACGACAGAATTACTCCACATGAACCTCCCTTTACATATGTTGGTGTGGACTATTTCGGGCCTATAGAGGTGAAGCAAGGAAGAAGTCGAGTTAAACGTTGGGGTTGCCTATTCACATGTTTGACTGTCCGCGCCATACACTTGGAAGTTGAACATAGCCTGAATACAGACTCCATGATCAATGCACTGAGAGATTCATTAACCTCCGAGGATACCCGAAAGAGATTCGAAGCGCCTGTGGCTCAAATGTTACCAAAGCAGATAAGGAGCTAAAGGATGCTGTTGACGCGTGGAATCAGCAAACAATCAGTGGGTTTTGTGCGCAAAGAGGTATCGAATGGATCTTTAACCCTCCTGCAGCGAGCCACATGGGGGGACCACGGGAGAGAATGATAAGGTCTGTACGCCAAATCCTGAAGGCTCTTTTGAAGGAACAAGTGGTATGCGATGAAGTGCTGTCGACCGTTCTAACAGAAGCAACTAACATCCTAAACAGTAGGCCGTTAACACGAAATAGCGATGACCCAATGGATGAAGAACCCTTACACCGAATCATCTGTTGCAGCTGCGACCATGTGCCAGTTTGCCCCCTGGAATCTTTGAGGAAGAGGATTTGCATTGTAGACGACAGTGGAGACGAGCGCAGTACTTAGCAAATCTATTCTGGAAACGGTGTATTAAAGAGTATCTTCCCACACTCCAAGAACGGAAGAAATGGAATGAATCGATAGAGAACCTTAAGGTTGGTGAACTCGTTCTTCTGGCAGACGAGAATTACCCAAGAGGTCAGTGGCCATTAGCCCGCGTTGTGGAAGTGTTTGAGAGTGAAGATGGATACGTGCGTTCTGCAAAGGTGCTAATAAGTTCCACTGTCGTGACTCGTGCAAAGCGTCGACGAGAAAGAGAAATCAAAGTGACAAGAACTGTTCTTACCCGACCAATCACCAAGTTGTGTCGCCTTGAAATGTCAAGTCCTTAAGCAATTAGTACTGTCAGGAGCATTTCCTTCAAGTATGATGCATTTGACATGCATGCTGGACGTTGTAAAGTTGCGGTTAACATGGATCGAACTTTGTTTACTCGTCTTGTCAATCCCAAGTGGACAACAATAAGTGGACACCACTTAATGACATTTAAAGTTGTGTTTTATTGACAAACAAAGAACTGCGTATTTACCTAAAATAAAGATGTTTAAGTTTACTATGGTAGCTGTTAAGTATGTGTAAATGAAGCTATTTCTAGAAAGTTCATTTAGGGGCCGGTGTAGCTACCATTGCGCACGTTGTGCGGACCTAATATTACGTCAAAAATTTGTATCACGTGATTAACCATGTGCGTCGTCTTGGCTTCGATTCGCCATGTTGTTTTGATTCCTAACTTTGTTGGACATTTGAACCTAACGAAACAGTCGGTAAGGGTCATATTTGCAAAATTTACCTGCTTCGTTTCCTATGTTTACTAGTTCATGTTTATATTTCTAGAAAACCTGGACTATCTGATCTTGAACTTGAACTAGATTTATCGTTATGTGTGTGGATGGTAATCTGGATATGCATATCGATGTTTTGTATTAAAAGTTCCGAGTTTTCGACGTTTATTTTATCAGATTTACTGCGTAGCACTTGGGCTGCGTAACAGTTTTTTTTTAAAATTTAACTACTCGAATGAGAGTATTTTCACAAATTAATAACTGCCAGCAAAAAAACAAACAAACAAAACAGAAAGTGGGGCACCGCTTTTAGGCTTGGATAAATCTATGGGTGCGTTTGTTTGGGAAAATCCAAATCCGGATTCTTGTATCCAAAAACGGATTTTGCGTTTCTTTACCTAAATCCGAAAATGGATTAATCAGGGATTAGTGATCTGAAGAATCCATACTCCGAGTGGATACATGAGATCAAATCTAAATCCGGATTTTTAGGATTCATGATCCGTGTGTTTCTTTGGGGGACGGATCCGAAAATAGTACATCTGTCAAGCGGTCTTCCATCCAAATTTACAGATCTCGCCATATTTTCTCTCGATCTTGCGTGACAAAACGTTCGATCGTGAAAAAGGAAATTCAGGGGATTATTCCGTTCCGTATCTTTGAAAAATCTCCTCCAAAAGTACAGACAGAAGCATTGACACGTCAGGATAACTTCATTTGTGTACCATTTCAGGGACCAGATTTTGCTAATTGTGAACGCAAATAGCGAGTTCACTTGAACTACTGCAGGTACTGTTCCTGTTTATAAATTATTTGTATTCCATTGTAGTTGAATTCTAGGGCAGTACGAGAGAAATATCGTTCTGATATATATATTGCGTGCCTCCAGCCTGTCTTGTCATGACAAAATAATCCTTTTCGGATTTTGCGTTTCTTTGGGGTCGAAGAATCCATATGATCTGGGATCACAAATCCGTTTTCGGATTCTCCTTAATAGCTCGCTTAAAACTATTAAAATGCAACAAACAAGATCAAAAATATGTTCTGTAACCATCACTGTTAAAATACGGTTTTAAGAGGAGAAATAAATGTGCCCAAACTCGAGGTTTTTTCACAGTGTATATGGCTTTGATTTTGATTTTGTTCCATTTTCTTCGATGAAATCTTCCTAAATTTCACAGTTTCTATAATTTGGCCACGGCCGAAAAACGTAGGGGTTGCAAAGGCAGATTTTGCCGCTTTTTTAAACATTTGTGTTATTTGCTTCTACAAAAAAATTGGTCTTACGAATTTCCTTGACAGTTACGCTCTTAGTAAAGCAGACTAAGTATAATCTCTCTGCCAACCAAATTTCACAGAATTTGACCGAAGGAATATTGCTTGTAAAGCAATATTTGGGCTTAAAACATAGTCTAGAAACCATGTTTCCTTGAATTACTTGAAGACAGCTGCTTGAGGGCTAAAATATGGGTATTGCTGAAAAAAAATTTTTTGCCTAAACTCTCGTCAGTTCGCTCGCCCAGATTACCAAAGTGCGCGCCGCCGGCGCGTGTGCGCACTCATGAAATCGACGGAAACCTCTGTGGAGCCACCCAAGCGCTCTACGATGTGTACTGCTGACGTGAGTTAGCGCGCACACAAAGCTATGAAAAAAAAAACATGGTGCCTGGACAGCGATCATTTTATTTTGTCCAGTTGTGAAGATTGCGCAGGTGTTAATTTCTGTCTTATCCATCAATCAGTTAGTTACGCGTGAAAAACGTTTTTTTCAATGTATTAAAGGTTATACTATTGGAAAATACCCTGCTTTTCTGGGATTGCTCAGTGTATGGATTGATAATCCTGACAAATACAACGCTTGCGATATTAACCAGAAAATTGTGACTGCATAGTTTAATGGAAATGAAATACACTGATTTCTACAGAACTGCTCATGGGAATTTTTAGAAATTTGGAAAAATACCGGTTCACGGATTACGCGTAACTGTCTACAAAATCTGACAGGGTAAATGCTCAGAAAGCGTTAAACTGCGATATATACACCAAATGACAAAAGATCTGCCTGTCAAAATTTCGCTAGACCAGTGTCAGTAGGGCAGTATTTTTACGTTTTCTAGCGACAAATGATAGAAAAAACTAATGACTGGATTTTCTGGAAAAAAAATCGAACACATTATTATTTAATGCTGGCTTATTGTCAACTATGTTACCATGGCAACGGTACTTAGCCCAATAAAAGATATCAAAATATAATATTTTTTTAACGTGAATTGCATCCTACTAATTTTGGCTGCCCAACTGTCAGTGGTTTGAAAATAACGATGAATAACGCAAGAAAGCTGTGTTCGGCCACCTAAACTTTATGGTCATATTGAGCTCGGGGATTTCTGTTCGAGTTGGCAAGGAATTTGCACTCCTCCATCAAGAGAGGAATTGTAACGTCGAATCTTAAGACCAGCTTCGCCTAATTATCGCCTGGGCCGGGAAATAGCCAAAAATGGAATTTCGTCAAACTCGGCGAGATTAAAGCCCTTGGGGCAACAGTTACAGAAACATTGGTATATGCTTGATACTGCAATCATTGTTTTTGTAAAGCTATTTTTCCTTCCCGATGCTTAAAACGGCCAAAATCTAACCAAAATGGGAAGCATATTCAGACCATCGCCCTTCCGTAAACGGAGCTTGTTGATAAAAACTAATTGTACCTCTATTTGTACTGCATATTCTGTGTATTTAGAGGTGATTAGATCGTGATTTGATAAGAAAGCAAATATTTCACGAAATTTTGAAATCTGGTGACTGACAACAGCCTGAAAGGGCCATAATTTAGCGTATTTTCAACTGCTCAAAATGCCTTCTGGTACATAGATTTCGCCAAAACGGCTTAGATAGTCTGAAAAAAGCGATGTTTCTTCTTCAAATACGTGAAATAAAATTTTTGGGTAATTAGAATTGTGAGCCCATAGGCAGCGAAGAAAATACAGCCCTATATCCTAGCGCGCCGGCGGAGCACCATTACTAAGCAAATTTGGTAACATATCGATCTGAGAAATTTTGGTTGTGACGTCAGCGTACGCGCGCCCGCCCGCCCTTCCGTACAGACTCTGCGGGAGGGGGAAGGGAGCCCCAAGACAACCTGATGGGGGGTGGAGAATGTTATCTTTTCTTGGCGGGAAATTGCGCGGTGCTTTTGGGCAACCGGCGCAAATTTCCTTGCCGGTTGTCATTACAATTCTTGGTTATCAATTTTTTCCGGTAATCGACCACTGAGAAGATCGAAATGTTGTTTCCAATGAGGCTAGCGCAGGAAATTAAGTTCGACTCGGAGCCCGGTAAACAAATGCACATGTTTGAAAGGAAGCGTGGAGCTGGCAACGAGCATGCTGGGTCAAAAGGAATCTTGGGTAGGGAGGAAATAAAGATGGCGGATGCCATGAGTCTTTTTCTTCTGCGTTTAGAGATATGGTTGTTGATGACGAATTTGGGATAGGGCTAGCGTATATTGTCAGCTAAAGAGAAGATCATTTGCTTGAGCGACATGCAAAACGCTGGTATGTGGAATCGTCCAGAACTGTTACTTTTGTTTAGCTGGGGATTGTTTTCAAGATGATGCTCAAGTTTGCAGCAGTATGAAAAGGTGGAGATGGAGAAATTCAGAGGCAAGTCACATTGCGGAGAAATTTATCCTCTGTTTCCAAAAGTGTTCGTGGAGTATTTTGTACGTGACAGGAAAGCAGCCAATTGATCATAATTTATAGTTTCTGAAAAGACCCAAGCTGTTTTGGAGTACCCTGGAGTGTCCTGGAAGGTTATCAAGTTTTACGTTTTCAGTGTAGGCAACATAGCATCGCTTTTATGCATGTCATCTCATCTGTTGATGTGTATATATTTGAAATTATTTTTAAAACTGGACTAGGTATATTGGATTTCTAGCATTTTGATTGGCTCAAAGGAGCTAGGCTATCAGCTCATATACCTGCTGCGACCAAATATGGTCAATGAACACTCAACAACAAAATGAACAAAGTGAGCTGAAAGTTTTTTCCTCGCGAGCAACCCGGCGAGAAAAATGGACGAGAAAAATCACTTGCCAGCAAATTTAAATTAAGCAGAAATTGCAACAACGTCACCAACAAGCATCACCAACAGCGTCGTCTAACACAAGTCAAAATTGTTTGAAGAAACTGTGCAGAAATAGAAATTTAAGCATTAAGCATTGTGTTTACAATTAATTTCTTTCATCGATCGTCACGTCGATCATTGAAATTGAACAAACGGTAGGTATTATCAGAAAGGATTTCCACTTCAAAATATCAAGACAAGACATAAACTAAAACACAATGAAATGGGGTTGGAGCATTTAATAAGAACTATCACACATTCATGGCAAGTCGGTGCGAAAATCATGAAGCAGTCTAAACAAGTGCTAAAAAAAATACAGCTGCAAACTACCAAGAAGGAAGGAAGGGCAAGATTGTTTTTCGGCTTCAACATGCAAAATCAGGACACTGGTTTACTTGCACTTGTTGTAGCTCTGTGTTCCAACAGGTCCAAATGCTCAGATAGAAATTGGATGCCATGTAAACGGAGTTGAATCGCTTTTCCAGTTGTCTGAATGTTGTTTTTACCATTCCGTCCGCAACCTCTAAACCGAGAACAACTGCATTTTGCGCTTTGCGTTTAACAAACTATGATGGTGAATTCTAACGTTCCTCGCTACAGTAATCTTGCTTCTGAGCTGCATAGAAAATACCTCTTCAAGTTCAACTGTTCAAATTTGTTCTGTCTTCAGTTCGATCAAACACGCACATGATGGCTCCGTTGTGCGAAGAGATTACAAACTTGTTCTGTTTCAACTCCAGCAGCTATATGGTGAAATTGTACAGCTTCAATCCGCTTTGAACGATGATTACAACAATGTTCAGGAAAAATCAAACATGTACCATATTTCAGAGCCAATAATTAGAGGATTTTTTTTCCAAAACGTGTGCTACTTTGTTCACTTTTGAGCAGTTTTGATTGATTCATTCAGCTTTGCAGTGAACGGTGCAACACTTCGCAAGGTTTTGGCGCCTTTTTCGTTCAGTCATGTGATCGATTCTTGTTCCGCTTAAATTTCTTTTCTCATTTTTCCCGTTCTTTTTGATTTTTTTTTATAGTGGTTAAGTTTTTAATAAAACAATTATTCTACTCGGGCTTGCTGGATATCAAATGATTATAACCAACTCGGCGCTACGCGCCTCGTTGGTTATCTACCATTCGATATCCAGCGCGCCCTCGTAGAATAATTGTTAAATATAATCATGACTGATATGATGACTGTTATTGTTATATTATTGCAGTATTTTTAGTTTAATTGTCAATATTAAAAAATAGTTCTCTAGTGTCAACTAGACGAATTATGTATCAGGCAATTTCAGTTGTGATCATTTCCTTTGTGGGCATAAAGCATGCTCTGTTGAAATTGCAGTAATTGTCACACCTTGGAATTGACTGATTCACTTCATGTCTGTTTAGTGTTATATTAGTACGTTGAGTGTAAATAATAAGATCTGGACATGAGACCTTGTTCTGATGGTAAGGCCCGCGGTCTAAAAAGTGAATGTGTGATGGCTGAGGCGTCACTTCCTGTGCACATTCAAATTTAATTTGTTGCATTGATCAAAAGAGGGTGTGGTGGCAGAGGTCTTACAGAGGACAACTCCTGGTACTTGAGGTTGCTGGTTGGGCCAGGTCCAATTAGAATTCGCCCTCAACTTACCTAAAATTGCCCTGAAGTTGCCTAAAATCGCCTTAAGTCGCCCAAAATTGCCTTAAGTCGCCTAAAATCGCCTAAAGTCACCTTAAGTCACCCAAAGTTACGGCGACTTAAGGTCCCAGAGTAGGCCTGTGTCATTTACTTTTTATTTAAGCGTGTGTTGACGTTGATTTAAAAAAAGGATTAGAAAACCCGCTCAGAACCCCCCCCCCCCCGCTTAGAAAACTGGAAAATGTCACCTGGAAAAAATACCTGGGTGCACGCCTAAAGCCCTATGAATTCGCTGCCAGAAACTTCAAAAACGCTGGCTAAAACTTACCATTGAAACTTGTCGTGGCTAAAATCAAGAAACAGAACGTTGCTGAACTTTAAATTAAAGGCAGGCGAGACGTGCACAGCATAATTTTTAGTTCACACGGTCATTTTTTCCAACGAGAGGATATCTGTCCTCCAGAGCATGTAGAAAAATTTAGCAAGTATCTGCAAACCGTTCGCTGGGTGGCAATAAATGAAACATCGCGTTGTCGGTAGTGGCGTAGTCCCTCTTGCAAGGAGTACAGTGATTGTTCGCTATTTTTTGCCTTGACTCCCCAAAGCACCTCCACGCATCATCGAACATCGCTCATATAAACATTTTGACAAGTCAGTTTAACAGGGACATCCGCGAAACTGACTGGACTTGCAGAAAGGAACATTCTAGAAGAGTCTCTGAGGAATGCAAACTCGCTTTTTTAAAAGTTTTAAACATAGTGTACCTTGTTTTTAGCTAAGTGTTAAAACTATTTAATTTTTTATTAAATTAATAACCCACATATTTTCCAAGTGAAAGTAAAAATGCTGATCAGTGAATATTGTACCTTCCAAACCGTGGCTGACTATCTCTGAGATAATTAACCAGGGTCTGTAACGCTCTGTTCTTATCAATACTGCATACCCATACCTTAAGGCAGACCATAAATGAGGGGATGATGTCCAAACTTTCAACACAGTGATCGCTAGCTGGGCTTTCCGCAGTTGTACAACAATCACCGCCAACATATTTAAAGTATCCATAGGACGCCATTGTAGTAAGTGCTTAACGGGGTGCCTACCGCAAATCAGTTTTGAAAAAACAAACAAACAAACAAACAAACAAACAAAAAACAAACTCCCTGATGCCTATGTTATTTCAGCAAGTTTTGCTTTTCTCTACTATGACAATGTCGCAACTTGTTGCTGATTACTGGTATAAAGTTGACTATGACATCTGTTAAATTGTATCTGAGCGGCCTGTTCTAAAGACATGCGGTGTACGGGGTGCAGGTGACCGAAAAAAAAAGATAACAGCAACAACAACATGTAAACAAAACAAAACACGCTGTGCAATCTATAGCCGGGTTCCATACTTTTTGTACTTCTCGATAATTTTTTTTCAGTTAAATGTTGTGAAATTGTTTTCAGGTGCTATAGTTTGTCAGATAATCACACCGGCGTTTCGGCACTTTATTTTGCTATTTATTTCACTTTTATAAACTAGCACAGCACCATGAAGAAGCCTGTAATGCCGAAACGTCGGTGTCATTATATGGCAAACTATGGCTCCTAAAAACAATTTCTTAAAACCTTTCTAGTTCTGGGTTTTTTTTTTTTAGCTATTCGGAGTTCTAGATTAAGGGAATCTACTGCGTACACAGCAATCGATTCTCACTATTCTTTTCCCAATACTCATTGTTGTCTCCGTTATTCATGTGGATATCGCATAACTTTTCTTGTGCGTCAGCGCCAGCGTTTACCAGCCTATTCCAGGATATTTTGCAAAGCACAAACTGAGAAAACGAGCGCAAAAACGCGTTGGGCTTCCTTTCCCCGCCATTTTTTACCCGGTTTCTGCTCGTCTTATTTTCGCGTTCCCTTTCTAATATTTGTGCCGTCCCTACTATCTGAAAGCCTGGAACCGGTTACCTTATTTTAGGACATTAACGCTTGTGTTAATTATGTTATTTGAAATGAATGCTACTTACATTAACGCGAATCGAAGGGAAAATTGCTTTCCAATAAAGGAAATCAACGCGAAAGAGGGGTCAAATTTCAAAATGAGGGAAATTGAGGCGATCAACACAAAGAAACACATTTTTTGGTCACAACTGGAACAAATTTATGTCATGACTGAACTTGAACGTCCGAACAAAACAGAGCTACAGTTGTTTGAGGCAATTTCTTTACAGACAATGTGCGTTAAATTCTGGAAATGTTGGAAAGCTATTGTTTTCTAGGTGTCAAGAAAGTCTGGACTGGATCAGGAATTTATGGACAAATTGCCATAGTCTAAATTCTGAACTGGAACCTGGTCTCTAGCCTTTTTTTTGGTGATAAAAAAAGCAAAAAACAAACAAACAAAAAAAAAACAAAAACAAAAAAAAGATAAAACGAAACAAATACAAAACAAACAAAGGGTGTGTCTTTCGATGTAGAGAGGTTTTTTTTCCAGAAACAAGAAATTCTGAAGATCTTACAGGAGGCGGATAGCTTTGGCCGCTCGTGTACACTCTCTTAAAATTCTAAGGAGACCCAGCACGTGAATCTGTGTGACCTAAACAGTGGCTATTTGAAGCAATATTTTGTCTAATGCTGTGACACTATCGAAGAAAGATATTTTGGGTATTCTGAAGAATTTACAGGTGGCCCATGGTGACTCAAAGGCATCCCCCTTTCCCCTACTAAGGAGACTGCAGATAAACCAGCGTGACGAAAAATCGTGAAAGTGTGATGCAATATTTTGGCTATGTTGCAACCCTGGCACAATTAGCCGAATAAATAAAGAACTGAAAAGTTACCTTTGCCTTGCCGTTTGATTTCCACGGGATCGTCTGTCCAAATATCGGGCGCCAAAGATGTAGCAGCTTTGTCACAGAAGAACAGCGACTACGATCTAAATTGCTTCCTTTCTAAGTCAATGGGTTAGCCCCAAAGACAACACGAAATCGCATATCAGCTAAGACCACGCAAGGCTATCAATAGCAAGTTGTTGACAGGCAACTTGATATAATACCTGTTTTGTAAAACGGTCACGAAACGATAACAATTATTTGTATTCTCCTACAATCTGCGTGCTTATGGACGTCCGATATGGCGCCCTGTCACGATCTGTCACCTTATTCCCTTTAAAAACACGTTTTATAAACATGTCTGCAACGATTCTAATGTATTTTGTCAATACTACCCTGAAGTTTTCTGCGATCTTAGATGGGAAATTAAATTCAACTTATTACTCGTGTTATTACTTACTCACTAGGAGAAAATGTCCGGTATTTGAGAGATTGCGTTTCAAACCTGATAAACATGATAAAATCTATCTGTTTACGTCATATTAACAGCAAGGCCATTGTTCAAAGGCCGCGCGACCCCCAAGAAGACTAAGTGAACTGACGGACGGCGACGACGACGAAAATGAAAAAGAAAAACATCCATTTCACGAGTTGGCGCGACGTGCGCGTACGCACGACCGCCTTCAAAAAAAAGTCAAATGAAGTATCTGATACGAACTTTGCCTTTTGGTCACTGTTATTTCACGTCTGACGTATGACAACAATAAATATCACAAAACAGTATTTTAATTTTTTGTCGTAAAAGTCAAATGAAGTCTCAGATATGAACGTCACTCTTTTGTCATTGTTATTTCACTGATTTTTTATTTATTTGCAGAATTCTCAAGTGCATGAGGTAGTGTTATTTTCTATATATTGAAATAATGGACAAGTTAAACGATTAATGTGAAGTAAAGGTTGCGACTTCCCGTCAGTTTAGTGTTTATCAGGGTCATCTATGGTAAAGCGGCAGGTCTATTACGGGGGGTAAGGGGTAGGGGGTAGGGGTAGGGCTTGAGGAGTAAGGGGTAGAGGGTGTGTGGGGTAGGGGTAAGGGGTAGGGGTAAGGGGTAGGGGAGTAGTTATATAGTTGGGGGTACGAAAGCATTTTTTTAAAATGCTTTCTTACCAAACCCAACTATATATCTACTTTCCATCTGATGGTAATATTTTATGGAAATCTATATGTTTTATTTCATATGGTACCGAACGCATTTTTCCATTTGATGAAATCTATATGTATTTTATTTCATGCGGAAACCAACGCATTTTCACATCGGATGGTAATCATTTTTATGGAGACATACATATAATAACAATAATATGGAGATATACATATAAGAACAATAATATGGAGATATATATATTGTAAAATAATATGGAAATCTATATGTTTTTATTTCATGTGGAAACGAACGCATTTTACATCGCGTGACTTCATACAACAGGAAGTCTTAAAACCACAGGGACTTTCCCGAGGAAATGAGTCATCAGATTTCTATTGTTTTTTGGGTCATACGATTATCATGTGATATCAGATGAACTTGTATTTAAAGTAAAGTTTGTCAGTAAAGTTTGTCAGTAAAGTTTGTCAGTAAAGTTTGTCAGTAAAGTTTGTCAGTAAAGTTTGTCAGTAAAGTTTGTCAGTAAAGTTTGTAGTGAACAGAAAAGCAGACTGTGTTTGCGGAACTTGTATTTACATAAAAAAATATCTCATATAATAGTATAGAATGAATTGTAACAAGGAATTACATGATGAACTGAAAGAATCAGGAGATATTGTTTGTCCTTTTTGTGACCAAAAATTGGAAGATTCTAATGAAAAACCACAAGATCGTTTAGTGAAATATTATTCATGCTGTGATAATCAGTATATTATTAACGACGATGGGATGTTAGCATGTCTAAGTTGTGGTGTAGTACAAGGATATAATTATGTGAAAGAATATGTTAATTTTTATGAGAACAGACATAAACTGAAGAGGAAATCTATTTACCATCGAGAGTACCACATCAACAACATATTACTCGATATCGAAGAAAAATATAATATTGAAATATCAAACTGTCAGAAACATAAGATTGATGCTATATATGTCGAGATAGGTAAGGTTCTTAATGAAGTTAATGGAACTCGGAAAAGGATGATTAGCGTTAATTTTATTATGAGAAAGATATTCAAGATGATGGGAATACCTTACAAAAATATTCCAATTAGTAAATCGAAAAAAACTTTAGCTTTCTGCGATAAATATTGGAAGCACATCATGTTGTTGATAGGGGATGAAATAAAATCTATTATTGGATGAATACCTTATTATATTTCTTTTCAAATTTGTCAGTGATAGGACACATATCAATGATTATATCATCGAGAACTTTAACATAATCAATAAATTCTTTGTCATTATACTCCAGTCCTCTCATAAAGCACCGTAAATGAGTTAAAACCTTTTCATACGTAGTGTACGCGAATTTACACATCTCAATCTTTCTTTTGTAATTTTTAGCCTCTGAATATGTTTTAAGCAAAAGCCCGGCACCAGATACTGTTCCGAGAACAATAGGGTTTAGTGTTACACCACCGACAACTGTCCCTGTTACTACAAAAAAAACAGATCCAATATTACATGCAAGTTCTGCCTTTTTGAAATATTTGTAAGTCATTTTGAAAAGCCAATATTTTTTATGATAGAATTTATACAATGCTTTCAACTCATATATTTGATCGTCAGTTAATTTTTCTGACACATGGTTCCAATTAAAAATATTTTTTGTCATATATTATACGGTTACATTTTTTTTCTTCTTGAATGATAATTTAATACTATGGTATAATTTTTTGATGTTTTTAATCAATCTTTCTATGCTTTCGAGAATTTCATTAATTAAAATAGCTGTTCTCATATATATATAAGTTAGATTATTCATCCTGTAAACGATGTCGAAACATCGGTCAGCTTTGAAGTGTTTGGTCGATATGGTTGAATTCGAAAATGTCCCGCATTGTGTTATATAATAAATGTAAAAATATTTATGGTACTCTATATTTAATCAACATTAAGAATTTGTCTTTTTTGAAATTTGAAGAATGCAATTGCACCATTAAAATGCCATTTGATAGTTCTAAATTAATGTCTATTGTTTGTTTTTGAGTTGATTGTGTTGTGTTGATTGTGTTTCATATGGTACCGAACGCATTTTTCCATTTGATGAAATCTAAATTGAAAGTTTTTGGAGGGCCACTTTTAAATATTTTTAAAGGAATACGTGGAAATGGGCCTCTGATTTTTTTATATAATACTGTTATATTTAATATATAGCTTTTTTCTGGAAGGAGTACATTAGAATTACCATTTATTGAAAAAAATGTTTCACCATTTTTCGTATCTAAACTCCCATTTATGTAATGAACGGAACCACGCAAACGATGTCCGTTTAAAGATAAATCTGTTTCCATCACCAATTTTCCATTCTCAATTACAAAAGCGGTGTCATAGACACTTGGGTCAACGTTTGAAATTGTTTCTTTTACACCATAAACAATAAGATGTCCAATTGTTAAAAGTGATGGAAAAGTAACTGTACCGTGTAGATCGAAATAAATAAATTGTGGAGGTGAGCTACCCCATCGGTGAAAATTGATAACTGTTTTCGTGTACTTCTCGAATGTTTTTGTTGCATAATTAGAAATTGAAATCGTAGTGCCTTGCACTGCCACACTCAACTCACTCATTTCAGGTGGAAACCATTCAACGACTAAAGTATAGTATCCAACAGGAAGTTTAAAAAGGTTAAAACCGAGGCGTGACTGGTACTGGTTGGGTGAGCTTTTTTCAAACAAGAGTTGAAGTTGGTAAGCTTTTTTATTAATTTGATGTGGAGAATTGGAAAAATCAACAATACCCAAAACCTTGATATTGTTTTCACTCGAAGATTCATCAGTGTCTTCCATTAAGTATCTGAAGGCGTCTTTTTTTTGTCCTGAATTAGTAATCTGAGATTCATGAATTTTTTGAGTGACAAGATTTCTCAAATCTGTTATTTCATTTTCCATTAACTCAACATTAACTGCGGATTTCGAATTTTTTGAATCGGTTTGTAAGTTAACAATTTTATTGTTATTTAAATTCAAGTTTCCAGTCATATTGTTGGTACCATCAAGTTTGAGATAATTTTTTTGTGTTTCACTAAGTCTGTAGTTAACAAACTCGACACATGTTGCGTCTCTTTTGTTTGTTGGAAGATTAAGATTTATAATCGAATTATTATTCATATTGATAGTAGTGTCCTTATCCAATTTTTTCACAAGCTGATTATCGACATATTTTTTATTTGTTGCTTGATCTGCCTGTAATGGATCTTTTACATTGAAAATTGTATTATTATTCATATCAATATTTGCTTCCATTTGTCCACCCTCTTTTTTCGAAAGAAAGATATTTCTCGTGTCCTGATAGTTTATCACTTTTGCCAGATCACCGTGGATAGGATAAGGATTGCTTTTCAATCGCAAGATACTGTACTTATTTTGCATGTCAATATCAGCAGAACCGCTGGCACTACCCTGAGGTCCACGATCACCTTTGTCGCCTTTGTTGCCTTTTAGGCCCTGGGGTCCTTGTGGCCCTTTATCACCTTTATCACCTTTATCGCCTTTATCGCCTTTAGGACCAGGTAACCCAGGCAATCCTCTAGGGCCTATCTGACCTTGTCCTTGAGAATCAACATGATTAAGAATACCGTTTGTATAACTCATATAATATTAGTTTAGATTTTTTCGTCGAAATTTCGAGCTACCTTTTTTTTAACCTTATCAACATACAAAAAACTATATGGATCCTTAGTAGCTTTCTGATAATCTGATTTATTTATGTTCAGTTCTCGACAAATCATCGATTGCTCGTTACTAGAAGGAAAATCAAAAACACAAAAATGTGAACAGTTCAAACGGATTGTCTTATCTGTCCCATAATAACTTTGTGACAAATAGATACAAGAGCAGTTTTTGTTTCTGCTATTAGTGAAATAATCTCTTATCCTTTCGTCGTTTTTCTTTCCTGTATTCAAATAATCATCGAAGATCACCAGTTTTTGACCTTCATCAGACAAATCTGTCAAAGGGATTATATCATTGTTACTCGCTTCTATCACATCATAACCGACCTCTTTTGATATTGGTTCGAAAGATTTCAACAGGTGCTTATATTTGCTTTGCTGTAGATTGCGAGCGTAAAGGTATATCTTGTCAAAGAACAATAACCTGTAGATCATATCAAGTAATAGGTTGGTTTTTCCTCCTCCACTTGGAGATGCGAGAAGCAATCGGAAGGTTCTGTCAGGCATGAAACTCTTTAATTGAACAAAATCGTCATTGTCATCATCTTGGATGTCGTAATTTTGAATCTTCATATGATATTATGTTATACAATTTTATCGCATAGCGACACGCTATGCGACACGCTATGGACACGCTATGCGAGCGTTTTTATATATGATAACCCTAATTTTTCCAAACAAAATACGAAATTTTATGTAAACAAATGATATAATGAGTTTACTCAAATGGAAAGAAATGGCTGAGAAACGATCCGAGCTTGGTAAAAAGATTAACACAGTAAGAGAGACAATAAAACAAAAAACGATATCTGATCAAATGGGTGAAGTTGAGGCAGAGAAACTTTTCAAACCTATAACATCAGGATTAAAGGAACTCACATCTCCAAAAATGCCATTGAGAAGATTACCAAAGAAAAAGCGACCTGTTCCAGATTATGGAATAGCTATTGATGATGAAGTGCCTGATTATGGATTGGAAGATCTATTTGGTGATCAAGTTCTACCACAAAATGACAAACAATTGGTTCCAAAACCTCCAAGTTATGAAGATGTCCTTAAGGATTTAGCATCAGGTGAAAAACAAATGTATATAGATCCAGAATTTATGTATGAACCTGAAGATCTTCCACCTGGATACGAAGAAGAAGAAGAAGGACCAGATTATAACATTCTCGAGGAGGACGCAATTGACCAAGTTTTGGATGAACTTGAAATACCGAATTATGAAGACGTTGAATTACGACTTCAACAAGAAGATATGAATTACACAAAGAGGAAATCTTATCTTACCAACGCCCTTAAAAAGGCTAAAGATAAACGGAAAAAAACTAAATGGTTATTTGAGTGATATCACTAAAAAATTAAGTAGTGGTTCAATCACTAAAGCTGAGGCTCAATATCGAAGAAAAATTATTCAAGATACAAGAAAGGTTCTTACTGATTATATCAATTACAATGATCAAAGATTAAAAAATATTAAAGGATCTGGTTTGAAGAAAAAAACAAAAAAAGGTGGACAGATAATGTTTTTCAATAATCCAACAGAAATGATGAAAAAACTTGAACTGATTATCGGATCAAAGGTTGCTGGTAATAATAGCATCGAACTACGGAATACAGGCGTCGCTCTTCTCGACATCTTGTTGAGAAATTCAATACTCAATAAGTCACAATACAACAAAATATACAAAAACTATTTTAGTCTAAACTAATCATATATATGAATAGACAACTCGTATTATCCAGTCATACCGTTAAAGGTATAAGTGGTAATAAACCATCGGATTTCACAATCAAATACCGTAATCCGATAATAGTAGATTCAAACAGACAATATGAAATCGGCCTAGACCGAATCATTTCGATGTCATTCACTTGGTTTAATGTGACAAAAGAACTCAATAATCAGAAAATAAGATATTCAACAGATAGTGGTGCTAATTGGACGGAAATTATATTCAACCCTGGAGTATGGAATTACATTGATTTTGACAATTTAATCAAAGAAAAAACAAAAACAGGAACCTCATCAAACCCTCAATATCCAATCACTCTGGAGTTCAACGATACTGTATTCAGGACAATAATAACACTAGCCTCAAATTACAGATTAGATCTTACTCAAAGTAATTTTAATGATCTTATTGGTTTCAATAAAAAGATTCTAACAAGTAGTGTAAATGTCGGAGATTACATTCCTAATCTCTCACAAGACAGAGAAATATTGAATGTTCATTGTGATTTGATAAGTGACAGTCTTGTCGATGGTGAAGAGTCAGATATTATATATAGTTTCAGTACCTCAACTCTCACCCCGAGTTATAGTTTCACACAAGAGCCTCGACGAGTACAGTTCAATCCTGTCAATAAAAATACGATTAATAAAATTCGGATTTATATCACCGACGGTAAACGAAGAATTATAGATCTTAATCATAGTGACACTTCATTCAGTTTGATTTTAAGAGAGAAGAGAGATTAATCTAACTAATAGTTATAGATGGCATCATATGAATACAAGCGAATTTATCATCCAAAACTTGGACGATTTGTTTATAAACATAAAGGATCTGGGATCATTGTTGATAACATTTTCAAACCAGTTGGAAGGGTGTTAAGTAAAGTTCCAGAAATGGTTTTAAAACCTTTTGCCAAAAAAGCGCTTGAATCTGGTATTTCACATGCTGGAGACAAACTGGGAAAAAAAGCAGCTGAAAAAAGCGGAGAGCTTATTATGAGAAAATTACATGGTTCAACTAAACAATCAATGAAACCAACCAAACCTACTAAACCAAAACAAGAAGACTACAACACGATACTGAATAGACTTATATCTGGTACTGGATTAAGACGTTAAAATGTTATTAAAAAGTGAATTTTATCTAAGCTACTCATATAAATGAGTTTCAGAACAAATGAAAATCTGCAACGATATGAATACGTTCGTTTCCATTTGGATAATGTCATTGAGCAACCTGCTAACAATCAAAGCCAGAAAAAGACGGGTTACAGATTCACAATCAACGATCGGTCGACTATGTTTGATTTCTTCAATGGGTATTTCGAAGTAACTAAAGAGCTTCAAAAAAGGGCAGATGGTGCTGGATATGCTCAGGCAGATCGCATCACCATGATAAACGGATCTCACAGTCTAATCAGACATATGGTTATTAAATCGTCTGGTAAAATAGTATACGAGAGTGATAATTTACATAGAATTACGAATGTCAAAAATCTCCTTGAATACAGCGATGATTATAGTAGATCCGTTGGAAAGAATTCGTTCTGGTATCTAGATACTGATGGAACTACTGCAGATACAAACACAGGTTTCGAGGCCCGTCGTATTTTAACCCAAGCAGCACAAAACAACGGTGGTGGGGGAGCTAAATCGATTAACGAGATGATTCCGTTAAACAGATACAGCTTTTTCCAAGAATTAGAAAGAAAAATGTTGCCCCCAATGCAGCTCACATTTGAACTAACCCTGAACGACGATGATGAATTGATTCACAAAGCAGCAGCAGCAGACGCTGGTCGTGTTGTAGTAAAGAGATTGTATCTTTGGCTACCAAGACTAATCCCAAAAGACAGCATGTATAGTAATTTCGTTTCAGAGTTTCTTAAGCCAACAACCTGGACATATATGCGAGATCTCTACAATCAGTCGGCAAATACCAGAGCTATTCAGAATATGTTTCAAATCAGTCCAGCTATTGATAACGTTAAACATGTTTTTATTTATCTCCAGCGAACCGACGGACCGAATGATGTTGAAGCAGAGAGGAGTCCGTATTTGTTCGATACTTTTAAGTTGAATGCTGCTGACACTAACAGCTCTCTATCAAGCTGCAGGCTTGAATACGGGAATAACGTTTTTTACCCAGAGCTGGAATATGATAGTGACTCTAAAATACGGATATTTAATGATCTCATGTCATATGCATTTCGTAAGAACGATTACAATTCAGGAACACAGCTTAATGTATCCAATTTCACTAGTTTGTATGGATTATTGTATTTCGATTTGTCATATCAGAAAGAGGTAGTGACTAGAGATCCTAAACAGTTGATTCTCCATTATCGTCTCAATGTAGCCCCTACAGCAAACGTCCGAGCTCATAGCATCGTATTTTACGAGAGTGAGGTTGTAGTAAAGACAGTTGGAAACGAATTGATGATAGTTTAAATAAATAAGTTTTACATCGATGAAAATTTAAATGAATATGTTTTTTAAAAGAGAATTTATCTAACATATATTATATGACACAACTATACGAAATTAAAGTTAGTTTATCACCAAACCAGAAAAAGAATCTTAGTAACGCGTATCATAAAAAAGAAACAATAGTTCTAAGGCTCACGAAGGACTCTCTATCTGGGAATGACACTCTATACGTACCTCAGAATATAGTTAAACGATTGGAAAAAAATAGAAAATTGAAAAAGGGAATGGACATTAAACTTTCTAAAACAAACATTCGAAAGCAATTAGGTGGATCTCTTCTGTCTACAGTTCTGACGCTTGGAAGAACTTTTGGTCCAACATTAGCAAAAACTATCGGTTTATCAGCCTTGGCTGGAGCAGCTAGTGAAGGAGCATCTCAGATTGTTAAGAAGATATCTGGAAAAGGTGTTCAAACTGGTGGGTTCCTCATACCACAAAATAAAATCGATCAGTTGATAACATATAAACATCTTTTGACCACCAAACAAAAGAAGGATATATTAAATGCTCTACAAACAGGTTCTGGTGTTCATATAAAACCAACAAAAGTACAAACGGGTGGGTTCTTAGGTACTCTTCTTGCATCAATTGGAGTTCCTTTAGCTATTGAGGCAATAAAGAAGATGACTGGTAAAGGTGCCCCTCAGATGGGACAACCGAAACAAAGACCACCCAGATCTATACCAAAACCAATCAATGATAATCAGGATGGTGGTTTGTTAATCCCAACTTATAGAACACCGCCTTTTTATGGAAATTGGCCGAACGGTACAATCGGTATGGGGACTAAAAAAAAAACAAAAAAAAAACAAAAAAACAGGAGAGGGTCTTCTACTAGGGAAAAATTCACCCTTCAAAAACGTCCCACTGTTAAACATTCTGTTGTAAAACCGAAATTCCATAGGAATGTCCCATTAAGCAATTGTGATTTAATAAAATGGTGTAAATATCTGAATATCCCAATTAATGATGTATTGTCAAGAGATGAAAATGTTCCTCACAATCATAGACAGGCTCTATTCATTTACAATCTTGAACCGAGTTATATGTCAGGGAGTCATTGGGTGGCTACTTATGTTAAGGACAAAGTCATCAATTACTTTGATAGCTTTGGTTTGCCTCCCTTCCAAGAAATTGTCAATCATGCGAGAAAAAAGAATTTAACATTGCTTCATCAGAACAATCAAATACAAAATTTACTGACGACAACATGCGGTTACTTCTGTTTATACTTTTTGAATGAGATGAATAAGGGCAAATCATATTTTGATCTGTTGGAAGTTTTCGACATATATGATACAATGAAGAATGAGAGGCTTCTAGCACGGTATTTCAAAAATATCTAATCATATTATATATGGTCAAAAGTTTTTGTGTGAAACAAAAAAAGGTCACAGAATGTGTTCCAGGGAGTGAAAGATATGTGAGAGCCAAAAATAACAGACTTATGCTTAAATGCGTTTGTGCTGAATGTGGTATTACAAAAACAAAATTCATCAAAAGCCAAAAAGGAGGTGAAAATCCATTAGGTAAAGCTTTCGAGGCAGCCAAAATTGCTGAACAAATAACTCGCAAAGTAATACCAAGCACCGACCATGTATTTGACCGTTATTGGAGTGGAGAAATGGTAAAAAATGCTTTCACAGGACCTACAGGTATAACAAGCAAGAAATTCTGGACTAAACCAAAGAAAGGTACTGTTATGCGTTTGGTGAAAAATCCGAAAACTGGTAAATATGAGAACGTATATATTGAACCTTAATCTAATCTAATCATATTATATATGAAATCATATTGCGTGAAACAAAAAAAGGTAACAGAATGTGTGCCAGGAAGTGAACGACATGTTAAAGCTAAAAATGGAAGGCTTATGCTTAAATGCACTTGTGCTGAATGTGGTATTACAAAGACGAAATTCGTTAAACAGGCGGGAAACGGGCTGGCCCGTCGAAAGGGGCGGGCTTACTAGATACAGTAGCATCGACTGGTACTGATTTATTGATTCACCACGGTATTCCTTGGCTTGGAAAAAAGGCAGTTGAAATGGGAAGATATTATGGATCAGAAGCCTTGAGAAGCCCAAAACTGCAGAAAAAGGCTATCGATTATGCTCTGGATAAGTTGAATCCAATGATTCAGAATGTTGGAAGTCAAGCTCTTGATCAATTATCTACTAAAATCAGACCAAATAGAAAGTATAAAACCGACAGAAAGGATTTGGATGGTGGAAGTTTAGATATCCATAAAGCCATTGGAAGGCTACCCAAACCAAAATCAGGCTGGACTTTACCTGGGCATAAATACACTGGGCCTTACAACCCTCTCGATAAGCAGTTAGAGTACGATCCAGTGACAGGTGAAATATTAGAAATATATGATAAACCGACTGGTAAAACGGATGCAATAGCAATGCAACACGACGTCGATTATTCGGTTTGCAAGGATGACAAAAAATGCAAGAATAAAGCTGATAGAAAAATGGTTAAGGCTCTAGACAGTGTGCCTTACAATGAAAGACAATGGGGACATTGGCTGGCTAGAAATATGATTAACACAAAACAGAAACTGGGCCTCGGTGTAAAACAAAGGAAGACAAAAAACGGGAAAGGCCGTCGAGTGAAGAAAAAAACTGGCAAGAAAAATTAGCTGATGAGCTTCATAAACCGATAAAACGTAACTTTACTCGGCGGCGTGTAATTGTAAACGGCATTGACGAGGCATGGTGTTCAGATCTTATTGAGATGCAAAAGTTCAGTCGATGGAACGCTGGCTACAGATATCTTCTTATGGTTTTAGATGTATTCTCTAAATACGGTTGGATCATTCCATTAAAAGATAAAAAGGGTGAAACCGTTATGAATGCTTTTAAAACAATATTCAAAGAGGGACGTAAGCCACAATATCTTTGGACAGACAAAGGCAAGGAGTATTACAACAAACATGTTAAGGAACTACTTGATAAGAATAAAATAACCTTGTACTCAACTGAGAATGAGGAAAAGTCGTCAGTTTGTGAAAGATGGAACAGAACAATTAAAACCAAGATGTGGAAGCAGTTTACTGTTCAAGGTAATACACAGTATTTAGACATGCTACCCAAATTAGTGAAACAGTATAACAACACTAAACATAGCTCTATCAAAATGACGCCCACGGAAGCCAGTAAAAAGAAGAATGAAGGGACTGTTTACTTTAATCTGTATGGTAATTTGGAGCAAGTATCATCCAAACCGAAATTCAAAATAGGTGATAAGGTCCGAATATCTAAGTATAAACGGAATGTGTTCGATAAAGGATATACACCAAATTGGTCTGAGGAAGTTTTTATAGTTGATAAAATCCAATATACGAATCCAATAACTTACAAACTAAAGGATCTCAGAGGTGAAGACATTCAAGGGAGTTTTTATGAACCTGAATTATTAAGAGCAAAACAAGAGGTATTCAGAATTGATAAAGTCATTCGGAGGGATTATAAGAAGAAACAGGCTCTTGTCAAATGGAAGGGATACAGTGATGAATTTAACAGTTGGATTCCAATGAAGGACTTGAAGGATATATAAATGTTTTAAAGATAATTATCTAATATATATTATATCGATTGATACAGTATATACTGTCTTTTGCTTTTTGGTAGCCAAAAAGATAATTGTTTCTGGCTATCAAGAATATATAACCATATTATATGAATCTATTGTTTGGAGAAGATTTTGATACTTTAAAATTCAGAGCCAAAAACTTGTACGATGCGAAGGATCTGAGATATTCAAACCGCAGAAATAAGAAATATGTTGTCACTCTCAAAAACGATAAAGATATACATTTTGGTGATAGTAGATATAAAGATTTTTTACAGCATCAAGATTGGAATAGACGTTTAGGATATCGTAAAAGAGCCTCTATGATAAAGAATAAAGATGGTAAATTGACGTATAAGGATCCTGAATACGCGAATTACTGGAGCTACCATCTGTTGTGGTGAACATGTTTAAACAATCATTTAAATATAAAATAATATATAGATTATATATATATGGATACTGAAATACAACAGTGGTATTGCGAAGTCTGTAAGAAATATAGTTTGAAGAGAAAAGACAAACATCTCACTAGAATTCATGAAATCAATCAAGCACGTCTGGATCGTAAGGAGACTTATGAAGAATATATGATGCGTCGATATTATATATTGATGGAAAATACTGGAGTTAGGCCTTTTTCGAAGTACTTGGAAAGAAGTGCGCTAGTCTATAGAATAATTAAAAAAGATTTTGAACTATTTTACAAAGACGAACATAATTATATTCATTACGATACTGATTCCGATTCTGATTCAGACTCTGATTCCGATACTGATTCCGATTCTGATTCAGATGATGAAGATACTGAATACGAAGATTATGTAAAACGTCGATATGTTGTATTGATGGAAAATGAAAATGATGAATATATGTGTTTGTCGAAGCACTTGAAAAAAGTGCGCGAGTCTATAGACTAATTAAAAAAGAATTTAATCGAAATTACAAAGTTACTGAATGAATTGAAACGCATCTTACTTATTTAAAGATATATAGTATATATATATAGTATTATATATGGAAAATCAGAATGTTAAGAGAGGTCGAGGTAGACCACCAAAATATTCAACTGAAGAAGAGAGGAAGGATGCTTTAAGACGACAAAAATCGAAGTACATGCTAGACAAAGAATGGTATTGTGATATTTGTAAAACAGGTCGTAACTATACACTGGCTGGCAAGCATTGTCATTTGAAGACGATAAAGCACCGAAAAAATAGCATTGCATCAATATCATGGAGAAAAATAATTGACATAATACACAAAAAATAAATTCTTTCAATATAGTTCTAAGGATCCATGCTTTGGATCATTTGAATTATAACCCCATTTAAACGCACTAATTATAGACACTTAAAAAAATATCTTTACTATAGTATATATAATGAAATCAGAAAAATCTAATTATATAGATATGGATAAAGCTAGTTTGAAGAAACTCAGTAAATCAGAACTTATCAAATTGCTTCTGAAGCTAGAGAAGAAGCCTAAAATCATAGTGGTTGACGATACCAAGCCAGTTCCAACACCAAGAACATACAAATCAAGGAGACCAATACCAACGCCTCGTAAAAGTGTCAAACAGATGGTTCAAAATTATGAGGAGAATATCATTCTACCGCCTCCAGAATTCAGGGATAATTACAAACCAGTTCCAGCACCAAGAACTAAACAACATACAGTGAAAAAACCGGTTCCAACACCAAGAACCAAAATAGAACAAACAGACAAAGCTTTAAAAGGTTACACTAAGTCTTATGAAATTAGCATCAAAAACAATAAAGACCCCTTAGCACAAATGCAAAACACGAGAAACGCTATAGAACATCGTGTAATAACTTTGTTGAATGAAATGAAAGGCTTGAAATACGTTGAAACATTAAAAGTCATATTTAGCAAAATGTCTGATGGTGAAACAGTGATTAAAAATGCATATTTCAACAGTACACCTCAAACAATAATCAACCAAATAGAAATCAATGAAGCATTACAAATGTCTAAACAAAATATGTTGAACCTGATCTCCCAGTGGATATCAGAAGGTTCAGGATGGACCATCCAATCTGTTGATAGCCATTACCTCAACATTGTCAAATACAAACCCATGAAAGGATCCTCATATATCCAACTACCTTACGAACTGCGAAACAGCGCTAAAGGCTTAATAAACATGAAAAATGAGGATAATAAATGTTTCAGATGGTGTCATATCAGACATATAAATCCGCAAGAAAAATATCCTCAAAGGATTAAAAAAGTCGATAAACCATATATTGAAAAGTTAGATTACTCAGGTGTTGAATTTCCAGTCAGTGTCAAACATTACAACAAAATTGAGAAGCAAAACAGTATCAATATAAGCGTATTCGGATATGAAGACAAACAACCGTACCCCATCTATGTTTCCAAAGAAAAGTATGAAGATCATATGGAACTACTTCTGATAACGGAAAATGAAAACAAGCATTATGTTCTGATAAAGGATTTCAACAAATTCATGTATAACCAAACAAAACACAAAGAGAGGAAACACTTTTGTATGTACTGTCTTCAATGTTTCAGTTCAGAAAGAGTATTAAACAATCACAAAGAAAACTGTATTCAAGTGAACGGCCAGCAAGCAATAAAAATGCCTGATAAAGACAATAACATACTGAAATTCAACAACTTTCATAAACAGCAACCTGTGCCATTTGTTATTTATGCTGATTTTGAGGCCATAACAGAGAAGATTCAAGGATGTCAACAGAATAATGAGTCATCATATACTGAAGCTTACCAAAGACATACAGACTGTGGATATGGTTATAAAGTGGTTTGTTGTTATGATGACAAATATACAAAACCAATACAACTATATAGAGGTGAAAAGGCTGTGTACAAATTCATGGAAAATATGTTAGAAGAAGTAAAATACTGTAAAAAAGTTATGAAGACATTTTTCAACAAACCATTAAAAATGACAAAAGAGAATGAAGAGAAATTTGAAAAAGCAACAACATGTCACATCTGTGATAAAAAATATACTGAAAAAGACATACGAGTCAGAGATCATTGTCATATTACTGGCAAATACAGAGGCTCAGCTCACCAAGAATGTAATCTCAAACTCAGAATAAATCCACAAGAAATTAAAATTCCAGTGATCTTCCACAATCTGAGAGGATATGACAGTCATTTTATAATGCAAGAGATTGGAGCTATTGTTAAGAAACATGCGTACAAAAATAAGAATGGAGAAGAGAAACAAATGAATATCAATGCCATACCGAACAATATGGAAAAATATATGGCTTTCATGCTTGGTAATCATCTGACATTCATTGACAGTTTCCAATTCATGAGCTCAAGTTTGGATAAATTAGTCAGCAACTTACCAGCAGAAGCTTTAAAATATACAAACAAAAGATTCCAAAAAGAAAAATTCGAATTGATGAGGAAAAAAGGTGTTTATCCATATGATTACATGGACAGTTTTGAGAAATTCAATAAAACAGAATTGCCAACTAAAGAAGAATTTTACAGCATATTGAATAATGAGCATATAACAGATGAGGATTATAGTCATGCTCAAAAAGTGTGGAATACATTTAAATTACAAACGATCAGTGAATACCATAATCTATATCTTAAGTCTGATATCCTTTTATTAGCTGATGTATTCGAAAACTTCCGTAAGACCTGTCTTCAGTATTATAAACTAGATCCATGTCATTATTTCACGTCTCCTGGTTTGTCATGGGATGCTATGCTAAAAATGACTGATATCAAATTGGAACTAATGACAGACATAGACATGTTTCAATTCATTGAAAAAGGCATGAGAGGTGGTATATCTTATATAGCCAATCGATATGGTAAAGCAAACAATAAGTACATGAAAGAATACGACGAGAAGGCGCCCTCAAAGTATATTATGTACCTTGATGCTAATAATTTATACGGTTGGGCTATGAGCCAATATCTCCCTACTGGTGGTTTCAAATGGATGACAGAAAAGCAGATTAATAAAATCAATTTAGCTCAGTATAATGAAAACAGTGAAAAAGGATTAATATTAGAAGTTGATTTAGAATACCCCAAAGAGTTGCATGACCTTCATAACGACTACCCATTAGCTGCAGAAAGGGTTTGTGTAAATAAAAATATGTTGTCTGAGTATTGCAAAAAGATACAAAACAAATTTAATATTTCCACAGGACTAGTACACAAACTTATCCCTACATTAAGCAACAAAGAAAAATATGTCTTACACTACAGAAACCTACAGCTGTATCTTGATCTTGGATTGAAAGTAAATAAAGTGCACAGAGTATTAGAATTCAATCAGTCACCTTGGCTCAAACAATATATCGACTTCAATACACAAAAACGTACTCAAGCGAAAAATTCATTCGAAAAAGATTTCTTCAAGCTAATGAATAACTCAGTGTTTGGAAAGACAATGGAGAACATAAGAAAACGTGTCGATGTCAGACTTATTACAGATGAGAAAAAACTATTGAAGATGGCTTCTAAACCAACTTATGTAAGTAGCAAAACATTCAATGAAAATCTGGTGGCAGTGCATAAAATCAAAGAAACGCTGACTCTGAACAGGCCGGCATATGTGGGTATGTGTATTCTTGATCTGAGCAAAACTCTAATGTATGATTTTCATTATAACTACATAAAAGAAAAGTATGGAGACAAAGCCAAGCTGCTCTTCACTGACACAGACAGTCTAACATATGAGATTGAAGCTGAAGATGTGTATGAAGACTTTTGGAATGATAAAGATCGATTTGACAACAGCGACTATCCAGAAAACTCTCTGTATTTTGATTAGACAAACAAGAAGGTAATTGGTAAATTCAAAGATGAAGCCGCTGGAATACCAATCACAGAATTTGTCGGTTTGCGATCAAAAATGTACAGTTACATAAAAGACAACCAAAAAGGAGGAAAAACAGCCAAAGGAATCAAAAAGAACATCATAAAGAACGACATCAAACATGAAGATTATAAAAATGTATTAATTAATAACAAACAAATACATCATACCATGAAGACAATCAGAAGTAGCAATCATCAACTAGGTAGTTATGAGCTCAATAAAGTGTCACTCAGCTGTTTCGACGATAAACGATATATAGCAAACGACGGAATAACAAGTTACTCTTACGGACATTATTGTATTGATTAAACTGTTCAGTATTAAATACGTTCAACTTAAGGCATTCATTCATCAGACATCAGTTCATCATTGCGTGGAGGCATTTGTTCAGCATTAGGTGGAGGCATTTGTCCAGCATTACGTGGAGGCATTTGTCCAGCATTACGTGGAGGTATTTGTCCAGCATTACCAGGAGACATTTGTGCAAGACGTTGAGCTCGTCTCTGACTTTTCAAATTCATCTTGAAATCAGCAGCTTTAAATTTCCCTTGAATGATTTCTTTCAGGGCTCTCCTCTTCCTCTCAGTGATTATTATTCGCTGATACTCCTCCAATACTTTGATATATGATGACACATTTCTTTCTTCATTTACTGTGTCAACATTGTCCAAGTTCCCGATAACTTGTGGCATATTAAAAGAAAAGGAAGTCATACTTCCCATGTATGATTCCATCGTCAAAATTGAATCCTGTATATTATGAGAATAGCTCTCATAGCGTTTGGTTGCTTCATCCAGACTAAGAGGCATCCTTGACATATAAGAGACTGAAGACCTTGATATCTTTATCAAAATGAAGAAACTTCTGATATTTTTATCAAAATGTAGCAACTTCTGATAAATTTATCAGAAAAAATAATTTATGGGTACGCTTTTAATTGGTCGATAGAGATCATACGACTGATTCATGATCTTGAAAACGATAATAAATTGATGAGTCATTTCCTCGGGAAAGTCCCTGTTGTTTTTAATACTTCCTACTTCCTATTTTCACCAGACATGTCAAGACTTGTTTCTCGGTATGACTTCCTATTTTTCCGAGAATTCAAAACTTCCTGTTGAATGAAGTCACGCGATGTGAAAATGCGTTGGTTTCCGCATGAAATAAAATACATATAGATTTCATCAAATGGAAAAATGCGTTCGGTACCATATGAAATAAAACATATAGATTTCCATAAAATATTACTATCAGATGGAAAGTAGATATATAGTTGGGTTTGGAAAGAAAGCATTTTAAAAAATGCTTTCGTACCCCCAACTATATAACTACTTAGGGGATAGGGGGTAGGGGTAGGGGGTAGGGGGTAGGGGTAGGGCTTGAGGAGTAAGGGGTAGAGGGTGTGTGGGGTAGGGGTAAGGGGTACGGGTAGGGGTAGGGGGTAGGGATAGGGGGTAGGGGGTAGGGGGTAGGGGGTAGGGGTAGGGCTTGAGGAGTAAGGGGTAGAGGGTGTGGGGTAGGGGTAGGGGTCATGGTAAAAAAAAAGGTGAAGAAAGCGTCAAAATAATTGACAACCCATAAATGCCTGATTTCCTATTTTCGTAGTTGCACGAAAGGTACGGACAAGTAACTGTATAAATAATAAGCACAGGGCACAGTTTAACTGTACTATGGAAACTAAGACCCCCCAGTCTCAGCTCTTATCAAATGTATAACCCCTACGTTTTGGAAAAATAATACACCGTTCCCGCCCCTCCACCCCAAAAAAAGGAAATGAGATGTAATTGTTAGGGATTGTGAACAACAGGCACAGCAGGGCGAGGCGGGCTTTTGTAACTGTTATCAGAGGTGTTGAAAAGACTACTGGCGCAATCGGGACATTTATACGTATGCAATAACACCGTAAAGGAAACATACCTAAAAACTGGGTTTTTCTGTTTTCACAACCTTTTTTTTTGTTTTGTTGGCCTGGAAAACTTCATTACTCAGGAGTTAAAACGGTTTATTTTACGTTTCGAGATTGGACATTTATCCAAGTTGGCTTATCGAAAATGCCGCAGCGGTCAGCCAGCCACCCACTTAGATTTCTTTAAGGCTCAAAAGGAATGGGACTTCGTTGTCAAACTTAATTCAGCAAAATTTCCTCTCTCAATTAACACTGATAAGAAATGCAAAATAACAAATTGTTTCCAATGCGAAACGTACTTCCGCATGAAAGACTACGTATGTACGACACAAAAAGGGGATGAAAATATTGCATTGTAACATTTATTGTTGTGACACGTCAGACGTGAAATAACAATGACAGAAGAGCGACCGTTCGAATCTGAGACTTCGTCTGACTTTTACGACAAAAAATAGGATGAAAATACTGTATTGTGATATGTTGTGATATATGCTGTGATATGTCAGACGTGATATGTTGTGATACGTTAGACGTGAAATAACAGTGAAAAAAAAGTGACGTTTGTATCAAAGACGTCGTCTGACTTTTTTTCTGGCAAAAAACGCCTCTATATCGAAACACCGTCCTTTTGTTTGTTTTGTTTTTGTTTTTGTTTCTTTGCTTTTTCATGACCGAAAGAAAACAAAAGAGAGACTAGAGTCCATAGTCCATAGTCCAGAGTCCAGAGTCCAGAGTCCAGGGTCCAGGGTCCAGGGTCCAGTCCTGGCTTTAGACGCGGAAATTAACTTTCACAAATCATGGTAATCATGGTAATAAGGTAATAATCACAGCCTGCTTCACTCGTCGGGTAGAGACTGCGCGACGAGACGTGCCAACGGGGTGCTTCTCTGACCGCATAACTCCGCATACATTAATATTCTGGTGTGAGACCCCAAACAAAACCATAACCAGGGCTCTATAGCCTACTCAGACTACAGTCGACGCAAAACAGTCGGTAAATAGACGGATGGACTCTGTATTAAGGTCAGTTCTGCGGATTCTTAATTATTAATTTAGTCATGTATGATTCAGTAAGTGTAAACCGGGGTCGCTGTCAGCTGTTCTTTTCCTCATATTAAAGTGGCTCTTTTACGGATGTCGGCCGTCATCTCTACTTTTAGTTGACGGAATAGAGGTGATGAGAAGCTAAAGACTGAGAAGTGCTCGTGTCTGAGTTGATTACATTATCGCTATCCATGGTTAAGTCATCAAAACTTGCGGCCGGTGACGCAACAAAAAGCTCTGACACTCAGGAAATGACATGCTCTGTTCAGTTTTCCTTCCTATCGCACGACTTCAATGTGTCCCGCAAGCGACTTTTGTGGGTTGCACGTAATTGTGCTCCTCGCTTCAAAGAACTACGAATGCGACACCGAACGGCTCTTTCAGTGTTGGTATGTTTTATCCAAAAGCGTTGCTCAGGACTGAGTGATGTAAATGCTGTGTGTAATTATTCCTAGGACAGGCGTTCTTAACGGAGAAACAAACACTTGTATTGATTATTTTAGAACTTACAATTATATGACACGTTATGTATGCTTGCATATACGCAAGTCCTCTTGCATGTCAGTTTTTGAACCAGGAGACTTTAACATGCCAAAAAAAAATCATTGTACAAACGATAGAGAGAAGATAAAACTTCTCAAGAAAACCTTGCTTGCGCCGTGCAGCCAGCCGCATCCAGCCTAAAAGGAGACGTGGAGATCTAGAACAAATTACATAACTGGCCGGTTGGAAGTCTACTTGATTATATTATGCTTCGTCTAAGAGAATGCTTCTATTTATAAGGCAGTATTATTTTTGCACTCCATTCATATTCAGTGTATCAAAGAATGACTTCGGGAGTTTGATGTTGATCAACCTTGCGTTATTCAAAAGGGACTATAGGTGACCAATCTGACCCAATTGCAAAACCACTGAACTGTAAAATGTGAAATAAAATCAATTATAGTTTAATTTCGCGGTCCTCTTCGACTAATTATATTTCCCCACACTAAGTGAGCGTAAATGAAAACCAAAGACATTTGGTTTAAGACCTCAGAGAAGCCATCAACACTGTTTGAAGCCGCCATATGCTTCGCGTTTATGGCAAATGTGGCAGAAACCTTACGGAGAAAATTTTCGATGCCTGCGATGTTGTGATTCGCGAGGAAGATTGCTTTTCAAAGTTGGTTTGCAGGAAGTGTGAAGCATTTGTCTCCAAGGTGAGCGACTTCAAACAAAAGAGCAAAAATATTCAAATTGTACTTGAAGAGGAACAAAAGTGTTCAGTGAAGCGTTGCACCGAATTATCGCCATCTTCCAAACAGCCATCGAAGCGCGCGGCAACTGAGGTGTGTAGAAAACAATCCTCCGCGAAACAGCTTATGTTTGAGGAAAATCCAACACAGAATAGCCAAGGTAATCGCAAGCAGCCGATGAAGGAGGATTCTTCGTCCAATCCTTCGCCAATAAATTTCGAAGAAGAAGTAACCAACCGACCTGTGCAAGAGCTTGTTATCGATGTTGACCAAATTGTGAGAGCAGTTAATTCAATGTCGCCGTCCTCTGTTGCAGGAATCATCAAGCAACACTGCCCAAATGTACTTTCGGAACTGAAAATCCTTATCAGCGAGGAGTTGAGTTCAGCTTGCCAGAAGCTCTGTCGACGATCTGATGGCTCTGTACTGTACGGACACAAGTACGAAAATCTTAAAGAATTTACGTTCGAAAGTGTTTGGAACGAAATGGAAAAGAACATCCCCTTCGCGATAAGCGTAATGAATGCTATCTCTGGTAAAAGCTCAACAACTGAGGATTTACGAGTCAAGTACAGCTTTTTGTACTCCATTTTAATGAGCGAAAGATGGCATGAACTAAGTGTCCTGAAGCGTGTCAACACAGTTCTGATCATAGAGGGTGGATGTTCAAAGAAGGTGAGATGTCTTCTCTTTCTGTTCTGTTTATAAATAAGCTTATTCTTGTGTACCCGAAATATCACAATGTCCTGATTGTTTTTCCATTTTTGTGGACAAATGTGCATATTTATTTTTGGTAAGATATTACTAGTTTGAAATCTGTGTTCTGGTATGTGTCTTGTTCTTCAATTTGAATTCAGTGTATCCATTATTTCACCTTCACCATGATTTCATCATCATAATTTTTTACAATGGCAAATAAAAGACAAAATAGTTTGAAAAATTCAAAGCCATAGAAATATTTTTAATTGAGGGTACCTGAGACAATGCTATTTTGACATGGTCCTAAAATTGAATCAGCAGAAAACATTGGTAAACATAGATACGAGTTAATATTAGTATCCTTAGCCTCAACACTTTAATAAAGTCTGTTGTATGTATGCAATAATTATTGTAGTTCAAATGTAATGACAGCTCTCAAATTATAGTCAAACACCAGTGGATAATTTTCTGAGATGTGTATTTATGTTAGCTAAATTTGACCTGTATAATTTAATTTATGTAGAATCAATGATCTTTATTGTGATGATGAATGAAAAGAATAGTTCCACTTTTTTTAATTACATTATTATAAAAATGATATGATCACTAAATATCACAAGCCAGATTCAACATTGGCAAACTTGTTAAATTCTAATTGTAGCCTTTTTCTTCCTGTCATTTTACCAGCTTCAAGAGCGATTGAACAAACTTGGTGTTTGTCTCTCCCATGGAAGGCGGGACATCCTTCTCAAACTACTTGGTGGTCACTTTGCAGATCAAGTTGTCCAGAAAGTCAAGTCTGGCTCAGTTTTCCGTGGCACTGGAGGTAACTGGGACATGAAGGTACTAAAGGCCCACATGAGAAAGGATGTGCAGAATGAAGATCTACATTTATTTGCATCCAACCTAATTGAGAATAGGGTAAGCTTCTCGCATCTGCCTAATGTTCATCCCAAGGGGAACATTGTAACTTTCCACTTCAGCATTTCTCCTTAAACGTCACTGAGTGGAAATTGTACATAAACTGTGCAAAGGTGCTCGTGGGAAGGGTCATCGTTGAATTCTTTCCTAAGTTCAAATGGTTAAAGTCAGTCATCCCTGAACATATTCCTCACATGTACAGCAAAGAGATGGCTCAAAAGTCCACCATCATCGGTCTGCCACTTCTTGATGCCAATGAAGCGAAGTACGAAGATTGCGTACAAATTCTACGCACATATGAGCAGTGGATTGCAGAAATTCATGTGAAGGCAGGGCTGTTAGATGCACTACCTCATGTTGAAAACCCTGAAGTGCCAGAGGGACCAGCAGCACCTGGTCAAACAAATGCCCACACTGAGGATTCTCCAGATGATCCCATGAGGGAAATGAAGATTGCTTTTGCTGGTGACCAACTGACCAGAGTAAGGTTTGCTGGAGCTAAAGATTTGCTGTCTGGCTCACATACACCATCGGATCGCTTTGAGCACTGTTCCCCCTTTAAACCTGTCATGTGGCACACCAAAGCATCACTGCTGCAATATTCTTATTCTTTCCTCCACAAGGCAGAATCAGTAAATCAAGTTGGAACTCTAAAATACTTTAGAGAGAAATTCAACCGCCGAAATGCAACCCCGGCCAAAGTCCTTGATTCTTTTGAAGGAAGTGAAGAACTGTTCCTAAGTGTCGGGAGGGCGTACATAGTTGTTGCAGCCCTCAGCTTCTTTGGAATGGCAAGTGTCGATGATGTTCCAACTGTTAACAGGTTTCCACCTAACTTTTCCCGTGAAACAGAGGAGAACAAGACAAAATATTTTGATGATGTGTTCGCTAAATTTATTGATGAGTATCTCCTCCAAAAAAATTTCAATGTGATTGGGGATGAGGAAGATCATGTCACTAATTATGCCCTTTGTTTTATCTTTCTCACCATCCTCATTTTACAACTGAAAGACACTGCAGCAGAGGCAGATGGTGAAAGAAATCTTGTCAATCAGAAATTACCGCTCTCTGTCTTTAAATCGATGGGTGCATACAGCAAATATGCACTGGAGATGTTTGTCAGCATTGCCCAAATTGAGTGTGAGTTAACTCCTCGCCTGTCTGAAGAGTTCAAATGGGGTTTCTTTTGCAACTGGAGGGGTGGTGCTGGAAATGACATCGAAGACGACGTGGCCCAAGAAATTTCCAATGCAGTGAGTAAGGCTGTTGTGCAAAGAATGGGGCCCAACAAAACCTTCCAGTCCATCAGTAAAGTTGGCAAAGCAACAAATGGCATCAAAGAAATAAAGGAACAATTTGACTTGACAGCTGGTATTCACCCTAATTCTGTGCAACATGCCACTCGTGATTCCTTAAAAGATGAAAGGGAGATGATAGTTGATCTAGTACAATTGGATCCTTTCAGAAATGTGCCTGGTAGATGCCACAACAGCTTAATCCCTGATATTAAAAGATCCCCCATGAGATATTTGAACATTGCAGAATTTCATCAGTGGCTTGACAAACACAAGAGGGAAATGTCTAATAGAATTTAAACTTTAAAAAACCTGTCAGGAACACTAAGCTTTTCATATCAAGCAGTGGTGAGGGAGGGGGAATTTCCTTTATCTCTTAATAATTAATGTAGAACAGTTAATGTTCTGTATGTCTCATAACTTGTAAAGCAATCAATTGGGCAAAAGTCAGCATGTATATAAGTATATGAACTCTTTTCAGACTTGCCAAAAAGCATCTGAAATTTATAACAACAACCTGACAGTCAGCATGAAGTCAACCCTATTTTTACATCAGCTGTAGTTATGCCTTTTTTGGAGCTATTCATTGTTTGCCTAGTTTGTTATTTAAGAATTTTGTGTCTTGTTTTTTCAGAGTTTTTTGTTGTGTGTGCTCCTGCTTTATCATTGCAAAACTGCTGACTTAAGCTAAATTGATCACTTTTCAAATTAGGAGAACATCATTCTCTTATTATGTCATCCCCTTCCTCCCCAATCATACACCTTTACCTTGTTTGTTGAGATTGCAGGGCTATCACTTAATGATATAAAGATAAAACTGTATGCAAATAATTTTATTATGGAACTGACTTGTTTGAAGTCTAATTTAGTTTTTTACCAGGGCCAATTTCAGTCTGCAACAAGCAATCAATAGAGCAGAAGTCAGCATGTACTCTTGCCAAAAAACATTTGACATTAAGTTAGATTCATCACTTTTCAAATTAGGACAACATCATTATTTTGTTTTTCTCATCCCCCCCCCCCTCCCCCTTCACTAATCCTACACATTTTCCTTGTTTGTGGAGATTTAATATCTGTTAGGGTCAATTTCAGTCTGCAACATCAACAGTCCAAATGGTTAAAAAGAGGCCTTGAGGCCTGCAAAAGTATTTATTTCTTACTGTGTCAAAAATTTATCATCAGCAAGGGTTTAGTCCAGGGCTCAACACTAACGTTTGAAACCACTTCCCTTGTGAAAATTTTTACGAGATCTCGCCGAGATCTCGCCGCGATCTCGGCGAGAATTGCGGCGAGATCGCGGCGAGATCGCGGCGCGTTTCTGGCCGCCGAGATTTCCCCATCTCGCCGAGATCACGGCCGAGATCGCGGCGAGATCACGGCGAGATACGGGAAATCTCGGCGGCCAAAAACTCGCCGCGATCTCGCCGCGATTCTCGCCAAGATGCGGGAAATCTCGGCGGCCAAAAACGCGCCGCGATCTCGCCGCGATTCTCGCCGAGATGCGGCAAATCTCGGCGGCCAAAAACGCGCCGCGATCTCGCCGCGATTCTCGCCGAGATGCGGGAAATCTCGGCGGCCAAAAACGCGCCGCGATCTCGCCGCGATTCTCGCCGAGATGCGAGAAATCTCGGCGGCCAAAAACGCGCCGCGATTCTCGCCGAGATCGCAGCGAGATATGGAAATCTCGGCAGGCAAATACGCGGCGAGATGTTGCAGCGAGATCGCGGCGAGATACGGAAATCTCGGCGGCCAAAACGCGCCGTGATCGCGAGGTGATATCGCGGCGAGATATGGATATCTCGGCGGGCAGTTTCGCGGCGAGGCCTCGGTGGGAGTCTTGCGGGGTTTTGCGGCGAGAAACGAAATTCCTGGCAGTCAAAATCTTACTGTTATCCCGTCGAGAAGCGAAATTCTCGGCAGCCAAATTAGGTTCGATGAGAACGATATTTACATTTACGTTAACAATTAATCAAACTACCAGACGCTGACAAAACTATGTCCTATATTGCAGTTCCAGGAATTGTTAACAAGATTGTTTTCAGCCTTGGACGTGTTTTGAAATTAAATTATCCTTTATATGGTACTGTTTCCACGTGACAATAACGAGGAGACAAAGAATAGTTCACGTGCACGTGTTTTTACTTCAGCTGATCGATCACCATTAGTTGTCATTCCCCACGCTGGTGGAAGGAGGCAAGTGCCCACCTTATTAGCTGTGAAATCCGTAGCATCGATCTGCAGGAGAATAAACCAACGAACAGGAAGAGTTTGATGGTGTTTTGAGCATTTTTGTGTTTGTTCGCACTGCATTTTATACGCTCACCTGTAAACGATATGTGTTCTCGGTTCAGGGAGAGCGATTTATTTGTAGTCAAGACAAAGTATTGAATAATGGCCGTGCAGAAACTCAGGTTTGTTCATCTAAGCAAGGAACTGACAAACTAAATCGCCAAATATTAGCAAATGTGGTGAATCTATTGAAAACATCTGTCTGCGCCGCTTGCGCCTCAAACTCGTTTGTGAATGTAAACACTGAAATATGAATGATCATGCAGCTATGAACAGGGATGACCATTTTCCGTTTTGGTATAAACCTAACAATCCAATAAATCAATCTAGTTAATAATCCTATTATTTTCCCTTATCTTGGTACTTTATTTTGGATAGTTCAATTGAAAACAAAAGGCCCTCTAAATGACAACAACATCTAATTAGACTGGATAAAGTGTTTTTTGTGGCGTCTCCTTGTCTTGCACTGAGAAATTGGCTGCTCGCCAAATTGTGGTCACGCAAATCTTGAGATTATTTTGTCATGTACTGCGAAGCTCGTGAACTATTCGATCGCAAAATTTGAGTTGTTACTGTTTTGCATCTAAAACTAGTTAAGGAGGAACCATTTTCAGTATAAGATTCTGCAACTTGCCGCAAATTCTTAAATTTGTCAGACTTGTCACCTGACTGTTTACGCAAATCTGGGGTAGACGGCGAAAATTTTATTTCTGAACTCATGCAAAAAGAATGCCGAAGTTTTGGCTCATATCAAATTTGTTACCGGTAAGTTAGGTTATTTATACCTCATCCCCACACATTTTTACAGGAAAGTCAAGCGAAGATTTTTTTAAGCTTAATTAATATTCTCACGAAGGAACATGTTTCTGTGAAAGACCCGCAGTTTACTTGAGTGAAATCAACATCACCAATTAAAATAAAGGTCAATAGTCAGCCGACGAGATCACTCATGTCCAATACTCTCTAACTGACACGATCCGAAAAAGCCACTATACAACCCGTACTGATCGACAAATAGAGACTACCCGTTAAATAGAGCTGTCGATCCGAAAATTGCATCTCATTAACGACCTCATGTTCACAGGAGGGTTGTCGATCCGTTCGATCCGAACGATTGGATAATTTTAACCACGATCCGTATAATAGACTTGTCGATTCGAAAATTGCATTCATTAACAACCGGGAAGCGTGTTGCGCAATATAGAAGGCAAACATGAATATTCCTCGTTCTCTCTAACTGACACGATCGGAAAAAGCCACAATACAACCCGTACGGATCGACAAAGAGAGACGACCCGTTAAATGGAGCTGTCGAACCGAAAATTGCATCTCATTAACGACCTCATGTTCACAGGAGGGTTGTCGATCCGTTCGATCCGAACGATTGGATAATTGTATGCACGATCCGTATGACAGACTTGTCGATCCGACAATTGCATTCATTAACAGCGAAGAGTGAAAATAGTAGGCATAACACGGACCCAATACAAGTATGAAAATGCCCAAACAAAACACTGAAACCATGCAAATATGACTATGCCTCGTTCTTTAAGCGTCACAAAACATTCGCTTCTTGCGCGGTGCAAAAACGAGACCTGACTCCGAAAGATACGCCAAGAAGCATGCAAATATGACTATGCCTCGTTTTTTAAGCTGCGCGGTGCAAAAACGAGACCTTTGACTCCGAAAGATACGCCAAGAACTATGCAAATATGATTATGCCTCGTTCTTTAAGCGTTGACCCCAAAACATTCGCTTCTTGTGCGGTGCAAAAACGAGACCTTTGGCTCCCAAAGATACGCCAAGAACCATGCAAATATGACTATGCCTCGTTCTTTAACCGTTAACCCCAAAGCGTTCGCTTTTGGCGTGGTGCAAAAACGAGACCTTTGACTCCGAAAGATACTTCAAGAACGTACCATGCAAATATGACTATGCCTCGTTCTTTAAGCGTTAACCCCGAAACATTCGCTTTTGGCGCAGGTTCTCTGTTAAAATTGTTATTTCTAATAGGAAACAGGGGTTGTAAATAGTTCATTTGTTGGTCATATAAGAAGCGTTTGAAATCACATAACGTGTGCGACGAACCAGGAAAACACTACTTATTCTGCTTTTGTTTTACCCCACTGCGAAATTCAGAAGATTTTTACACTTGTCTTGCAAGTGTTCGTAGAAAAAGAAATTCATGCACATCGGCAATCACGTTAGAAAAACCGCCGCGCTTTGAACATCGTGTTTCTAAGCACTTATTCTTTAAATGTCAACAAGGAAACAAATAAATGTTCTTTTCGGTTCAATTAAAAATAGTTTTATCTACGCGTTTCAGAAAATTATCACACCTCACTGTTACAAACCTTAATTACGGTCTAAAAAAGTGCCGCTCACTTAATACAGGTTTCCCTGTATTAAAATCAATGCAAAAAAAGGTTTAAGTGTTTGTTTACTATTGTTAGACCTTAATTAGGATCTGTGACGATGAGGTGTGATCATTCCCTGAAACGCATAGAAAACTTTTCACCGAAGTGTTCTACAACTCGGCATTTTTTGGGATGATTTGCTCTAGATAAACAAGAAAGAGGAAATTAGCTAAACCATAGGTAGTATCTTTTTATCTGTATAAAGTTAAAAGCCGAAAAAGATAAAACTGAATAAAGAGAAAAATTCGAAAGTATTTGGTTGCGGTAATTTCAACAGTCATCCACTATGAAAGTGTGACAAACTTGGAAATGAATAAATTACACGCAAATGAAGAAGAATGAATGACAATGAAGCGGAAAGTGTAACTTATTGTTATTGGCATGGCAACTTGTGTAAACAGTGGTGTGCCGGCTATAAAGTGACATACGCAACAACCAATATTTATTGGCAGACATGGCATCCGTGGAATTATATCGCGACGAGGTCCGGCTCTTGTGCGGAAAGGAAATCGGCGAAGAAAGGACAAGACTTTTAAAGGCGATAGGCGGAGAAGCGTTCCCTCAGTTAAAATCATGGCCGAGAGAGATAAGACTCATGTTTTGGAAGAAGCCGCCAGGGGACCAGGAAACGTTTAAACTGGTTCTGTTTTTATTAGGAAACGCCGTTTCCTAATAAAAACAGGGATGCAGTCCTTTCCTTATCCGCCGTTGGATGGTCCTTGCCCAGTACTGGGCATCCACCACAGCGATAGCTGAAAAACGATGCCGTCAGGTGGACTTCATCACAAACAACGAGGACCAGAAAAAAAAACACGTGGTTTTACTATGACGTCCACAACCAAGGTCTGACCTACCTCAATGGACAAAGAAAAGTATGGTTTCCGTAGCTACAGCGAACATTTACCTCCGAAGAAAACAGAAAAAAAGGCAGAAAAAAACAACAAAAAGAAAAAAAACCCTGCATAGCACACCGCAGGGAAAATCCTGTAGGTCGAACTATTCATTAGTTCGACATTGCACTCTACAGGTAAAAAAAACGGCTCCTTTAGGAGCCAACACATGCAATAAAAGTCAATGACCAACGATGACCACTTTGATATTACTTAGGTTGTAACTCATTTGAAATTATATGCACAAGTGAAGAATTTGTCCAATCTTCCAAGTGAAGGCTATTTCATACTACGATATTCATTTGTCCAATTCCCCGGCTCTCTGTATTATGTTAGTGTACAGCCCACATGAAAATGGAACTTCCACACCTGAACTACCCTTGACTGAACTCCAATTTAAAAATTGTAGTAAACTAAAACTAGGAGTTCTCGCGATTAACATTGAATTCATCCCGGTAGTTTTCTGATTTGCACAGATTCATGCTGTAATGGGTGACCACAACAGAATTTTTTATCTCATTATGGTGTGATTCTTACTTCGCTATTGCAAGAAATGGCATAAGTTAGACATACATCGCTTGTCTGTTAGAGAATCCGCTTCTAAAACTTTTTTCTCAGGTTGCGCAACGTTTTAGAACAAGTAATCGAAGTATCACCATCTTGCCTTTCGTCTATCACACTCGTTTCGTACGTGCGCCTAAATAAAAAGGCATGATCATGGCTGTCTTCCGTCAGCCAGTTTTACAATGCTTCAAAAGAAGCAGTGATCGAAATAGCAGTTCGTTTTTAGAATTCTATTATCAGTTTGCTCGACGCTTTTAATATAGAACGAGTAATGGACATATTATCGTCTTTTATTTCGGTTGGAGGGAGTGATCACATAACAGTCCCCTTTTAGAAAGCTATTATCGGTTTGCGCGACCCTTTTAGAACAAGTAACAGACATATTACCGCCTTCCACCTCGATCGTTGGAACGTAATTCTTTCGTGTGTCGCGCTAGCTTCGTACGTACGCTTAAATAACGAGGCAAAATCATAGTTGCTTTCCCTTGGCCAGTTTCACAATGCTTTAATAGAAGCAGTAATCGACACAATAGTTCGCTTTCTGAACTCTGTAATCAGTTTGCGCAACGCTTATAGAACGAGTAATAGACATGTTATCGTCTTCTATTTCGTGTTCGCTTTTAGAAATCTTTTGTCAGTTTGCGCAACGCTTATAGTACGAGTAATAGACACATTACCGCCTTCTATCTCGCTTCGAACCGATCATCAATTTGCGCAACGCTTATAGAACGAGTAATAGACACTTTACCGCCTTCTATTTCGCTTCGAACCGATTATTTCCCTGCTCAAAATTTGTTTTCCACAATAATGTACATTGCTAACATATACGATTTAACTATTAAAACAGATCAAGGACCCTAGCAGGTGACACCACAACCACTGATTTCCTTTTTTTCACTCACTAAACTAAAGAAATGACACAGGCTCAACACAACCACACTGACATAATAGATTTATTTCAATCTAAATGTAACTTTAAGATAGTGTTAATTACCTGCTGTTCTATGATTTTTTGACTTGTGCCTGCCCTTTTCTGTTCCACATCAAATTTTGCGCTGTTTCGCAGTGTTATCTTTAATGATCTGGTCCTCTTCTGTTTCAACAGCAAATCCCGAACTACAAACAGTACTGCAGTGAATGACCCACGAAAATTGTAATTTGGTGCCAAACCAAATAACAGACAATTTGTTGCAGTTTGAAAATATAGATTTTGCCCAATTTTAAATTCAATTGCATTGATACAACTTACATGATACAGTTAAATAACATTGTAATTAGTCTAATTCAAAACATTGTTATAACTAAATGAAAAGGGTTTGTGACTTAACACCCCCGTATTTTTATTATATGTCATTTTGTGCTACTGTTTACCATTGTAACAGAAGTACCCCACATGAAACACCCTGTTCGAAAATTCCCACAGACCCCGATAACGACTGCCAGGCATTAAAGACATTACTAATATTAAAATACCCTTAACAGAGACATATTTTTCAATGACCGAAATCATTTCACTGGTAGTGGTTGTAAATTTAATTCATGTGGGTCCCAGATAACTCAGATGTCAAAAACAGAGACCTCAAAAATACAAGTCTCAAACCCCTCAAACTTCCAAACTCAAACAACAAGGCCAACCTCAGAAACCATATTCATAATATTCATTGTTGACAACAAATCATACCATAGTTTACTTCCACAAAAAAAAACATTCCCTTACCCCACAGCTCATTTCTACAATGAACCACATTCTTGCTTGAAATCCCAAACCAGACACAAAATCTTGAAATACTCCATAAATTCAGATAATAAATTATTTGCAAAGCCCTGAATCATTGTCATGCAAGCAATGCACCTGAGACATTATAGACCTGGTACAATTCTAATCTCTAATCTTGGCAGTAAATATTCAATCATCAATCAATCAATGCCTAAGTTTAAAAAGTGGGTCAACTGCATTTTTCTGGAATTGATGGCACAATTGTTGTTGGTGAGATAATCATAACCTTGGATTTATTATTACTGTAGGCCTTAGGGTTTGTTGATTGGGTAACATAGGACATAGGCAGGAGAATTATCCCTTTAATAAGTGGAGGAGAGGTGTTTACATCATCTACATCATGAGATTGAAATGATAAATCCAAAAAAATTATGCAACAAGTGTTAAAAAGTTGGCAGTTTAATAATAGTATTTATGTGTACTGCACCCTTACTGAAACTTGAACAAGAGGGCAATAAAATAACTAGTATGAATAGGGTTCCATGTTTGTGTTTCTATCTCATAAAGATATCGTTATGGGAAATTGTACAAACAAAAATGTCTAAGGATTATCACAGTTCTTATAGGAAGGTAATTTAAGTGAAAAGCATTTCATTTGAATATGGTAACAATGAATTGGATATAGCAGCCACGATGAGAGGCGTTTGATTCTTTGTGCCTTATGAACCGATTCCAGAAATATACCTAAAATTACACACTCACATGTAATAATTGACAAATTTTTTAATACTATACAAATTCAACACCTTGCATTACTTTTTATCCAACATAGAGTGATTCTTGATGCACAACATCATTGCTTACAATTTTTGGATCATCTTCTTCCTATTTAATATTCTCCTGACAAAATCTTATCTCAACAAAAAAGGTTAACATTTGGATTGATGTTCAAAAGCAAGACGGTCATGCCAAGTGTCCACTGTCAGACACCCTCATATTTTCAAGACATGCTTGTCCACGTTCAAATTAGGACTTCAGGACACAAAAAAAACCAAAGTTCCTTGTTCTACTCTTTTGCTGCTGGGACAAGACCAATGTTTGTTTGTATACTAATCAATATGTACCGCCAAATTCTGTATTACATTGGATAATGAAAACTATTTCAACTAGAGTTTTTTTTAATATAGCCAATTTTTTTAGAGTGCACTTTATTTAGTGAAATGTAATCCAGTGGTGCCTGTTGAATTGGAGATCTCTGCAGTTATCACCAGGATGGGAATATAACTGTCATTGAAATTATGAATATATGAAATTCATATATTTGAACTGCGGAATGAAGAAATAAATGTAAAGAAGATCCTCGCAGTTATTAAAGCAACTTATGCAGTTGCGAAAAGAAAGCCTGAAAAAAATCAGGCTTGCCAGGATTCGAACCCTGACCTCTGCGATACCGCTGCAGCGCTCTAACCAATTGAGCTAACAAGCCAACTGGGAGCTGGTCATTAAATTGGTTCGTAATCTACCCGGCAAAGATGTAAATGAAATTATGAATAGATGAAATTCATATATTTGAACTGCGGAATGAAGAAATAAATGTAAAGAAGATCCTCGCAGTTATTAACGCAACTTATGCAGTTGCAAAAAGAAAGCCTGAAAAATCAGTTGCTTTCTTTTCGCAACTGCATAAGTCTCCAGTCTAAGATCTTTGTTTTTGAGTCTGACTTTCCTAAAGGTATACCCGGGGCTAGAAATAATTTCCCGGCTGCCGCCAGTCAAGTTGTCCGGTTAAACCTATTTTTGCTCGGACACAACCCATTTCTGGCAGGACAAATATCCATTGCGGCATATCTCTATAAATTCTCTTCCCGCTCCCCTCCCGCACGATGTTTACATATCAAACAAGTACATTTTCTACGCCTTTACTGTCAAGCAGCCTCAAACTCAATGCACGAAAAGTGAAACGCACGGTACAGCCGCAACCTTCGGCAAAATAATAATAATAATAACAATAGTAATAATGCAATTCTTTATACAGTTGACCTATATCACGCAAGGTGGTTTCCAATAGGGCACTGTGAAATTCAATATTACATTTGTGCATAAAACCATCGCTTGAGTTCCATGTATTCAATACGGTTAACTTTTAATACCTACTAAAGTTATGAAGTTCACGAAATTGCAACTTGCAATAAATAGTTGATTCTCATAATAATACAAGCTAACTGATGTGAATATATAACAAGAAACACTTACCAGTAGAATCCATATCCACTGATTTGATACAACGTACATGTAAGCTTACAATGAATAAGCTTAAATCATAATTGTAGGCAAAATAAATGTTGTCAGTGCCCTCCTCAAAAATGCCCTCGCATGTCTCTAAGACGCCAAATTTAAGAAAAGCCTGTTCCAACCATATTTTGAGAGCAGAAATGCCATCCGATTGGAATCCACCCGATCATCCACCATCTTGGATTCTTCTCCTCGCCTCGTCCCAGATCCCTCCCTTTTTGGAACTGAATTCGACATGGCGACTAAACAATATAACCGCTATCAGCACGCGAGGATGATTCCACTGCAGCGCCCATGGAAACGCCTCGCTGAAGGCTAACCAAGTGACGCTCATATCCACCGCTTGCGTAATCGTAAAACCTAAACCCACCCTTACGCAAACCGTTGATATCATCGAAAGTAAGCAAACAAAATCAACTTTATTGATCAACCGTGAACTCTTCCCCGCGTCTTACATGATCTTCACAACCCATATACAGGAGCCACAACTACTGTCGAGACCTTGACCCACGAGATCAGTGATCTTTAATATTCGTAAGTCCTTCTGTACTAATGAGATTCATTTTTCGGATCGACATCTATTTTTCTCGGGTCGTGAATGCCATTCTCCATCCGAACGATTCGAACAGATCGACAAACTGTGCACAATACCTCAGGCACAAAATATGCAAAGCAGTATTTCTAAGCCCCACCAATGATATTCATTTCTCGGATCGACAACTCTTTTTCTCGGGTCGTGAATGCCATTCTCCATTCGAACGATTCGAACGGATCGACAAACTGTGAACAATACCTCAGTCACAAAATATGCAAAGCAGTAAATTTCTAAGCCCCAGTAATGATATTCATTTCTCGGATCGACAACTCTTTTTCTCGGGTCGTAAATCCCATTCTCCATTCGAACGATTCGAACGGATCGACAAACTGTGCACAATACCTCAGCCACAAAATATGCAAAGCAGTACATTTCTCAGCCCCACTAATGATATTCATTTCTCGGATCGACAACTCTTTTTCTCGGGTCGTAAATGATGTTCTCCATTCGTACGATTCGAACGGATCAACAACCTTAACACCATGGACCTAGCTAAACCACAGCAGATGATCTTTGTTATTTCTAAGTCCCACTAATGAGATTCATTTTTCGGATCGACAACACTTTTTCTCGGGTCGTCAGTAATGTTCTCCATTCGAACGATTCGTACGGATCGACAACCCCTAAGCACCACTGATCTAACCACAATACATTTTCTTGTATATTTCTAAGTCCCACTAATGAGATTCATTTCTCAGATCGACAACTCTTTTTCTCGGATCGTGAATGCCTTTCTCCATTCGAACGATTCGAACCGATCGACAAACTGTGCACAATATCTCAGCCACAGAATATGCAAAGCAGTACATTTCTAAGCCCCACTAATGATATTCATTTCTCGGATCGACAACTCTTTTTCTCGGGTCGTAAATGATGTTCTCCATTCGTACGATTCGAACGGATCGACAACCTTAACACCATGGACCTAGCTAAACCACAGCAGATGATCTTTGTTATTTCTAAAGTCCCACTAATGAGATTCATTTCTCGGATCGACAACACTTTTTCTCGGGTCGTCAGTAATGTTCTCCATTCGAACGATTCGAACGGATCGACAACCCCTAAGCACCACTTAACCACAAGAGATGATCCTTTTTTTTTCTAAGTCCCACTAATGAGATTCATTTAACGGATCGACAGCTTTTTTTCTCGGGTCGTGACTGATGTCCTCCATTCCAACGATTCGTACGGATCGACAACCTCTATACACCACCTAACCACAAGAGATGATCTTTTTTTTATTTCTAAGTCCCACTAATGACATTCAATTATCCGATCGACAACCCTTTTTCTCGGGTCGAACCTACTTGTCCATCTGTACGGATCGAAATTAAACTTTTTCCGATCGTATCAGATGGTGTGTATTGGACAACCCTCGACGAGATAAAAGGGGAAAAATCAAGGCAAGGAAAAGCTGTACATGCTGATGATGTTGTCTGAGAAAAGTGAAACTCACTGACCTTTGTCTCACACGTTGAATGCTTGGGCAACTACAAAACTCGTCGAAGGACTGATTCCCGGTGGAGAAGAAACCCAGTTGATGGCTTCCATCGCGGCATTACTGATTAAGCTGTGTAGACTACAAACGTTCTGAAAGTCTTGAAAGCATTTAACCTGAGTGTTCATTCCTCAATTGTAGCTTTGTCCATAATATATAAGCTTAAGTTCATTCCCAGTACACTTTAGGTCCTTTAGTGTGGCTTGTTTAGTTGTGCAACAGTTTCTTGTATATCTTCCAAAACGCTCTAGCTCTTGCTTTAAACTTGAAAGAACCATGTTGTTTTCCGTAGTAAAAAATAACATGTTTAACATTTCAATTTTCCCCTGTACATTCAACAAAAAGAAGCCATTTCCCACTTCTGTAAGTTTTGTGGAAAAGTTCTCGATTTTTTTGGGCTTACGCGAGCACCGCTCGCCGATGGTGTGATTGAATCAACCAATCACATTGCCCCATTAACACAACGGCTGGAGTCAAGGCGGGATTTTTTGGCGCGACTTTACGGTATCAGGTAAGCTCATGGCCGGCAAGCAGCGAAAAAAGTCAAATTCAGAACGACAACAAATTAGTCACAGGTATCTGTCTTTAAAACCCTTGCCTAACTCTTCCGTAGTGGTTTATAAAGAAAGTTCAACAAAGAGATGACGGACATGACAAACGAAGTCCTCTGCATACATCATTGGTAACTGACAACAAATAGACGTCAGTGGTCTGATGAAATCAAATGACTTCACATGTAAAACAGCGTTTCTGATCGTTGTTATTTTGCTCGTTGCTGCTCGTTGTTATTTTGATCTCAAAAGCCGGTAATGCTTTATTTCAGATTCTTGCCGACCCTCGAAATAGATCGCTGGTCGCGCTTGTTTGAAACTATGGGTACAGGGTCAGGAGATTTGCACAAATACAATGGCAGTTGCAGCAGTAAAACCTGAGAGAAATCTTACCGATATCGAGATTCTATGAGATAAATCTCGCAAAGATCGAGACAGTCTCTGCGTTGCAACAGTAGAAATCTCGACATGAAATCGCCGAGATCGCGGCTATCCGCGCCGAGATTGTGACTATCTCGCCGCGAACTAGTTTGTCGCGGCGAGATCGTGTTGCAATCTCACTTCTCGCTGGATATCTCGGCGCGATATTTTGAAATCGCGCCGAGATCGCGGTTTTCTCGCCACGAACGGGTTTGGTGCGGCGAGATCGCGTTACGATCTCGCCGCGGGGTAGATATCTCGACGCGATATTTCGCAATCTCGCCGAGATGGTGGTTATCTCGCCGAGATCTCGCCGATCTTGGCGCGATCTCGGCGAGATTGCCGCGATCTCACCGCGGGCTACTTTTCTTGCGCGATATTTTGAAATCTCGCCGAGATCGTGGTTATCTCGCCGAGATCTCGCCGATCTCGGCGAGATTGCCGCGATCTCGCCGAGATCTCGGTCAAATTTTTACAAGGGTTAAACCTCAAATTATATTTCTTTCCATCTCACAATTTTACAATCCTTTTAGGCCTAGCAGACAGGGTTCTGTCTTTGGCACATTCAAAATGACTGGTCAAAACAATTTCGGTCAGAGTTCAGTTTTAGGCACATCACATAAATACATGTGGCTTATTAAAACATAAGCAATTTTTCCAGATCTTGGTTTATGAAAAGTCTTTCAAGGATCATTCTGGGTGTAAAAACCTGTGAAACTCACATGCAACATAAACCAAAGAATGCCCAAGACAATAAAGAGCTTTGAAACAATATAATTCAGGAAAACAATAGCTCCTTTACAAAGAAAAATTTCACAAGCTTTTACACCGAGGTAAACCCGCTTTTATAGTATTTCAGAAAATATTCAAACAGGGTTTATAGTAAGGGTTCTGTCTCTGGCAAGCCAAAAATTATTTTAAAAGCTCTCGTTGAAGTGGCTTGTCAAATATAATGAATTGTCTAGTAATATAAGTTCTCCTTAGAGCTATAAAATGTCTAGAAGAAGGCAATAGAGACATACATGTACAGTACAGTGTTCCATGTTTGACAAGTCACAACAGTGACAAAACTTTAAATTTCAGGAGAGTGAGTTAGTAATTAATAAGAGTATACTCTGATTAAAAATATTACCAGTGGGAGAAACTGTACATACCAACAATTATTCATTTTAAATGTTTTTTCACAACATTTATTGCAAAACATGTACTGTAACTCAGCTTAAAACAGGGTACAGTTTTTTACATCAAAAAGGTGTAACTAAATTACCCTTCAAACAGGGTATCCCAAGTAGACTGGAATCCTGCTTTATTGAAGTTTGGTGAGCACAAACCAATGTATATATGTACATATATAGTACGGTAAAAGAATACTTTACCAAAAGACTGCTACGGATTATCAATTACATGTAGGAAATTGCCATTACACTTAATAAGACTAAGTGAGAATAAAGCCTCACTGACAAGGAGTCTATTATTCAAGGAATATGTGGCAATCAGGATAACTAATAATTAAGATAAAAACACAAATAGTAAGTGTTCATTGCAGCCATGAAAAAAGTCATTGACCTCCTGCAATTATTTTCCTTTTAGACTTACATTTTGTACATTATGATAGACTTTCTTTTCTTGGATATTACTAGCATATTAAAAATATATAAAATTCCTTAAGCAGTAGGTTAATTTGAATACTTCCAGAAAAAAACATTCAATGTCAATCAAAGCAAATTAAAGAAATGTTGGACACTGTTTCTTTACCAAATGTTTAAGCAATAATATTGTTTATGTAACTTTATGATTTTGTTTGTCCTGTATACACCACACTTACTCAGCATGTTGGCACAGATTAAATTTTGAATAGAAATATGATGTACAGGTGTGATACATTTGCTTTCTTTTAATTAACAAGGACTTTATATCAAACTGAATAGAAAACAAATTCAAACTTGTATTGTTGTCTAGACAAGCAGCCCTGAAATATTGCTTGTCCTTGGCAGTGACAATTGTGTAATAAATTTGTTTGAGAATACGCCATTTTACAGTTCTGCTCAGTGACCTGGCCTTTGAATGGAAGTGAGGCTGAATGTGACCTTGTTTTGATACAGACCTCACTGCTTTTGTTGTGTAAATCATGTTGTTCTAATGCTAGCTAGTTTGCATTTACATAATAAAGCAGAAAGGTTTGTATCGATGCAAGGTCACCTCCAGCCTCGCTACCATTCAAAGGCCAGGTCACTTGGCAGGCAACTGTAAAATGGACTATTAGTGCTAACTAGTTTTTCCAAAAACAGAGAAATGTTTAGGGAAAACCCCTCATCAGTCTCTGAATGTGTCTATGTTACAAAGTAGTCCAATTTGCTATATGAATGGAGTTCAAATATTTCACTCATTGTGCACTGTCTTGAATCATTGGTGCATAGTTGGTAATATGAGAAAAAATCTGTGAAGAGCATGTTTCATTCCATATGCCATAAGTATCAAGAAGGTCAGCTTCTGTCTTGATGAACTCAACCCCATTAATGATTTTGTCAGCCAGATTCTTGTCCTCTAAAAATCCACAGTCAAAGAGAATCATGCCACTTTCTTCAATATCATTTTTCATTTCCTTTAGCTCATTGAGGATGAGTTCCTTAAGTATGCCTTTGTTGGCATTTGGTAGCACCCGCACTTTAGGTTGATCTGACTTGGGAACAGTCATAGCAACATTGCTAAATGTTTTATCGCAGATGCAACAACATCTCTGTTGGTTCATACAAGAAAATCCCAGGTACTCCAATATCAGTTTCCTGAGGCAGGTGTTTTCTGATCTACAGTACTCTTTCATTGGCTCTTGTACATGGTCCATGTTTGCTCCAATGTCTGATTTGTTAAAATAAAGTGTGGCCCGAGATGCAATGCCTGTTCTTCCAGCACGACCAGTCTCTTGGACATATGATTCTATGTTGCTTGGAGGTGTTATGTGTATAACATGTTCCACATAGGGTGCATTGACTCCCATTCCAAGCGCTGAGGTTGCAAATAGTACCCTAATTCGGGAGTATTCTTTCTTGATTTCTGCAATGATGCTCTTCTTCATGCGTGCAGTCTGTGGTGCATGGAATTGAGCAAAAAGTCTAGCGGGGGGTTCTGTTTTACCCCCAACAAATTGTTTTTCCTGTAGAACACGCTCAAACAATGCATATGCATAGCCACAATACTTCAGCTTTAAGTATATTATGGTCATTGGATACTTCTCTCTTTGAAGGGCCAAATCATTTGCAATAGGCAGTAGAATCTGCTCAAAGCTGAGAAAACCGTGATTGCTACTCATCCGTACCTTCTTGTCAAAATAGATGTTTATCCGATTTGGGTTGGCAGAAATGACTTGACAGTCATTACTTAATGCGAGACTTTGCTTGAGGCTTTTCAGCAGAGATGGTGGTGCTGTTGCTGTCAGGGCTACAACTGGAATGTCTGGGAAAAATGCTTTTACAGCATCCAGGTCCTTAAATTCCTTTCTGAATTCTTGGCCCCTATTAAAATTGAATAAACCAGAAAAAAGATTTCTTTCATTTATTTTCAGAATAAATATTGTAGTCACAATCTGTCCTCTCGTTGACTAAGAGCCTACAGTTTAAAATTCTAAAAATCAATTTGCTAGCAGATTTTTCACTTATCTGTAGGTTGTGTGAACAATGAGGTAGACGTGAGCAATGACCGACAAAAATTATGAACTATTCACCAAATTATTACTCATACCTTGAGAAAAAAGCATGGACTTAATTTGTCATACCATCTATCAGTTAACATGCTACCCTTTTCTAGTACAAATCTCTCTGATATCTATACCCTATCCCAGAGTATACTCCTTGAAAACCATACCCTTCACAGCGACCCGGGACAGCGACACATACCTATTTAGCCCCCAGGGTTTTTCATAAGCTGGACGACAAGTAAGAATAAACAGAAGTATTGGAATTGTTTTTTATTATTTTTTACCAGAAAAACAATGTATAATAAAACATTTTGTGATATCCAAAATAATCAAGATCTCAGTTGTCAGCCTTGCCTGTACACTGTACCTTAACATTGATATCACAAAAACCTCATCAAATATTTGTTAAAAATTTTCTTCTTCTTCCCTCTCTTGGAGAAATAGCTTTCTGTATCTACTCTTGTTAATCCGAGTTAAATAAAAGCGATGTCGATCCGTAGGTGACATGAAGTGAATGGAATGCAAATTTTACAGAAGCATGATCGAGAAAATATATTCCTTTCCTATATATATTGCAAGTATGCAACGAAATTTCGACCAAGCAATCAAATACTGAACAAATAATTAATCCACAAGAGCGATTAAATAAATAAAAGGAAAAGGCTTTCATGGCTCATCCTCGGTGAGCAGAAACAAAGAAAACATTTCTCAAGTTTTCTAAAGGTAAACCCTCTTTCAAAGAATTTCAGTCAGAAAATATTCAAACAGGGTTTAGAAAGAAAGCTAGTATGCGAAGAAAATCTCGATCAAGCTCTCAAGTTGTGAACAATTATAAATCCACAAGAGCGATTCAATGAATAAGTACACGAATAAACTTAAGCTTAACCTTACAGCACTTTAGCACTTTATCATTCATGCTTACCAAATTTCAACGCAATGTGCTTCATCGACGACACAAGCAACGACGTTCTTCTTAAATACAAGGCTGTTCATCAAGTTTCGTCCTTCCTTGCTCAAAAGAGCCTCTGGGTGAGCGAAAACGATCTGAACATCTCCGTTCACTAGCTTCTCATTGGGGCTCTTTAGTTTAGCTTCGCCAACACTGCTTTCATCTTCCGCAGAGGTTGTATGGTCTGACGGGAAAAGGCTCGCACAATCACTCAATTGATCACTTGAAAGCTGAAGTACATCGGCAGATACTCCTCTCTCTTCCAAAACCTTAAGCTGGTCTTCTATTATTGAATTTAAAGGGCAGACAACCAGAACAATATTTTTGTCTCCCTTGACTGGCAGGAAGTCGGGAAGAAGCTGGAATAGTAGCGATTTACCAAAACCAGTAGGAAGAACGGCAATAACATCTTGACCTTTAAGAACGTATTCGAAAAACGTCACCTGAAGAGGCTTCAAGCAAAACGGAGGAAATTTACGGCAGTTTAGAGCCACTCCAAGCCGACTAAGCAGACTGAAAGCAGTAAACTTGTGACCCACTTGCGCCATATTGCTGTGATAATTCACCATGAAATTAGAGCCGCTATTTCGAATATTTATGCAGCAGAAAATTTATTACACCCAGGATTTTCGGGTGTAGGAAGGTCACATGACCAGCCGATGCCAGGGTCTTTTCCCGCCCGTGCCAAATCACCAAGGGAAAAGCCCTGGGAACGAGGTTGAATCTTTTCATCAATCGGGCTTGCTCCCTATTTCCTCTCGCTTTTCCAGAAGCAAAAGTCCCCACATTTTCCCCGAGAGTTCGTGTCCCCACATTTCCCCCACTATAGTAGTACAAATTTGTTGTAAAATTCCCATAAAGCCCCTAATTCCCCCACATATGGCCCTGGGTACCCCTTCTTGGGGAAGCCGATGACCAGTGCATTATAACAACTTGTATGGCGTATTGAATGTTTTGTCTACACGGTAACACGATATGCTTAATTATCGCTTATCTTCGGCAAAATTTCCGTAGAACTTTTTGTTCAGCTGCATATTTGGATCTACGCAAGGCATAGCTGTATCACCGCTAAATGTAATAACAACGCTTAATGTAATACCAACCGTAAATGTAATAAACATTAACGCTAAATGTAATAACTTACCAAACCGTAAATGTAATACATTTAACGCTAAACGTAAGCTGTCCAACCGTAAATGTAATACAACTTAACGCTTAATGTAATAATTTTGTTTGCTTTGGATATGGCAAGTCTAATTGGGCAAGCATGTCTCTTAGTGATCAACGTGCCGCTCGATGTTGCACGGCCAATTCGAGCCGCAGTGCACCGTGATTTTCAACACCATTCGTGGTGGGGTACCATGTAGGCCTTTGCTAGTAACTGGAAGTGTTGACGTTAACTTTCCTTTTATTGGAAACCAAGAAAGCGATTTGCCTTTGATGGTTCCCACTTGAGGTCCTTATAGAGATAAGGACACCAAGATCAGTTTCGTGTGCTCTCTCTCTCTTTTAAGGCAACGCCATTTAAGGTGTAAATGAAAGGTATAGGATAGCAGGCACGAAAAAGACAAAGAACAGCTTGAACCCTTATATTTTATGGCATGACAGTGAAAACCGAGAATTGTTTATATCTGTAGATATTGTTTGTTTCAATTCATCAGTTGCCAATTAAAGCATCTTAACAGGGATTTTAATCCAGATAACGAGACGTCAACAGATCCCTTCAGACGCATGTACGACAAATGGGCACCTGACTATGAGAAGGTAAAGTTTCCTATGGGCTTTTTATTGTACAGTCCTGCAACTTTAAGGGGGGAGGGGTGTCCTTTTAAATGTCACAAACCTGAAGGGCGTCTCATAAGTAGTCAAAATAAACTTATTTGCATTGTTACATTGTTACGGCATAACGTAGTTATAGAGTCATAGCGCACGAAGTAAAGGAATCGAAAAACTTTACCTTTTGTAAGTAATCTGCGAACGTATTCGAAGGACGTCATCATCATCACCATCCTCCTCCTCCTCCTGCTCCTCCTCCTCCACCTCATCATCATCATCGACATCATCATCATCATCATCATCATCATCATCATCATCATCATCATCATCATCATCATCATCGTCATCGTCATCATCACTGCAAATTTTCCCATTATTTTTTAATTGAAAATTTAAAGTTTCTTATAGTACTTATTCCTTTTGTGAACCATAATTTAGCGTTTTTTTATTACTTTTAATTACTTGAGATTAATTTTATAATTTTGTAAGTGTTAAAAAATAAAATAATTCCAAGATTTTAAACGGCGGCCGCAGTTTGAAATCACGACGGAAACCCAAAATACTCTCCAAGTTTCATTTTCATAACTTTGATATTCTCGGATTGGTCCTATAAGACCAAACGAGGTCCGGTCGATATACCTACCCAGGGACCACGCGGCCTATTTTAATGTTATGGGCCTACCTCGTTCGGGAGGTGGGGGAGGGATCACAGCCTCACGAGAATTTTCGTCTTCTTAGTGACTAACAATGCGTTTAGGGCGGCCTAGCGTGTTAAAAGTCGTCAGCTTATGCACATCATATATAAAAGAACATGTGCAGTATAAATTTGAACATGGAAACACATGGGCTATGTGCAATAAAAATTGATTATATTTGAATTGATTATATTTTATACACCCATAAGTAAAGTATCAACGCTATGAATGTCATATACCGGTATTAGAACTGCGGGATAAAGAATTAAGAGGCCCTGACTGAGAAAGCGTGGCAGACCTTGGAAATGGGGGTCGGCTAAATTCAATGAAACAAGATAAAGAAAATGAACTTGATGAGTTATTACAAAATCTTAGCTTGGTTGACTTTGTAAGTGGTTGTTTACAATTTTCCAGGGAAGGGGGGAGGGTCCCATTTACGGGCCCAAAATTACCAAAAAACCACCTGTCTGACAGTTACCTTTCAGGTCACATTGAAATAACCATGCAAGTTTTTTCCTAGTTAGAAAGGATTCAGGTAGCGTCGACTCAAACCTCCCTAACTTGGAGGAAGGAAGTAATCTATTTGAGTCAGGAGCTCCAGTTTGTGTGGGCAAAATGTGCAGAACTGACCTAGTTCATTTGATAGGTTTCTGTGTTAGAATCAAAAGAGCGCCAATTTCGACTGAGCCAAGAGAGCCATTACTATCCAGGAATGAGCCAAATCCAAGACGGCCTGCCCTGTCTGGATTAAGGTTGTTACAGCCATTTCTCGAGACAATTACAAGATTCATCCAGCCCAGATAGATGGTACTGTGAGGCATTGTATCAGGCCAACTGAATTTTGTGACTCATGCAAATAAAAGCAAGACCACTAGCAAAAAACTGGGCATTATCGAACATTAGAAATTATTTTTAGTTAAAAAGTAATTATATTTTGCGGTATTCCAGCAATCCAGAATTCCTACAAACCTTCCAGATTTCCGCTTTTCGCTATTTCAGGCAAACGCGAAGAGACTGGTGCCGAACAATGAAAATAATAATAATAATTAAAAACAATATTATAATTATAATAAGAACCTTCCCAGAATGCTTTGCACCAGAAAAATTTCCATGCAAAATAACTTAGTTAATTTGTGCTCGAAGAGAATGCTGTACCATGTGTTATTTACAACTTCGTGAAAGTTATCCCTCATATTAACGTTAGGGTGATGACGTCATTATTCACGTGACTATGGCAAAAAATATGTTTTAGCTCACTGCAAGAACAGGCCTCCATCAATTCAAAAGCAGATAACGTGCCCTGATAGTCATTGGAATGGGCAATATGGAAATTGCCACTTGACATCTGGCATTTGAAAGTTAAGGTGGCTCTGTACAGGAGCATTTCCCAGGGGACTGGTAAGGAGTCAGTAACTATGGTAGTTTAAGGCGGAGAGAAACAAAGCTTGGCTGGTTAATAGTACTTCGCATGAAAGTAACGACCATGATATGCTCACTGTTGTGACGTCATTGGTCACGTGACCAGAGCGCACAGAAAATTCAAATCACTTTAAAACTGCTTTAAGCTCAATAAATTCGTAATTTCTCACAGTAATGTCGCAGAAAAAATTGCAAGTTATTCAAAAACGTTCATTATTATTTTTCCTTTTGAAAAAAGCACAATGAAAAATGAACCTTAACTCTTTCCCGTCAAGACTAGTATCTTCCCGACGTTAACGTCGGGAACCATTGAACCACTCCTGATGTCATCATTTTTGACGTTACCAAATTGTTTTGATAAGCAGCTAATACAGCAAGGACAGATCCATCAATATGTGTGTCCATTTTGAATATCGACTAAATTCTGGTAGAGCTATACCAGAAAAAACGTGTCCAATTTTGGGTGCAAAGTTGGGGGAAAATAGGCCAAGTCACCTAGTTGATCAATGTTCCCTTTCCAGGTTTTTTGAAGGACTGAGGCCAAAACTTTTCCAGTGGATAGAAAGGGGATAAGGTGTCGAAGATAAAGAGAAAAGAAAGGGAGAGAAAAAGGAAAGCAAAAGAAGCGAGAAAAAAATTGGAAATGAATCAGCAAAAAAAAAAAAAAAAAAAAAAAAAGAAGTCCAAATTTTGGCTTATGCGCATGCGTGAAATCAAAATATTGTACAATTTACAACAGAAGCTGGCTCAAAATCTAGCTAAATTGTAAGAAAACGCTTTTGTAGCAAGGTTTAGTGGCATTTGGCAACATAGCACTCAAAAAACCGCTTTAACGGTAAAAAATGCGTTTTTTAAGGAAAAAAATCGGACGGGAAAGGGTTAACGAAAAGGACATTTTGTTTCAAATATGTTTTTTTTTCATGAAACCTGATAAATCAACCAAAATCAGTCTCAAACGAGTAAGATTTGTCATGATAAACGATTTGAGATATTTTAGTTTAACTCTTTCCCGTCAAGACTAGTATCTTCCCGACGTTAACGTCGGGAACCATTGAACCACTCCTGATGTCATCATTTTTGACGTTACCAAATTGTTTTGATAAGCAGCTAATACAGCAAGGACAGATCCATCAATATGTGTGTCCATTTTGAATATCGACTAAATTCTGGTAGAGCTATACCAGAAAAAACGTGTCCAATTTTGGGTGCAAAGTTGGGGGAAAATAGGCCAAGTCACCTAGTTGATCAATGTTCCCTTTCCAGGTTTTTTGAAGGACTGAGGCCAAAACTTTTCCAGTGGATAGAAAGGGGATAAGGTGTCGAAGATAAAGAGAAAAGAAAGGGAGAGAAAAAGGAAAGCAAAAGAAGCGAGAAAAAAATTGGAAATGAATCAGCAAAAAAAAAAAAAAAAAAAAAGAAGTCCAAATTTTGGCTTATGCGCATGCGTGAAATCAAAATATTGTACAATTTACAACAGAAGCTGGCTCAAAATCTAGCTAAATTGTAAGAAAACGCTTTTGTAGCAAGGTTTAGTGGCATTTGGCAACATAGCACTCAAAAAACCGCTTTAACGGTAAAAAATGCGTTTTTTAAGGAAAAAAATCGGACGGGAAAGGGTTAAACTTTTGATAATCCCCTGTTTTGTGAGGTTTTAATATAAATGTAAAAACGAATCAGCATATTTGGTTTCAAACTATGCTCTTTCTAACTACGTTAACAGTTTTTTTTAAAAAATTCGTTTTCATAGAGCTTAGGGATGTGAATTTGCAGGCACGCGGAGTACTGGGCACCAATGTCACGGATTGCTCAGGAAGACTGGTGCACTTTTTAGGCGCGGCGGCATAGCTAGCGACAAAAGCTGAAAAATGGGGTTAAAAGGTGTTTTGCTAGCTTTCTGTCGGTCCGTTTCTGCTAAAGAATTGTTAATGGTTTTTCCGAAAGAGGACAGCACTTCATTTCTCGCTGCATTGCTCATGTCAGGTACGTGTAATTATAGCTTTTTATTGTCTTCGGTAAACAGCTTAATATATTAGCAGGGCTTTACCGATCGATCATTTTTGTTTAATGTTTCATATTTATCGTTGGTCCAGTGCTTAAATAATTTGCCATTTTCGTTCCGGTAGCAAAAAGCCGAAAGATAGACACGTAGGTTGGTAGCTAAAGTTTATTAAGTTTCGTAAGTCTTTAAATAAACGTTATATGAAGTGATGTAGTTTTTGTACACTCGTCTGTGAATCGTACATGTATGTTATTTGTTGGCCCAGTAAAAGTGTAGCATCGCATCCTTTATGTTTTCAGTAACTTTAATTACAGCGTTGCTGTTAAAATTAATGTTTCAAACAGCTATTACTCAAAGCAAGAAGGTCAGGCTATTCTCTTAATGTTGATACTGGCAGATAAGCTTAAATTCTTTTGTGTAGCATCATTTAAGCTTACGTGTTGTAAACATCTCATAACAACATAACATAACACATAACATACTTTATTTTATCTCCATCTCCATTTGTTTATTAGCTGGGCTTTTCTTCACTGCTTGCAAATTATTTATATACATCTAATGACTCACGAATGTTTCTTAGATCAAGTAAGGTTCAAAGCTATAGTTGGCATGATTTGATGACAAACAACAAATTTAAATTTCGAATTAGGTACATGTAAAACTTTTATTAAAAGTTATGTGTTGATCACTTTTGGGAAAATATGCTTAAGATAATCGAGTTCAAAGCAGGTGAATGTAATTGTTTTGTACATCTCATTCTCTACTTTTACTGATTAAGTTATTCCATAATTTGCAGGGTAAAAAATTAACTTCAGTGCTTGAATCATTGAATTGCAACTCGGGCCAGTATCCTTGAATTCCAACCTCGTCCCCAGGGTCTTTTCACTTGCTCGCTTAGTATAGTGGACCAGGCCATTTAGATAAAATGGCTTTCAAAATCCTCTAGTCTAAATCAAAAAATTTAAAACCATATTTACTTGAATAGACCCCTCCCAACCTGGGTGAGAAGTAAGTCTTTTATCCAGGGATTTCGCCAGTAATCATGTGGAAAAAGTACCACATACTGTAGAACTCTAAGTAAAAACAAACCTTAACTTTTAGTGGCCCTGGTCAGTTTTAAATTGCTACTGGCAACCAGGAGACTGTCAATTTTTAGCCCTGAAGTTGTTGTTTTCACTGATCCTTTTTTATCTATACTAGGCATGTATATGTCAGCAGTGATCAGTGATGCAGCTTTTCTTACAGTGAAGGTATGCACATGGAAGATATCAATCACATAATTATCCCAGCTTACGTACTATCTTACTGTTCAGTAAAATGAACTGGGTAAAATGCAGTGATCGGTTTAATTTGGGTTCGGTAGTTGAACACAATTAAACCAACAATATGCATACAGCAGTGTTTGATTCCAATTTCTGAACCCAGTCAAACATAATTAAGCACAGTTAAACAGTTTAAAATCATTCAAATATACCAGAGATTTAAACCATCTGCCTTTAAGTGTGTGAGAACAAGCACAAATTTCTGTAGTGTGGAATTTGAACATGATCTGTTTCATATTGTCGTGTAAACACATAGAAGACTGGGTGGCTAAAACAGCCTTTTCGGAAAAAGAAAATTTGGCAATCCTAATACTCACAAAGGCAAATAAAAGTTGAACCAAGGAAAAAATTAAATCACAACATTTACATGAGTGTTCCATCAAGACTTCCATTGGGGTAGGTGATGAAAACCTTATACCCACTTAAGTTACAAAATCCATTTTTCACGGTGATGTAAGATTTATTCTTGATGGTTAAAGGGTTAAAACTTAATGCAGAATGAATCAAACAGTTATACCATGTATGGGTTTCCGTACCACAGTGATTATTGTGATAATAATAATAATAATAATAATAATAATAATAATAATAATAATAATAATGATAATAATAATAATAAAAGAACGTTCGGACAAGATGGCGGAAGAATCGCTACTGTTGTCTGCGTACTGTCTTGGAAGAAACACCTAGAGTTCCAAAAAATATACTAGGGGCCTTTTTACCTTGGACTTCCAACTGTAAGATGTAGCTGTATTATTATTAGGTGTGAAAATCTCTCAGATGTAAATGACTGCCAACATTTATACTAACACAAATTAATAACGCGTTATCAATAAAAGTGCATACATATGGATCCTGCTTCCTCGGTGTATTGGCTAGGTGGTTATCCTTGATGTCAGTGTTGCCTATATTGAGGTGATCTATAATTCAGCAACTGACTGTAAGGCTCGATCGACAAAGCAGTAATGAAGACAATACACACACTATGATGTCTTATAATTATACAAAGTACCAATAAAAACAAGAATGAATCTTGATAAATGGAGAGAAAAAGGTAAAAATTGTGTTCAGAAGCAATTCTAAATCCAAACAGCACATGAAAAGTGAATATTATTTAGACTGATGGAGTCAATGTCATGACTTTGCTTATAATTTCAATTTCTCTCAGTTTCAGTGGTCAGTGGTCTTTAAACCACACGTTTTCTTCGAAAGCATTCTTGGATCTCATATATGACACATTTGTAGAGTATAAGAAGTTAACAGGGCTACAATAAAACATTTAAAATAGATCTTAAACTTATTTAACAGTGCTTTAAGGGTTTTGCAGAAGACGCCACTTTGTGAAAGTATGGTGTCATAATGATGTCGGTAAACCAACATTTCTTAAGGCCCAAATTTTTCTACACTGATTTGGATTATAGGTAAAACAAGGTAATTTATGACACATGTATTCTTTCTAACTAGTATGGTAGGAAAAATAATGAAAGTTTGAAAATGAGCTATTTTAGGTAAATTTTGTGGGGCGAAAATTTGCATAAAACTAGTGTCAGGCCTTTCTCTTCCTTTGGCGTCAATTCCACATTGTGTCACGTGACATGAAAGTAGGATGTTAGTAGAAACACATTATACCATTAGAATGCATTCTGGGGGATTTCTGTGGTTATTTTAATGTGACCTGAAAGTTAACTCCCAGACAGGTGGTTTTTGACGGATTTTGGGGCCGCAAATGGGATCCCCCCGGAAAATTGTAAACAACCGTTAACAAAGTTAACCAAAGTGTGCTTTTGCAATAACTCACCAAGATCAATGTCCTTACCAAGTTTCATTGAGTTTGACCGACCCCCATTTCCGAGGGCCTCTCAAATGTAAAGAAGACCATCGCAGTTATAGACGAAACTTTTGCAGTTGCGAAAGGAAAGCCTGAAAAAAAATTCAAGCTTGTGCGATACCGGTGCAGCGCTCTAAGCAATTGAGCTAACAAGCGAGGTGGCCATTAAGTTGGTTCGTTATAAGCCCGTGAAGGATGAGGATGAAATGATGAATATATGAATAACATATATTATTACAAACTGGACTAGGTATATTAGATTTCTAGCATTTTGATTGGCTAAACGGAGCTAGGCTATCAACTCATATACCTGTTGCGACCAAATATGGTCAATGAACATTCAACAACAAAGTGAGCTGAAAGTTTTTTCCTCGTGAGCAACCCAGCGAGAAAACTGGACGAAAAAATTACTTGGCAGCGAATTCAAATTAAGCAGAAATTCCAGGAGTTTCACTACGACAAATCAAAATTGTTCCGTAGTGCTTGATTTCTTAAGACAACATGAGAAACTGTGCAGAAATAGCAATTAAGCATTTTAAGCGTTGTGTTTACAATTAATTTCTTTCATCGATCGTCACATCCGTCATTAAAATTGAACAAAGGGTAGGTTTTATCAGGAAGGCTTTCCACATCTAAATAGCAAGACAAAACATAAAATAAAACACAGTGAAGTGGGGCAGAAGCATTTAAGAGGGGATGTCCACTAACATCGAGCGAGTGGCGGCACATGATGAAAAATAAAATTCCCTCATAAATTTTCCAGGGATACCCTATGGTAATCTAAGAAACGTGGAGGAATTTTTTTTCTTGAAAAAAATTTTTAAGCCCGAAAAAAAAAATTAACACGTTTACGCCACACGTGCCCAGTAAACACGCGAAATAAACGTGTATCATATCTTCTCGTAAACTTCGCTCTGTTTGAGTCGCACCTCTGAAAACCCCCATTTTAAGCGTGGACGTTTGCTTTTGAAGTGTGTATGAAGTAATTGAGTCCTGTTTTAGATTTGTGAATTAATTTTCAAGGTCATGGCGAGCTGCTGAAAATCACTAAAATTCGCTTGCTTTGAATTCTCAATTTGGCACAGTTTTTCAAGAGAAAGTTTCCCGCCCCGGTAAAACACCAAACCACTTGAAATTCAGAATTCTTAAAAGACGAAATACCATTCTAAAATCAGGTTTAAAAATTAGTTTCGGGCATTTTATCAGCGCCGAGTACAAACGCTCTCAAAATCCCGATAGTCACAACATTAACCTGTCAACCAGTACAAACAATGGGCTCGTGCCTCCGACCGAACAGCCGAAAACTTGGAGTTTTTTCCTTGTTTCCTTTGGTATTTGGATGAAAAGTACAGGATAAAGGTCATATGTAGCTCACCTTGAATAAGATTTTGTCTAAATGCCAGGTTTTGTCAAGTTTTAGGTGTACTGTCCAAGGGCCATCTTGACGCGTGGAATCGACCGTTGTCTCCTGGTATCTCCGGATTGACTTTCAACAAATGAATAACGACTCCGCCATCACATTCACATTCTTAACGAATGGCAAAGGAATTTTTAAAATCTCTTAGTGTCAATTCCCTGAAGAAACTAAATAACTTTGCAGTGATCTCCACATTCATCTCAGAGACCGCACTGTTATTATGGTCTGATTTAACTAAATTTGTCTGTCACGCAACGGGTTCTGGTCAAGTCACAGGATAGGTTTTGGTGATGGGATTGCAAAAATGGGAAAAAAAGAAATCGAAAGATAAGGACGTCTGAAATAACTTAAAGCCGCAGTCTCATGAGTTGCGCATGCTCGTGAGTCGTTCTCAGATCGAATCACGTTTTGTGTTGGCCGCCATGACAGATTCTTCCGTAAGTGGAAATAACTTGCTTGAAATGTGCATCTTTTCTTTTGTCGAGAATGTTTTCTTTGCGTGACTTGAAAGTAGATTTTGCGTGACATGGGAGTACATGTAAGCTTTGTTCGGGTAGCCTCGTTTTGAAGTTTTAGACCTCGTGGTCAAAAACGTATTGGAGACGTTTTCGCCTTTTTGAGCTATTTTGTCTACAAAATAGCCTCATAGTCGGCATGCAGCCTCAAGTTTCTGGGAAGGTTGGTTCTTTGGTTGGTTTTTGGGTGGCCAATGTTCGGCATTCCCGACGACTGTCGAATTTTACCGAAAGGCTAGTTGTCGGGGCCGGAACAAAAATGCAGATGAGAACGCACGGAAAATTCTGCTACTAAAGCGACACTACAAAAGTGTCCTGATTTCATTCGCTTGATGTTGGATATTTATATATCAAATAGAAATGGCTGGCTTCCTTGTGGTAGACTTCCTTAGAAAACGAATCGTCAGCACAAACCCGGTTTACACGTGAGCGGAAGCGAGTTCTAGTAAATAATCCTCTGTACGCATGCGCACAACTTACGTTTTGAGTTATATGGTTCAACTTTAGAGTGTGAGAAATAACATGACTTCTCTGCAGGGATGTCCCATAGTAAATGGCAAATAGTTTGAAGGTATAAAATGGGCAGAATCGTGAATTTCGAACTAAAACGAATTATTGTTCGCACCTTTTAGTAGGTTTTAAAATTAATGCCCATGTCACTCGATCACTAGGTCCGTCAAAGGCACAAGGTCGACAAGGAAAAACATTGTATGGGTGGCATAAACGTTGCTCGTACGTGCGACTTGCTAAGCGCAAAGTTAGAGGTGACTTATCAGAGAAATGGGTTTCTGGTTAGGCTGCGTGGCGGTAGCGGGATTGTTTGTACAAAGTTTGAGCGGAAAGATCAGCAGACAATCAAATCAAATCAAATCAAAACAATTATCACCTCCAATACGAAGACAAAAACGCAACAGCTCTACGCAAGATTCGTTTCACAGTCTTATAGACACAAACATCGGTTATCATTTTTCAGATTACGAAAAACGCACAAATTTACTCATTCCCCGCTTCCTTTTAAGTTTCTCCCTTTTGTTACTCAACTCTAGCTGCCACGAAAGCCAATAAAAAGCGCCGAAAACGAACTTATGACAGTCTCATGAAAGTCTCGTGACTCGCCATTGAACTTTGTCTCATCACATGTTTGTACGTGACAAAACACCACTTGTTTACACAAAACAGTAATCTGATCTCACGCTCAATCAACATAACACGTTCTTTACACATGAAACGACCCACACTAAACATTATCACATGATTGCCTGGCCCTACGATAAAATCCCCCCCCGGACCTATTAAAGCACAATTTGGCCTTGAGTTGATCACGTGTACTCCACCTGATAAAATTCACGTTGTTTACCACACAGGCCAACCACTCCATTATTCTCGAATTCGCTCATTTAAAATTCCAACGATTCCTTTGCCCATTACCACCTCTCTACATAACAAAACATCCCCTAATATTATTTTCACCCAATTTTGTATCTTACTTTCACATCAAAACGCTCATCAAAACAAAATTTATTCGCTAAACACAACCACTGATTTTTGTGTAGCTTCAGCGAAGCTGAGACCACTACCGTGTGGCACCAATATTTTTGCGGGAGTTTAATTTTGTGAATGGTGATTTTTTTTTTGTGTTTTGCAGGACTAATCTTTGCGATTGGGGAAACTGTGTATTCTTCTTGGAATTAATTTTTGCGATTTTCCGGAAGCCGCCTTCTCTTTGGAATTATAACATTCTCGTTTTTTGAGTATAAACAATCGAATGCAGGTGAACAACATGCAGATGTATAACACGTTAAATCAGTTAATCAATGGAGTACCTTCAGACGATCCTTTTCTTTAAAGCTTTTAACAGCTTATTACTTGTAATGTACCGACTGCAATTTCATCGTTTTATTTCTGAATGGTTTGCTTCTAATTTCGTTTTATTTTTGAACGAAAGAGACGGTTAAAGTAAATGGGCACCAACATAATATTACATGACATGTAAAAGGCGATGTTTGTATATAAATTTCGACAATGGAGTAAATTTTTGCAGAAATTATTTTTTTCCACGGGAACTTTTTTTTGCGCATCGTGAAAAAACCGCAAAATTCATAAAAATTTGAATCCCGAAAAAATTAGTGCCACAGTCAACCACACGGTATGTCAGCACGTGCGATGTTTCTGGCTTTTTTGTCAGTTTGCTACGTGACTAGTCACGCAAGACTTGCACAAGACACACAATGGCATGATCTTTTCTAACAAGGCACGCTTATTACTCGATTTTAGCCGTGTGTTCCAAAATGTAAGTCCGTGTGAAATAATGTGGACAATAAAACAGAGCTTATCTATATATTTGTCTGGATACGGGAGTTGCCACGTTCGTCAAGCATGATGTCACGCAAGAAGAAGACGTACGTGACTCTCAAGATCGGCTATTCTCTTCTGGTTCAAACATTACAGAATTAATTTTTGTGACAAGTTACGCTTCCTACTAGTTCCAAAATATTTGTCCATGGAAAAATATTCTTTCCATTAGAAAGCCACAAAATTAAATTTCAATCCATTGAGCTGCCGAGAAACATCTGAGAATGAGCTTCAGAAAGGGCTGTTTTGTATTAATTATTTTGTTTGTCCCATATTCACACTGTTGTCAGATATTTTACAGATTTTATCTCACTTTCTTCTTGTTTTGTCGTCATTTGAAGCCACACTTGTACGCATTAGCGTACCATCTATTGATCAACGACGCATACGAATTCGAAACCACTAATATAAACTCAAACATTGATCTTTGATCACCCTCAAATCTGTAAGAAGCCCTGGGAGTGAGGTTGCACAATATCGGACACAGCTCCACTTAAAAACTCTGTCTAAAAACCAATACTTTTCGAATGCTCAACGCTACTCAAATAACCAACATCACAGTAGTGTACCTTGGTACGCGCACGTTCATTCAATAACCATTTCCGTACCTCTCATTGACAGCTACAAAATAGCTCACGCACGCTTTGCGTGCCTATGTTGTAATTTTCTGGTGACCTGTAACAACTGTTGAGACTTGGATGAGGAATAAATCTGTGTACTGTGAGACTGAGCTGAGTTGATTTGGTGTACGGGGAGATCAACGAAAATATTTCCCACACCAAAAGTGGCGACCCTGCCAGGACGGCGAGATATCGTGGTAAAGAAGAATAACTTCGAGAGTTTTGGAGAACGACTTCGTGTTCGACTAGTCGAGTGAGATTATTGCAAACATGGTGGATATTGCCCAAGGAAACTACACTAAGGAACTGAAAAGGACGACCTACTACGTCAAGGAGATCGAGGAAAATCTAAACACTGGAGTAAACGAGGATATGCGTTTGGCGTACCAGAAAATTTGTGAGATAAACAAAACACTTGAGGGCGCAGCGGACCGTGTGAAGGACGCCATGTTGGATGAGGAGAAGAGTTTCGAAGAGGTAAGACAGTGGTACGATAACCGTAAGCAAGATCTGATACCTGTGCGTAACCTTAGAGACAGAATTAAGCAGGCGTTAGGCGAATTGGAAAAACAGGAAATTCACAAGAGAGAAGAAGATTGGCTCCACAAGAAGTTTGAGTTAGAAATGGCATTGGAAGAAAAGAAGGTCGCTCAAGAAATGACCAAACCACAGGCGGTCAAATTGCAGAAGTATACTATCACACCATTGAAAGGGGACTACAAAGATTGGCTTAGATTTTGGAACCAATTTACCGTGGAAGTAGACAATTCGAAAATTTCAGAAATTAGCAAATTTAATTATTTGCTTGAACTAGTGGAAGGGGAGCCTAAGAGTCACATTCTTGGCTTACCGCACTCTGCAGAGGGATACCAAGAGGCCAAAAAGATCCTAGAAGCGACTTATGGGAAACACATTAAGGTACACAAGGCATTAATTAAGGATTTGGAATCATTGCCAAACATTACAAGCCTTGCCAAGATTAAAGAGATCCATGAGTTTTACAATGAGTTGTCTAGAACTGTGAGAACCCTAGCCACAATGAAAAAATTGCAGAGTGCGCAAAGCTATGTTTACAGCATTATGGATAAGCTCGGACTAGTGAGAGAAGCATTGGCACAAAAGGATGACAACTGGGAAGAGTGGGGATTAGAAGAATTGGTAGAGAACCTTCGCAAGTACACAGACAGAAACCCCTTACCTGAAGCATCTGTCCAAACCCATGAAGCTAAAAAGCCTGGGGCAAATCAGGGAAGTCATCTGAGAAGAGGGGACAAAATGCTCATGTCTGGCTCTAACCAACGACAACCTAGACAGCCACCACCTCCCGCAGCCTGCATCTACTGCAGCTCACACCATCATAGGAGCTCAGAATGTACAAAGATACTGGACCTGCCTAGCAGGAGGGAGAATCTAAAAACAAACCGGTTGTGTTACAATTGTGTAAGACCTGGTCATGCAGCTTCCCAGTGCAGATCTCGAGGATGTGGAAGATGTAACAGCAGACATCACACATCTATCTGTGATAGAACCCCTACAACACTTCCACCCAACCCTGCTGCTGAATCAGTGGCCTCTTCAGACAAGTTTTATGGTGCAAACGATTTTCAAACGACCCTGCATTCAACCGTGCTGGCTAAAGTTAATGGTGTGCAAACGCGGATCATGCTTGATAGTGGAGCAGGTAGCTCGTACATTAGTGCAAACTTACTGACTAAACTGAACATTAAGCCATACCAGACTGAAAGGAGAGTGATTGAGCAAATGTGTGGGACAGTTGACAAGCAAGTTGAAATCTACAAGGTTCGTGTGGAATCTAATGTCATTGAGGATTTTGTAATGGAGCTGGAATGTATCAATGCTGAGAAGCCCGTCTTGACCTACCTGCCTAACCCCAAAATCCCTGACCTAAAGCAGCGAAATCATCGCATACGGCGTCTGGAATTTAGCGAAGAGACAGCAACTGCGGATAAGTTGCCCGTACACATTATTTTGGGAGCGGCTGACATTCAAAGAATCAAGTCAACGGAGCCTGCAATCCTAGGTCCAAACCCGGACACCGACCCAGGAGCTGAGTTTACCATGTTAGGGTGGGTCATTGCTGGAAAGGCTATCTTGTCAAGTGCTCAAGTAGAGATGGGTTTCTTCTTGAACTCCATTCAGAAAGAATTCATTCAAATGTGTTCTCAAGAAGTGCTTGGACTAACTGATGTGGAAAACACATGGGGTTTGTTCCATGAAGATTTTACAAATCAACTGCAGCGATTGGGGGATGGTACATATTCAACAAGGTTGCCATGGAAACCAGATCATGCCCCTTTGCGTTCAAACAGGGAGCTGACAGTTGGCAGACTAAGAAGTACCACCAGAAAGCTAGAGAAGATCCAAAGACTTGAAGAGTATCACAGTGTTATGGAACAACAATTAGAGCAAGGAGTTCTAGAAATAGTGCCAGAAATACCCACAGGAGAGGCCATCCACTACATTCCCCACCAACCAGTGATCAGAGACCAGGCAGAATCTACTAAAATGAGGATAGTGTACGACTGCTCGGCAAAGGCAAATTCCCAAGAACCATCGCTAAATGACTGTTTGGAAGTGGGACCCCCTCTACAGCCTGTGATCTTTGACATTCTTATCCGAAACCGCTTGAGGCTGCTGTGTATCACTGGAGACATCCAAAAGGCCTTTCTTCAAATTAAAGTGGACCCCAGGGACAGAGACGCACTTCGTCTTCTTTGGTATGAGAATCTTGACTCGCAAACGGTTGTACAGTATCGATTCACCAGAGTGATTTTTGGATCAGGACCTAGTCCATACATTCTTGGGGCCACACTTAAGAAGCACGTAAGCCAATATGCTGACAAGTACCCCAGTACCACAGATGAGTTGCTGAAGAACACCTATGTAGATGATGTCCAATCAGGCGGGGATGACAAAGAGGAGTTGTTCAAGTTCAAGGAGGAGGCCACAAAGATAATGGAGGATGGAGGATGGAGGCTTTCATCTTCACAAGTGGCACAGTAATTTAGCAGAGTTGGAAGAACCCCAGACAACTGAAGATGATGCAGTACCATCTCAAGCAAGTTTAACTTATCCCGCGCTGGAGGGTGAAACCAGTCCCCATGAAACAAAGATATTAGGAGTTCCTTGGAACAAGACTGAAGACAAACTTTCTATCGGCTTTATGAAACCTTTGGGATCAGTTGGTGAGGGCCCATTAACAAAGAGGAAGATGCTGTCAGCTGTCAACAGTGTTTACGACTTGCTTGGAATTGCTGCACCGGTCATTATCACGGGAAAGATCCTCTATGGTGAGGCCTGTCTAAGGAAACTGAAGTGGGATGAAGAGGTACCAAGTGACATTCAGAGATCGTGGGACAAGTGGCTCAAAGGGATGGAGAATTGCCCGTGCTTAACTGTTCCTCGCAGTGTTGTGGACAGAGATGTGACAAGAATTGTCCTCCATGGTTTTTCTGATGCAAGCAAGCTAGCAATTTCGGTGGCCATTTACGCTCTAGCGTACCATGCTACTGCGCCAGTTCGTCAGAACCTGCTAGTTGCAAAGTCGAGGATAGCGCCAAGGGACCTATCAATCCCACGCTTGGAACGTACTGCCGCACATACCCTAAGCAGGTTGATGAACCATGTGAAAGAAGTATTACAAGGACAGCCAGTTGAAGAGTACCACTGCTGGGTTGACAGCACCACAGTTCTGTATTGGATCAAGGGTCTAGGGACTTGGACCCAGTTTGTACGGAACAGAACCAGAGCTATTCAAGAGAAAGGTTACCTCAAATGGCATCATGTTCCAACAAGTGACAATCCCAGTGACCAAGGAAGCAGAGGTGCTGAACCTAGAAAGTTGGGAGAACTGTGGTTCAAAGGACCAATTTGGCTCAGCAATCCAGACAAGTGGCCACAGCAACCTGAAGTGTTGATGACCTGCGAGGTAGAGAAAGAATGCTTGATGCCTAAACCTGAGAAACAACTGCTTGCCAAAGAAGAAGAGAAGAATCTGATTGTGGATCAGCTTCTTCACAAGTACGCATCGTACTGGAAACGTCTTAGAGTAACTGCTTTTGTGAGGCGGTTTATTGATAACTGCAAGAAGAAAGAGAAGCGGAAGGGACCATTACAAACGGAAGAGTTCCAAGTAGCAGAGAAGTTTTGGATTACCCAGGCACAGGCATCTCAAGCTGTTAAGTCAGATGTGAACCTGAAGAAGTGTGAAGATGGAATACTGAGATGTGTGGGCCGAGTCCCAGGTTATCACCCAGTCTTCCTACCCCGAGATTGCAAGCTGGCTTCCTTGAAGATTCAGCAAGTCCATGAGCAAATATTACATGGGGGAGTATCAACAACCATGTGCCGCATCCGAGAGAAGTTCTGGATTCCTAAACTGAGAGCGCTAACCAAGAAGGTTATTCGCAACTGCAATGTTTGCAAACGCTATTGGAAGAAGCCGGTGTCTACCTCATGCGCTACAACTGCTGCACTGCCAGCTTTTAGGGCTGAACTGTCCACCCCTTTCATAGTAACAGGCGTGGATTTTGCGGGACCTGTCTACCACAAAGTTAGGAAGTCTAGCTACCACTGCCAAGGCGTACATTGCACTATTTACCTGTGCCAGCACTCGAGCGGTACACCTGAAGCTTTGTCGTGACCTCTCTGCTGCAGAGTTTCAAAGAGCGCTAAAGGAGTTCATTGACAGACGAGGGTGTCCACAGACCATAGTGAGTGACAATGGGAAGACGTTCGTGGCCACTGGGAAATGGTTATCCGTGCTCAAGAAGAACCACAGTCTAGCAAGCTACATGGGGGCGCTGAACATAAAATGGAACTTATCCCGGGCCCCGTGGTGGGGTGGCTTCTTTGAGCACCTTATTGGTATCATGAAGGGGAGCCTTTCAAAGGCGATTGGCCGAAGCCTTCTAACCTATCAAGAGCTTGAAGAAACCTTGCTGGATGTAGAAACGTGCATGAACAACAGGCCACTGCTTTATCAGGGGGAGGAGTTTGAACAACCAGTGCTTACACCCAACACCTTGCTGAGAGGAAAACCAACTCCCATCTTAGAGGAAGACCTTGAGAAGATTGCAGAAAATGGCGTAACAAGACGAATGAGATTCTTGCAGAGAAGCAAAGAGAACCTTAGAAAGAGATTCCTTAAGGAGTACGTCCATGCCCTTGAAGAAAGACAACGGCTTTCCACTGGGGTCACTACAAAAATCCCAGACACAGGAGCAGTGGTTTTGATGAAAGGTGAAGCAAAGGATAAAGCACTGTGGAAGCTTGGACGAGTAGTGGGCGCAGTTACCGGCGAGGATGGAGCAGTTCGTGGATTGAAACTGAGACAAGGGAATGGTTTTGTGGTGGAACGCCCTTTACAGCTCGTATGTGACCTAGAAATCGGGGGAGAGAATCCCGACTTCAAGCTTAACCCAGAAGCTGGAGTGTTCACACCAAGATTAGGGCCAAGTCGGAGGACCAAAGAGATCGCCAGTGAACGAATCAAGGACATTGTTGCGCAAGAAGTCAAAGACAATGAGAGTGACATTTAAGTTGATAGACACTTAAATGGGGGGAGGGTGTCGAGAATGTTTTCTTTGCGTGACTTGAAAGTAGATTTTGCGTGACATGGGAGTACATGTAAGCTTTGTTCGGGTAGCCTCGTTTTGAAGTTTTAGACCTCGTGGTCAAAAACGTATTGGAGACGTTTTCGCCTTTTGTAATTTTCTGGTGACCTGTAACTGTTGAGACTTGGATGAGGAATAAATCTGTGTACTGTGAGACTGAGCTGAGTTGATTTGGTGTACGGGGAGATCAACGAAAATATTTCCCACACTTTGTTTTTGGAGTCAGAGCCCAAAAATCGAACTGCTATCGTTTAGGAAACATCGCAAGGCTGTAGCTGCAAATGTTCGTGCGGTACGAAGAGAAAAGGAAATCGCCACAGAGGATGTCCTTGCAAAGGCCAAAATTTGCTGTGCGGAGACAGTTGACGTTGTGGCGCAAAGGATAAACCATGTAAAAACAGGGTAAGTTGTAAACGTGAAAAATTGTAACGATTGCGGTCCGAGCTTCTCTGAAGCATAATCCAGTTCGAAATTATTCAGACAATTATTTCCGTACTTTTTAGGAATCGCAAGAAATCACAACCAGAGCTCCAAGTCGGTCACATGTCTTCGCGTCGAACAAGCATGAGAACTCACCGCGGTAGGAATATCTTGAAATTCCCTGCAGAGAAACGCGAGAATGCTCTCATAAATAGAACTTGCTCACACAATATATGAACGCTGAGATCATCGCGTAAAAAAAGCAAAACTTACTTTCTTCGATATTCAAGTGACAACAAATGTGCAGCGAACTCACTGTCGCTACAAGCTGCATATCCTGCCTCAAATTTCGCTTGAAGCCATGACTGAAATATTCTGTCTTCCAGACAAATACCTTTGTGGGATTTAAACCATTCCTGAATGTAATTTTTAAGGTCAGAAATCGTCCTTTTGCGGCCCGAGTTTCTTCGTTTCCCACCATGGCCGCCTCCACTTGTAGACGCTATTTTGAATTTGTCGGATCAAGCTTGAAAAATTCTGCCAGAAGATTTCAAGTTTCGCGCTTTAGCGCGCGCATGCCCAACTCATGAGACTGATCCTTTAAGCTATGCAAGAAATTGTTCAAGATAGAAGGCGATGTAAATAGTGATGGCGTTTGTTTCAGCAACTAACTCGACTAGAATGACCGTTTCCCGTTTTCATCCCAAATGCCGAACGATCTCAACGTAAAACAAACCGCAGAGATAGTTGAATTTTTTGCCATGATTTAAACTAAAGCGTATCGAAGGTCAACAAAGAAGGCATCCGTTTGTTTTTTACAAGTTCCCTGAAAATTTTAAGTTCACTTTTGTCTATAATCGTGAGTTTTCAGTAAGTAGCACTTGGCTACAACTGCTTTTGTTTACTCACATTCCGTCCTCCTGTATGGTGTCATGTTACACCGCCGAAGTTATGCCTGAAATATCTATCGACTAGTAAAATAGAGTGATACCACATATGACGGGACTATTCACCACACAATTCTGACCTGTGCAAAACAAGTTGCAGATTACATAGATGTACATTTTGTGACGCTCTGGGGAGAGGAAAAATTGTCACGTGTTCACTAGAAGCAGAAAGTATTAGTTTCCGATAGTCTAAAATAGCAGACATCAATATGTTTTTTTTATATCTTACTGCAGAGTTCGACTTTTCAAGACGCGAATATTCGCTAGCGTGAATGCATTTTAGGATATTCTTCCTACAGTCTAATTAATTTCACGGTGAAGGATTTCAGTGTTATTTGCAAGCCACCAGTGTTGTGTCGAAGAAGCTTAAGGCGCCTCGAGAAGCTGCCATTTGCGAAAATAATTTTCTCATTGGAAATCAGGCGTGTGAGAATTTCAGGTGCGACATTATTGGAAACTAGACAAAATGTCTTATACAAGTGGGGTCGGCTTTGAGTAAATGTTCAATAACTGATAATTTTCGTTTAAAAAACGAAAAAAAAGGAAAACGCCAGATTTAACACGCAGTAGTTGTATAGCGCTTCCTCTGTATCGCGCCATTGTAAAAGGATAGGTTCTTTGGAGTTCTCGCAGTCAGGACCCCTGTCACCGAGTACAATAGCCAATCAAACCATTATCTCCCTTGGCTGCGAATAGAGGTCACTTATTCCTTTCAGAAACTAGTTGCAGGCGTTTGCGCCTCTTACAAGCGATAACGAGCAGTTGCTGTTCCAGTTGCAAAAAAAAGATTATTTGGGTCACACTTGCAATGTTGAAATCAGCGATACCCACTCAGAAGTTGAGCTTCGCTGATTTTCTTTTAGCACGCGCAATAGTATTTTTAATTGGTATTCTTAACATGGACCATTTGCCCAGCCCATCGCTCTTGTCTGGGAATAGCGCAGAGGGAACTAATCGACGTTGGTCATATTGAGTTCTACCAGGGATGTCTAAGTATGCCTCGAATGGGAAAGTGAGAAAAGCAGACCGTGGAATTGGCAAGTCGGAGTCTAAAGCTATTTTGCAACACATCGGTGTCTTCCTTCCAGTGGGGTCTGGTAAGTACACTTTTTTCTCATACCCCCTTTCGTGCATTCCTCGCTGTGATGGCAGACGTCATTAAGCAGATTAACACTACCACAACAGCCCTGAAGACAGTCAGCTTCCAACAAGACAGCACTGGCAGGTATCACTACAGGGCCTGCAGGGCCACCATAGTTTGCGCAGGAGTACTAGGAGCAGAGTTGAGCGTGGTGTTCAAACTCCTGGCTCCCTTCCCTCCCCATGGAGAGGAGGGAGCCTGCGACCGCAAGGCCGGCGGAGACGGAGACGGCAGATACATTTATCCTCCTAAACTCCGGACACGATATCAAGATCCCGGTGGAGAACTATCCTTAAGTGTCATCTGGTGCGCGTCCATTGCAAGCTTTTTAGTTGCCACTTGGAAGATCGATGGTGTGAGCATGCTCTAGAATATACAGTTTTCTAAAGAAGGAATCCGTCTGTGTATGAAGAGCATATGGCGTGGGACCTATAAGACCAATATCTGCGCTGAAATCTGAGGCCCTGTCATCAGATGGTCTACCGTCCATAGCAGTGCTCTAAGCGAAACCGAGCTCGTTCTCCTCAACCGTGAGAAGGCGGAGAAATATCGCACAACTGTCACCTGACAAACAAGGGGGTTAGTTTCTAGAGAAACTGTGGTGCTGCGTCGGAGGGGAAGCGAAACACTGCTCAGAAGATCAGGCGGAAAGCGACAAAGAGCCCTGAACATTAGGACTCCTTCTCATGATGAGTTTCAACATGAGTTGACGTTCAAACTCAACGTAATTTTGAGTTTCATGTATAAAAGTGTAATCCGCTAGGTTTGCCATAAAATGATTTCACAAGCTAGGACGGTTCCGGCACCCCTGGCCACACCCCTCGTTTGGGCTTGAGTAAACTCAACACACATTTTTACATTCTTACTCCTGTCTTGACCAATTTTTGAAGACCAATACGTAGAGACCTAATAATAATTTCTTTTTCAAAGCCCTAGTAACAGACAAGGTTTTGGCAAGGCTTCACCGCGTCTAATGATACTGACGGATACATAAATACCGTAAACTGCCACTTATAAGCCCAACAGCTTACAAGCCCCCCCCGGTTATAGGCCCATCTACCTGTAAACAAAAAAATACATCCGGTTATAAGCTCCCCCGGATATAAGTCGCCCTCTAGTTTTCCCTGTTTCCTTAATATTAAGCACTCTCACAGAACACTGCGAAGATGAACTCTGAGCTTCTGTTTTGTTACGTTCCAGTTACGTTCGTGTTGTTACAGTTTTGATTTTGTTGTTAAAATTGAAATGAATTCGATTTATTATGACGTTTCAAAGGTTAATTAAAAATGGTAAATTAAAAACGTATTTCAATCAAGACTGCTGTGGCTCATGTCGAAACTTATGAGCCCCCCCGGATATAAGTCCCTCCGTTTATAAGCCCACCCAAAACCCCTTACAAAGTTGTATAAGCCCAGGGCTTATAAGCGGCAGTTGACGGTAATCGGTCCTTGGGTCCACAGGTTTTCAAAGTGCTCATTGCTTTGTTTTTGTTTTTTGTTTGTTTGTTTTTTGCTTGCTTGCTTGTTTGTTTGTTTGTTTGGTTTTTGTTTCCTGTGCATTTCCCCCTCCAAGGTCAGGTAAAATCAAGTGCGTAACATTTTGTTGCGTGACTCAAACTAAACAGGCTTGCAAGCTTTCGGCAAGAAATTATCGTTTCGAAATTTTGCAACGAATACAGAAAAGACGTCTTATAGGAGAAAACTGTTTTGAAGTTCAAATAAGGCAGAATCATTTTATTCCTGAAGGTTCTTGATTTTAACAAAAGGAGGCGCGATGGAAATATGTCATTTGGGTTGATTGCCAATACGCGATGCTTCAGTGATGTTGTTGACCCCGGACGCCAAGATGGTTATTATGAAAGAGTACGCACAGAACCTGATATTTAGACAATACCATATTCAGGTGAGCTAGAAATTACCTTTCCGCTGTGGATTACAACCGAACACCGACCAAAATAGAAGAAATGTCCACATTTTCGGTTATTTGGTCGGAGGTATGTGCCAATTGTTGACGTGTTAATGCTGTAATTATCGGGATTTTGAGAGCGTTTGTACTCGGCACTGATAAAAAGCTTGAAACTGATTTTTAAACCTGGTTTAAGAACGGCATTTCCTCTTTCAAGAATTCTGAATTTCAAGTGATTCGGTATTTTAACGGGAAGGGAAACTTTCTCCTGAAAAAACTGTGCCAAAATGAGAATTCAAAGCAAGCGAATTTTAGTGGTTTTCAGCAGCCTGCCATGACCTTGAAAATTAATCACAAAAAAAAATTATTTGACTCAAATTACTTGTAAACTCTTCAACAGCAAATTTCTAAGCTCAAAACAGGATTTCTCCATGACGCGAATTAAACAGAGCGAAGTTTACGAGAAAGTACGATTCGCGTTTATTCGGGGTGTTTGTAGAGACACGTAGTGCTCTTTCCCCACTATCTCGGAGCCTGCAACAGGCTACGGTTATAGACGCAACTTTTGCAGTTGCGAAAAGAAGCCTGAAAAAATTCAGTCTTGTGAGGAATTCGAACCCTTGATCTCTGCGATACCGGTGCAGTGCTGTAACCAGTTGAGCTAACGAGCCAACCGGAAGCTGGTCATTAAGTCGGTTCGTTATAAACCCGTGAAGGATGAAGATAAAATGATGACTATATGAATATCTTATATTTGAACTGCGGGCTGAAGAATTAAATGTAAAGAAGACCATCGCAGTTATAGACGCAACTTTTTCAGTTGCGAAAAGAAAGCTTGAAAAAATTCAGCAGAGGTATCCGTATCGCAGAGGTCAAGGCCCGGAGGGGGGGACTCCCATATGAAAGTGACGGGGATGGTCATCGTCTCGCTAAGGGTTGTAAATTGCAGATTTTGGTCTCACTTAGGGTGTTGAGGACGGAAAGCCAATATTTTTACCCACACAGGTATCGCTTAGGGTTGTGTGTCAAGAGATATCTATATTATACTGTGTTTCATGGTCTCCCTTAGGGGTTAAATAAAGCCGGAGCCACGCCCAGGTTGGTCTCCTTTAGGGTGTTAATTCTAATTTTCCGACGAGCATCCCCGTCACTTTCATATGGGAGTTCCCCCCTCGGGGGTGAAGGATTCAAATTCCGTACAATCCCGGACCAGGCAAAAACGAGAGTCGACAAAAGTTCATACACTTTAAGATGAGTCAACGAGAATTCACGAGAATTAGAGGCCAAATGATAGCGAGAGTGTCAACTTCCGTCGATTGTTATTGACCTCTGAGCAGGTTCAAAATCTAGCAAGATAGTGTTCCCTAGAGCGCACGTAAGTTTCAACTAATCAAGCCAAAAGGGAGGACGGCGATTTGAATACCGTTTTTTTACGTCCATATAAAAATTCGATCTAACTGGGAAAAACCAGGTGCGGGCTAACCCTGAAACTAATCACTGACTAATGAATTTTTCAACTTTTTCAGTTATGGCACCACAAAGATGGGGCGGGGGTTGGGGTTGGGGCTAAAGCCCCCGTAGCCCACCCCTTGCGCGATCCCTGCCACTGTCACTGTCACTGTCATCGTCACAAATCATCCTCATCTTCCGTACACCATCATCATCTACCATGATACCTACCAATACCTTGTAATGACTACCACCATCACCATGCATCTCTATCATCATATACCACAAGTGTCACCATTACTATCACCATAAATCACCATCCACAATTTCCATCATCAATATACCATCACTATCAATGCAGTCATTGCGAATTGAGTGATAGACAATAAGGGGAATGGTTAACATTCCCGTGTTTTTTCAGGAAATGCTCTACAATTTGTCATGCAAAGTCTACAAGCCAATGGCAGACACGTTTAATGCAGTAGTTTTGAAGGCTTTCCCCCACAAAAGAAAAGAAGAAATAAAAATTATCGATGTAGCAGCAGGAACAGGACTTGTGGGCGATGAACTTTTCAAACTTGGGTTCACCAGAATTGATGCCCTGGATAGCTCACAAGGCATGTTAAATGAAGCAGAAAAGATTTACCAACGATTCTTCCTACGCCAAATAAATGATCAGCCGATACCAGAGTTTAACAATGGTGAATATGATGCATTGATCTGTGTAAACGCTTTTGGTAATAGCCATATCCTACCATCAGCTTTCAATGAAATGTGCCGAATTGTTTCGAAAGGTAAAAATAAAATATTAGTCTATTCATATTTTTTCGACAGATACAGAAAGGCTGTAATACGTACCGATGTAATGCTGAAATCTTACGATTTAAACCTTTTTCTATCGATGTCATAACTTCCTTCATAAGTGCAGATACGAATTATGAAATATCCTGATTACTAGCCTTCAAATGGTTTATCATAAATAAGCACAGAGGTATAAATTCCCGGGGATTAATTAATTCGAAAAAAAATTCGCCTTCGATTCGTGCACCAAGGGTCAAGCAACAGCACATTCTGACATGCATGAACTGTTCTCAATTGACTCACAATCCACAAGTGCAAGGTGGATGCTTCTTTGCAAAAGGGAGACATCATTGTCCCCCCAAAACGCACCCTTAGAGTTGTAGTCGTCCTCAGATCTTTCTCTCAAGTGGGAGACTAGCAAAGCCTTCCAGTCGTGAGAGAAAGAGCATGTTGAGCGTTTAGCAGACTATTTTAGGCTTACATACAAATGTCATGTAATCATGTAAACTCGCCTCAATATGATTCCCGGAAGTCCCGCAAAAAAGTTTTAAATATCCGCCAAAACCTCTTTTAAGAGATATTAAAATGCCGAAGTTTTTGTCAACATATCTTGCTATATTTGTAATGAGTATTATAATTTGATTCAAAAGAAACTCTTTTTGGTCATATAATTGTGGTCGTATTTCAGTTTCACAATATTTGCCACCACATAATCTGGCTGGAGCTCCATGCAACAGAATCAGAGGTTCCAAAAAAAGTATCTCAAAGAAAAAGCAAAAAAACGGATACTTGCCTCATCGAAGCCTACAGACTGAGTGTAGAAAACCAAACCTCATTTTTGTGTTTTGTTGCAGGGGGACTGATTTGCTTTGATATCTATGAGCAACATCTGGATGAATGGAAAAATAAGCTGCTGGAATTTGAAAAAAAAGGGATTTGGGAAAATGTTGCCAAAGAAAAGCTCCCTCTTTACGGTGCTGATGACTTTCCAGGGGAAACAAATGCGTTTGTGTTTAAGGTTCAGTGGAACGTACTGAAAGCTGTATAAGATGAAAAGAGGTAAAAAAAGAAAGAAAAAAAAGAAAAAAACTAAATAAATGCTTTGTTTTTTCATTTCGTAGTTTCATGGTTTAATAATGTAGCCTGCATAGGCTATTAGTAATGCTGATAATGTATATCTCGATTGGTGAAATGGTGACCAAAGGCCTGGTGGCAAACCAGGATGACGTTGTGCTCTAGCGAATGTGTTAGTGGAGCTACTTTGCGGCCGAAGGCCGCAGAGCGGACCACCATACTCATAGAAATTTATATATATATATATATATATATATATATATATATATATATATATATACATGCGAGTCAATTTTGATGATCATGACGTTACGTCATCGTACGACAGCGTCCCTCTCACCATGGTTCATGTAAATTGTTCGAACTGTCTCAATAGTCGCCCGCGTTTACTTGTTGGTAACAAAAATAGCAGACGTCCCTCAAACTTAAACCACCTTAAACCACCTTTTTGAGGCTTCAAGTAAAAAGGACGTACGTTCATGGACATATTTCCACATTTAGGTCGGAGAAATAATTCTTCACTGAAAACTGACAAGAAAGAATTCGGATTGCCTGTTGTCATAGGAGAAATTTGATCTAACGTCAACAATATGGCTGCTCAGTTCCTTATACGGGCGATTTTCAATACGGCAATTTTACATTCTTTGAACGAAGACATTCCTTTTACCAGCTCATCATGAAAAAGGAAAAGACCTGAAAGATTGCCCTTACCTTTACGGTGCATATAGAAGAAATTGGAGAGCATGAAGGCAAGAAATCCTTGTTTGAGAACGTACTTGTTGTTTCAAAGCTAACAAGATCTGCAAAGCGACCATCTGCAAAGGATCCGGCCAACCTCGTTAAGATTTTCAAGTATTTCTTTCACTTCAACGGTGAAGTAAATTACATGTTTGATCGTGGAATTACATTGTAGGCATTGTTTAATTGATCGATTCTACATGTTTACGATAATTTTCTTGAAATGTTTGAAAAACGTGTAAAACATTTTTCAAAATAGCCGTAAAATTAGTTTCCGCTTCGAAAGCCAAAACTGCTTGCGAGTAACTTCACTCGAGGCGAAAATTGAATTGGTTTTGTTTTCCTAGGCAAAAAAGTGCTTATGTGAATGTAATTTAAAGATTCCTCTTTCGCAAATGGTGTATTTATTCGACAGGTAGAAATCGTGACTATTCTAGACTAAGTCGGTGTGTTTTTTCTTCAAATTAGGTCGTTGTTCTTCGGCACCGCACATTGGGTTGTTTTGACTGATTGCTAATTTATTATCCAACAACTTCAAAGAGTCGCTTTTGTGGTCAATACTAAATTTATAGTCCTAGTGCTCTCTCTATATATATTTTTTCAGTTGTGGGATATTTTATCTCCCCTTTTAGCTCTTTCATTTGAAGAGAATGGCATTTCTGTCCCAATTTAGCGACTAAACTTAGAATCACTGTTTCAGTGAGTGAGTTCAGTGTGGCAATTGTTTTGGCGTTTGTTTTGTTTTTAACCTCTTAGCCATTTCAGCGTGTCTCTAGTTACAGATCGAAATGAAAAAGATATTTAAGTAACTATAAGCGAAGCAGTTCTCGGTTTAAATCTATTTTGTCCAAAAAGAGACTCTAAAAGATTCCGAAAAATAGTTCAGGTTGTGTTCTTTAAAACGCCCGAGTAATACTAAATTGCAGGCCAAAAAACTTGTGAAAACTTGTGAAATGTTTCGGAAAACATTTTTTGGGTAAATTTTTGCCAGAAAACTGGCTCATGCCGTGGCAATATTATTTATTTTAGCAATGGTGTTGACAGAACTAAACATCCAGCGGGATACATACGTATCAGTGAGAAATGGGTATTTACATTGAAAAGTCTGTTGGGTCGCTACCGGGAGCAACTTAAATGGATATATTAGAGCAACTGTAGTTTCACAAGTACTCTTCTTGAACCTGATAAGCATTCAAAAGAAAACTACAAGAAGGGCTGTCGGTGAAAGTCGTGCTGAAGTCTTCTCCTTGAAGAAAAAGAAGTCAACTTCACCGTTTCCTTTAGTTAGCGGTCTGCATTGTGTTTTTTATTCTCTTTTGGTTTTTTCATCTTTTGGCGAAAAATTACACAACTAAAATTTACTGTATTTTAGAGGCCAATAAGTATGAAAGAGATGTTTCAATTTCAACATCTCAATCAACAAATGCACTCCAACTCTTCAAATTTAAGAGTGTCTAGAGCGAACAGCATAAATACGCAGAACAACTCACAAGAAGAAAAGTAATTTTTATGATAGTACGACCTTTCTCTCCCTTTCAGAATGCTTTTAAAGTGAAAGTCATTCAACCTTTTTTCCTTTCATATAAAGGCACTGTATAGGAGACAAATTTGAGGCAAACTACCTGTTTGTTTTTAACGCCACTGAGCAATCTATCTGAATGAAAAAGGACAAATCGAAAACATAACGCAAAATTTGGACTTTCGATTACAGGTTAGTTCGCTTCAGCGCTACTGATTCCGATTTAGTGGTATTTTGTGTTATTTGTCAACATCCGGAACTTGATGAACTGATCCAAAACGATAACCCCCTTAGTTAAGAGTGACTTGTATTTAGCTGTTGTAGATAAGAGACGTTTCCAGTTCGTTCAAGCGAACAGCCAGTATTCCGAGATGATTTGACAAGTCTTGACAGTTAACACTTCAGACAGGACATTGAAACATTGTAAAAACCAAGAAAGACAACGCAGGGAAAAAAATTATGCGTACAGTTTGAAGCCCGAAAAAAATAAAAATAACAATAAAGCTGTGGTCTAGAGTGACTTTCGAGTTCGGATTCATATGACCAACCTGAACATTCTCGCTGAATTATTGTAGGACAATTCGGAACAATTTGCGGCGCTGTTCAGAACACTTTCTGTTTTTTAAGAACACCTTTCGAAAGAATATCGCGCCCGATAATAGCCCAGCAAAATTTTGGGTTTGAAGAGTTTTCGGGCTTTTTGAAAAACGAACACCAGCTTAATCATGGGAGTTCCGTTGTTAGGCTAGCCTGTCTATATATATTTCTGTTCTCAGGGTGTCCCCCCCCCCCCAGGCTGAATTTGTTGGGATAGACCAGAGGACCCTTCTTGGTTGGCACTCGAAAACATCCCTCGAAACAGCCTTAGAACAAAATTTATAGGTCTCTCAGAGAACGAGCTTTACGTCTGTAGTACGTTTTTCATTTGATAGAAAAATTCTGTAACCAGTAACGATGGCCGAGTCCGGGGTTCAAAATCCCAGAACTGTTAAATGCAATATTTAGGACTTTAGCCCTAAACGTTACTTTTGTAAAGTAACTTAGAACGAGAGAGGATTTGAGTTTTGCTCAAAGGCCGTGCATTTTATCATTAAGGCCCTGTATTTGTATGGTCTCCACGACAACCCTCTCCCCGAGATAACTTTGTCGAGCTTCTTGTAGTCAAGTCTGTAATTTGTTCGCGATGCGGTGTATTAAAGCGGAGAAAATTGATTTTTGAGTTGGAACTGGACAGCTTTAACAAATAAAAAAGTCTGTGCTCGAAAAACGTTTTTCCTTGCCCTAGTCTCTGATTTCCACTGTGTACTGAAGGTGTCGAGTATTCCTTAGAACGTCTTCTTTTGATCTGTAATTAAAAAAGATGACTCTTCTTTCCGAACATGGAATACTATCGTCTTGAAAATTCACGCGTTAACGGCACCCTTGGCTAGTTAGCGTGAGTCCGCGGCTTGTATGCAGTATTTTAATATAAATTTTATATAAAGTTTAAGACTCAAAAAAGTTTACGACTCAGCGAGTGACATTCACGTGACCAATCTCCCAATACGCAATAATCGTTCATTTCTCAAGCGCATTCACGACTAAAAAGGATTAAAATTAAAAACGAGTGAAAAAATGGTTTTTTTAAATATAGCCAAAAGGTATTGATTTTTGAGTTGGAACTGGACAGCTTTAACAAATAAAAAAGTCTGTGCTCGAAAAACGTTTTTCCTTGCCCTAGTCTCTGATTTCCACTGTGTACTGAAGGTGTCGAGTATTCCTTAGAACGTCTTCTTTTGATCTGTAATTAAAAAAGATGACTCTTCTTTCCGAACATGGAATACTATCGTCTTGAAAATTCACGCGTTAACGGCACCCTTGGCTAGTTAGCGTGAGTCCGCGGCTTGTATGCAGTATTTTAATATAAATTTTATATAAAGTTTAAGACTCAAAAAAGTTTACGACTCAGCGAGTGACATTCACGTGACCAATCTCCCAATACGCAATAATCGTTCATTTCTCAAGCGCATTCACGACTAAAAAGGATTAAAAATAAAAACGAGTATAAAAATTTTTTTTTTAAATATAGCCAAAAGGTATGTGGAAACGTCTTACACAGTGGACCAGGAACTCAAGGAATAGGTTCAAAATCATAATCAACCCTTCCAAAATAAAGAACTGAAATTAAAAAAAAAATCCAGTAAGCAATAACACTGACCGACGTACAGTGGTAAATATTCCCGGCTAAAAGTTTTGTTAGTCACGAAACGTTCCATGACAACACCTGAGCCTCTGGATCTCTCCAGCTGAATGACATAACTGACATTAACTGACATAATCTTATTAAGAGCTATATGCTATTCTATCGAGCCGATAATATAGTTGATGGCTACGATGCTGTCTCGCACGCTTAGCAAATGAGGACAGAGAATTAGCCAGAATTAGTACGTAACGATCATAAAAGAATTTTGTGCGTGACTCATCAGTTCTTAGTTCCTTAGTACTTTGTACACGAATGCTGAGGTTTCTCTTGGAAGGTCGTCTTTGTCAAAATATGGCACTGCCGTTTTGGAGACATTTTCCCATCTTCCTGCCTTCTCTAATTCCAGCATCTTCCCTTGGTAGTTATCCGATCTATTGTCGCGAATGTTGAAACAAAGCAGGCCACCTACAAAAGAACAGGTGTTCAACAGGACACAAATGAATGAAAATTTGAGTTAACAAAAAGAATGACACTTCATATTGCATTGGATAAAGTGGTAAATAGAACAGACAATTCCGCAGAAAATCTGCTGTTTTTAACCCTATTTTACCTGGGCTTTTTGAGTTCCTGAGCCTGGGGGGGGGGGGACACAAATATAGATCTCGATAAGTAAAACGCTCTTGTGATGAAACTTGGTACGTTTCTAGCACGTCATTAGCATAACAGATTGGGTCTATGACGTGTCGCATGGCGTTACTGACGTCACAATGACGTCACAAACCAGTTATTTTGAATTTTGAGGCCGCCATCTTGAATCCCGAGCCTGCAGTCATACAGTTGACAATGACGACATCGAAAAATGTATGGATTTGTTCTAAGAAACATGCTTAATCAAAACAAGCACAAAAAAGTAAACGATTATCTTGTTCTTACAAACGAAGGGGAATAAGCTGAAAAAAAAAGTCAATCAATATAAGCATGTCTTTGACACAGGAAAATTTTCTCTTGCAAATTTTAGGAAAAGTCACAAGATTTGGTGATATATTATTCATCTAGCCGTTTAAAAGTTATAATTCGTTAAAGTCAGCGCGGGCACAATGTGCCACCTCCCCCCCCCCCTTCCAAACTAAATAGGGTTAAAGTCATCGGAAAAATATGGCACGAAATATAGTGTTAGATTTTTGAAATCTGAGAACAGTTGTGAATGGTTAACTTAACATTAAAGAATAACTTTAAAATTAAGAATGGTTAACTTGAAAACATTTTTCTCGAAAACAAGAGGAATGTAGTTTGTCCTGAAAGAGTTGATCACGTTTTCAGTTGTCTCATTACACCTGTCTTAAGATTTTTCATGGGGACTTTGACAGGGGTCCTACGGACAAAAATGTATATGTATGGAAAGATAAACATGTGGTCGATCACAGAGCTTTCCTCAGCTTTTAAGTTCTATTTCAAAATTTGTTAAAATTTTGAAGTTTAAGGAAACTCTCCCGCATCAGATTTCGCTATTTTTCTTATAAAGACACTGTATTTGGTGCTGTACTTGAGTCATTTTCAAAATGGCGGACTTTATTAAGACGGGCCTGTGGGGCACCGTCTTACAGCAATGCGGAAAGAAAGGAATTTCGTCGTAGCAGATTAGTCAAGGCCACTAGACGATTGATTTGGTATGGTAATGGGGATGGGGACGACAGAGGACTGATATTTTGACCGTGGTTTTCTAAAGGACACGGCTAGGTTAATTAATGCAATTCATCTACCACGTTAATTTGGAGGAATTCGAAAAATGGTTGCTGGACCGATTGTTGTACACAATAACTTTTCAAGAGGGTTTTGGACATTATTCGGATCAAAATAGGTCATTTAACCCTATTCTGCCTGGGGGGGGGGGGGGGCATTTTGTGCCCGCGCTGACTTTAACGAATTATAACTCTTAAACGGCTAGACGAATAATCATCAAATCTCGTGACTTTTCCTCAAATTTATCATAGAAAATTTTCCTTTGTCAATGACGTGTCTATGATGATTGACGTTTCCATAGCAACCGTCTACTCAGAAGTGTATTTTGACTATTTTCAGTCTTGTTTCAGTCGTTTTTCAGTTTTTTCCCCCTTGTTGTCAGAAAAAAGATATTTTTTGCTTTTGTGTGCTTGTTTTGACTAAGTATGTTTCTTAGAACAAAATCATGATATAATATCATAATACATACAAACATGTTTTTTGGTGACGTCATGGTCAGCTGTTCGACTGCAGGCTTGGGATTCAAGATGACGGCTTAAAATTCAAAATGGCGGATTTGTGACGTTATTGTGACGTCACGACATGTCATAATTGGCACATCATAAGCCCAATCTGTTAAGCTAATGACGCGCTAAAAACGTGCCAAGTTTCATCGCAAGAGCTTTAATACTTTTCAAGATCTATAGGGGGTCACTCACCCCCCCCCCCCCCAGGCTCAGAAACTCAAAAAAAGGCCAGGCAGAATAGGGTTAAGAAGTAAGCATACTTTTTGCACTAGCTGTTTTCATTTAAACTAATAAGCTTAATATAGGATTATTCAACACCTAAGGCCAAGGAAATAAAAATGTTTCAAATTTTTCACATTTTCAGAATAGCACAGTTATACTTGCAAAAGAAACTGTTGCTTCTGCGTACATCGAGGGGAATTAATTTAAAAGGTAAAAATGAATAGAAAATTTCTGGAAGTCTGGATTTGAATGAACTGGACAGTGAAAGGTTCAAAGCTGCCCAAAGGAACGAATTAGCTGTTTCAGGACAGAATATTGTATTTCCCTCAAAGAAAAGACTTATCCAAATGTCGGCAACTGATAATGAGGCATTACGGATCTTGGAGTTCCTTAGGCTTTTTGTAGCCTTTTTTAGATAAAACTGGAAACACGTTTAACTATGAGTTTGTTTGTTATGAAACATGTATTTGAAACATCTGTCACTGTCCTCACACTGAACCTGCCGATTAACGTATTTGAAATCTAGCTCTTATAAAGAGTGAGTACCGTCAGGCTACAAGAGGGGGGATGGATGCCACCCCCTGTAAGGTCTTCCCTCATTTTTGTAAGAGGTATGCATATCTCTTTGATACTTTTGGCAAAGTTTGATGAAATTTTGTAGCTATGGTTACGAAATATTACGTCAGAGTTACCGTGTCGTCAATCCGTTATTGAATATTTAATGTACATTTTCACCTTTTTTCGGTGAAAAACGTTTCCAAATGTCAGCAAAAAGCAAAAAGAGGTTAATTATGTCAAATTTTATTTCCAGTTAACCCTGCTTTCTGATAACTTGTTATTTTGAATAAAATCCAAGATGGCACCCCTTGGCCCAGCTGCTATTTTTCCACATTATACAAACTAATACTCGTGAAATTTTGTTCAAATCGGGGTAGGAAAAGAATGTAATCCTAAGAAGGAAAAAATAATCCCGAACAAAGAGACCACACCTTTGGGAGTTAAATCCACTTTGGAGTTATTTTAATTCTTTCAAAAACACTCTGTTAACTACGGGGCCACGAATTTTCTGCATACGACTGCGCACCGAAGACTAGTAAGTACTGCAACTGCCTGTATTATATAGGATTCGGCTAAAAGTTGAACCTCCAAATATATATTGTTAACCTTCTCAAAGGCCTGCCCTGGGAAGAAAGTGAAAATAAAGCCAATCGAAAAAAAATATTTCTATTTCTAAAGATAGAAAAAACAAATTTTATGCAAAAGGAGAGCATGGCAAATAACTGGGTAAGAATAACTGGATATAAATGTATTGTACTCATTTTTTGCATCGAGTTCAACAACTATCAGCAAAAATTGACCAAATTTCCGACCGGAACACGCACACACAAAGCACACACACAAACAAAATAGAATAAATGAATATTCATGTAAGCAAAAGAGTGGAACCCCTCCTTACCACACAGATCAAACCACGGTTAAATGAATTGGCCCTGACCGAAAATTCTGATAAACTCTTTGTTACAGGCTTACCCTTCTTCACCATCCTTATCATCTCTTCAAACGCAGATGGACGGATATGTCCCATAAACAGGGCACCACCGCAAATCAGAGAATCGAATTCTCCCGTTTCAATCTCAGGAATCTGCTGGTCATTCAATGGGGTGCAGATAAACTGCTTGTACACAGATTTTCTCCTTGCTTCATTTAACATTTCTTGTGAAAGATCCAGCGCATGTAGGGAAGTGTAGCCAAGTCTGTAAAGTTCCACACCTATTAGTCCCGTTCCAGCCCCGACATCAATGACTTGTAGTTCATCTTTCGGTTTGTCCTGAAAGATCTGTTTGATGGCGTCATCCAAACATTCAGCGAGTGGCCTGTGCCAAGTGCCCCTTGCTTGATGGACAACGTCCTGAAAGGTGACAAATTAAATCGCGTAAAGTAACGCTGGATGACAAACAATTTTGTTAAAGCGAACATCTTAAAAGTTGTTCAATACAACATGAGATTTTTAAAAGTGGATTTTAATTTCTGTCTCCATAAACAAATGGTTTCATTAAAACAAAAATACACATGAAATTTTGTTAAGTTTGAGTTAAATAATGGTAACGTAAGTTAATCTGGAAAAACTAAGATGACAAAATTTAATTTGATTTATTTGTTTCCAAGTTCTAGATGTATATGTTTGTTCATAGTATGGCTAAGCGTGACCTGTTGCTATTTTGCTGTATCAACGTTTATGTACATTTTTAAACTCAGGTCTTAAAAATTAGTCTAAGGCATGGGTCGCACTTAGGCAAAGTTTACATCTTTGCCGGCAAAAATTTGAAACCGCAACCGGAGAGGAAAACTTTTAACCGAAATCAGTAGGATCGCACTTGTGATAAAATTCTCACCTATTGTGACACCTAACACCACTGTGTGGCAACTGACGACGACCAGATACGTGTTTACCTACGTGTTGTCGGAGTACAGGATTTCGGCTGAAAAGAAAACACAAAAAAGAAATATGCGTCCCGCTGAAGCAGTGCTTGTAGTTATTTCAGTGATACTCCTTCTTTTCATTCAGCTTAATCAGCAGCAGATTTTTGTCTTTCGACAAACGAAAGTCTGACTGTTGTGACTGCTGCCATGGCGAGAGCAAGAAATCGACGTTTACGAAGGATACTTCGATCTCCTTATGCGTGGTCAGTTCCTCGTCCTGTAGAGTCGTGGTTCGACCTGCACTACTACGATCCAACGATACCAGAAGATTTTTTCTGTCAGCAGCTGCGTGTGACAAAATATACATTCCACCGTATTTTGAACATGTTGAACCACCGTTTAGTACGACAACAGTCGCGTTTTAGAGACCCGTTGCCACCTGAGAAAGTACTTGTGTTAGGACTGTATCGCCTGGGTCGTGGAAACTCTTATGTAAGCATTGGACCATCGTTTAATGTTGGCAAAAAGCAACCGTTATTGAGGCGGTAAAAGACGTGGTGGAAGCCCTTTACGAACTACGCAATGATTACATAGAATTTCCGGAAACTGAAGCTGAAACTTGGGTAGCCACGGAAACTTTTGATGAGCTCTCCCAACTACCGAACATAGTTGGTGCGATTGATGGGTCGCATGTAAGAATAAAAGCGCCAAAGGACAGTGCGGTTGATTATTTTAGCAGATACCAACAACATGACTTTATAATCCAAGCTGTCGTAAATGGCAAAAACTGTTCTTGGATTTTGCATGTGGGTATCCGGGAAGTATGCATGACGCCAGGGTTTTACGGCGTAGCGCAATTTTAAGAAGATCAGAGAGAGGGGATATCCTCTCTGTGCCAACCGTTAACATAAATGGTCGAGAAATAGGCCCATACCTTGTTGGAGACAGTGCATATCCCCTCAGCCCGTGGTTGATGAAACCGTACCCAGAAGGTACCAGAGACCGCAACGAAATTAAGTTCAACAAAGAACTTTCGTCTGCGACAGTAAAGGTCGAGTTTGCGTTCGGTTTGCTAAAGAGTCGATGGACAATATTACAGAAACGTTTTGACAGTACTGTTGACTTTGCTATTAAAAATGCAATAGCTTGCGCAGTTCTCCACAACTTGTGCAGCCAATTGAGGGACAACAGGGAGGAAGAAGATAACGATGACGACAACCCCTGTCCTCCAAATGCAGGGCCCGATGTTATTCGGGATGGAGAAAACATGAGAGAAATTCTGAAAGACTACATTTGTAATTAGAACTGTGTTTTAATTTTTGCTCCTGAGTACCATTGTAAAAAAATTACACTTTGCCAAGTGCAATTTGCCAAGTCCAATTTGCCTTCGCTGCATTCACAAAGCAATGCAGAAAAAGTTACATCAGGAAAATCTGCCATTTTGTTGATTTTTTAAAACATATGTTGTCTAAACCACCGAATGAAAAACATCGTTAACACCATAATATTGTACTACAGACATTAATTGGCATAGCTGTAGCGTCTCCCCGGCCAGTGTTTCTGTACTTGTTTATATTATGTCTTTTTCTTGTCTTGTGTAATATGTTTTTGGCCGAAGATAAATAAATAAATAAATAAATAAATAAATAAATAAATAAAACTGAATAAATTAACCAACTGCGTGTATAAACTGAAACAGGCAATGTTCAATAAAATGTCAATGGTAAGTCTAATCCTGTCGGGTTTATTGCTTTTCGAGGAACTTGCTTAAAGCCCTTACCAAAGCATTCATGGTGGTAAGTTGTTTTTTCTGGATTCTCAAGAAATTGTTGTACAAATTCATTCATGTCATTCCTCTGAGCCTCAAGTCCCGAGAGGGCAGACTTGAACATTTTTCGGTCCTCGTTGTCGTTTTCCTCTTCTCTTTCTATTTTCTTTGTTTTTTCCTTGCTGTTCTCGCTTCCTTAGTTTTGTCTCCGGCGGTATTGACTGCAACCCCATCACCACCTTCACTCTCTGCCTCTGCACGCAATTCTGCCGAAGCGCTCCCAGCTTCCTTCACATTAGAAAGAGTAACTATATCGCGACAGCCCAGAACTTGGTCAATTTCATCATGGTGAACGGATTTCTTGATGTTTCCTCCAGACCGTTCACTGTTCCAGTCTTTCGCTTGTTCATGACGTTCGATGAGATATTTCATCTTCTTCTGATACTTGTCAGTCGATCGCTTCTTGCAAAACAGGGTATTCATTGTTTAGCGATACCGTCCCACGCTTTATGGGCTTCCCTGCTCTCGATGCGGTCGAAATTATCAGCCCACAAGCTGATCAACATTTACTCTTCATCGTTCGTCCATTTCTCATACGGCCGTTTTGGTTCCTTGGATTCAGGTGAGGATGACGAAGAAGAAGCTATCGAAGAAGAAGCATGCGAGCTGCTTGCTTGGCTTTCACTCAATCCCGGACTTGATGCATCTCTAGAACTGTACATTTGCTCCATGTGGTTGCCAGTTAGCACACGAGGGTATAAATACTGCGGAAATTCGGTGCTATCACCAAAAAAGCAGGGAAATGTAAAGGATGTAATGATTGTAAAATCCACGTCCGTCCATAATGATAATAATAATGATTTAATGCTTATTCGGCGCAAATTAACATGTGGATACAGATTTTATCATGGAAAATGCTTCGGACCAAGGAAGGCTATTTAGGGCAGCAAAGAAATTACTATCTAAAAGGGAGGCTGCATCTTTTCCTAACTACTTGGACAAAACAGCCCTTACCAATGATATTGGCCGATTCTTTACTCGTAAAATTAAGACCATTTGTTCGAACATTGATGTTGTTGCTAATTCTCGTGCTGGTATTGTAGTACCGGATGACCCGCAGGTCGGCCCGGATAAAGAACTAATCGCACTTTCCAACCTCTCAGCGAGTGCATTAGGTACGAGATTTGATTCGAAAGTCGGCCAAGAAATCCTGCCCGTTAGATCCTGCGCCAACGTCGCTTGCGGTTTCACGTCTGGACATACTTCTCCCAGTAATCCGCGCATGATTAACTCTTCACTGACATCCGGGCATTTTCCAAATGACTGGAAGGACGCGTTAGTCACTCCGCTTCTCAAGTCAACTGGTTTGTTTGCTGATTTTACGAACTTGCGCCCCATAAGTAATTTACAGTATGTTTCTAAGCTGACGGAGCGTGCGGTTTTTGAGCAGACGCATGCGCATATGGCAAAGCATGGCTTATATTCATTGCTGCAATCTGCGTACCGTACATGTCATAGTACTGAGACCACCCTACTTAAAGTACATGGCAAAGTCCATGGCAAAGATCGAGCGCGAACTGAAGCAAATCTCGCGCGCTTTTTACGGCAATGGTTTTAATTTCTCTTTCGTTGACAAGCGTTGACAGTTACCGCTGCGATTCCTATTGTTGAGCTAGGGTTTTCCAAAATCTGCCTGCCCCACCCAAGCACTGCGGCGTCTTTGATGTTTTTGCCGATTTTCAAAAACTTTGCAAACCGGAAAAGTTAGGGTCGCATTAGGAAAAGCGTTTTGTTGACAGCTCTTGTCTGCAAAGCAATCCAATTTTCGCAAAAAATTTGCCAAGTGCGACCCATGCCTAACACACCAATTGCTAAGTCACACCTTTACCTGTACTTGATGCATGTTTAATGCATATTATAATGAAATGTCTTTGATATGACGAAAAAAAAAATGGTTTTCAAATATACCAGTCGTCAAACGGCATGACACATATTTTGTGAGGTGGTCTTGTTTATTTTTATCCTACGAAGACCGAGCCGCCTTTCATCGTTCCTAGCCGGTAGGGGGTTAATGAGAGGCGGCAGGTAGTGTGTGCTGAGATTGGTGAGACAGCTGACAGATGTTGGAGATGACAGAGCTGAATAACGTCTGCGCATGTCATCGGTTCGCGCGGGGAAACTGGGGATGACAACTTGAAACCATAGCAACATTTACGTAAAATGGAGGAATTTTTGAAAATATGAAAAGTGCCGAGGTTTTTTGCTTCAGTTAAGACTTTGGTAGACCAGCTAAGCCTAGAATTTTTGACAAAGACCAAACGATAGTATAGCTTAAACATATCTCCTGAACACAACATTTTCATACCTGAACACAAACCGAAATTTTACCGCGAAGTCAAGAGCCCATGCCGCGAAAATGCGGCTCGTGCAGCTGGCTGTGTTACATATTATCTTAGTGAGTGCGTTGTTCAAGGAAACTTCCGGTAAGCGTCCTGTTTTGGGTGTATTAGGCCCCCAGCCGCACTGTGCCTTCGGAGACTTAGCTTGTCTAAAACATCGACGATCGATCGAGCGTCAGGACAGTCGCTGGTTGAGTCCTTCACTAAAAGACAATCAAAACAATTTCAGACATTGCTGTAATTTCCAGTCCTCCTTTTTAAGATTTTGAACAGCCACGGAAAAGGAAAAGAGAATCATCATTTCACTGGAGTTGACACCATTTTAAAAAGCCCTGTACAGACACCAGACAACCGCTCCAGAAAAGAATAATATGTCGAAAAGCAATGAAGCAGTTTACTGATAAAACAGCCCTGGACTCTTGAAGGACCTCCTTGCTTGTATTACGGGCAGTCAAAACTTTTCCAGCAAAAGAAAAGAGCTACCAGGACAGTCATTTACCTCTGTTTCACATAATTGAGGACTATTTTAGGTAACATATTTTGATTTAATTTAACTGGAAGATGGGTTTTTAATTCAGTTAAAGTTCATGGGTGATGTAACACTGGAAACTAATTTTCTAAACTTCTTGACAGACTACATTACAAGGACTGCTTTACAAAAGGAAAGTGGACTCTATGCAGCTAGTTGTGCCATATCCTTGAGGGGGTTGTCCATAGGTCAGATTTTTAGGACACAGCACCACACTCAGGACAATAGTTCACCCTTTGGTGACTCCCCTCAAAATAGTTGTTTTTGGGATGTTTTCATTACGTGATGACTAGTTGTTTGCTTTTCATGCAATTGATTTTGCCATCCAATGAGTCACTTTACAGCTAAATAAATGAACATCAAGAATATGTTGGTTCATTTTCAATTGCTTTTACTAACTAATTTTAAATGGTAATTAAAGAACCACGCAACACACACTCTTATCGCATAAATTACCAGCAGATGTCTTTCTTTACAGGAAACTGAAAACTGTTAAAAGAAAAGTTGCAGTTTATAATGTATTGCAGATCATCACAAAAAAAATGAATGAAATATTCTGAAAACTGACATAATTATGGCAATAAAGTCCCAGACTTGACCCTTCAAGTGCACAATATTTGTTTAAAAAAACACTGGATTATTGCAAAGCTGATCTCAGGATGTGTGGGCCTGTCAAACCCTAGATACAAATAAAAACTATTCACAAGTGGGAAATGTACAGATTTGTATTTAAAAGAAGCCCTGCATACACCACCAGTCATGTGAGCCCCTAAATTCAGCACATGGAAAAAACAGAGTAATGTACTCAGAACCAGTGGTATAACACTACCTCCGGGATTTGAAGGAAGCCCTACCCTTACATCAAACACCTATACAACATGGAAATGTCCAGAAATCAATTAAAGTGAGGAAAATGTTTGTTGTGTATGGATCATCTTGAGTTTTAGCCTTAGGTGTGGTGGGCAGTACAGCTGGTGTGGCTGTGGGAGAATCACTGCGACAACACGTTCCACTGTCCCCATTTCACTTTTGATGGCCTCTGTTGACTTAGTTCTAAGTCCTTCTTATACTTCCTCTTCTGCAGGGCCTGCTGGTTATTTCTCACAAATAAAAAAAAACCAAGATCCTGTATCATATTATGATCTGCATGTTTACCAGAACCATTCCCCAGCACTAAAGCATTTTCTTTGGAATCTGAGTCACTGAAAAATAAACATTTACCATAAGCTTTCACGAGTTTGTAAAACTATAGGGCAATGTAGTAGCGGAAAAAACTATACAAGATAAACATTTTTGTGCACAAGCCCAATCATGATAAGAAATAAAATAATGAGGTAAAGGAATTACCAACAAAAATGTTCGGTGTGTAGCGAGGCATGTTAAAAACTGGTAAAAAAGAATTAAAAAAGTTGACACTGGCTAAAAATATGGTTATGGACGTTTCGGCGGCCACTAATGTTGCCTTCGTCAGCAAAGATAAAAATTCAAATGTCTAACGGCGTCCTACTTAGAATATGTAACCGATGTGTGATAAAAAATCACACCTCGAAGGAACTTTCTGAGTGCAACAATAGTCTCTAGAGTATTCTTAATGACTCTAAAAATTGTTAATGTTATTGGATACGCTTGGTAGCGCTATGTGTTCGTTTATAGTGTTCCTATTTCGCACGGAATGCCAAGCTTCAAGAATTAATTACCAACAATTATGTTCCAATTTATATGATCAAAGGTCATAATCAAGAAATGGTAAAATTACTGATTCTGTTACAATTGATATAAATAATCCTATCTGGCAGTCAGCTGCCATTTTACTTCCACATATAAGTGTTATGGGTATGTGACACTACATGTTTGACTACAGTTTTAGAAGAGAAAACGACAATCTCAGCTCATCTGGCCAACAATCAGCTGCAAGAATTTGTAACTGAATACTGTCGCTACCCCGTACACACTATCCGAGTCCATTGTCTCACACGATAGGCAAGCACTTTGTAGACAAGAAAGACAAGTAATTCGCTTCAATAACCTAGGAAATGATTCTGTTGAGAGAAACGCTTACGAACGCTCCGACAGAAGCCTTTTCACTTGTGGGTTTCATTTCTTGTTTGGGAGCCAAATATCTGTTTCGCAAGTATGATCGCAAAGTTTTGTTTTTGAAAATAGATTGTTTACTTAAACGTATTGGAAATTATTGTCTAAAACAAACCTAACTCTATGAATGTTGCACAAGAGTTTGGTAAGGTATAGCTATACAAAGTGCAATGCTAAATTTAATCTGAGGACTCACTCACCGTAGTGCTACAGCCGATGATCTCAAGAATTCGCTGGGTTTCCACGACTTTTAAAACAGCCAAACAGTAGATAGACAAATTCCCAGTTTGTCTGAAAAAATCTCCACCACAGAAAATACCTTTAAATGGCGTCCCAAGTTCTATTTTCTCGAGTGACAAGACGCCAAAATCGACCGAGAAATCAAGCTCGCATGGCGCCAAACAAACAGCCGATCGAACGATTTTGAAATGCTGATCTCGAGCATGCGCAGTCGTTTTTCAGCCCTGTCGTTGGAGATATGAGGTAAAAAGTAAAGTGCAGTGAATATTTTAGAAAAAAAGTGTTTTACATCTCAGATTGAAAGTTCAGTTTAGTATAAACTTTATGAGGCCAATGACCAATGAGGAGCAAGAAAACAGAACTTCCGGCCTCTGTTACGGTTTCTGTATAACGTGCACTGGATAGGAGTATTACTATTCTCCCCAACTCTGTCCCCTCTGGGTTGTATCAAAGATTCGTACAATAAACATTGTATCACCTCACCTGCACCCTGGTATCTGAGAACTATCTATGGAAAAACAACAGGCCCTGCAAAGGTGACTAATCTTATCAGGAAAAATGTGAGCATAACGTATTAAGTGCCTTTGAGGCCCATAGTCACACAGATGGATTATAATTAGGTTATTTCTTGATTTTACCTTATCATATTCACTCGACCATTCATCATAACTCTGTTTGACTTGTTCTTGGGTTTTGCGTTTAAGGTCCTCCAATCTCTCTCCAAAGTACTTTTCAAAGTTAGCTCGTTCGGATCTCTCGGACATTCTAAAAGGTTAACGAAAAGAAGTTATGGTTTTTCCCAACTACACGATTAAAATAAAGAATGTCAAACAAAAGTTGTCAAAGAAGGTGTAGAGAATAGGAAGGACAGATCATCCTCGTATATTGATTCATGAAAAAGTGAAAGGAAAAATATGTTCCAACATAAAATGTTTCGAAAAGTACTACATATTGCCCTAACGGATCATTTAGCACCCTACAGTTCACGATGAACAAAACTGCATCCCATCTACCGCATACTTACATATGGGTTTGTGTCACAAAGTTCGGATATCAGGAATGGAGGACAAAGAACGGGCAATCGCGGAAATTTAAAATGGGAAACGTACGATACTAGTGTACTGCTCACCGATGTCGTAGGATCATTGATTTGAGACCCATTCAAGCCTATTTTTTTTCAGGTTTTCTTTCCGCAGCTACTTGCGTAACTATGATGGTCTTTCATGGATGGAACCCGTAGCTCACATATGGTATTTCATATGTCTCATGCATTACCTTGTAACTAACTTCTAACATGAATGCCAGTAGACGTACAGAGTGAATAGTTACTGGTCATGAACTACTGGTCTCTGCTAGGGAGCATTTACATGATTTGCGGTTCGATTCATACGGCATTCACGTATGTCTGTTCTCTTAGTGTTCATTTTAGTATAAAACAATTATTTTAAATGAAAACGCACACCGCTGTGAAGAGGGTTTGACCAACATAAACGCGGCATCTAGTATCGAAATGAAAGTCGTAGTGACCAGTGTCATGGAAATATCCACGTTCTTCTGTCGCTCAGGGAATGAGAAGTGGCTGTATTCTCATTAATCATTTGGACAATGATCGAAGAAAGTTTGTGGTTTTAGGTTTGAAGCTATTGAATAATTACTATTCAATGGCTATAATACGTGAGGTCACACCCCAGTAGAGCATATCATGAAAAAAAAACAAATAAAATATAAATAACTTTGCTTAGTCTTCTCTACGCTAACTCAAGTTATCTGGAAAAACGCGAGTTTGGTTTTGACTTTTAAAGGCAACGGTAAAAATATCGTCGGTAGTATCGGCTTAAGGTCTGAAATTCCAATCTCAGGTTGGTCTTCTGAATTTTAGTTTGCTTTAGAAAGCAAACCACAAGAATAGTTTTGTTCTACATTTTAGGTACAATTAGTACTACACCAGAGCATTGATAACTAAAAAGTTTTTAATTTGACACCGGGTTCGTTATCTCTAACAACCGTTAACCGATACACCCAACCTTTCCCAGGTTCCCACAAGGTTTGAACTCAATTGCATTTCACAAAGTGTTGGATTCAACCGAGATTCATGTTAATTATATAACCGAATGTTTTGTTGAGAATTCAATAATTTTCGGATAAGTATGTAACTGAATGATTGCCTTTTTTGTGGTTGTACGGGCTACATACTCACTGTTTGTGTCAACCAGATCAACGGATGGATATTATCCAGCATACTGAATTCGAATCAAATTAAAACAATTTTTGTTTTCAGATCAAGTAAAAAAGGGTGATAATTAAAGAGGTACTACGAATTGCGGAAGCTGAGGCATTGCAGCAAAATGCAACCTCTCGAAATCTGTCTACTCAAGGAACTAGTTTTTGAGTTTTATAACGTGTATTGATATCTTAAAATTACCTAGTTGACGGTCTAGACATGCACAATTTAAGTTTTATGAAACAAGAAACGACAACGTTGTTGTGCACAACATCGTCATTAGATAATTAACAGCATCAAAGTTTACGTTACCTCACATATAAAGCAAGCTTGCCTACCTTTCAGTACGTTTGGCGTACTCGACTTCTCCCATATCGTCTTCGTGTTTCTGAAGTTCCTTCAGCATGTGAGCTGCGCTGTTCTGAAACTGTTTTGAACTTGCCTGATCATAAGTTGTTTACATGAAGTTTGTTGAAACTTCACTCAAATGGAAGATAAATTATCTATATTGGCTTCACAAAGGGATAATTATTGCGTCATTTGATGGGCAACACTTGACGACTTCCTGCTATATATATCAGCTTCAGTGCGATATTATGTGTCCACCACGATGAGACGTAGCGGGGTTCATCTGAGTACCTCATATATGCTCGCCTTTTTTTTTCTGTTCCTTTTTGTAAGCGAAGGGCAAGGGAGACTGTAGTCCTTTTCTGCACAGTCATGAGCAAGCAAAGTAGCAAAAGAAGCGAACGAACGAGCCGAAAGGAAACCAGGAAAGGTCTCTTCTCCAACTCTCCCATCGGCCTATTCACTTGCTTCAGTGTTCGTTTCGCTCGTTTGCATCGCATGATTAGCTCTCCTGTTCGACTAATCTTTAATGAGTCATCATACCTTAACTGCAAATTGTCCTCGCACGATCTTTGGCTCAGCAGTCTCTAATAAGTTAAGTATTTATATGCCTTAAAAGGCATATAAATACGACGCTAAGCCTCAGCATGAAAGTGAATTATTGTGTATATATATACATGACACACGATGAGAATGGATCCAGATGATATTTAGTTTGCACGATATACTAGAGCCGTTTGTACCGATGTGTTTATGACGAGTTTTACAGTCTTTTAAAATTAAACTTCAATTTCAAATTAATTGCGTTCAAAACTTTAAAGGAAGTAAATCACGGGAGCTTCACTGATAACCCCCAATTGTAAGTAGCGAACACATGCGACGACTACACAAAAATCATTCTCAGACTGCTCTACCCTAATGGTTAGATGAGAGATAATGTTGCTGCGAACGGCGACAAAACCATAGACCAATCCTTTGTAACTTCACCGTTAATCCACAAAACACGAGAAGCCATGAGAAAAACTCACAAAACTATAATGACATCACGGCAGGGTAAAAGACTCCCGAAAAATACTGAAATCTGAACTTAAATTGACGTATGAACGAGAAAAGTAAAACACTGAGGTTAAAACTTGGTGGCCCTCGTGGTCACCGTTCGAAGAGCGGCCACCTACACGCATGCGTGAGCTTATAAACTACTCACCAAAACCACACCGAAAACCCAGCAGTAACATGGTTCCCCAAAATGTTAGTCTTAACTTACATTTTCTTGAAAAGCACAACTTTAAATTGTCACGATTACAGATAAAAATGTTCCTTCCTTAGTAATGTTCAGGCTCCTCGTCGGGGAATCCCGGTGTCTGCTGCGCCTCTACGAGCAGGACAAGCTTGTTTATAGGTCTTTCTAGATTGGACCCATTACTTGTCAACACTGTCACTGGTCGGACTTGACCCTGATCGTCGGGATGTGTAACTACCACTTTAGCCATGGGCCGTCTGTTCCTAGGGGACTGATTTTCTTTCAACAATACAACATCTCCGATCTTGAAATTAATCTTCGTGGCGAAACCACTTGTTTCTTGCTTGCAACTGCTGCAAATATTCCTTGCTCCACCTTGACCAAAACTCTTGCGCCAAGTGTCGTGTGCGTCTCCATTTCTTTCTCCATTTCCTCTCTCTTGAACTCTCCGGGCGGGGGGAGCACAAGCCTTGTCTTCCCTGTTATTAGCATACTTGGCAATAATTGTGGTACTGAAAATGGGTCGTTGAGAGTCTCCACTGTCAGGGGTATATTGTTGATTGTGGAGTCCGCTTAGCACAGGAATGTTCTCAACGATTCTTCATCTAAACGATTGCCGTGTACTCTAATGAGACCGTTCATGACGTTTCTGACCGACCTAATTTGACTCTCCCAGAGACCTCCAAAATTGCTAGCGGAAGGCAGATTCTTAATCCAATCGATGTTGTCTTTAAGGAGTTCCACTTTTATCTTCTGGTCATCCATTTCTTCAATGGCTTTCTTGAGTTCGGTTTCTGCACCAATGAAATTCGTTCCTCTGTCTTAGCGAATTTCTCTGACTGCTCCTCTTCTACAGACAAAACGTCTCAGTGCATTTATATAGGAATCAGCCCCTAGGAAATCCCGACCGCTACTTCTATATGCACTGCCCCGCTTGCCAAGCAAGTAAACAAGGCTCCATATCTTTTGACGACAGATCTTCCTCGCTGGACATGCCAAGGACCAAAGACGTCTACCCCACAATACGTAAAGTGTGTTGCCGGCTCCACGCGTGACCTTGGTAAATCTGCCATCTTCTGTTCTCCATGGCTGCCTCGAAGGTAACGACATATGACACATTTAGAAATAAACTGCCTGACCATCGAATTTCCGCTTACAATCTAATATCCAATAGCACGGAGCTCATTTAAGGTAATCCCTCTACCACTATGATGTGTTCTTCCATGAACATGGCTGTTGATCAGTGAAGTGATGTGGCTTGACTTTGGTAGGATGATAGGGTTTTTTAGATTGACTGACAGGTTATTCTTCCGCCAACTCTCATGACACGATCACCGTCCAGAACTGGATCTAATGTGCGAAGAGACATTGTCTTCTTTAACAGAGCCTTCTTCGCTTTGTCTAATTCGCGGCTCCCGTACTTGGCCTTTCCTTGGATGTCTTGAAGACTTATTATCTCTGATGGAAACGCATCTCTTTGCACGTGCTTTATGATCTCTACTTCTGCTTCTTCTAAGTCAGTGACATTGACTCCTGGGCTTGCAGAAGTGCGACAAGTAGGTATTTCTTCAGATGCTCCATCATCGGGTGCCTTCCTCTTGACCAGGACTCTATCAGTCTGAGCTTTCTCTTGTATCTCAAACAAAGCCATCTTCGCTTTCTGCCAACTGGAGAAGCCCTGAAGTCTCTTGCGTATGTCGCTGCTCTCTTCCACTGCGCTTGTGTTAACTCTAACATTCTTGACTTCTGGAGAATCTGGGTCCACATCATTTTCGTATGTCTCTTCTTTCAGCCAGCTGTCTACAGGTTCTTTCAGGAAGTCAGGGCCCGTGATCCACCTGGATTTTTCCACGAAGTCTTTCGGTAACATACCCCTTGAGCTTTCATCCGCAGTTTTCGACGCAGTATCCTCATAGTGCCACTGTGAGGGGGTGGTATGGCCATGGCTCAGTTGAACTCTGTTCGCCACGTACATGAGGAAGTGCCTTGATTCCCTACTTATAAAGCCTAGAACGACTTTACTGTCTGTCCAATAGTGGTCTTCGATGTCCTCATATTCTAACTCCTACTTTAAAGTGTCACCAATCTTGACAGAAATCGTGGCAGCAGCCAATTCCAACCTCGGGATGCTAACCGTCTTCTTTGGTGTTACTCGGGATTTTCCCGTGACAAACGAGACGTGCACTTTGCCGTTTTCGTCTCCGAGTCTCAAATATGAGCACCGTCCATACCTGCACATTGAAGCATCGGACATACAGTGGAGTTGTGCGGACACGATCTTTCCAAACTCTTTGGGCTTAAAACTTCTTGATACTTTCAAATTTTCAAGTAGGCCAAGTTCATTCCGCCATTTCTCCCATCAGCCTTTGGTCGCATCATCGACTGGGTCATCCCAGCTGTTAGTATGGCAGATGTCTTGTAATATCTTCTTTCCGACAAGTACTATGGGAGCGATGAAATCCAAGGGGTCATAAATTGAGCCTATCGTTGATAGGATGCCTCTGCGCGTGCAAGGCTTGTCCTTGAGTTCAATCCTGAAGTTGAAAGCATCTAATTCGATGCACCAAGTAACTCCTTGAGCCCTTTCCATGGGTAACTTGTCTTGGCCCAGTACGAGGCTCTTCACATTTTCCGCTCTGTGATCTTGAGGAATTGAGTTAATGGTGCATTCCGTGTTGCCCACAAACTTAGTCAGGTTGAATCCTCCATTCCCACAAACTGCCTTGGCATCCTTCGCTAGTTTAATGGTTTGATCTTTGGTGCACGTTGATTTTAGAATATCGTCCACGTAGAAGTTTCTTCTAAGGGTGTCGGCTACCTTGGTTCCATATTTGTCTTCGTTGTCGTCTGCCATACGCTTAAGTGCATAGTCAGCACATGCAGGGGATGATACTGCACCAAATAAGTGCACAGTCATACAATACTCTTCGGCCTTCTTCTCTAAATCTCCATTTGGCCACCACAAGAACCTGAGAAAACTCTGATCTTCCTTTCTTACTTTCACTTGGAAGAACATTTCCTCAATGTCCGCCATGAAAGCGTACTTCTCTTGCCGGAAACTGGTAAGAACGCTGACCAGGTTACTAGTGAGATCTGGTCCCTGAAGCAGTTTGTCATTCAAGGAGTGTCCTTCAAACGTGGCCGAGCAATCGAACACCACCCGCACTTTCTGCTTCTGCGGGTGGTAGATTCCATGATACGGCAGGTACCAGGTTCTTCCATTTTGACCGTCGAACTCCTCATACACCTTGCGAGCATATCCTTTGGAGATGAGTCCAGAAATAAAGCTGCAGTAATCTGTGTAATATTTCTCATCAGACTTCAGACGTTTCTTTAGACTACTAGGCGCTTCTCTACTTGTGCATAGTTATTTGGGAGCTGAATGTTCTGATGTTTAAATGGGAGGGGCATCTCATGATGCTGGTCCTCTAGATGGACAATTCCATTCTCCACTGTTTCATAAAACTTGATGTCTTCACATGACATTGCTGTCCCTTTTTAGTTCGCAGTTGTTATAGCAACTGAGACCTATTGGGGCTGTCCTGGCTTAAACAGTCGTGTGGCGTTAGTGTGTTAACATTTTGGCAACAAGCCCACATTTAAGCCTTCAAAGTGGAATCCTTCGAGGTGTAGTAGACCATTTTTGAGGGGCACTTAACCAAGTTTTGCGCAGTCTCTATGGATGAGGAATTAATCGGAGGGTTGGATCCTCGAAAATATTGTAGATTTTGACTTGCAAAGACAACGCCGGAAGGAATCGGAAGGAAACGTTTACTCAGGAGCATGTTAGGACTCGCTGGTCTTCAGCTTAGGTTGGCCTTCGCCAGCGGGTTAGGAACAGCTGGACGAGGAAAGAAATTGGTTGTTAAGTTTAGTTGTTGTCGAAAAGATTGCAAAGAAGTCTTTGTGTGTTGATGTTTCTGATCTACAAGCGCAAACATTTCTTTATGCATAAGTTGTCTGGGGGGAGATAATTGGTCATAATTAATGAAGTCCACCAAAGGCGATTGTGTAAGTTTGCATTTGGTACGGGTTGAAGTTATAAACTATCAAAAAAATCATCCATACCTTACAGAGTTCAAGGACTTTATTGATAGCTTTCAGTTTGAGATTTATGTGGTTTACTTTGAGCTGATATATAGTGTATGTTGCTCGGAATTATCGGCCAGTCAGGATTTTCCCAGTACGCGCGTATTTAATAAATTTTAAAAATATTCCATACATCATTGCCAGTAGAGTCCTGACTCTTTTCCGTTATTGAGCTCTCCAGAATCGACCGTTATTGAAGTTTTCTTGGTTTCTGTATTTCATGTCCGCAGTTTAGTTTCGTAGTTCCCACAGTTGAATATATTCGTGGTTATTACATTGAACTGACGATTTACTCGTTATTCTGAACTTCCCAAATGATGTTTGTTCTTTGCTGATCACCAGAAAGATTCTTGAAATCCTTGTCATTAAGCTGCAAAAATGTTTTGTGTTTTCCCTCGCTTAGCCTTTTAGAACGATCATATTCGTGAGGTTTTGCTCACACCAAAGCTATTTAAATTTGATTTTCATAATTCAATTAGTAGCATGTTTACATAGGTGTAATGGTGGCATGATTTCTGACACGAAAGTAAAATTTTGTCAATCACAAGCTTTTAAATAAACTCAAACAACCTATATACACGCAAAAACTAGCTCAACGTCTGTTTCTCTTTAATTATGTAAGTATTCTTCTACATTCATTCTATTATTACGTAAGAAAAAAAGATTTCCCAGACTTATGGTAGCAATTATTCCTTTTCAAATGCCAGGCTACGTCTTCGTGGTTTCCCCGTTATTCTTTAATTTTGAGCTGCCTGTTACCTATTTAATGGTGACGTTCTCTATCATGCAACCAAATCCTGCTCCTGATAACACTGATATACACTGAACAACAAAGACAGCAGAGACAAACAAGAAAAGCCCCAGGGGCATTAGACCCCGCCGTTGTTCTCCCTCCCCTCGGGGTGTAAAACATATTAAGGTCACTTAAGATACAATTCCTAGCCCGTGTAGCGAAAGACACAGCGAGTATTTGTCTGGCCGAGCGAAAACCGGGAGTCTGGGGCAAGTGACCAAGAAAAAACAAGAAAAGCCCCAGGGGCATTACCCCGCCGTTCCCCCCTCCCCTCGGGGTGTAAAAGATGTTATGGTCACTCAAGATACAAGCTCTAGCCTGTGTAGCGAAAGACGCGACGAGTATGTTTGGCCGAGCAAAAACCGGAGGTCTGGGGCAAGTGACCACCAAAAAAATGGAAAATAATAAAAACAAGAAAAGCCCCAGGGGCATTACCCCGCCGTTCCCCCCTTCCCTCGGGGTGTAAAAGATATTATGGTCACTCAAGATACATACTCTAGCCTGTGTAGCAAAAGACGCGACGATAGCCTGTGTAGCAAAAGACGCGACGAGTATGTTTGGCCGAGCAAAAACTGGAGGTCTGGGGCAAGTGACCACCAAAAAAATGGAAACAAGAAAAGCCCCAGGGGCATTAGACCCCGCCGTTGTTCTTCCCCCCCCCCGGGGATGTAACATATGTTACGGTCACTCAAGATAAAAGCCCTTGCCTGTGTAGCGAAAGACACAACGAGTATTTGTTTGGCCGAGCGAAAACCGGAGGTCTGGGGCAAGTGACCACCAAAAAAAAAAACCACGGAAAAAAAAGGGTATTACTAGACCCCGTCCTGACGACGGGGTAATAATAAAAAAAACGGGTATTACTAGACTTCGTCCTGACGGCGGGGTAACAAGAAACGCCCCAGGGGCATTGGGCCCCGCTGTTTTTCTCCTCCTCCCAGGGGGCAAAATATGTTACGGTCACTCAACATACCAGCCCAAGGCGTGTAAATTCTAAAGTTTGTGATTTATCGTACCTTTGACGTGTTTGCTGCCATTCCCCCTTACGTCTTCTCCGCACCCTTCTCCCTGTGATAACATGAATCCCTGATAGTATGAACCCCATCCCTCATTCCTTGGTCATCCCTTTGTCCTAGCTTTCGCGAAGAAGAACGTGACGAAATATTTTGACCGTAGCGTGACTCAGTTACGTCACGTTTTTTAAATAAACGAACTGACATGCCAGCGTAATTCTAAATAGCAAGGGCACGGAAATTTAAATAGATTTCTTGATAAAGAAACGTATTCTAAAATCTAAAGGAAACTGGTAGCTATGGGAAAAAAACGTAAAAGTCTATTTTAGGCCGTGATTTGATGAGTGTTTTGGTGCAAGCAAGTTACTTCTCCGAATCGGCTTCTGTCTTTCAATGACGTAATGTTTATGTGCTACGGCACGTAGCTTGAATCATTGGCTTTCAAGGCTCGCTAGCACCTTCGTCCTTGCTCTCATCGAAGAGAAGTCAACTCCATTGAATTTCTTGTACTTTTCTACACAACTTTCCCTAAAGATTTTGGCGCAGCAAAGCAAAACTGCCCAGAAACTGCTTGCATTTCACTGTTGAATTATTCAACTTGGCGAAAGCAAGGGACTTCCCCGAATCGGCTTCTGTGTTTCAGTGATGTAATGTTTACGTGCCAGGGCAAGTTATTAGAATTCATGCCAGCTTCAAAGCTCGCTGCACCTTCGTTCTTGCTTTCAGCGAAGCGGTTTTTATGCCATTAAATCGCCAGTAGTTTTCTAAACCAACTTTCATGAAAATTCTGGCGAATAAACGCTAAACGAACGCACATTACCGGCAAGTATTGTTTTGACCGAGCGGAGGTCTGGGGCAAGTGACCACGACGACAAAAAAAGAACGGGTATTACTAGACCCCGTCCTGACGGCGGAGTAAAAATGGGTATTACTAGACCCCGTCCTGACGGCGGGGTAAAAAGGAAAATAATGAAAAAAAATTGGTATTACTAGACCCCGTCCTGACGGCGGGGTAAATAGTAGTAACATCTAAAAAATAACTGCGAACTATCCGAACGGATCCGCTCGTTCCTTTTCGGAGAAGTCCAACTCAAACATCTGCTTAACTGCTTGTGGAATTATCTGTTCCTTTACCGTTCTCTGTGGGACTACATATCCTCGGGGGGCTGCAAAGGTGTGTTCTTGGTTATGACGAGTTCTATTACACGTAATACATAATACATCAGGTCGCGGTATCTCGCTGTAGTCTGCTGGAATGATATTTTGTGTGAATGCTCTGAGCAAGGCCAACATTACATTCTCTTCTTTAATGTTAGCTACCACTAATTCTTCAATGGCCTTCGTCGTGACATCGCATGTTCCGTGAATCGTTGTAAGAACAAGATCAGTGTCACTTCCTTCGACGCTGTGCCTTTGCCGACTTCTCACTCACAAACGTCCCGCCACTAGCATTGTCCAGCAAGGCATAAACTTTAATCTTCTTGGCTGGATCATTCTTATGAAACAAGAAAACTGGTAATATACCCATGTTGATTGGTACGTCTCCGGCTTCAGTGATGTTGCAGATGCTGTGCGGTTGCCGCCAACTGAAGGTTTATCTCAAGACTAATTTTTATTACTGACGTCATTTGGTTTCGGGGTCCAATCTCTATTGTGCAGTGACGTTGGGTGGGGCTTGTTGCAAGTTTTACATGTCTGCTTCTCCTTACAGTTCTTAGCAATGTGCTGAACACTAAAGCAACCAAAGCACAGTTTCTTCTCTACCACAAACTCTCGTCGCTCAGCCAGAGTTTTCTTCAAAAACTGTTCACACTCGTCCAAGTTGTGAGGTGAGGCCTGTTGCATAAAGGGCATGCCAGAGTTCGTCGGTTTCTATTTCCCTAGTTTAAACCGGTGGCGAGGATTGTTTCTTTCCTCTTGTTAACTGATCTTCTTCCAAACTTAAGTTGAGTACCTTTGCCTTTCCCATCTTCGCGAGGCTTGCTTACACTTTTCTCTGAGAATACAGGATCTGTGGCTAGCTCGGCCTGCTCACGCACGAATTGTGAGAACTCCTCGAAGTCAGCTATTCTTCCTTTCGCACTTTTAGTCTTGTCCATTTCCTTCGTAAAAATGGCTGTTCGTATTGTTACGTATTGTTTACATTTGTCCGTTGGAATTTTTCTCCTTGCACCCAGTTCTAACTCCTCAGCACCATTAGCTGTCGACTTTGCCTCCATATCCAGTGCAACTTGAACCTTAACTGAATCATGAAGCTGTGTTTCTGATGCTGCATTTGTTGGCGGAGTATTGAGCGGTGAAATAGCACGGAATAATTCCGTATCCATTGAAGACGAGCGGGAGCGCAAAGCTTCACAAATGCCCTCGTCACAAAAAGCCATAGATTCCTTGTTTTCGCTATCCGTGTCCGTATTTATCCTTGAAAACCGTAAAACCGTACAAGTTCCATAGACGAACAAGGCGAGCCGTATTATCCTTGTAAATGTAACCATAAATCCGTCGAAAAGCCATCCATGAGGTGCGAGTTTTAACTGTTGCTGCGAACGGCGACAAAACCAGAGACCAATCCTTTGTAACTTGAACGTTTAATCCACAAAACACGAGAAGCCATGAAAAAAACTCACAGAACTATAACGACATCACGGCAGGGTAAAAGACTCCCGAAAAATACTGAAATCGGAACTTAAATTGGCATATAAACGAGAGAAGTAAAACACTGAGGTTAAAACTCGGTGGCCCTCGTGGTCACCGTTCGAAGAGCGGCCACCTACACGCATGCGCGAGCTTATAAACTACTCCACAGGGAACCCATGCCGGGTCACCGAAAGCCCAGCAGTAACAGATAAGAAGGCCAAGTAACGTATACGGACAAGTCATAACCACAGGGTTGTTTAAGCTTGTTATACATTGAGTGAAACTGATGTAAACGAAAAGAAAGTTTAAGCATCGTTCCAAAAGGCAAAACGCAGCTCCTTGGCTTGTGTGGGCGCTTACATATATTTCAGGTGTGAACAATGGCAGCGTGACGTGTCCGCCATCTTGGAAAATGTTTTCAAATGCGCATCTGGAGGTAACCGAGCAAGTTTTCTCAAAAAAAAAAACTGGAATAAATAGTTTTATTCTCATCTGACTGTGCGAAAACAGACAGCTTCAAATGAGCAATGTCATCCACAAACTCACTGAACCGTCTGGGGGCCGTAACTGCCCGTCCACCTCTTGCCATATTTGCTGTAGATTTGACCTTAATTAGATGATGGGCCATCTCTCATTTTCAGGCCAAAGCTTTTTGAACTGTCCTAGGTTCCCCTTGGCTGGATTGATCAGCATAGTCTGTTTGGGTGGGCTTAACTGTATATTTAGCCTTGGATGGTTGACCAGAGAGGGTTGCTTGGCGCGCTCGAGCTCGCGATAAAAATCGCAAGTGTAAACTACCTGCCATTTCAGTGCGACTTCTGTGCAATTTGTCTCCGCGATATCGCAGAGGTTAACCTTGTACCCAGATCTCTTGTGCGTCCACAAGAGATCTAGGTACGAGATTACGCAGAGATTTCGAACAGGTTGGAAGTTTGGTGTAACTTGGAGGCGATTTTCAATGGGAAATTGAGGGAAATATTCGGCTCTCGCCGAATTTGTAGAGAAATCTTAATGCAATGGCTCCTAGTTTACACTTGCAGTTGCATTGCAATTGGAGAGGCGGCAAAAATCGCATCAAAAATCGCATGTGTAAACGGGCCTCTCTTGAGAAGGCGTAACTGACCTGGCTACAGCAGACTGAAGAACAGAATTGTTGAAGTGCCTCCCGCTTCTTGAATCGTGTATATTTTGTATTTCTGTTTCCAGTTTCAGTTTCGTTGCAATGTTGTGAATTGATAGTCGGCGTCTTTATCCACACCGTGAGTTGAGCTGTGTTGGGTAAATTTAGCTTTCAGCACAGCAAGTGTAGCGTCCTGCAAAGCTCTCCAACAACTGGTTTGTTCCATTTAGTGATTGTGTTTTACGTTGTCTCAGCGACAATTGTATTGGTAGAGTTGTCGGTTTAATGTATAGTATCGCCGGATATTTTCACGTCCCATGCTGTATTACGGCGAGCGAGTAAAAACATCCTGCGATGCTACACACTAAAGCAACTAGTAAAAGTTTTATTATTCAAATGAGCTCGCGAAATGATTTTTTGCTGTGTCTGGGAAATGAGTCACAGAAGAATGTGACTTCTGCGAGACAAGTCTACAGCGTTCTCTCTTTCTCCTTGTCCGCGCAGACCTGAGGCGTGGTCTCATTGTGATTTGTGATCATTAGTGATTTGGACAAAACTCTCCTGAAATAAACAGGAGTGCTAAAATTCCAATATTGTTTTTGTTAAGACGGTCAAAAACTAAAAAAATAAAGAAATGAATTTCGAGAGAATGACCCATCACATTAAATCGATTAGAAGAAGATTCTGCAGGTTATCTACTCTAAAAGTACCAAGTCCATGCTTTTGAAGAGCCTCTTCAGTAAAACTTTCAGTTTCTGAATCAATAATTGCACGTGCGTTAAATCGTATGCTACGGAGTTGTGACCTTTAAGCAGTTTTTAAACAAAAAATATTGTCAAGTCCAACTTTTTTTACGTTCAAACGTTAATAGAAGCTTTTGAGAAGTTTTCCAAAAAACAAAGCAAAAACTAAAATAATACTTCTTATAGCTAACAATTAGAGCTTCGGAAACGCTTATATTATTCAATCCAAATATTTGCGATCTCTATTGCAACGGACTGTTCTTTTCTGGATAGTGGACAATAGCTGCTAGAATTTAATTTCCATAATTAGCATAATCTTACCTAAACATTCGTGTTTATTCGGTAAGCCTTCGGAGGTCCTAAAACCACCAATTTTGTGTCCAAGAATACAGCGCGGATATAGAATTTCCTGAACTGACACAACAGAGAGGTAAAATAGGTATGTTGTAGGCTGTCACTACAAAAGCACTTTTTTAAAACAGGCTTTTTAAGAGAATTTTGAAGGCTTCAAATTTAAAGAAGGACGATTTTACTGTTTTAAAGGCTTATAACTTTCAGTGGAACTTGAAATCACAAAATCTGCTTCTGTTGTGACACAATAGAGGTTTTAACTGATCAATGAGTGGTACAATCAAGAAGTGTTGTCCTCTCCACGAGGAGAAAACTTGGACACGGAGTCGCGTTTTACGAAATCTTAACTTTGGGAGCTCATAGCATCGCAAAGAAGCGCAATCTATCAAACCAAAAGCAACCTTGTTGCACTTCCACCATTGACCAAGCTCTCTGTTAAGTTTAAACGGAATCGGCTCCCAAACGTACAAGATATAACGTTTTTTAGCATAAGACCTTCGCCAAACTTTTGCCTTATCAATTTATTCATGAGCAGCTTGTCACCCGCGGCCTTAAAATCTGTTTAAGAATACACATGGATCTAGATGACAAATTGCTTTATTGACTCTGTCTTAAAGCACAGATAAGAACTCCTATTTTTTTCTAAATTCCACACCAAACACGCGCAGCTATAAGAATTCGGTGTGCTTAATTGCTCAAGACTTTGTACACGAACGCTAATGTTTCCTTGGGCATGTCATCACTTTCAAAGAAGGGCACTGCTGCCTTGGAAACATGCTCCCATCGTCCTGATTTCTCAAGTTCCAACATCTTTTGTTGGTATTCATCCGATTCGCCACACCTCAAGTTGAAACAAAGAAGACCCCCTGTAAAGAATAATAACGGTTTTAGTCAAGAAACTTTGGAGCCGTCACTATCACAGTCTTGTAAATGTAATGCCAATAACAGGCTGACACAAAGTTTTATCCAAGCAGTCCTGCGACTACTTACAAAAGGTGGCTCTGCTCCTAAAGACGCACTTTTTTCTGAGACTTAAACCTCTTTCATTTAAGACCCGTTATGAACTACTGCAAGAGTCCTTGAAGCAAAGTTTGTCTCAGTATCACGAAACCAGATCGCCACTCTCGAATAAAATATACATTGCTCTTATGCTTTTTTTTAAAAGACTAAGCTATCACGATATGATAGCATAAGCTTTGACGATATGAAACCTACAACATTCTAGGATCGGATAAGAAGTGGTTTGGTCAGGCAACCGGAACCATAGAACGTCTTTGGCCTTATAAACTTCGTTACATTTACTTGCGCATTTACGTTCGTTGCCTGACCAAACCACTTTTTAACCGATCCTAGAATGTTGAAGGTTTCATATCGTGATAGCTGAACCTAAAAAAAGGCTCTTCATTTGCATGATACCCTTTACACAGACGTCGTCTATCAGTCTATTCACGATGTTTCATATGCATGTTATGCAATTAGTTACTTTTACCTTTGAGGCCATGCAGCGATTATTGCGGTGCAAAGACAGGTTCATTACTTGACAGACGAGGTTTGGCTCTCTTTCGCTCTTTAGCTGGTCTTACCAGCAATAAAATGTTGTCTTCCGATCCCTTAATTGTCTAGCACTGACATGTGAAGTGCGCGCTAACTGTGAAAAATAATAGGCCGGTTCTCGCTAGGGCTCTTAAGTAAACGTAAAGTGCATTTGATACGTGCTTGTAATGTGAACTCCTTTCTGAGGGCGTCTTCTAAGTCTGACTTTACTTTTCAATAAAAGCACTCATCTAATTTAATTACACGTTTTCAAAATCTCTTTGAAAATATATCAAGTCGGTAAAAGTTAATAATCAGCTGAATGTAATTAAAAATGTTTGATAATTTAAGAGTTTAATAATTTGCAGTAGTTGGTTTTCCATAAGCTCCATATTTGTCTTCTTGTTTATCAAAAACGTCTTTTTGAATGACACGCATTGTTGGTTTGTGCAGAATCACTCAGTTGTAGCTCGCGTACTTGGAGTGTGAACGTTTTAATTACCGCACTTTTTGGTTTCTTTGTTGCCCTGGCGACAAGCATAAGACAAAAGGATTCAAGTGCAATTGAAAGTAATGTCTACCCCTTACTTGGGAGCACACTTGACTGACAACCGTGCGGCCTTGCAGCTAACAGCACGTGGGCGCGCAACTTTGAACTCTCCACAGGGAACGAGCTCTCTGCGTTTTGGTTTTCGATTCTGAGGGGTGCGTTTCTCGAAAGCCCCGAAAAGCCATTCGTAAAAATATGAACCCCTCATTCTACAAAGCTGTTATTTTTATGTCTTTAAGATTAGAAATGTTTCACTAATAGCAAAGTTTTTATGCTTAGAGACTTCTTGTTTACAAGATACGTGGGCGACTTCAAAAATACCCTCAAGATTTACTTTCGCTGTTGTATTTGAAGGCGTATTTCAAGCCGAATTAAGGTAAAAAAACTTCTACGTTGAGAGAAAAGGTTTTTTACCTTCTCAGGCTTAGCCAATCAGCAAAACTACAGCCATGTGCGCATTCAGTACTCTTGAGATACAAAAGGATGTTTTTAAGACGAGCACGTATTTCCCAATAATTTACTAAAAGTGAGCATAGTGTCACACCAGACTCTAAGATGCATATCGTCTTTTAGTCCTGTAACTTTGTTTATCAAGCTAATCAACTTCGTGCCAACTTGTGCCCGCAATTAATGCATCAGTCAATTCCAGCAGTGCCCATCCTCCAAGGGCATTCGTAGGGTATTTTCCTCATCGTCCGTCCTGGGGGTCGGGCATTAGTCTACCCCAGGGCATTTGAAAGTCTCGTGATTTTCACATCACAGTACTGTCACGTCCTTCAGTGATAAGTTCATCGGGTGGGGACGATAAATTTGTGATTAACTTTGTCTAAGGAGAACAAAATGAGACGGCAGATCCATAGAACAAATGGACATTGGAGCATTACAGAGAATTAAGACTTGTTTAAGGCTTAGTTTGGCTTGACTTCGCTTTGATTAGAATAAAGGTAAGCCCGAAAACTAAGAAATCAACTTATTTTTTTACCAGTACCGCGGGGCATTTGAACAGTTCGTTTGTCCCCGCCGTGGGGCATTTGCCGGCATTTGCCGTGTTTTTAAAAATCCTAATGTCCGGGGGTGGGCTCGACGGTGGGTGGGCACTGCTGGAAATGACTAATGCATCACTTGCATCTAAATATGCACTCAAAACAAAATTACCATTTTTCTTTAATTAACGGCGTGTCAAAACGGCTGTACCACATAATTATTATGCACGCGAATAGCTTTTTGGTTTGTGATTAGCTAAATACATAATTACAGTGACCTCAAGTCTACTTAATTTAATTTTCAAGCGCACTTCAAGCCACTTTAAGTGCACTTGGTCCCTACTGTGAACCAGCCTATAATTTTTGCGAGTTTACGAGTTCAAGGGCCTGACACAATTAATCTGAGTTAAATGCATAGTTCTGCCGCCGGGGACTACTTAACTGTCGAGCATTGACAATGAAGTGCACGCGTAGTATGGGTGGTCGGTTAACAGTGTCCTCTCTTAATTATAAGTGACCAAGAAATTATTGTTTATTAAAGGATCCATTACTAATTTGAGGCTGTGAGCTACACACCTATGGCAAGTAGTATTTAAAGGCAATTCATTACAAATAAAATGATTTTGGCGCGTTCGGCCTGTGACTTCAATGGATATATTACTGACAGTAAGGCAACTGAAGAAACCGAATATGCTTTCTGGATTTTCCCACTTTAACCAGGTGGTGTGCGCACTAAGACCGCAATGCATTATTTTGATAAATTTCCAACATGGCGGAAGTTTGTTGTGATGCGAGCGGTTTTTCGGGTGAGTTTGATCATCGTTTGCACAACTTTCGCAGGCCTTTTCTCTGCTACAATATTAGATTTGGAAAGTTCGGGAATAGTAAAGTAAGGTTTTGGCGTCGAAGTTCTTACATTTAGAGCTTATCATGGTAAATTTTGACATATCTCGAACATGGTAAAATGGCCGATTTTTCTCTTCGTCTAGTAGGTCGGAAGTTTTTGTTGAACACGGCTTTCAGCTAGTGGTGCTTGGCGTAAAATTATAATAAATCAAAAGCTTAAAAATTTTCCAATATGGGAAACATAATGCACCAGTACGCACCAGTCGATCTACGCCGTTTCGACTAAACGAAAATGTCCCTTTTTTGAGTGTTAACCGTCTGTACTTTTGAAGTTTCCTGCGTCAAGTTAAGCACTTTCATTCCGCGAACTTCCACTGTTTTTGGGAGTTATATAGTTTCCTTCAAAATGATTTAATTATGTGTTCTTTGGGACTAGGAGAATCCAATTTAGAAGAATAAGTTCCCGTAGATGATCAAGATGGACGTCAAAAGAGCACTGGTTTACTGAAGAAGCCAGCGAATTATTTGTTTGTACTGTACTGATTCTCATGGCACGGTTGAATTGTACTCCTTCAGAACACCCAAAATAACTCTTCAGTCTTTTCCAGTTTATTTAGGGGACTGGGAAGATAACAAACTGCTATTTCTGCTGCATGAATTGCTTCTACCCGAGTGGGCCTATATAGCCTGTTCCAGGCTCTAGCATGATAAATGGGTTTACTGATGTCCATAATTGGCATCATTAGAGCTTCATACTATCATTTTGATTACCCATGCACTGAAGGTCACTTTGAAATGTTTTATTGCATCTGTTGTAACTAAAAAGTGATTCCACAACAACTCATTAGTGGAGACTTCATGCACAGCAAATCGCCTGTTGTGGAAAGGTGAGAAGTTCAATAAATGGTTCGAAACTTAATGACGTTCAAATGGGTTTTATTCATTATTTTGCAAGTGGTTAGCCTGCATCACTGAAGAGCAAAACCCTGGTGTTTAGTTTGTGTCTGACACAGGCTTCAAGCTGTTTGACCAAAAGTATTTCATTTAATTTGTCGAGCTTGGTAAAAATAAGACCTGCCTCCTACTCATTTGATGTCAACTTTTCAAGTCTGTATTCCAGCCTAGTGTCCCATCAGGCGGGAGCTTATACCAGTTTCAATAGCTTGAAGAGACTAGGAGTATTCTCTCCCCCCCTCTCCCTGGATGGGATGTTAGTCTATCGCAGGGTTACCCCACAGCAGTAAACTTGCCAGTACCCATTTACACACCTGGGTGGAGAGAGGCACTATAAGAGTAAATTGTCTTGTCTAAGAACACAACACAATTACCCTGGCCATGGTTTGAACCCGGACTGCTCAATTCAGAGTCCAGCGCACTAACCATTAGTCAACCATGCCGCCTGCAAATTATCAAGACACTATGGAAATATTATTATTGTTATGAAATGACCTACATGTAGTGTTCCTTTCACAATGTTTTATTTATACAAATTCAGCAACCTTAAGGAAAGATATTTAAATGTATCTGAATAGGTTGTCACTTAATGTGTTGCTTTATCTAGTTGGTTTACTCTTGATTACGAAGCTTCCCTTGGAGAAAAAAAATTCTGTCTCCAAAGTTATCCTCCAGACCTGTGCATTTTAGATTCAGCTGCTGTTGCAGTGTAATATCCCTGAATAAAGAACAAAAAATAACTTGATTATAAACCAGTTCTGTAATAAGTGAAGTAGCAGTAATAAAGCGAAGTAAACTATCACGGTCTGTATACACACAACAGTAGCAGGAGGAGGGCTTCCAGTGCGATTTTCACAAAAATACCTTCAACAATTTTAAGCATCCAGCAATTATTTAAAATTATGAAAAAAGACTGCACTTGGCCTACACCATTGCAGCTTAGCAGCCCTGGAAGCTAGTCCATCACTGATTACCCCTTGCATTATATTAGGTTGCCCTAGTATAGCTGAGAGAGTCACTTGAGATTATAAGTGTCTTGCTCGATAACACAAAACACCCCCAGTCATCCTTCGAACCGGATCCAGAGGAGCTTATTTCCCTAATGGCAGCTGGTAATCAAGCCTACATTGCAAGGTATGTCGCCAGATTAAAAGTGCTCATAAATAAAACTCAGCTGATAGATTTGCTGTTTAGACTACCACTGATTTACTTCAGCCCAGTAAACAAATATTTTTAATTTGCCTTAGTGATATGTTTTTGGATCAAAATCAAACCCGAACAATAATATCAAACTAATTTACAAGAACACAGCATTTTTTTATAAATCTAACTAAATAACTGTAAACTGAAATCGTAGTTTGTTGCAGGAAGTATCTTTGTTGAACATTTGAAGTGTCGTAAAACCAGAATTTTCTTCGATGTTGCTAGATACTGTCATTATGAGAGAAAAATAATAACTTTTGAAAGATATAATTCCTCGAGTACTTTGCGAAATCAAGAATTAGAAATTAGAAACAAAAGCTAAGCAATTACGAAGATTGCTAGCTTTAATGCTTAGTCTAAGTAATTCAAAATAAATCAGGACACGTACCATAACATCAACTTGTGAAAAATATGTTTCCCTTGTTTCAATTCAAGATACGATATACTTATTCGTAGTGGTTAATGAAGCTAAAGGGCAGCCCTCTTGCGAACATTACATCATTAAATTTAAGTTTACATCCTACATCGTGTTTAAATAAAGGTTTCTTATCTAAATATTTATGTTTACAATCATGATTCTTACCTCGGGCTTAGATGCATGCAAGTCCCGTCGAGGCGTCGCGACACAGAAAACCGATATTTTAAACTCCACGCACTGAAGTCTGAGGAAATCTTTGATTCCTAAGATCGACAACATGTCAAAACTAGGATATCCATCGAAAAAATCACAAGAGCTGCGATATTTTGAACGGAAAGAAGTAATTTTGGCGTTCACAAGAGATCCTCACACGATGGCCGCCATGAGCAAATGATGCGAAACCGAAACAAATACCAGCATGCATTGCGGTCGTAGCACGCACACCACCTGCACTTTAACACAATTTGCCCAAAATGCATCTGTTCCGAGAAGGGACTTACCAATCTTAACCATCCTGATCATCTCCACAAAAGCGGATGGACGGACATGCGCCATAAGCAGGGTGCCACAGCAAATCAGAGCATCAAACTCCCCTGTTTCTACGTCAGGAATCCCTTGGTCGCTCAGTGAGGCGCAGATGAGCTTATTGTACACATTTTTCTTCTTTGCCTCATTAAGCATTTCTTGTGAAATATCCAGAGCGTGCAGATCACTGTAACCAAGTTTGTGCAGTTCCTCTCCAACCAGACCTGTTCCGGCTCCGACATCAATGATTTTTAGTTCGTCTTTTGGTTTGTCCGGAAAAACCTGTCTAACAGCCTCACCCAATCGCTCAGCGAGTACCTTGTAGATGACGTAGCGCGCTCCTAAGACCACCTCCTGAAATTTTCATTCACAGAAAAAAATGCCCGTTATTTAAACTTGTACTCGAGAGGCTTCTTAAAACGAAATTCAGCAAGGAAAAAAATTTGTTTCGTACAGAATCTAAATCAAAGAAAGAAATTAGATATGCCACGGACACCTCCAAAGCTAATGGCTTCCCTACGTCGATCATCTCTAATATTCTGAAGAAGAATTATCCCGCAGAAACAATTCCCACGCCAGAGAAATTAGTCGGTATGTTTTTTAAGTGGGCCGATCCATCAAATACACGTCTTGATTTCACTTGCATCCCTTACATCAGGGGCATCACCGAACAACTCACAAGGCTACTTCGGAACAATAGAATTAGGGTCGCCACTTAACCTCGCAGAACCTTACAACAAGAATTTCCTTCACCCAAATTCATGCCACTTATTGATCTTCAAACGGACGTAGTAGTTTATAAGATCCCTTGTCGAATTACATCGGTGAAACTGGAAGATGGTTTATAACTCACAAAAAAAAAAAAAAAAAAAAAAAAAAAAACAAGAAAAAAAAACAGAAATGTCAAGAACTGTTCTAAAAGATCCAACATTGCAAACCATGCTTGCACCAACAATCATCTATTTAGTAAGCAACTTTGAAAATGAAGGAGTAATTGATAAAGGTGACTATCACGTGCGAAATACTCTTGAGTCATGGCATACTGCCATGGCAACGGAAGCTGATAACAACTCTAAACTGTTACCTAGGCAATATTTGATTCTATTAAGACACTGAACATTTTTTGAAAATTAGAATGAGCATTTTCTTTTAATTCTAGACGTTACAGCGGCGATATTCTATTCTTTTCAATTATCACAGTTGTGGTTAACATTTTACGAAGTCTTTTAATTAGCATTTTACACGTTTTTGTCACTTCCTTAGTAGATATTTATTCTGGTACTTTATCACACTTTTAACTCTATAAATCCTTACATTCGCGCCATTTCCATTACTTGATAAAACTGGTACCCGAAAGCTTGTCTTTAGAAAATTTTTAACCAGAAAACGTTTTTTAAGAAATTTTGGCGGTTAGGAACTATGTATATGTAATATGTACGGAATGCAGGCATGATATAATGTATTAAAAGGTGTTATTAATCCTATCGGATTTGATGGGCTATTCAAGGGGCTATAGAATTGTTCTCAGAATTGTTAAGCCATTAAGACGAATTGTGACTAGTTATATATGTTGACATTTGGCGTAATACCTTTTGAAGGATATTGGGGAAATCGATACTCTTTACTTTAGCAATTTTCGATGCTCTCCTTGAAAATCAGAGCATCAAAATGTCGCCGCAAACAACCACGCCCTGCACATATCCGTCATGGTAACCCCCTTGGGTTTCACCTTTAGTAAAAAGCCTGTGATGTGCTCCAGAAGACGAGGTGTATATTATGGGTTGCGGCAGAGCCCATTGGTTGCAGTGCTGCTGGGGGCTTGTGACGTTACCCAAAAGATGGCAGCCATCTTAGATTCTACCCAAAATTAGAAATTATCAAAAACCACGGAAATTAACATTTTTCGATGCTAGACATGTAGAATAAAACGCATTTAAGCTCTCTGCTTCTTTTATCACCTACAAAAGGGAAAAAAACGCATTTTGACTCGCATTTTGAAGTCATATCTCGTAAGCCGTAGTAACTAATTCTCACCAATCTCGGCAAGAACGTCATGCTAGCTCATGACGTTCTTGGCCTATATGTGGGCTACCATGACGTACGTTCTGGGCCCAATCTTGGTGTCAAAATGTCAAAATGTGTCTAAGGGGTATGCATACAGCTACTGAAAACGGCAGGTGCAGAAGAAAGAAAAATCATGTTGGAAAAATTCAAGAAAACCTTATCGGGGGGGGGGGGGGGGCATCCAGGCGCCACCCCCTTGTACATCCGAGGTTTAAGAAATATAATTACAATAGACGAAAAGAAAAATTAAAAAGTTGAAAGGAGAACTTTAATGGACGTTTAATATAGTAACACCCACAGCAATACTCGGTCTTAAATTACTGACGAGTCAAATAAAAATATCCATTACAAACAAACAAACAAAGAAACAAAACACAACGAGCCCGTTGCCTTTTCATAATCACTCGCCCATTTGTCGTAAACACGTTGAATTTCTTCTTCTTTTGTTTGGTGTGAGACATTTTTCAGCCTATCTCCGTAGTGCTTGTTATACCCTGCTTCGTAAGACTTTGCAGCCATTCTAAAAATAAACGACGTTAAAAGAATTGCTTAATGTTGTTTTGCATAACGTTTGGAAGAAGTTGGAATGTCAAAATTACAATCAGTATATATGATGCGATTGAAAAACATGGATCATTGGGAGGCAATCGATACAATCAAATCAATTGTTAGCGATTGGTTTACTTAGTCGATGAAAATCGATACTCACAATTTAAGACACTTACTCCCGTCAGAGTTGAGTGTAGGTTTTTGTGAGGGTCAAAGGTCAAGCTAATATGTCGAGGGTCGAGGGTAAAGTGTCGAGGGTCGAGGGTAAGATGTCGAGAGTTCAAAAATGACGGCGATTTATTTATTATCATTTATTGTTTATATATTTTATTATTACTTTTTTAAATATTTTTTGTATCTTAAGATATTGATTTCGTCTTCATTCAGAGAGAGACTCAAAGCCTGAATGTAGATACAAGATACAAAAAAAAATAATAAAAAAAGTAATAATGAAAAATATAAACAATAAATGATAATAAATAAATCGTCGACATTTTTGAGCCCTCGACATTTTACCCTCGACCCTCGACAAAAACCAACAATCTCAGCGTTTGATGGGGTAAGCCGAGATGACGTGCGACTATCGCCTCAAGAATGATTACAGAGTAAATTTGCAAGCGGTTATTACCATTACCATGTCATCATCATGACAATCTCATGAGTCATACGTGCATAATAACTAAGTTAAACCTGTAACGCTAAACTTCCAACTAAAGTCTATTAAAAATTAGTTGTTGCTCAGTTTCGCCCGTTAGGTGCGCGACGCTTGACACTTATGAGTAACTTTTTATTGTCCTTTAACTCCAGAATGTGTCCCTGCAGCGCTGAAGCTTGAATCAGACCTCTCCTCCCATAATTTCAATCCTTTGTCTGCATGAACGACCAACTTTAAACCTCACGTGCACGAGAAAAATCAACCTCGTATTGAACCTTTATTCATTGTATCAACGGTGAGGTTTAGCCCGAGATGAGGCCGGTCTTGTATGTCGAAATATAATCATGGACCGATGGCCTGCTATAAATGACTGTCCTGCCCACTAAAGAAACTAAGTTCAAACAAAATCGCAGGAGTACAATAGAATTTTGCACAATTTCCACATTATACTCAATTTCAGCAAAATGCTACCGTGTTAATCTATCTCTCGTAGAGTACCTTGATCATGAATTTCTAGTCTTCCAATGCACCATCTGAAAATGATACCTTGCGTGACAGTTCACCTCCTCTGATGATTACACGAAATCTGAGCATAGCAGAATATTTGCATATAAAAATGTTGTATAGCGTTGAAAGATTTCGATGCCCATTGTTCTGATTAGATGCTGTACCCTCTGCTGTTGGGTTGTTCCACGCTTCTGGAATTTCAATTCCGCCATCTTCGATTGATGTTATTAGGATGAAATCTTATGTGAACACTTTTTTAACCTTAACCTAACTTAACCTACGGTCCAAAAGCGTATAGTGTCCGGTCGCATTAGCATAGTGAAACGGCTGAGGTCTGAGTACGTAAAGGCAGTATCTCTTGATCGTTCATAGACCTTCCTTTTTCCCCAATATGGATTTCTAGAATGCCAGGGAAAATGTTTTCTTTTTTTCTTCGATGTATGTTAGCATGTGTTGGTGTAGTCTATACACAGTACACGAGTGTTTCCGTGGTTCACTCAACATTTTCGTGTGATGTATGCTACATTTACAGTAAGGCGGATGTTACTAAAACGGGGAATGGAGAATGGGGAATGGGGAATGGGGAATGGGGAATGGGGAATGGGGAATGGGGAATGGGGAATAAGGAATGAAAAATAGGGGTCAGCGGTAATGTGTAAAAAAAAGTTGGAGTTTGCGCCGTACGGCAAAGAGACGAGGACTGGATGTGGTAAGCGAAAGATGGACGGTAAGAATATTTATCTGTCAGTTTTTCCCGAGTTTTGGGAATTATTGAGTTTTTGTTTATCAAAATTAACCAAAACTGTTGATCTGCAGGCAATGTGAGTGACAATAATGTTATGGATCACGAGGTTTATATCGTTTATCGACAGGTTGGTGTAAAAAGATTCGTAACACTTTGAGTACAGTCGCTTCGAGTTTTATTATCAAAACTAAGAGTAATGTTCTGTGTATTTTGACGTTTTAGCGACGAAGCAGCGACAGAAAATGATTCTATGTTTGCAAATGACGAGAATGAATCGCTGTTTAAGGTACGAAAACGTAGAATACGGCTTGAAAATTTAAACCGAACGCTGCTTAACTGTTAGGACTTGCCATCGAATTTTGAATTGACTGGAATGGCGTTCATATTTTAGTTACAATCTAGATTCATTTATGGTTTACAGAAAGAAATGAGTGAAGTGACTGCAATATTAAGCTGTTCTTCAATTAAAAAAGAAAATACCCCAGAGAAGAAGCATGGAGAATACCACTGATAAATGAATCTAGACTGTAACGACTCTGCAACTCAAATATGAACGCCATTAAATTAAAATCAATTCAAAATTCGATGGCAAGTGCTAAAAATAATTCAGTGCGGTCAGTTTAAATTTTTAAGGCGTATTCTGCGTTTTCATACCTTAAACGGCGATTTTCGCCAGTTGCAAACATAGAATCATCTTCTGTCACTGGTTCGTCACTAAAACATCAAAATACAGAGAACATGTAAGTTACACTCGAAGCGACTGTGCTCAAAGTGATACGAATCTTTTTACACCAACCCGTCGATAACGATACCCTCATTCACTCTCATTACCTGCAAATCAATAGTTTTGGTTAATTTCAATGAACAGAAGCTCAGTAATTCCAAAAACTCAGGAAAAACTGACAGATAAACATTCTTACCTTCCATATTTCGCTTACCACGTGCAGTCCTCGTCTCTTTGCCGTACTGCGCAGACTCAAACTTACTTTTTTAGGTATTACCGCTGACCACTACTTCTCATTCCCCATTCCCCATTCCCCATTCCCCATTCCCCATTCCCCATTCCCCGTCTTAGTAACATCCCAGTAAGGCTGGTTTCTTTCCATGTGATCACTACGATCGTTACAATCGCTGAAAAAAAAAAATACAGGGATGGGACGTTGTGATCACACCACACTTCAGCAAACGTAGCCATCACAACATTTAACAACGAACGCTGAAGAGTGGTTTCCATATAATCGCAAAGATTGCTGAACGTTTTTTCCAGCGATCACAGCGATCGTAGCAATAAAATGGAAACCAGCTTTTACTAAACGTGACAGTCTTTAGCTTTCATTTATCGTTTCTTTTTTTAATTTGTACCGAGGTTAGAGACTGCTGACGTAACCAAAAGTTACGCCTATCAATTTTGTATGCAGCAAGCGTGGAGAAATAAATAAATAAATAAATAAACAAATCTGAGTCCCCGAAGGTGTGATAATAGCTTTTTTTTTTGCATATACTGGGGAAATAGGTTTTGGCCTTGCAAAGCCGAGTAATGAATTTTCTGACTTTTTCATTTATTTTTTATTAAGAAACATCTGAAAACCTGGGAAACTTCAAAACCTGGGGGGAACTCACTGGCTGCGGGGAGGTTCGGGATCTATTACAGCAAGAATATCGAGGAGACAGTAGATCACACAGAACTTGGTTTCAACGTAGTCTTTACTTTCCAGAACGTAACCGACGCCTCAGCCGGGGGTTTAGCCCACGGGTCGTGAGCTAAGCTAGTGATGCGGCACTACTTACATCATATTCTAAGGAGATAGATTACAGAACATCACAATAATTTCTGAGACTCTGTTGGATGAAACTGAACGATATCCTTGAACATTTTTCACCTCCAAAAGTACACAGGTGGATCACAGCTTCTAACAGGTTGAGTTACAGCCTTAACTCTTATTACAGTTATAATCTGACAAAACAGTGTACGCCCCAATAGCAAATAACAACTGGTTGTATTTACCACAAACAAGCGAAATGCTGAATTTATTTACGACGCAATCATCTTGCTTGCGCAGTTATGATTCGACATGGCTTTCTTTCTGTGTTTGTAACTTTTGCCCAGACGAAACCACTCTAAAATGCCCATGCAATATCGGATCAAAATGGAAAACTGTTTCATAAAATGTTCTACGCGAAATATGCGCATGTGTTAGATTTTATGAAACAAAAGGCGAAATATGATAGCACGCTCCGCTCATTGTTTTGTTTGCCGCCTACATCATGATAATGAGCATCGCTGTGCGTTCATGGCAACCAATGAATTAAGATCTTTCTAAGCGTCTATGAATAATAACGCGCGATATGACAGATCTACAAACTTTCTTGACTGGAAGTAAATCTCCCGAGAACAATAGGCATTCCACGCGATGAACTTGATATTTTCTACGTTGGCTTTGTATATTTTTATCAGCGAAAGCAAAGTAAACTAAATAACAATAAATCCTCTCGTCACAAAGGGAATCTAACCAAGAATATAACCTTTCAAAAACCGATCAAACACTCTAAGCACTGAGCTCCTGGGAGACTCGTGGCCAGCGAGGTGATACTGACTTGGTTCATGGAGACACGTGTCCAACATACTGCACTCCACCTTTTCTTACTTCTTTTCTAGACTTCAAATGTGCGACTATCAGCCGATATATGTAGCCCCTCGACATAAACTCTGTATTGTTTTAAATAGAAACAAAACGACGATTCAGGCAATCAGAATTTGTGTATTCACAACAGTACACGGTGAATGTCTTCTACTTAAAGTTACACGTTCTCAGAGTTTACATAGGGCGACAATATAAACTAATTAATGGATTACTGGTAAATGCGTCACCCAGTATAAGTATCTATAATTATCAATATCGTATTGTGAGAGCGTCATTGTGCTTTTCATGGATCAAAATTGTTATATTCCCAAAACTGCAAGGAAATCGTAACCTTCCTTATCATTCCAAGAGAAAAAAACTTAGCATTTAAGTAATAGTTTCAATTAGTTCTAAGGGCGCGTATCAGGTAGCTCATACTCTGAGAGTACACAGAGAGACTACGGACAATTTCTTCCAGAACGTTTTGATGGCAAGTGAATATAGCACACTTTAAAACAGTAGGCCAACGATAGTTTTTTCCGTGCATGTAAATCTACCGTCTCATAGTGACCTCATGCTGAGGAGAGCGTTTGTTACAAAATTACCCGCTGACAAATTGTCACTGACACATAGAGGTTCGAGTTCGATTTCTAATCTAGTTGCGTAGGTGTTCAAATAACGTTTAGTATGATAGTAAATATATGAAATAACCATAATCATAATCTAACCTACGGTAAAAAGTATCGTTGTACGACCGTAAGTTTAGTATGCTAGCAAGCAGTGTTTCGTAGCCCTACATTTTTTTTTGAACAAAGAAAACAAAAACAAAACATATTAATAGTACGATCAGTATGTAAAGTCCTCAATACTTCAGTGCTTAATTCTGCAGGAGTTTGTAAGTGAACACAAAGGTCTCCTTAGGCAAATCATCGCTTTCAAAGTAAGGAACTGTAACTCTAGATATTTGTTTCCATCTTCCTGCCTTCTCAAGGTCTAACATTTTTCCTTTGAAGTAATCCAAATGACCCTCACGAATGTTGAAACAAATAGGACCACCTAGAAAGTACGAGAATCTCCGTAAGAATCATGTAATTCCGTGACATTGAACATCACCTTGCACTTGTTACGCAGCCCAAGTGCCACGCAGTAAATATGATAAAATAAACGTCGAAAACTCGGAACTTTTAATGCAAAACATCAATATGCATATCCAGATTACCATCCACACACATTACGATAAATCCAGTTCAAGTTCAAGATCTGATAGTCTAATTCAAGTTCAAGATCAGACAGTCCAGGTTTTCTAGAAATATAAACATGAACTAGTAAACATAGGAAACGAAGCAGGTAAATTTTGCAAATATGACCCTTACCGACTGTTTCGTTAGGTTCAAATGTCCAACAAAGTTAAGAATGAAAACAACATGGCGAATCGAAGCCAAGAATTTTTGTAACATGGGATCAATCTTTGTAACATAGGATATGTGTTTTTATCTTATGAAATAAAGACTTATTATTATTATTATTAAGAAGACGCACATGGTTGAACACGTGATACAAATTTGTGACGTAATATTAGGTCCGCACAACGTGCGCAATGGTAGCTACAGCACTTTTGCACTTTCCTTTTATAGAAAGTCATGCGACAATCAGATGACATGTGATAATCTTTCACCATTCCATGCACTGAAGAAACCATTAATAATGATAAGAATCTTAAGAATAATCATAATCACAATCATAGTCATAATCATAATAATGATGATGATGGTGGTGATGATAATGATAGTACCAACATTAATAATTAAAACCCCCTGTCTGCCCCACCCCCCCCCCCCACTTTTTTTTAAATTAAGCTTATATTATTTTTGCCGACCATATGTTCGCTATCTGTTTTTATCCTAGCCTTTAGACACACTTTCGTAATATCGAGAAAATCAGTTAAGAATTGTTGAAATTCTTGAATTAACCAAGGAAAATGCTTTTCCCAGGTAATATAAAGCAGCAAAGTTCTGGTTTAAGGCACGATCAATTTATAGCGGAGCCAGCGCGCTAGCGCGTCAGCGGAGCTCCATTGCTAAGGAAATTTGGTAACCTATCAAGCCAAGAAATTTTGGTAGTGACGTAATAGTCACGTGATGGTCCGTACGTACGTACGTACATCCGTCCGTCCGTCCGCACCACAGGGTTACCAATACACTTCATACGCTGGATAAAACCCTATGCTGAACCCCATGTGTTTTTGGCGCGAAATCGCATGTTACCCGCGTTGTAGCAAAACAAGCAAAGACAACAAAAGTCATAAATAAATTTGTTCATGGAAAAAAAGCGTTCAAAAGAATATTCAGTTGTCTTTTTGGTGGAAGGGGAAAAGTTCAATTTAGGCGAAAAAAATTAGGCGACAAAGTCCAGGCGAAAAGTTCAAATTTGCCGCGTCGGTTCTGTTCGCACTCGGTCGGCACACCGCTTGAGTTCGCAGCTTTTCGCAACGGTTTCGACGCCAAATATAGCAGAACTATTGCTTTTTGGTTTTTTCTGTCCACAACCATGGTTTTTACGGCGTTCCCAACACATTTTGCCAGGAAAAACACCAGCATTTTCATGCTGATAGGCACCGTGTCACGAAGAAAGAAATAACTATTAAAATTAACTTGTATAAAGTTAAGGAACGCTCGTGGCCAAGTGGACTGATGTCTGACTTCAGATGCTGACGACCCGGGCTCGACCCTCAGCGAGGGTGGGAATTTTTTTCTTTTGTTTTTTCTTTTCTTTTTTTTTTTAATTTAACGACTTGAATGAGAGTATTTTCACAAATTAATAACTGTCAGCAATAAACAAACAAACAAACAAACAAACAAAACAAAAAGGGGGGCTCCGCTTTTAGGCTTGGCTAAATCTATATATTACACGTGAATTAAAAGAAAAAAAACAAAAACAAAAACATAACAACAACAACAAAGAGAAAAAAAACAGGAAAAAATGCCGTAAAAAAATAAAATAAGACAAAATGAAATTCTGTGGGATCAAAGTGAGCAAGGCCACGGCTTTAAGTAAGACCTTAGTACAAGATGTTGAGGGGCGGGGGGGGGGGGGGAAGGTTGGTGGAGCCAGGCTGAAATAAATTGTACTTCCATGGTTACCGAATGTGTTACATATAACAAACAACCAACCACGGTTCTTGCCTCGAGTGACAGTGGGAAGCTATTCTTCTTTTTCAACACGAAACGGTGTTGGCAGTAAAACTAATAAGACTCACACTCACCACGCTTGACAATTCTGGTCATTTCATCCAAACCGCAGGAGCGAACATGTCCTTTGCCCAGCGTACCGCCGCATATAAGAGCGTCGAACTCCCCTGTTTCAATCTCGGGAATTCGCTGGTCACTCAGTGAGGCGCGGATGAACTTACTGTAAACATTTTTCTTCTTTGCTTCGCTTAGCATTTCTTGCGAAATATCCAGAGCATGCAGGTTAGTGTAGCCAAGTTTTTGGAGCTCTACTCCTAACACTCCTGTTCCTGCTCCCACATCAATGATTTTGATCAGGTCCACCGTTTTGTCCTTATAGACTTGTTTCATAGCCCTATCCAAACTTTCCGCCAGTGGTTTGTGGTAAACCATTATTCGCTGGACATCCTAAATGGTAGATTTTAGAATACAGATTACTTTTACGGTTCCCTCTTAGGGAAAAGGGAAGGAAAGGTGGGGGGGGGGGGGAATCCCATATAAATTTGCTGAAGGTATTTGTGATTCCAGTACTACTTAGGGTGCTTAAATCTAAATTTTCCAGGTATAGAATTTACTATGAACCAGGAAAAAAATTTGTTTTTTTGCAAAATTGACACTTACCTGGGATGAAAGTGAATTGGAGCGGCGCCCATGCAAAAAATGTGATTGTAGTGCCATTTTGGTTTTGCTTTAAAATAATCAAACAAGCAGGTCTGCCACTTTTGTATGGGATCCTCCAACACCAGCTCAAAAGATCAGTGGTAGGATTGACATCATTTTTCTTTTTTGAGCCCCAGACGGAAGATGGAACTCTATAATGTTTTGACACTGAAATAACATTGCCAATCGAGCCTTTGAGGGAGATTAGTGACTTAATGAGCACATTTTCGGAAAATAAACAATTGTAGAATCGGGAAAGTTTATCTTCTTTGAGCATTTTGAAGGGGCCTTTTCTGACTTAAGCGAGTTAAGGCGACTTTAGCCGACTTTACGTCCGTGAGAAGGACTTGTAAATTTAAATTTATTTTGATCTTTTTTTTTATTTTTGTAAATACGACCAACATACAACTGTATTGTTATTTTCCATTACATTTTTTTTTACAAAATGATTGTCATCAGAAAACAATCGGCAATTGGTACGCATTTTCTTTTTCAGTGAGCAACTGAGTCAGCTCGCCCTCAGTCATAGAAAAATCAGAATTTCATTGTCGCATTGTGAAAAGACAGTCCCCGGAAATGTGCAAAGCACGGAATCTACGTGGCTGATGGTCACTACTTACAGGCTATCACCCCATCCGGGGAATATCTGCATGACAAATCACATATTCCACTCGACTGTCACCATAACGCCCCTAGCTTAGGTAGCAAGCGTTTCCGTAGGTTTTCCCGCCCGTCCGAGCCATTTTTCGCTTTTTAGCGGCGCGACAATTAGGCTTGCGCTCGCCCCTATTTTCGTGCGGCCACAAAGAAAAAAATGCTTCAAACCGGCAGAAATCCCTACGAAAACGATTGCTTTGCAGGCTAAAGCGCCCCTCTTTGGCTATATGATCATATATTTACGACTTTATGCCGTAGAATGAATGTTGCATAAACACCATGTCCCATCACCTCGTCATACTCGTCTGCCCATTCAGCATAAAGGTTTTTAATTTCTTCCTCTGTCGTTTCATCTGAGACATTTGTCAGTCTTCCTTTAAAAACCGTTTTAAAGCCGGCTTCGTAAGTGCTATCATAAGGTTTTGTAGCCATACTGAAAAGAAAAAAATGAATAAATAAATGTTTAAATGGAGTAAAAATAATCGAACTTATACAATGTTTCTATATCATCTTGATATGATTTTCAAGTGAAGAAAAAAAAATCATTACGTTGATATATACCAAAAAAGTGTCAAATAGCAGTATTGTGCGCACTTGCTCACCTTTATGGTCTTCCGAAGGCACATAATGAAAACCTAGCGATGCGACCTTTCTATCAGCCACCACTACCTACAATTACCCCCTTGCCAAGTGGCTTGATGATAAACTAAAGCCTTTATCAGTTAACCTCTACACAATCTCTGACAGTCTCTCTCTTTCGGTTAGGACATTAGAGAAATGACTGTGAACGAGAATGACATCCTAGTGTCCTTTGACGTGTCCGCGCTCTTTCCAAACGTGCCTCTTGATGAGACCGTTGAGATCCTTGCGGAGAAGGCCTGTACTGATAACTGGTTCAACGAAACACATGGCCTAGTTATTAATAAAGTCGACCTGATCGAGCTTCTTATAGAGATGCAGCTAAACATCATCTCTTTCAGTTTAACGGAAAACTCTACGAGCAAGTAAATGGCGTGGCAATGGGTTCTCCACTGGGCACCCTGATGGATAATGCATTCCTAAGTTTTACAAATGGTATGTTGATGATACCTTAGTAGCGGTACGGGATATACCAACCGCTAGAGAGTTCTTATCGACGCTAAATGATTGCCATCCGGCGATAAGCTTCACTAAGGAACAGACAAAAAGCACCAAGCTGCCATTCCTGGGAATGAAAATTTGTAAAAGAGGCTGTCATCTGACAACAATGGTCTACTGTAAACCAACAAATATGGGTGTACTCCTTCACTACCAGAGCCACGTAGATCTCAGGTATACGAGATCGCTTCTTAAGACCATGTTAAACCGGGATTACCGTCTCTCTTCATCATTGGTACAAAGGAATGTGAGCACCTAAAAGAAATGTTTCAAAACCTTGAGTACCCAAATACTCCAATCGACTCAACCATCGCTATTTTTGTCAATTCAGTGATGTCACAGGAACAGAACCCAGCCACGACTGACGCGCAATAGATCAAAACTGTCCGGATTGTATTACCTGTCAAGAATCAGAAAGCAGGTGACGTTGTCAGAAGACAACTGAATGACCTGGGCAGTAAAATCGACGTAAACTTGCAAACAGTTAACAAGGATCCAAAAATTGGCGACAAGCTCAAGGTACAGCAAGAAAAACCGCCCTTAGTCAACCAGCAGTGCAGAGTATATTGGTTGCACCAGCTGCAATCTCCACCAATGCATTGCCGAGCATAGATCTTCTGCTGTTGGCAAACATCTAAAAGAAGAACACGATGTCGATTCCCTTGACCTTGCGAGCCAGTTCTCAATCCTGAAGAAGTGTCAGGGAAAGTTGGACTGCTTGATCTTTGAAATGCTATTCATCCGCGAACGCAAACCGAAATTGAACACCCAATCGGACTACATTCGCGCCAAAGTCTTTGTTTAAACTGAACACTTGTTATTAACTCTGACCATTTAATTATCATTGTTTATTTATTCACATGCATGGAGCTATTTGTCACTTTTTTGGTGTATATTATCCTAATGATTTTTTCTTCACTTTAAAATGATATCAAGATGATATCAAAACGTTGTATAACCTCGCTTATTTTTATTCTTAAATGGTTATCTAAAACCACACTGATTGGAATAAATATTAATGAAAATAAACGGTTTATTATAACTGACACGCTCAATGTTACAGCTAACAGACAATCGCAAATTTCCAGTAGACATATAAAAACAGAAAGAAACAAACAAAAAAAAACAGAGATGTGTTTCTTTAGATTTTGCCTGAAGTCAGCAGTGAAAAGTCGGACAAAAGCCTCTACAGCCGTGATAACGATTTCAAATGATGCGATCACCAGTTCAGTTTTTAGGGGTGAGGGGTCTCACATATGCAAGTAAAGGGGTTACCAGCACGTCGATTTCTGGCTTGACTGAATTCTTTTTTCACCCCGCAGAGGTACCAACTCTATCTGCAAGGAGGTCCTGTCCTTTTCATTTTCTCCTTAATTCCCCAAAGGGTGCCGGATTAACTCTAAGGATGGACATAATATAGGTTTTTAAAACCCTAAGCGGAATTAAAAAGGCAGGACGATTACCCCCGCGACTTTTATGTATTATTCCCTCGGGCTCACAAACGTCTACAGTGGAACTTCGATTTAACGAAGTGCTAAGGGACTGTGGAAATTGGTTCGTTTACAGTCAAACCGGATGTTCTTTTGATGGCAACCTTGCAAACTTCCGCCGCAACCTTGGTAATTTGATTGACAGTTTGAGTGAAGCAAGTTGCAACCCGCGCGAGCAAGTTGCAACCGTTTTCAAATTTTATTTGATGTGTAAGTTGCGAATTTTGTGGGTTTTATGGCTCACATACATCGTAATCATCCCACTTCAGTTGAGAAAAGGGAACAAATAATTGCCTTGTGGTCGTCTGGCACAAAACAGGCACAAATCGCGGAAATTGTTGGATTATCGCCACAAACTGTATCCAATATTGTGAAACATTTTCTGCAACATGGGACGTATTTTCCCGGAAAACCTGGTTGGAAAGAACGAACGGTTTCTACTCCAGAAGTCGTTGAATTCTTGAAGCTTCTGTGTAAGCTGATTTCCTTTGGAAATTTTCCAGTCGCAGACGTCTTCCACCGCCGATCTCTCAGAATTTACACTGCTCGCAAACGAGGGAAGAAGGCTCTTGGGTTGCGTTGTTGAAGTGCTTTCCGCACTTGTCCCCGCCAAATTAGAGCGTCTTTTCAGCAAAAACGGCGAGTCACTCTCCCTTACCTTTAAATGGACACGTCGGTAAATTTCTGATCCGCAAGGCGAAGCGTTTCTGAAGGCTTCCAATACATGTAAAGTCTCATCCCTGTCGATATTTATAAACGTTTGTAATGACACATCCTTGTAGGATACTACTATTTGTTCGTTGCCTACACCTCGAAGAACTGGAATAGCTTTTTTCACGCGATCAAGAAGCTCGTTGTAGTTGTTGACTGGCTCCTCAACGTAGAAACTGGCAAATCTATCCTCAAAATACTGTAGCAGCACCTGAAACATTTTGTAAATCACAACAGTCAATGAACTGACCAACTTGCTCGCGCAGGTTGTAACTTGCTGGCGCGGGTTGCAACTTGCTCCACTCAAACTGTCAATCAAATTACCAAGGTTGCGGCGGAAGTTTGCAAGGTTTCCATCAAAGGAACATCCGGTTTGACTGTAATATATCGAGCTTCTTTTCCATACATTTACTATTACTGAGCTGAAAAATATCGTTCGTTATACCGAGGACTTCGTTATATAGAGGTTCGTTAAATCGAGGTTCCACTGTAACTGAGACACAAAAAAATTCTTCTGTGTATTTCACCGGCACGTTTTCGCTGCCAGAGCTCGTGTGGCATTTTCTAAGATCAAAACTCTCTTTAAGTTACCCGGTTGGGTGTGGGATGGTATCAAACGTAAACGACGATGCAACCTCATGGTTTTTTTTACTTTTCTATAAAACACCGCCAAATAGATTGGCGTGACACTTCATGCTTCAGTTGATATTCTTGAGTTACGAATAAATGACCCTTTATCCTTTGGAATCCATGAAAAAATTAAGATATGCACAGCTACGCTCGTTCACTTGCGCATATTAAACTTGGGCAACACTCTATAGACTTTCGAATTTCTTTGGAAATATTGCTCGTGGTTTTTACCATTCTTCAGGCCTTATATTGATTCAGTACTGAATCGAATCGGTTTTTGTTTTCTTCAGACTGATATTGGCCTTGGTTGCTAAATTTGTCGGTATATGGCCTCATAAACATCGCCGAATAAACATTGTTAGTACGGAACTTAAACTTTCTCTAGTAGTAATAAATTACTTTTTACAAAATCGTGTCCCGAACTCGCTCAAACCGGACTTATTAGCTATCGCCCCTGCAGTCAAACGAAGCTAAACGGATTTAGCATTTCAATTCAACACCGTTCCTCATTTAATTTGGTAGTTTAATGCGTATTGATGTTAAAGGATTCGGAAGGAATTCGAATGATTTTGAAAGATGTTCATCAAAGTTTGTTTGTCATCAAACAGATTGACAACACGGCTGGATGCAACAATCAGTTGGATGATGGGTATGTTCGGCAAGCCGTTTAAGACGTTTAATCGACGTCCACGAACGCATTTCTAGCAAACTAGCAAACAAGAAAAGAAAGAAAACAACACAAAATGACATAAAATGGTGTTTATGGAAAAGATCAGGTGGCCCTGACCGAACGTTCTTACCTGAAGAATCAAAGTTGACGGTCGCGTAGACCTGCGTAGACACGTTTTGTATTCACCCTAAATCCTGACGTGAACATGAACCAGTTGGACAAGAACTGAACTGAACTTGTAAAACGTGGACTGGATTTGTAAACGTGGACTAGATTTGTAAGAGGCGGATTTGTAAACATGGAATTGTGAACAGTGTACGGGTAGGTGACAACAGGCGAGAAGTGTTTGGAAATGTCTCGATGGTATCGTAACCTAAAGCCTTTTCACCGAGCGCAAGCTAAGCTACCCGTACAGTGTTCGCCTTAATTGTCTTATGCTTTTCTTGCCGAAATAGCGTGGTCTTCTCGGGCATTTACTTTAATAATCTGGGAAATCGTTTGTTTGACGGAATTTTTATGTATTCACCTCACACTTGTTAATAAAAGATTAGATTAAGAAAAGATGGAATGTTTAAAAAAAAAAATTTCTCAGTCCCTGCACCAGTCGGATTTCACTCTAGGTTTAAGTCCATGTTTTACAAATCCTTGTTTTACAAATCCAGACCATCTTTTGCAAACCCATCCCAGTCCAATCCAGTTCAATTTACTCGATACATCAAGGGATCAATTTTAGCTCACTGGCAGTACAGAGTGCGCAGTTTGTGCAACCATAATCTAAAACAAAGAAAGCTTAGGCACAGCGACTCTGTTTCTTAAAAGTGTGAAAGCCGGCTGAGCTTTCTTTAATCCGTCAGCGGTTCTTTTCATATTTTGGGGCCAAAGTATCTGAGCGAGTGATTGCCGTAGGTGAAGGCGCTGAATCCAGGAAAATGGAATCCAGCACTTCCAAGGCTTTAGGTAGTACATTTGACTGAAAAAGGTGAAAAAGCAACAACAAGAACAAAACGCCCAGCAATGTTGAAATGAATTTTGTCGGGACTTGTTTTATTGGTGAAAATTTCTTCAAATTTCTTCATACAATTACCCTTATTTTTATGGCTATAATATGCTGCTGGCGTCTTACCTCTTCACTAAGGTCCTAAGATTAAATGTACTGATTGAAACTTTGAATTAACACCGCGGATAGGTTCATAGAAACGCAATTTGTTTACTACGAGGGCAACTAAACAGTCTTTAGTCTTTCGGAAGAGCTACTCTGATACAGACGATCAAACGGGTAAACTAAGAGTGGTTTGACTGTGACAATAATCAATTTAAGATTTTTTCAGTCCCTGCACCGGTCGGATTTCACTCTAGGTTTAAGTCCATGTTTTACAAATCAGAGTGGTTTGACTGTGACAATAATCAATTTAAGATTTTTTCACGGCAATATTTTTGAAGATCCCTAACTAGTAGTAAGTACGCCCCGTCGTCAACACTTTGTTTCTATTCTTCAGCATCTCTGATTTTCTCGTAAGCGTAGGCGACGCTAAGGACAGTGGCCTCTTCAAACTTTCGTCCCACAATCATCATACCAACTGGTAAGCCGTCACTGAAGCCTGCATTGATTGTCAGCGCTGGATGACCGGTGACGTCAAATGGTGACGTATTTGGGAGAGCCTCATACGCTTTTTGCAAATACTCTGCAAATAATCGTTTTAATAAACAATATTTAATGTCAGGGGTAATTATCCTGGACCCAGAAGACCGTTGCAGTAATAGCGATTGATCAAGAAATGTCCCAAGAAAACTGAGGCAACTAGGTTCTCGGGGAATTTATTACAAAGAAAGGGGAGAGCCTGTTTGCAGGTCCCGCGTAAATTACATGTCAACCTCGTCCCCAGGGTATTCTCGCTTTTCAATATGGCGGCGGTTTGAAAGAAGACCCTGGCACACAGCGGATCACGTGACCGAGGATGGAGATTTATTCAAAATGGCGGCTACAGCGAAAAGAGTGAGAAGATCTGGGTAAGAGATGTGGCTAAGGTGAAGGTAAACAAAATGGCGGAAAAAGCTAAAGTTCAGTTCAAGAAAAAAAGGGGGGAAAAGGGGTAAGTTTTGCATGTAAGAGTTTTAGGAATACGGCAAAGTGTTAGAGGTATTGTTTTTGCTGTTTAGTGTTTATTTTTTGTTATTTTAAAGTTAGGAGTAATGGATTTGAGCGTACTCAACTGCGGAACTCCGTACCGCTAATTGATTCAATGTTCCTCAAGTGAAATTGTTCACCGACGTATACGCTCGAATGAACATATATTTTTGTTTCGTAAGGCTTTAGGCAATAAATTGTCTTATCGTTACATTGTGACAAATCCGTCCTTCTAAAATACCGTTACAAATCCGTCCTTCTTAAAAGACCCTTGAAATTATAAACTTTTGAAACATATCGGGCTTGATTAAGCTTAAAATATAAAATGGAGTGGTCTTAGGCCTTAAATAAAACTAGTGATAGCAAATGTTTATTCTGCATGGCTTACATCACTGTAATTTCAGTGAAAATGACTCATTTATTTATTTATTTATTTATTTATTTATTTACTTATTAGTTTAAGCTTATTTACAGTGCAACCTCGATATAACAAAGTGCAAGGCACTGGGAAAAGAGCAGTGTTGTATAGACTGGTTAAACTAATTTTTCATCTGGCGTATTCCAGGTGCTGCTTTGGAGGCAGTGATAATCATTTTGGCTTTGTTGAATTTATTTGTGCCCATTCATCCTTGCCCTACGTTTTTGCTTGTACAGTTGCAGATCTCCAGGGCTTTGTCACTTTCAATATTGTTTTCTCTACTTTAGTTTCACTAAGTCTCATTAAATACTAGAACTGAGGAGATTGTGAGCCTGTAAATAATAGAGAAATAAAGCATTTTAACAGTGGATAGATTGAGTCCTCTTTGCTTGTTATGCATTTGAACAGCAATACTGTTCATTATTCTGCTGTATAATCACTAAAGAGATGATGGATGACTCATTATTTCTTTGAACCTCTGTTGTAACTTTAAGTGGATTTTCGTGGTGTTCTAATTGGATCTGCAAACCCCTTCTATTTGGCTTAGGTAGACATGAGAATAGTTTTAAAGTAGAGGCAGGAGATGGAAAATCATTTTCAAACAACAAAATGTGATATCCACATAAGAGCACCCCAGGTTGACAGCAGTCAATTGTGGTATTCCTTTCCTTGTTGTTAACTGCAAATTCCAATTTCAACACTTCATGAAATCTTTTTCTCTCCTTTTTTTTTCTGAAATCCTGATCTTTCCCATTGATTTTAATTTTTGATACACTTTCAAACTTCACCCAGATAACTCAATTGATTGAATTTGTTAAGCAGAAATTTTTTTCAAACTTGTACAGGAATATTATCCCCAGAACTGGTCTAATGCATTTGTCACTGGCTTCCCCAAGCGGAGGGAGCCCGCGCTGATTCGGGGACTTTGGTGATTGTCCATTTCAAAGGTCTTCCCCACTGGTGGGGGATTTTTTGTTCTAGCAAAGTCCCCAGTATTTTAGGTGGAAGCCAAACAACCAACAAGACTTAACGATGCAATTCATTTTAGTTCTTGAACAGTTATCTAACGCTCGAAACAATTAACATTCTGATGAAAAATTCAACGTTTATTTTTCTAAACCTCTCCCACTACAACTGTATAATTATGTATATAGGCAAATGATAACAAAGAACATACTATGATCGTGGCTCATTTGCTGCATGTCTCTAAACACTTCACGAACGATTGGACCTCTACTTAAGCGCCTCAGTTCTTTTAACAGTTCTTTCTTCTCTCATGAATTATCCGCTCGTTGTTCTACTGTTCTGTTCATAGCGGATATTTGACAGATGGTCTATTTCATGCACAGAAAAAATAACTGATGGATTTGAACATACACCTCCTTGCTCTCACATGCAGATCTTCCTCAAATCTTTTCATCCATGACTGAGCAAGAACACAGTTTGCTCCCAATCTCCTCACGCTTTGCCAGGCGCAAAGTCTTTACATTTTCCCCAAGAGTTGGGGCATCATAAACCTATGTACCCACATTTCCCCCAACATAGAAGTTAATATTTTTTGCAAAGCTCCCACAAAGTCCCCAATTCCCCCACACACAGCCTGGGGCCCCCCACTCGGAGAAGCCAACAACAGGTGCATAACAACAAAGAGGACTTTATCTATCCACCGTTAAAATGCTTTATTTCTCCATTATTTACAGTCTCACAATCTCCTCAGTTCTAGTATTTAATGAGACTTACTGAAGCTAAAGTAGAGAAAGCAATATTACAAGTGACAAAGCCCTGGAGATCTGCAACTGTACAAGCAAAAATGAAGCGCAAGGATGAATGGGCACAAATAAATTCAACAAAGCCAAAATGATTATCACTGCCTCCAAAGCAGCAACTGGAATACGCCAGATTAAAAATTAGTTTAACCAGTCTATACAACACTGTTCTTTTCCCAGTGCCTTGCACTTTGTTATATCGAGGTTGCACTGTAAATAAGCTTAAACAAATAAGTAAATAAATAAATAAATAAATAAATAAATGAGCCATTTTCACTGAACTTACAGAGATGTAAGCCATGTAGAATAAACATTTGCTAACACTAGTTTTATTTAAGGCCTAAGCTCACTCCATAAGGTTTAAGCTAAATATTTTAACCTTAATCAAGCCTGATATGTTTGTTTCAAACGTCTATAATTGTAAGGGTCTTTTAAAGTGTATATGACACGAAATTTTTTTCTTCGGTTTTCGAGAGTCTGATGTGTATAAAAAACGATTCTAAACTTAAAACCGGTCTAAAATTTTTAAAAACCTATTTTTTCACTTAAAAACTGTCCCGGGGACTGGGACCGAATTTACCGCATTGTCACGTCAATTGACTTGATTGCGTTCACGCGAACGCAGTGTTTTTGTTACAAATCGCTTCAAAATGTTGACATTGTTCAGCAGTATCGGGGATCTTTTCGAAACTTCCAAGACCTACAGTGAGAAAGAACAAGTAGGAGAAAAAATAGAGCTGTTTTAGGTCTTGCTAAACCAGACGAGGACGAACATTTGCGATGTCTTCTCTTCTTTCGTACTGTGGCGAGGATGTGATCATAAAGTCGATGATTTATCCTGACTGTACATCAGTGGAAGCACCTCAGTTGTGAGATTTCTTTGTTGAGTTCTTTTAGGGTTTATTAAGAACAACAAAGCCCTTGTGTTCACATAAACAGCTTACTGTTTCCATCAGCCTAAGGAGAACCGAAAGTGCCGATTGTTTTGATGTTTTAATACCGCAAAAATGTCTTCGTTCTTATAGAGAGTGCTTCTTTCGTACCGTGGTGAGGATGTTGATCTCAAAGTCGATGTTTTATCCTGACTGTACATCAGTGGAAGCACCTCAGTTGTGAGATTTCTTTGTTGAGTTCTTTTAGGGTTTATTAAGAACATCAAAGCCCTTGTGTTCACATAAACAGCTTACTGTTTCCATCAACCTAAGGAGAACCGAAAGTGCCGATTGTTTTGATGTTTTAATACTGCAAGAATGTCGTCATTCTTATGGAGAGGGCGCTGGATTTTCGATTCATTTCGATTTAAGAACGAGTTCCCAGAGTTTATTCACAGCCTGGCATTAGTTTCAGTGGTTTCTGCAGCAAGCAAAAGTGTTTTTACAGAGTGTAGAGAAAAGCCAATGACGAAATCGTTTTGTTGATAATATGGCCGTACGCAATGTACTTCCAGGCCAGAAAAGACATCTATTTCCACTGTCGTGTTATCTTGCAATTAGAATCTATATACGCTTTACTTTAAAAACGGCACTGAAACTGACTTCAGCTTTCATGCTACTTGCCATACCACGGGCTGATTCAGCAAATGTAGCAGCTTAAGACTGTTGCTATCTAGAGTATCAATATTAGGGTATTAACACTAATCTTGGCTCAGTAATTTTTCAAACAACTCAGTACCATGAAGCTAAGGCAATGTCACATTTCGCATTAAAATACAGTTAATTTTGTTTTGTTTTGCAGTGGGTATGGTTTTCCAATATTGTAGAACTGTTATTGAATCATAACCATGTTCATTAGCTTTTAAAATAACTGGTGTCCTTGAGCTTCTTAAATAGCTTTTGGTGTTTCTAATACATGTACCACAGAAGGGGAGTGCAGCACATCGAACTCTTCTAAAACTAGCAGTTTATTATGAATAAACCAACAAGAATTGACAATTGACGAGTAAACTTGCAAATGAACAGTGGGTCTCCATATTGACTCCTTCTCAAACAATTTTCCAATGAACAATGGGAATCAACATCGATCTTCATCAATAATAGTCATTATTAAGTGGTCAATTACCAAAGCATATGTATCACGTAGACACAGTGATGAGGATCCATACATCCCTTGTAGATATTATTTACAGCAGCTCACCCCCCTCCCCCCCCCCACACACACAATACAGGTTCCTGACACAGGGCTGTCCCCACAAGCTTAATCTGCTTAAGCCTGATTCTGATGGAAGCCCTGTATGGAGCACCTAAATTAATACCATACTTCCTAATAAGTGGAGACGGAGTTAAAGCTTGGGGCATTTGTGGCATCCTTAACAACATTGTAAATCACCAGTCAATTTTTACTTAGGAATAATTATTGTGTTTGTAACATCATGTCGTAGTGTACCTGTTTCGTCACAGCCAACAAAGAGTGGCACCACAACAACAACAACAACAATTTATCTAAGTATTCCTGTAGGGGAAGTTTCTAAAATAGTAAATTAAATACAATGTCATGTATCATTCTTGTTGACAATAGGTCACAATCATTGCAACAGAAGGAATGTCCTTCTGTCATCATCACTTGATCTTCAATTTTGATAGTTGATATTTATTGATCTACCAGAACCACCACCAAACATAAAGCAACAAGAAATAATGAACCCATGTTTACTTCATCTGACCAAAAAGCAGGGGGGGGGTCTGACTGCCCTATGTCAGTGTCAACAACCACCCAATCTAGATCACTCGAGGCCTGGATGGGTCTAACTTAGTTGCAGCTGTTGGTATAGACAGGGATTTTTGTTGTTGGCAAGCTGATGTAAATCAGGTCAGGTCAGGTCGTGGTCATCAGTGAAAAGGCAGGGAATTTGTTTCAGCCTGATTGGTAAAAACCTTGATATGTACACATAGGATTAAACAAACTCCTAGAAAATGTTTGTCTTCATAAACAAATATAACTGAGTGAGACATTTTCCTGGAATTCTTTCAGCAACTTCCCGGTTTTCTTTCTATTTTCACTCTCTAACAAGGAGGCATTTACAGATTCCTCACAGGAAGAGTGAAACAAAATCCGGAACTCTTGTCTTGCTAAAAAGGTGATTTATTAAAAGTTAAAATCCTTCATCCAGTGTAGTCAGGTTAAGACAGTGTATGCACAGTCCAGTGTAAAAATGTTATGAGTAGGCGATCGTCGTTAAAGTTATTTTGATATCATATCATACCGTTTCGCCCGGAAGTCGATTCGCCCGACGGTCATTCGCCCGAAATGAAAGATGTTTCGCCCGATTTTTTAAGATGTTTCGCCCGAAATAATTCCCCCGGATATTTAAGGATTCGCATACAGAAATACAACTTCTACACGTAATGAAATACACCAAATGTCAAATACCCACTTTTTTACTGATTACTACATTACATTTAGCATATTTACATTATTTTTAATCTCAAAGCGAACCTTAACATTATATTTACAATTAACTATAAAACAATCTTACTACTTCCATCGAATCTTAAACCTACGTTCACAATTAGCTACGAAATAATTACGAACTAGTTATTCTCTTGTTACGAACTAATTAGTCGCATCGAACCTTGATCCTATGTTTACAATTACCAGCTATAGAATAATCTAAATACTCGCATCGAACCTTAACCTTATGTCTACAATTACCAGCTATAAAACAATCTAAATACTCGTATCGAACCTTAACCTCATATTTACAATTAACTACAAAACGATCAAAATAGTCGCATCGAGCAAACCTAATGCTGGACTATTAGCGTCTCGCGAAGAAAAAGGTGAAAAAATTGTCGTGTTTGATTTTGTTTCAGCTTTGCGCGCGCGCAGTTGTAAACAACTTAATAAAAAGTTGCGTGAAGTCTGGATCAAACTACACGCGAGGTACTGGAGAAGAAGTTTTTGAATGACTTGGAAAATATAAATTAAAAATCGGCTCTCAAGCAAATTTAGTCAACCTGGATCAAAAGAATAATGAAACAAGTAAATGCACCTAAAACTTAATGCAGAGAATCAGACGTACTGAATCTATGTCCGAGGTAAACAGCACACATCAAGTACGTGAATCTTTTTTATTTAATTGTTTCGTACATGTCCGAAGTAAACAGCGCACATCAAGTACGTGAATCTTTTTTTATTTGTTTCTTACAATGTCACAGCTAGAAGTATTATTTCAGAGTGTAACTCTGTGGGGCAACGTATGTACGATCACCAGACAATGTGGAAGGCAAGTCTGAAAGAAAGAAGATTAGTATTTCAATGCCAATTTTCATTGATTCTGATACATCGGGCGAAACATCTATAACAATCGGGCGAAACATCGTTCATTTCGGGCGAATCACCGTCGGGCGAATCAACTTCCGGGCAAAACGACCAGCTTCCGTACAATCGAAAGTCAGACCACGCCATCGTACCTGTCCTGCTTTGCAAATGAATAGCATCTCTGGGCTTTGCAGTAAAACTTCTTTGCTTACCGAGACAGATCCTTATAAAACAATGCTCGTTCGTGACCATATCTTCAAGTTAAAAACATAGCAAACATCAAAATCTCGAGTAGCCTGAGTGCTTCGACCTTGCATCTCCTTCAACACAATTATTTCGATTCCCTTGTCCCAAATGCTGGATCCGAGGAATACTGAGTACTTCCCCTCCATTTCGTCAACAGGAATACGCAAACCACCTCTTATTAGGCACTTCAGCTACGAGAAACCTTTGCCAACTCTCCCAAGTTCCTTCCACTTTGACGCCATGTTGGTTTTGTTGTCAAGTCGATTGGCGTCACATTAGCTAATCACGTGATATTTTGGCCGCGCGAGACGGTGACACTTTTGAAGTCAAATTTGCGCTTTTTCACCGCGAAAAAAGTACGTTTGAAAAGTTTGATGCCGGTTTAAAGCTTAGAATCGTTCTTTATACACATAAAACAATCAAAAACCGAAGAAAAAATTTTCGTGTCATATACACTTTAAGAAGGACGGATTTGTAACGGTATTTAAGAAGGACAGATTTGTAACAATGTAACGATAAGACAATTTATTGCCTAAAGCCTTACGAAACAAAAATATATGTTCATTCGGGCGTATACGTCGGTGAACAATTTCACTTGAGGAACATTGAATCAACTAGCGGTACGGAGTTCCGCAGTCAAGTACGCTCAAATCCATTACTCCTAACTTTAAAATAACAAAAAAGAAACACTGAACAGCAAACACAAGACCTCTAACACTTTGCCGTATTCCTAAAACTCTTACATGCAAAACTTATCCTTTTTTTCCCTCTTTTTTTCTTGAACTGAACTTCAGCTTTTTCCGGCATTATGTTTATCTTCACCTTAGCCACATCTCGTACCCAGATCTTCTCACTCTTTTCGCTGTAGCCGCCATTTTGAATAAATCTCCATCCTCGTTGGAGATTTCGGTCACGTGATCCGCTGGTGCCAGGGTCTTCTCCCGAGCCGCCATATAGAAAAGCGAGAAGACCCTGGGGACGACGTTGATAACATGTAATTGATTAGTTGAATGTTGAATTCATGAAGCCTAGTGTTATTGCTTACGAACTGATTGAATATTAAAGGACACTATCCCGATAATGCGCACGCGTGAACTTCAGCTGTTATCTTTCAAAACAACAATAGAACTGTCACATTGACGCGACAAGATTACTCCGCGGCCCGCGCGGTGATCTGCTGTTTATAGGGTCTATAGTTCACACTCCGTGATGCGAAACACAAAATATAAATCACCGGAGATTTTCGGATTTAATTGCAGTGAAAGCTAGAGATTTCTTTGGCGAAACATCACGTCGGACTTTCGCCAACAAGAGGACTTATTACATTAGTTCCTATTGTTTTCGGAGGGACAAATATGCCGTTTAGAGTGCAAAATAAGGTAAGCTAGCATTTTCGGAGAGCCATCAGTAGGTCGGAAATTCGCGGATAGGACTCTGTGTCCTAAAATTTTCTGCGGCCTAAATATTCAGCAAAGTCCAAACAGATCAATCTGTATTAGCTTACACAAATATCCCTTTAAAAAACTCTGAAACAATCTTAGAAAGCAGGTAATGATATTTCAAGTAATTTGCTAAAATTTTCTCGTTGGTACCCCTGATTATACACAGAGATTTAACAGAACGTGATGCGAATTATCCTGCAACAGGATTAAAAACAATAAGCCTTGCCCGGCGTTACAAACATCAGCAGGGAAACTCATCACGCTGCAGTGAATATTTCAGATCCTTTATTGTCGCAAATATAAACATGAGAGGCAGAAAAGCCTATAAATTTCCTAAACGAACCAAATTCAACGTACCTATTATGCCAAGAGCTGCATAAAAACCACATTAAGTCGCTTAAGAAACGATCAGAAGTCAAACCAACGGAGAATAACAAACGACGAAAGCCACAAGAATCCACCAGTTATGACCTCGATATGACCTCGAGAATGCGACGCCTACCGGTAAGTTGTAACGGCTCAATTCAGTCAACATTTAAAAATCCTCCAACCCCGCTACAAAAGCACAAGAAGCAAAATTGGTCAAAAAAAGACCAAGATAAGGCGCGGCGTACAAATACGTGAAGTAGAAGTCGTGCAGGCCTTCCAACCCATTTTATGGCTGTGTTGGTCGAATACAGACACTATCCCTTCAGTCGTTTCCATGTCTTGTGGATTGCTTTCTTGATAGATATCGATATTCTGCTATGCTGGCTCCATTTTTCCTTTCGCAATTTTCTGAGCTTTTACGGAAGCTGGCGGGAGAAAGAAGCCTTCGTTCGGCACTATAGCGCTTCCCTCCTCTCGGTCCTCCATCCAAAGGCATTGAAAACAATGCCCAAAAATATCGATTTCACACAAATTGCAACTTAACGGGAACTATGCATCATTAATCTATAGTTCTGCGAAGGTTTACGGCAATATTGAACTTAACTGAGCACGATACAAACGGATTTTAAAGGTTCGATGTAACTTATCGCGTCTTTTGAATTTGCGACATCCCGTCGGAAAATCAAAGTATGGAGCAAGCGCAGTAACCGGATTGTGTTCCTTTAACATCCTTTGAGTCTTTGTCCCGAAAGCTTCTTAGGCCTTAGACGTACAAACAGACTTATAATATCTGCAGCCTTCCTTAAGGTTTTGTTGTGTTATAATACATAAAAGACAACCATAAATGTATGATGTGTTCTACCACAGGTAGCCAAAGCTTTATTTATGACTGGAAATCAAAAAAAAAATTATGAAATAAACAGTGTTTCTTTGTTGATATCTTACTTTTTTGCTGTTTCGGCCAATGGTTCGCTCTCCGAGCGAGAACAAGCGTCTTTCTAAATTTTGCTCCCAATTAGTATTATAATATTTTGCAAGGTTGCACACCAGTCCGCTCTTTCACCCGCACAAAAGTATACCTCGCTTCACTAAATTATGTATATTTCTTGAAATGCGCCTATTCCACTCAAAATTTCCTCACACCAGAATAAATCCATAGTGAAGAAACAATTTTACTCCAAAAAAGTTCCATCTCTCCTAACGTTTGTCACCATAAAACGGCAATATTTCGAGCTTCTGGAACAAGAAATCAAATGTCGGTATTCGTCCGTCGACCACTACGCACAAATATATGCAAATAAGCTAATCTAATCTAGCTGTTCTCTTCTTATTGGACAATTTGCACAATGGCGCGGACATGACAAAATCTACTGTGTCTGGGAGGTGTGAACTGTAAGCAAGCGCAAATAGCCACGCTTCACACCTGAAATGTCGCACTCCGGCTCAGCAGATTTTGTCATGTCCGCGCCATTGTGCGAATTGTCCAATAAGAAGAGAACAGCTAGATTAGATTAGCATATTTGCATATATTTGTGCGCAGAGGTCGGCGGACGAATACCGACATTTGATTTCTTGTGCCAAAAGCTTGAAATATTGCCGTTTTTTACTTTTATGGTGACAAACGTTGGGAAAGATGGAACTTTTTTGGAGTATAATTGTTTCTTCACTATGGATTTATTCTGGTGTGAGGAAATTGTGAGTGGAATAGGCGCATTTCAAGGAATGTAGATCATTTAGTTAAGCGAGGTATGCTTTTGTGCGGGTGAAATGGTAGATTGGTGTGCAACCTTGCAAAATATTATAATACTAATTGGGTGCAAAAATTAGAAAGACGCTTATTCTCGCTCGGTGAGCGAACCATTGGCCCAGACAGCAAAAAAGTAAGATATCAACAAAGAAACACTGTTTATTTCATAAAATTTTATTGATTTCCAGTCATAAATAAAGCTTTGGCTACCTGTGGTTCTACAAGAAAAGGGTTTATTGTAGGTTGTGGCGCTTCTGGGGCCTGTAACATCATCCGTAATGTATATGGCAGATATCCTTACTCAGAGATAAAATTCATCGATTAACTGTGCATGTGGACCGCCTGTAGGTATGTAGGAAAGGACATAAGTGAAAACTTTTTGAAGAATGCCGAGAAATATCAAAGACGCTATGGAGACCTTGCCACTAGTCTTACTAACGAAAATTGAGGTAGCGTAGACTTTGCTCTGTAGACTTTTTCTTGGAACGATCTCATGGGAAAAGGGATAGAGTGCGCCCTACTGCAGCGCCAAACCTCCCCACTTGTACGTCATAGGGTTGAGCCCCTGTCAAAAAGACGTAACACTTCACACAGCATAACGCAACATTAATGCACCTTGTTGCAAAATGTTGTGTTAGGGTTTGGCAAACGAACGCAACATCAGGCGAGACTGTCATCTGAATGACATTCACTGGGTACGAATGTTATCATCATCATAATCATCATCATCATTATCTTCATCATTATCATCATCACATCCTTTACTTAAACACTGCTTTTTTTTGTTTTTTTACTCTCACGAGTAACAAAGGCTGAGTGACCTTATTGTATTATTTCAGGGCCTAAGAAGCAACCAGAACATGCGAAAGTCCAAAATAAAGTCGGCTCATTAACTTAATAAACTTCTCCAATATAAAGTATGATTGACGAACGGTCCATAGCAAACCACACAGTAAATTGCTTATTTAAAAGACCGCGTAGCAATGAAAATGTTGGTAAATCAGTTGTTACGCTAGAAAAGTGTTCTCACAACTGAAGACTGTGCTGTATACATTCTTTTGCGTAACCCTACCTTGAAGCGATGCTTCTGAGGACGGAAAAGTGGTCGCCTTCATGGGAACGGTTGGCATCAACAACACGTCATACTCTTCAAAAACTTTATCGTAAGCCCTGCATAGTTCTCGACCTAGGTTCTGCGACTTGCTGTAGAAAACCCCATTGTATTCTGACAAGAGATAGCGGCCAAGCATGAACGTTTGCTTCAACGTTGTTGGAAGGTGGTTAGGGTGTGCCTTCAAACCGCGTGCAAATGCCTCTTGTAGAGTCGTGTCATAATACATCTTTGCGCTTGTTCCAAAACCTGCAGCAAGTTCAGTGAAAATTACGTCATTACAATCACGGGAGGGAGAAAGATACGTTGGTTTTTTTGGTTTGTTTGTTTGTTTGTTTTTTTTTTTTTTGGCGTACACTGCAACCGGCCTCCACAAAATGCTTTTGGATTTTATAAAGGACTTAAACGCGTGATTCTGGTCCTGAGTGGCTCTTCTTCAGTAGTCAAAGTGGAGGAGTTGAAGTACTTGAAAGGTACTTGAGTTTATTCTTTACTTAATGCTTTTGTCCAAGATAGGATAAAGGGGCAAGAGAGCTACTCCCCTCATATAGTCCCCATGCGTCCCCATCCTTATCCCTCTAAAGTTATTTTTAGTAACAAATGATGGTAATATCAAATTTCAAATAACTTATTGTTTTAAAGCAATTACCCCGAGTTTTCGCAACAATGTAGAACTCGTCATTCTGTAAAGTTTTATGATTTAAGTATTCCAATTTTGACATTTTTAATGGTAAAATGACATCACAGAGTTGGCGCCAAATTTTGCTTTTAGTGTTATGGGATATCTTATGTCAGCTTCCGAATGACCCTCTTACACACATCTCAGAACTGAAAAAAAAATCAAATATGTTTATTCACTCTAAAGACATAACGTTTTGAAATTTGAATTTTGTTACAAAAAATAACTAGTACTTTAGAGGGATTAGGACTGGAATAAGGCCCATATGGGAGACTAACTCTCTTACCCTTCATTCTCTTTCTTTTTGTCGTCAGCATTGCCTTTGTAGCTGCCCTAGCTCCCTTCACTCAAAAGGAAACTCAAAAAAAAAAATAAAAAAAAAATAAATAAATATATATATATATATATATATATATATATATATATATATATATTTATATATATAACGAATATTTGTGAGTGACTCGATTGACACACACCTGCTCCTTCTAACATCGATCGTGTCGCCCCTTCAATAAAAATGTCCATGAAGATCATTACACCTGGAAAATAAATCGTGTGACCATTTCAAATGCAAAAGAAACAATATTAGTGCGAGTATGTTAATCACATTGAAACAAGGATTTGGTCGAATGAATTGTTAAGTGTTTATATTGCATTTCTTTATACCAGATGATAGAGCTCGACACAATGTGTCTTCAGAAATTACTGAAAAACCTCCGGGCGATCCCAAGAAAGTCGTCAGGTAGTTGCCATAAACTACGAAGACATGATGTTATATTTGAAAATTTTTAGAACACCGATCTTGACTCAAAATTTACCGTCTGCCATGCCTAATTGTTCTTACAGGCCTGCATTTAGTAGAATATAATTGGGTCTTTCCAGCTGTTAAAATCGACTCAGAGCGCGCAGTTTGACTTTTTTCACTAAGTATCAAGAAGCAAAATTCAATTACCATCCAAATGCATCTTTATAGAGAGGTCTTCTACTGTTGCTTTCGTTACACGTCTTATGCGGTCAGTGGCGTTTCTTACAATCTCATCCACGTCGGTCTCTGAGCTTGGGTGTCCAAAACCTTCCTCTAATACTCCCAGCTTTAAATGCGATATATCACCTGTTAACTAAAAAAAAAACAACAGCAACGTTCAACTGTAAGTAGCACGATCGAGTCCCTTCTTGTCTCCTATAATAGTGAAAAATAACAATGTCAAAATATTCAGTTTTATTTTTCACTTTAGTGAATAAATAAAATTCAGTGCAAAATGACACACTTTCTCAGAGACGCGTCTTCACTCAAACCAAATATGCACTAATGCAGGGGGTACTGTCTCTTGAAAATGATCCGGAATGTATTTCAGTGGTCAATTATTATTGTTGTAGTTGTCGTTGTTGTATTCTTCTAAACCCGTAATTATATAGATGAACAAAGTTAAATTTTTAAGGTACCTTTGATACGTACGATTCCGGCACAGATAAGTCACGTGGCTGCCTTGGATCCAGAACTCCGTCAAGACCAGCCAAAACCTAAATTAAACACAGCGTTACAGAGTTCTTTTTTTGCAAGAGTCTTGAAAAGGGAATACCCTATATTGTAGAATTTATCTTTTTATTTTTTTTTTTTTGTGAAATGCTTAATTCTGTCTTTTGCCAGGAATGCTACCTATTTGAACTGCGGATAAAGAATTATGTGCAGACCATGGTCTGATTTGAACTGCGGGTAAAGATAGAATTAAATGCAGACCATGGTCTGATTTGAACTGCGGATAAAGACAGAATTATATGCAGACCATGCTGTCTTTATCGACAGTTCAAATATATGATCATTTCACATATTTGTGTTCATTTATTCTCCATCTACGGGATAAATACGAACTCTCAATTGACCAGCTCCCAGCTGGATGGATAGCTCAGTTGGTTAGAGTGCTGCACCGGTATCGCAGAGGTCATGAGTTCGATTCCTGTTCAAGCCTGAATTTTTCAGGTTTCTTCTTTTCAACTGCTTTAGCCTGCGAGCAAGCTTTCTCGGGGGTGGGGGCGCGAAGGAGGGAAAAAAGGAGAGAGAGCTTGCAGCGACGTCTCAGGAATTTGGATTCCGCCCCCAGCACAGCTGTGGCTGTGGCTAGCGCAATTTGTTTTGAGATTCACAGTATACACTGCAAATTCAGTACACTGAATAATCCCAGGAAAAAATACTCTAATTCTCTTTCTAACATTATAACCTTCGATTTTTAGTATAAGCTTTTGCTTTTGACGGCAGGTTTGGCGTAGGCAATTTCAGTTCTGAAAATCTTTAGCTTCGTTGTTTACGTCGCATTCGGCGTTCGATTTGTCGTCTTCCCGTGAAGATTGATGATGTCATTACCAAATTAATTTTTCGCCAATCAGCATTTTGCATCGAGATTTTCGATGCACATATTTAAATTCCTGAGACGTGGCTGCAAGCTCTCTCTCCTTTTTCCCTCCTTCGCGCCCCCAGCCCCGAGAGAGCTTGCTCGCGGGCTACAACTGCTGAAGTTGAAATACCTTCACTGCGATGGTCTGTATATAATGCTATCTTTATCCGCAGTTCAAATATGTGATCATTTCATATATTAATGTTCAATAATGATAGAAGGTGAAATTTTTTCAAAGTAGAGAAAATATGCAACTCAGACGCACTTGACATGAGATCTAATTTCCTTAGAAATTAAGAAGCAGGACTGTCAAATTACTTTGATACATCTCACTAAAAGCACTGAAAGCTTCCTTGTTAATGAAAGGAAGATCAACAATTTCTGTTTCCGTGGCCGAAATTATTATTTCCTTCAATTAAAGGTTTCATGGTCGTGAGCGCTACTTTTTAAGTAAAGCAAACATGCTGCAAAACAAAGTGTTTTCTAGACGTTTATTCTTAAAGTTCGATCAAGAGAACTTTTATGGGCAAATGTATGAAAAGCTTTAACGAAAGTTATTTAATTGACATCAGATTTTCATACACTTTGCTTGCGTCAAGCTTGCTCTTTTTTGAAAATCGTGGCCAAAACCGTGAAACCCTACATTACATTCAAGATGCTTTACCTCTAACATCAGTGCAGTGTCATGAACATTCTTAGCCATTGGTCCTGTATGATCCAAAGTAAACTCCAGTGGCACGATTCCCGTATACGGTACTAACCCGTATGTAGGTTTTAATCCCACAATGCCACAGAAGGCCGAAGGCATTCTTATAGAACCCCCTTGATCACCTCCTAAGGCCATATCCACAAGACCGCCGGCGACCTACAATAAGAACAGTTGTTCCGTTCTTTACTTGGATACAGATCCTATACAGATTTCCCGCCCGGTAAATAACATATCTACCTTAAACAAACGACAGAAAAAGTAATTCAACAAACAAAGGAATGCTTAAAATGAAAACCACTAAACGCTTAAAAGCTAAAACAAATAGATGAAAATACATAACTACGTGACCGCTGAGAGCTGTGAAGGTTTTTTAAGTTCAGTTACATTAAATTAGAGGAGTTGAAGGTATTCTGCTACTATGGTCGGATTCCGTTACCTCAGAAGCTTAAGCGTCCTTTAATGCTTAACACAGCGGCAGAATGAACCTGATTGAACTGAAATGACCCAGAATGACAGCAGAATGGACAGATCTGATGTACTCTCGTTCATTCTGGTATCATTCCTGTGTTTGTAGGAACCGGCATGAAGCTTGCACGTGTTTCATTTAAGCTATGGAGGGTGCATTTTATTCCCTAGAACCATTTTATCAGGAAATGTTCAGATCAACTAGCTTTCAGAGTTATTGAACTGAATATTCGACAGGTTGGGGTGGATTCCCACACATTAGAACCATAGGTGCGCCACCTGAAAGGTTTTTTCAAACCGGAGGAAATGTCAATACAACTAGTTTAGGAAAACGTTTATCCTCATGACGATCAGTTATAAAGTTACCAAACCTATTGTACAGATATTGTGGCTTTTGTCACCCCAGAAACTTGGATGCGCCGCCTCGGTGCTTTTGAGGGGGACTGAGGAGATCTGAACAGCTTTACGAAAACGTTAAATGTTAAGCAAATTTTAACCTAATTAAGTGCACCTAAGTGTTGCGTAAAAAAAATCAAACTTGGCAGGGTAGTTGGAGTTCATGGCTGATAGTGGTCTAAGAAGGATGAGAACTTTGCTGCGAATGAAACACGAAAACTACGTCGAAGACACCAGGGAGGGATAGATGAATTACATGATCTAAAATTAGTCTCAAAATACTGAGGGCAACTTGGCGTGGATTTATCAATCAAGCAATTGCGTCTACTGATGGTAAAATCTTCGAAAATGAAACCCTTATTTCCAGGATGAATAAAAAAAGGTCGCACTAGATCTCGGGAAAAGGAGGCCCACACGGCCAGAGCCTATCCTGGTTTCCGTAACATGAAGCAAGTGAGAGTATTGCTACTCCCCCTGGACGGGATGCTAGTCCATCGCAGGGTTACCCCCAAACAGTATGTCGCCGGTACCCATTTATACACCTGGGTGAAGAGAGACAATGTGGGGTAAAGTATCTCGTCTAAGGAAACAAAACGATGGCAGGGAGTGGGAGTGGAACCACCGACCTTCCTCCTGTATTAATTTGAATATAAAAACGTAAAGGATGTGATGTGCTTCTACACTTGCAAGTACGTTTTAAGCTCATTAACAAAAAAAGCTGAGAAAATTGTTTACAAATCAAAACAGTAACAAGGGCGGTTAGCAGTGAAAGGGATGTGACAATGATTCTCCTTACCAGAGCGGCTGATCCTGAAGACGAACCCCCAGCCATCCTGTCTTTATTGTGTGGGTTTGTCACGGGACCTGTCACCGAAGTAAAACTTCCACCGTCGGAACACAAATCTTCACATACCGCCTTGCCGACTATGCGTCCCCCAGCATCCAATATCCGGGAAACCACGGTTGCGTCAACATCCGGGATAAAGCCTTCCAATAATTTTGAGCCATTCATCAACGGTATGCCCGCGACACAAATGTTATCTTTTATGGCTACCGTTTTACCGTAGAGTTTGCCGCTCGAGGCTCCCTTTATGTCACAACGCCAGGCCCTTTAGGGATAGTCGCATTTCATCAGTTATCAAACAAAAACAACGCAAAAAAATATCTGTGCGTTCTGCGCAATGTTGCTCCGTCTGTATCTTTGCTTTAGCTTACAGCATGTCTGATCGTCAAGTTAGTTGAGTCCTATTCAATTGTTTGTCGTTTATCCTTATCCGTCGTTTGCCATTCATCGGCCGTCATTTGCAATTTGCTATTTGCTACTATTTGCATTGTTTTTTTTCCTGTTTTACTCACCAAGCATTGTGAGGGTTCTCATCTGGTGATGGCTTGTATCCTGGTGTCCGTGGATAGTTCACTGGCAGTTTGGGATCTGGCAACTCATATAAACGCTGATAGGTTTCGCCCAGTGTTTTGGTAATAGCTTCTATTAATATAGAAAGTGAAGTCAATTGAATTATGATTACCAATCTTTGTTACTGCTTACACACAGCACAGCGTTATAAATGTCGTACTTTGGAATTCTTGCAGTTCAGCCTCCTCCAAATCTAGCCCCAAGCCTCTCGCTATTTCTTTTAACCGCTCTGCACTGGGTGCACGGACAGCAGGCTCCTTGTAAATTGCTTTTTCTATAAAACAGAAACGAATGTTGTTGTAAACAACTCATGAATGTCAAATCTCATTTACGAAAGATTGAGCAAGGCAGGAGTTTAAGTTTTGGTGGGGAATTGTTATGCCGAGTTGCACAGGTTTCATTCAGTCCCGGGATTCAGCGCGCCTCTTGCTTTTGCTGTTTTTCCTCGGGCTCAGGGTGGGGGGGGGGGGGGGAAGAGATAGCCAAACCCCAAATCAAAATACTTTTTTTTTGTAACGCTTTGGTAATGAGAGCGAGCGATTCACACTAAAAAAGCATATAAACAAAATAGTTTAAATAGATTTGAAAACTCGTGGCAATTCATATTAAACTAAACTGTTTAAAATCGGTCCCATGAATTTGGTTTCTTGGATTTGTAGAGCCAAACCAAACGACAAAAAGTGCTTGCTCTATATAACGACGTTGTCTGTAGTAAGCGGGATAAGTATCCAAGATCACGGAGATCACGGGGAGATAGCTTAACGAGGTTTATAATTAACAACGTATCGTTGAAGATATGTATTTGGCAAAAAAAAAAACAAAAACAAAAACAAAAAAAACTAACGTTATGAGAAGGAGGTATACACCTATACTACGGGGATAGTAACATTACAAATGTACATTTGTTTGTGAATATTCTTACCAAAGTGCGGACAGCCAACCCTACTCACTGCTGGCGTAGTCAGACCTCAAACATTCAAAGTCACCCAACTCAAAAGGTGCACCCATGAGCCCTCTAGATTTTCTCAAAGTCCTCCCACGTTCGGTTTCCTTCAAACCTCCTCCACCCCCTCCCCCCCGCCCCTCTAGCTTTTCTGTTGTAAGAATTTTTCTCAGCCTTAATCTGTGGAATGAAACGAAGACTGAGTGAACCTTTGGCCTGAAACAAGTAAGGCTCCATTTTTGCGGTTTCGGGTACCTGAGAAAACCGCTACCTTTTCATCCTTTTCTTTGATTAGTTCAACGAACCATTTATATGAGCGTCGCGAACTCGTTTTGGAGGAGGATGGGAGCGGAGTGGGGTGGTTGCGAGTTGTTTCAGGTTTCGGCGGAGAGAAACGACACCCGGAAATAGGTCTGCGTTTGCAGGTTACGCCTTGTCGCACTTGTGACAGACAAATTGTCAACTATGTCACGCGATCTTATTGATACGTTTCTCACCGCCTCAGAGTCCATAGAATTTAACTTAATCCTTATTATCTCTTGGTCTGCTATTCCTTTATTAAACCTCGTGGCATTTATATTAAATAGGGCTAAGTTTGTTGCTCGGAATATACCACGTAGTTCTTAAATAACTGTGAGAGTCGACCTATATGCCAGCCATACTGATCAAACTGAGCACGCGAGACAAATATCTATTTGTTGTTCATGAAAACGATTATAAGTGTATTTTTTGTTGTTTCTTACAATACAGACTATCAATTGAAATATATTTCTATAGACATATATCGGGCTTAAACCAATTTAATGTTAGATGGCCTTAATTGACTTCCTGTACATTATGGCCTCCTCCTGTTTACAGAATTTGTTACTTGTAAAAAATATGTGCAGTTATAACGACAGTAGCACGGACTTAGTTTCTTAGTAAAGATTGAAAAGCAGGACATGTACTTGGGCAACAACAACTCTTACCTTTATCCTTCTCTGTGGATGATGCCATTATATTTTCACACGGCGGTCTGTTTGGTTCTCCAGATTACCACGAAAACAGCCACTATTAGCGTAGTCACGTGATTTCGGGTAAACATTAAAAATGTATATTCACAGTCACGCAATCGGTGCACAACGTACTCTTGAAATAATCACAGGTACTGTTTAAAAATCCAAGAACATTATTAGTGCGTTCCCTTGTCTTTGAAACATAAGACAGCTTATACAGTTTAAAATAAACATGCCAAAACATGAACAAGAGAATACTGCAGATATGCGAAGATGAGGAACTTTAGTGAAAACTGCGTTTGTTTCAGTTGTTTGCGATTTTAAGCGGATGTTTCAAAAAGGTGGAATAGGGAATGGGGAATGGGGAATCGGCAATCGGGAATGAGGAATCGGCAATCGGGAATCGGCAATCGGGAGAGGAGAATGGGAAATGGGAAAAATGAAAATGGGAAATTAAAAATGGGAGGTGAGTATAAGAAGATAGTGAGCTCAGTGCACGTGGTAATTATCGAAAAAACCGTTTTTGTTAAAACTGAGGGATAGAATATATTATTTCCCACTTTTCGCACGCTTAAATTACTTTATGACAAGGTATATTGTGAGAATTTACTTGCGGTGGTGAGTGTGAAACAGTTGCCGAAAGGTTTTTTTTTTCTGTAATCTTTATCAGGAGCTCTTTATGAGCGGTTTTTTTGACCTCCCGGAAGGCAAACAACAAAACTAACAGTTAACAAATTTCTTCCAGTTTTCCGTGGCATGGCCTCATCTTATTTCCCACGATTTTCGTCATCTAGCCGTCAAAATGTCGTGGACTCAGGAGGCGTAGCCTAGGGAGTCCGCAACTTATTTTGGCAGCTAGATGACGCAAATTGTGGGAAATAAGAAACCATACCACGGTAAACTGGGAGAAATTTGTTTGTAACCTCAGAAAAAAAAGTAGAAATTTAAGTATTAATAGCGTTGTCATTACAATTTATAATTTCTTCCATCGTCGCGTCGAACATTAAAATTTTACTTACTCCGAAATATCAAGACAAGACCTAAAATAAAACACAGTAAAATGGGACAGAAGCAGTGAATAAAAACTGTCACATATTCGTTCCAAGTCAGTACGAAAATCAAGAAGCAATCTAAACAAGTACTGAACAAACTACCAACAAGGAAGGAAGGGCGACATTTGTTTTGGCTATACCACGCAAAACTGACACTGGTTTACCTGCATTCGTTGTAGCTCTGTGTTCCAAAAGCTCCAAACGTTCAGATACAAATCGGATGCCATGTAAAAGGAGTTGAATTGCTTTCCCAGCTTTTTGAGTATTTTTTTTTTTTATCATTCCGTCCGCAACCTCTAAACTGAGAACCACTGCGTTTTTTTAACAAACTAAAATGGTGAATTCTGACATTCCTCACAACAGTAATCTTGTTTCTGAGCTGTATAGAAATTACCTGTTCAAGTTCAAATTCTCTCTTCAGTGCGATCAGATAGGCACATGACGGCGCCGTTGTCCGGACGGATTACAAACTTGTTCGGTTCAACTCCGGCAGCTAATATGGTGAAATCGTACAGCCTCGATCCGCTTTGAACGATGATTACAGCAATGTTTCAAGAAAAATCAAACACGTACTACATTTCAGAGCCAATAATTAGAAGACGTTTCCCCCAAAACTTGTGCCACTTCGTTCACTTTGGAGCAGTTTCATTGATTCATTCAGCTTTGGAAATAAACGCTGCAACACTTGGGAAGGTTTTTGCGCCTTTTTCGTTCAGTCATGTGACAGATTCTTGTTCCCCTGTTATCTCTTTTCTCGTTTTTTCTTCCTTTCTTAATTTTATAACAATTATAGTGGTTGATTTTTTATTGATTTGGGCAATTCTACCACAGATTTTTTTTTTTGTTTTACGCGGTGCGAGTCTACAATAAATCGATCACATCGACCGACAAGCATTCATGACGCGAGCCGTGGTATGAACTCTCATCTCCCACGGCTCTCGACCAATCAGAAAACGAGAAACTGGTAAGATGTGGTGAAACAAGGCATGCTCTGTTTTTAAAGTATTTTATTTCCCCTTTATCCCCTTTATGTGAAGGCTATGAATAAATAAATAAATAAATAAATAAATAAATTATCCCAGAGTCTCTACTGGCGACCAAAAAGCCAGTGGACTCTGGGTACGAGACTGCGGTAGCTTTAGTTTGCCTTTGTCTTGGGTGGTGTGCCAAGTGGCACGCGTGCCAAATGACACACGTGCCCTTAATCGCCTCCGTGCGATATGACACGTACACATGGATGCAGGATGGATGCAGGATGAATGAGAAGTGAAAGTCACTGTCAACCGCGTGGTGTTTGTCAGGTTCGTTTATAGCATCGTCAGAGTAAAGTGCAGCATGCCCATTTAGCGATTCAATTCATGATAAAATAGGTTAGAACTAGGCGGAGTAGGCTGGGTAGGGAGGGGGGGGGTGGGGCGGTGTTTACCCAAAACTACATCATGGATCAAAGCTTTGAACGTTCTCAGTTTCAGTTTATAAACCCGGACGAGGCCAAACTCGCACCGTAAGCACAGGCAAACATCGGAACGAACTCAATCGGCTCTAGGTTCGGTCTTCATTTAGGTCAATTCAAATTCGGAGCAATACTGAAATGTTCTGAGAAAAAAATACCGCTTGATAAAATTTAAGATCATAGGGCCGCGTATTACGGGCGCGCTGATTGCGTGACTCTGAATATAATGTCCGTGTCGGAATGTTTACCCGAATCACTGCGCTAATCGAGCTAGGCTGGAGAACCAGACTGACCGAAGTTTGGTAGGAAAATGCAGGAAAATACAATGGCATCATCCACAGAGAAGGATAAAGGTAAAAGTCGTTGTTTTCCATGCGCGTGGCCTACTTATTTCGTTGTTACTAACACCGCGCTACTGTCGTAACACCCGACAGCAAAATTGCAAAATTGCAACAGCAGAATGCGTATGCAGGAGGAGGCCATAATGTGCAGGAAGTCAACTAAGGCCATGTAACGTTAAATTAGCTGAAGCCCGATATATGTCTATGGAAGTTTATTTCAATTTATGCTTGTGTATGGCAAGGAACAGCAAAAGTCATTTTCGTGAGCAAGAATAGTTGTATCGATTGCTTAGTTTGATAAATATGGCATTAAAGTCTCTCTGAGTTATTTTGAACTACATAGTATGTTCAGAGCTAAAAAAACCTTTAGCACGTCTCATTATAAACGCCCAACGGTTAGAATTGTCTTCAAAATCGAAAGAAAAATTACACGGGCTAAGTTAAATCTGTGGAGTAAGAAACGTAATTTTTACCAGTAAGATGACATCTAATTACTTGAAGGTATTTGGTTGTCGTATGACATGTGACAGGCTGTATTGCATTGGGACGATTCTGGGCCCGGTTGCATAAAGAAACTTAGGGTTAAGTGGGAGTTTTTGTTTTTTTTCTTTGCAACCGTTCTCCGTGTTCGGAAGGATTTGCTTGTGCTCTCTTTGTGTTTCCTATGGCCTATACTCACTAATTCGTCTTCAGCCGAAAATCCATAATACCGTGCAAGAAAATCTTGCAGAACAAAGGGAATGGTTGCAGAAAATTCGCAACTAATATCTTAGTTGCTTTATTTTTATTATTATTTTTTAATAATAGACTTTATTGCACATACGGGACTTTGGGCAAAGAGGTGAACGCACAGGGCACGCGTGCCATGACACGGCATTGTAAATGAGGGTGGTTTCCATATGATTGCTACAATCGCTACGATCGCTGCGATCGCTGCAAAAAAAAGTTCAGCGATCGTTGCGATCATATGAAAACTACTAGCCTCATGCAACACTTGAGAAAGGGGAAGTCGTTAGCTCTAAAAATTTGCGATACCTTCGATAAGTCCTTCGTGAAAAATCCCGGTGAGTGTTTGTTTTCTTCTGGCCACGTTATAGTTTGCGATTTCTTCAACTTCGTTTATTTATTTAGTATTTATTTAGTTTTTTTTTCTGAAGCTCTCCTCAAAAATGTTCCCGTTGAATGGGCCACGCCACTACGGCGATCGAAGAGGAAAACAACCTCGTGTAAGAAGACATGAGAGTCGCCCGGCTGTTCCTCTTCGCTGATTGGCCAGAAAAATATTTTTCTGGCCAATCAGAAGGAGAGAATTCAAACGCTTCTGGAACTGGATCGGTAATAGTAAGTGCCCAGGGGCTCTTCCGCTCTTGTTGTAAACTTTCGCCCATGAAAATCCCGTCGTCCCGACTAGCTGCCCTTGGGTCTCCGAGGATGTTGCGACGGTAAATATAGCAGAATACACTGCGTCCTGTACTGATGCATTCCAATATGACGGCAAACAGCGTGGCGGGCTTTATGGAAGAAGTAAAATTACAACAAGTTTTCAAAAGACATCACAAGAATGAAGACATAAGGGTCAATTGCTGGACAGTAATTGGCGAAAAGTTTGGCGTGTACCAAAATGAAGTTTTGAAAATACAAGAACAGCGTACGGTAGTTGGTTTTTTTTTTTTTTTTTTTGAGAAAAGGAAACTCTTCTTGTATAGTCACAACAAGAAAACAACAACCTTCCAGCATGAATCTGCGATAACTACAAACATGTTGAATTTGAAAATGGCGCGAACGAGATGTTGTTTGATCCAGTCCCTTTCGGTCATTATTGGTTTTTTCAGCGAATGGAAACCGCTCAGCGATCAAAGTCGCAACAATCGCTCAACTTTTTGTAGCGATCGCAGCGATCATATGGAAACCAGCCTTAAGCGTGTTATAATGTAACTTGCGATCAGACGTTCTTTTTTTTTTTTTCTTCGCCTGATCGCAGGTTAGTCATAGGTAATGTCACGGATATGCGCATATTTAATGAGCAAAACAAAGAGTGTCACGGTAGCTTTTGGTTGCCGTTGTCTTGGGTAATGTGCCTAGTGCCACGCGTGTCTCATCGCAGCTATTATCGAGTTAATCTGGAGAACCAGATTGACCGAAGTTTGATAAGAAAATTCAGGAAAACACAATGGCATTATCCACAGAGAAGGGTAAAAGTCCTTGTTTTCCATGTGCGTCAGTCCTACTTTTTTTGTTGTTACTAAGACCGTGCTACTGTCGTAGCACGCGACAGCAAAATCGCAAAAATGCAACAGCAAAATCTACATGCAGGAGGAAGCCATAATGTTTGAGCGGTCAACTAAGGCCATGTAACATTAAATTGGCTGAAACCCAATAGATGTCTATAGAAATCTATTTGTGTGTATGGCAAGGAACACAGCAAAAATATACTCAGTCGTTACCGTGAGCAAGAATGCTTGTATCGAGTGCTTAGTTTGTTAAATATGATGGCATTAAGGTCTCTCAGAGCTATTATGAACTATATAGTGTATTCAGAGCAAAAAAAAAAAAAACCTTTATGACATCTCATTATAAATGCCAAAAGGTTTAAAATTGTCTTCAAAATCGAAGGAAAGTAGCTATAGACCAAGGGATAACACAGGCTAAGTTACATCTGTCAGGGAATAAGAAGCGTAATTTTTACCAGTAAGATGAGATTACTTGAAGATATTGGGTTGTACCGGCGTTGTTACATGACGTGTGACAAGCTGTAGTGCGTTATGAGAACGATTCTGGGCCCGGTTGCAGAAAGAAACTTAAGATTAAATGGGAGTTTGTTACAACCTTCGGCCGAAAATCAATCCGTAATGCCGGACTTTATTGCACACACGGGACTTTGCAAAGAGGTGATCGTGAACGCACGGGCACGCGTGCCATGACACAGCACACTAAGCCTGTCATAATGTGACCTGCGATCAGGCGTTCTTGTTTTTTTTTTTTTCGCCTCTGTCATCGCAAGTTAGTCATAATGTTAGTATGTTAGTCAAGTTATGTCGGCGAAATACAGCGTTGCAAGCGCGTTTTGTGCAAGAGCGAGACAACCAATCGGGTCTTCAAGATTTTAATGAAGAATCAAACATTCCTGACCAACACTAAAACTCCTCAAGGTCTTAAAGTGTATTGCCCAATCTTACATAGCTGAGATTTTCACCCGTGGGATTTATTTATTTATTTATTTATTTATTTCAGTTTATTTATTTATTTATTTATTATTTTTACAGATCAAGCCATTTACAAGGAACCTGCTGTCCGTGCACCCAGTGCAGCGCGATTAAAAGAAATAGCGAGAGGCTTGGGGCTAGATTTGGAGGAGGCTGAATTGCTAGAATTCCAAAGTACGTTCTGTGTGTATGCTGTAAAACAGATTAGAAATCAAAATTTAAAATTTAAACAATACTATTTACAAGGCTAAGAAAGGTTTAAAAAAGAAAAAAAAAACGAACGATTTTGACTAAATTAAGTTATCTTCAGGGTAAAAGACCGTCTGCTACTTGCATATTTTTATATGTTTTAAGTGCCTCCCGATGGGAACGGTTTCGCCACATAAGAATGAACTTGTTTGTTCAAACTAGGGCTCCATTATTGGATCATTAGGCCTTCAATAATTCTGTGCTTGTGAAAAGAAGGGGCCGTACAAAGTATTCGCCAACACGATGTTTCCTCACTTATACTAGCTTTTCACTGAAGTACCTCTTGATGACACCATTGACTACATCATCGAAGAAATTTACACACGCAACAAACTACCTAATCTCAGTTCTAAACTTCCCTTCAAGCGCCTTCTCTGTAATGTCATTCAGAACACAGTGTTCAGTTTTAATGGCCACCTCTACAAACAGATTGACGAATGCGGTTTGGGAAACTCTTTATCACCAGTCCTCGCAAATATCTTCATGGCTAAACTAGAGTCCGACGTTGTCGGAACCACCGTTTTACGGCCGGTATGTTGATGATTGTTTCTCCAAGAAGAAAAGAAGGAAAGCCTGACGATCTGCTTGAGCGCCGGTCTAAACAGTTACCATCCTAACACCGTTGTCACTGTCGAAGGAACCCGACCATTTTCTTCACACTGGGTTAGTAAGTAAGTAAAGTAAGTAAACCTTTATTAACGTGGTCATAATGCACTTAGCTGTTTACAATTTTTAAGTATCGCTACTTTGCAGGTATTGTCACAGCCAAAAACAAATTGCTAATATATAATATAAAAATTTGTAAATATGTACAATAAAGCGATAAAACTATGTACGGATAAAACAATAAGACTGTACAGATCATTTTAACTGTAATGTCAATTTTTTGCAGGCGTCTTTTAAAGCTACTGAGTTTAGTTTCATGTCTCAATGCCTCATGCAATGCGTTCCATATCTTTGGGGCAAGATAGCGCCAAAAAAGGTCTAAGGCCTCCCTTTTAGAGTTGACCTTGGGTAGAGGAAAAGTCTTGAGAGAGTCTACAAGAAACTGGGAAAACTACCAATGCATTGGAAATCAGAAATCCCGGCCCACCAAATGAGAAAGAAATTGTATTAAGCTCGGCACACACTAGGGGACATATTGCGGACAAATGTAGCGGGAAAAGCTCCTCAGTGTGCGCTGCATTCGACGCATGTTCCAGGGAGAGTGTCGCTGTAACATGTCCCGGCAACATGTCTCCTAGTGTGTACCGGCCTTTACTGGCGCTCTTCACAGAGCTAAGCGCACCTCTTCCATTTTGACAGCAAGTTAAACACACTGGAAACAACCTTTCTAAATGCGGAATACCCCAAAGGTTTTATTTCTCAGTGAACAGTCTTCTGAAAGATTCACCCGATGATGACATATTGATCCCGAGTTCCTTTTTGAAGAGCGTAGCTAGATTTTCATCAAGCTCCCCCAATGCAGCGGAAATGAATAATTTTTACAAAACTTTTACCTCCAAGCTGACCAGTTTCACGGGTTTCAAACAGGGGACTGCTCTTGAGGTGAGAATTACATTGTTGAGAGCATGAGGAATGCGGGGGTGCGAATTTATGAGCATTCAAACCCTTGTAACGACTCTGAACCTGCCCAACACGTAAGCGAGAATCCGTCCCATTCTTTTGTTTGGCGAGTACTTTGTACGGCCCATTCTTTTCACAAGCGCAGAATTCTTGAAGGCCTAATAAACCAACAATGGATCCCCAGTTTGAACAAACAAATTCATTGTTAAGGGTATTTTAAAATAATTGACAATAAAAACTAACGGTTAAAGTTCACGACGTTTCGATCGCTCTCAGTAGTGTAGCACCTCTCAAAAGCTTGTATTTTCATTGGACCGCTATATGTAGCAGCTCTATTGTTTTTACGCCTCGTTCTTTGTTTCTTTTGTTTGTTCTATTGTTTAGCGGACTAATCGTGGAAGACCTTACGACAGCTGCTACATCGCCCACGGGGTTTCGACCGCTCTTCTGTCATTATCAAGCGAAATGTTGAGAATAAGAATTTGCATAGATATATATTGTGACAAGGAGGTAAAAATATGTAAGAAATATGTGTGAAGTAAAAATATGGGTAAAAAGAATTTACAAAGAATTGAAGGTGTTAAAACAATAAAAAGCATGCGAAACTAACTTTACAAAGACTAATTATTTAAAAACCTTCGCACGAATTGAGTCGGACTGTACATTGAGACTTGGTCTCAGTTCATGAATAAAAAACATTTCGTAAATGAGGCAGTCAAACTTGTTTTTACATTTCTTAAGAATTTTAAAATTCTTGTTGAGATCCTTAGGGGCCAGAGAATGTTCCGCGCGAAAATGCTTGCCAATAGATGACGACATGTTCTTGTGCTGATGTAAATGCCGGCGCGTAAAACCAACATAACCTGCATCGCACAGTTCACGTTTAAAATGGTAAACTAGGCACTGTTGGTTTACGACTGGCGGCTTGACTTGACGTAATTTCAGGTCTCGCTCAATTTTGTGGCTGACGAAAACGGGTTGGATGGTGGTGTTAATTTTCTGGCTAAGGTCTTTCAGTTGCGTGCGAAGAATATCAGCTGGGCCTACTTCTCTAAAGAATGCGATCGTCTCATACAAGTTTTTGTTCTCCCGTCTTAGATACCCAGATAAGCTAATAAATTCCACCATTACACGCTTTATTGCCATCAAAACTACTAAACAACCCCTTCCTTCACCAACGGAGAACAATAGTCCAGAGCCCGTTCGTGTTGTTGTATCATTCAAAGACCAACCTCAGCTGATATTCTTCGTACGTAACTGAAAGACCTTGGCCAGAAAATTAACACCACCATCCAACCCGTTTTCGTCAGCCACAGGAGGACAGGGAGGGTCGGAAAAGTGGTCGAATCGACTCGCTTTAAGAACGAGGAAGGTTATCTTCTTGTCATTCCGTGTGCAAATCCTTCAGATCGGCAACACAAGCGAGGAAGAAGGTTCATTACAATGTTCCTGTTTAGTGTCGCATCAGTGACGCTTTAAGAACGAGAAAGGTCCATGTTATGCGTTCCTTGTTATGTCTTATTGTGTCACGCGCACATACTTGAAGGACTTTACGACCTGATTTCCGTTGAGTCGAATCAACTTTTAGGAATACGAATCGACTCGAATCGAGTCGATTCGTCAAAATTTTTCACCTCCCTGCGCATTTATTCGCGAGTTCCACTAAACGGACTTCCGGTGAGTCGGAAGTCTTTGATCCTCGAGCTGACTCGAATCGTCTTTGCTTTAAGACGATTCGACTCAGTTTGGGTGTATTGGACATGAGTGTGGCACTTGCATCAACGCGTCGAGGAGCACAAGAACGTGTTGTCATCTATTGGCAAGCATTTTCGCGCGGAACATTCTCTGGCCCCTAAGGATCTCAACAAGAATTTTAAAATTCTTAAGAAATGTAAAAAACAAGTTTGACTGCCTCATTTACGAAATGTTTTTTATTCATGAACTGAGACCAAGTCTCAATGTACAGTCCGACTCAATTCGTGCGAAGGTTTTTAAATAATTAGTCTTTGTATAGTTAGTTTCGCATGCTTTTTATTGTTTCAACACCTTCAATTCTTTGTAAATTCTTTTTACCCATATTTTTACTTCATACATATTTCTTACATATTTTTACCTCTTTGTCACTATATCTGCCTATGAAAATTCTTATTCTCAACATTTCGCTTGATAATGACCGAAGAGCAGTCGAAACGTCGTGAATATATACCGTTACTTTTTATTGTCAAGTTCATTCTTGTGTGGCAAAACTGTTTCCATCGGGAGTCACTTATGACATATAAAAATATGCATAAAGTGCGCGGTCTTTTACTCTAAAAACATACAAAAATATGCATAAAGTGCGCGTTATTTTACTCTGAAGATGACTTACCTTATGATATGTAATTAAGGTGTTTCGATACAGTTTTTTTGGGAACATACCTAATTTTTTGACTCGGCCCTTAGACAATCTTCTCCTTGTCAGATCAACGTGAAATTTGCACTACTTGTTGGTTTTGGATTGAACTTTAGCGTGGTTTACATTTTGTGAGAATCGATATTTCCATGACAACGATAAACAAAAATTCTCGAAAACAGTAAAATTGAAATTTTGCGCGATCCAGATTTCACTTTAAAAAGCAAATACCAACATCTTAAACTGTGGTGTATGGCAAACAAAATATACAAGAACAAAAAAAATCTGTATGTATGTTTGTTTTAAAGTAAATCGCAAAAACACTTTCAACCTTAGTTTTTGCATAGTAATAGTAAATGCACAGAAAAATAGTCAATGCTTTGATGAAATGGCTAGAAAATAGTGTTAAAATGTGTCTTTTACCTACTATTTTACGCCTAGAAAGTTTTGTTGAAACTGGTGTTCTCGATCTCGAGAACGAATTGTTTTTCTAAGATCATTCGTGTAATCATTTTGTGGTAATTTTTGAATTTGAGCGCTTTCGCGAAACTCTTAAGAACGGCTCGTTAGATTTTTTAAAAACATAACACACGCGTGCTTGACGATGTGACCAAATTTAATATTGAACCCTATTAACATTGATTCACTGGAACACTTTTAGATTTAACGTTAAAGAGGACGTATGAACCGACGGAAAAGCTTGCGTTACATATTCACAGTTGGCAAGTAAATACGCTCACAAAAATTAACGCTCCACGAAATCAACGCGAATTGTAAAAATTCGCGTTAATTTAAGTCGCGTTAATTTTTGAGAGCGTTAATTTCCGCGTTGTTACCACCATTTTCACTACTACGCGACTTTTCTTTTCAAAACACCTCTGAGCACTTTGCAATACGCTTCCGTCAATCATACCTTATGTGGGAAGTGTGTGATGTTACCGCAATAGCCCTTTTCACAGTTACCTTTTCTCATTTGCATTACAATGTTTTGGAACATGGATGTGAGGCAATTTCGGGCAATTTTGCTCTTTTAGCCCGAAATTGCCTCACATCCACGTTCAAAAACATTGTAATGCAAATGAGAAAAGTTAACTGTGAAAAGGGCTATTGAATTGAGCTCGAAGGAATAAGGATGGCGCCAAATTATCCCGTAAATTTGCGCTGGCGAGTCATATATTGACTAGTAAGAGGCTTTAGAGTCGTTGATGTTGCAAGAATACTTCACGTTTGGCAGATATTTGTAAAGAAATTTCGACATTTCTTCAGAATTAAATACCCGCTCGGTGGATTATCCTATGCGGCGGATGGTAAGCGTGCGTTTAAACTCGCGAATAAGCTAAACCAAAGTGTGAAGTAATAATTCTAGCTTTTCTGACCTGAAAATAGCACACGACATGTTATTCACCACGAGTATAAATCTGGCAATATCCCGAAGTGTACGAGGGCAAAATTCAGGAGTGGATAGAATATGCAACGGGAAAACGAATCATGATCGGCGTGCGATCAACCGATTCGTGAAGAAAATGGGTTTTACAAGAAGAAAGGTACGTATGACTAGCTGCATTTTTTTGGAAGGAACACTGCTAATTCTAATCACCTATCACCTCCGGAATGAATTGAAAAAACAAAATAAAGCATAAGCTTATAATGCGCTTGTAACGTTTGTTGTTCTACGTTTCGAGAATGTAAACATATAACGCTGTGACATGACAGGGAAATTGTTATTTCTACAAGCGGGAACGGGGAATCGAGGAAAGTATTTTAGCTTACTTTCAAGTTTACTTCTTCGTTATAACTCAAGACGATTGCCAAAGAACGTGATGAGGGCAACAGGACGATGTATTGCCGTAGGATCGCTGAATTTCACCGAGAACAGTTGCTATTTATAGCTAAATGAATCTGAGAAGTTCTGATTCATCTGTAAATAGCAACTGTTCTCGGTGAAATTTAGCGATGACCCACGACGATACATCGCCCTATTTCGCTTATCACGTTCTTTGGTAATCACAGTGAGCTATAACGAAGAAGTTAACAGGAGACTGTGCTAAAATGTTTTCCTTGATATTTCCCCGTTCCTGCTTTAATTTTATAAATAACGATTTTTCAGATTTTTCTTGCTAGCATGTCACAGCGTTAACATTCGCGTAGAACAATAAACGTTATAAAGCGCTTATGCTTTGTTTTTCATTCCATTCCTCAGGTGATCCATTCCTTGGGTGATAGGTGACTAGAACTGGCATCTTTTCTTGCAAAAACGATCCAACAAGTCCTACGTACGTTTCTTTAGCTTTCTTCTTGTCAAACCCATTTTCTTCACGAATCGGTTGATCGCACGCCCACCATGATTCGTTTTCCCGTTGCATACTCTATCCACTCCTGAATTTCGTCCTCGTACACTTCGGGATATTGCCAGATTTATACTCGTGGTGAATAACATGTCGTGTGCTATTTTCAGGTCAGAAGAGCTAGAACTTTTACTTCACACTTCGGTTTAGCTTATTCACGAGTTTAAACGCACGCTTACCATCCACCGCATAGGATAATCCACCGAGCGGGTATTTAATTCTGAAGAAATGTCGAAATTTCTTTACAAATATCTGCCAAACGTGAAGTATTCTTGCAACATCAACGACTCTAAAGCCTCTTACTAGTCAATATATTTCTCGCCAGCGCAAATTTACGGGATAATTTGGCGCTATCTTTATTCCTTCGAGCTCAATTCAATTGCGGTAACATCACACACTTTCCATATAAGGTATGATTGACGGAAGCGTATTGCAAAGTGCTCAGAGGTGTTTTGAAAAGAAAAGTCGCGTAGTAGTGAAAATGGTGGTAATTTAAGTGGAACCTTAATTTCCGCGACCTTAATTTCCATCATTTTAATCCCATATTCTGTATACAGTCCAGACATTCTTGAAACCCACAAAATAACAGCTTTCCTACATTTAGGCAGAATTTAACTCACATTGTCTAGAAAGAAATTGCCTTAAACACCTGTAGACCTGCTTTATTCGTGATTTTTGTATTCGTTTAGAAAACAAATGGTTCCAATTGTGACCACAAGGTGTTTCTTTGTGTTAATCCCGTTAATTTCCCTCATTTTGAAAATTTACCCACTCTATCGCGTTAATTTCCTTTATTGAGGAGTAATTTTCCCTTCAATTCGCGTTAATTTAAGTCGCGTTACTTTCTAATATCTTAATTAACACAAGCGTTAATTTCCTATGATAAGGTAATTTAGTCGAAAACGTTCGGTTATTTTGTTTCTTTAAACTTTTTTTAGCCTTTTAAAAAGTATTTTTAAATCTCAAGTGATTATTATGGACAAGATCTAAATTTGCCTTCTTCACTTTCAATATTTGCAGGGGCCATTGCCAAAACCCTGGGCGTAACCTATCAGCGTTTATATGAGTTGTCAGACCCCAAACTGCCAGTGAAATATCCACGAACACCAGGATGCAGGCCTTCACTTGATGACAACCCTCACAATGCTTGGTGAGTAAAACAGGGAAGAAAACAAGTTAAGGTGTAAAATTGGTCTTTATAATTTTCTTATGTAAGAAAAAAAACATACAATTAAACAAACACAGAAAACCCGGCAAAGTCAACAAATCTGCCTACATATTCCCGCAATTCAACAAAAGCAAACAGAGAATGAATGACAAACGACGGATTACAACAAATGACAAACAACACATGACTCAAATAACTTGTCAAACACTTGTTCGTGGGCGCTACGGCAACGATGCATCCGATGCAATATTGCGAAGAACGCCAAATATTATATGGGTTATTTTTATATATTTGCCTTACATGGATGTGAGAGAATTTTGACTAATTGAGAATTTGTTGAGAATTTATCTAATTGATAAAATATTACGATCCTTTTAAAGGGCCTGGCGTTGTGACATAAATGGATCCTCGAGCGGCAAACTGCACGATAAAACAGTAGCCGTCAAAGATAACATTTGTGTAGCGGGCATACCGTTGATGAATGGCTCCAGGTTATTGGAAGGCTTTGTCCCGGATGTTGACGCTACTGTGGTTTCCCGGATATTGGATGCTGGTGGACGCATAGTCGGCAAGGCCGTATGTGAAAATTTGTGCATCAGCGGTGGAAGCTTTACTTCGGTGACAGGTCCCGTGACCAACCCTCACAATAAAGACAGGATGGCTGGAGGTTCATCTTCAGGATCAGCTGCTCTGGTAAAGACCTAGATTTAACTGAAACATGTTCATATTCGTTTGTTTATTCTTTCCATTGTTTTGTTCTGTTTGCAAACTACTCTCTGTGTCTGGCGGCAGTTCTACGCCCAGTACCTGGCATCGTGTTATCTCCTTGAACAAGACGCTTTCACCCACATTGTCTCTCTCCACCCAGGTGTATAAAATGGTAGCCTGCTAGCAGGCTCACTTAGTGTGTTATTCGCGCGAGTATCTTGGCGGTGGAAGTCGAGCCGGCGAGAAGAATGGGCCGAGGAAAAGTGAGCCTGCACGAAAGCCATTGAATTTTGAATTCTCTGCGTGCGTCCACGAACGCAGCATTCTGATTGGATTAAAATGACAGGCGATGACAGACTTTATTATTGTGACAAGTAGTTATTGTTTGTGGCCTTTCTCAGATTCTTAGACTGCTCGCAGTCTATCGGTTTTTCAATCGATTTTTGTTGAGCTATTTTGTCTACAAAATAGCCTCATAGTCGGCATGTAGCTTCAAGTTTCTGGGAAGGTTGGTTCTTTGGTTGGTTGGTTTTTGGGTGGACCATGTTCGGCATTCCCGATGACTGTCGAATTTTACCGAAAGGCTAATTGTCGGGGCCGGAATGAAAATGAGGAAGAGAACGCACGGAAAATCCCCCTACTAAAGCCACACGACGAGAGTGTCCGAATTTTAATTGCGTGACGTTGGGTATTTATATATCAAATAGAAATGGCTGGCTTCCTTGTGGTAGACTTCCTTCGAAAACGAAACGTTAGCGCAAACCTGGTTTACACGTAAGCGAAAGCAAGTTCTAGTAAACAATTCGTGGGTTATCCGATATTTATGATGTTCGGTCTAAGAAATATTTGTAAGCTTCGTTTGTTTTGGTAGATAAGAAGTGGAACAAATCCTTTGTACGCATGCTTATAACGTACGTTTGGGGTTACATGGTTCAACTTTAGAGTGTGAGAAATAACGTGACTTCTGTGCAGGGATGTCCCAAAGTAAATGATGGTAAACAGATGGTAGAGAGCTTGAAGGTATAAAAAGGGCAGAATCGTGAATTTCGAACTAAAATGAATTGTTGTTCGCACCTTTGGTAGGTTTTAAAATTATTGCCCACTTGTTCACTAGGTCAGTCAAAGGTACAAGGTCGACAAGGAAAAAAAGTGTATCCCTGGGTGGCATAAACGTTAGTCGTCCGTGCGACTAGCTAGGCGCAAAGTTAGAGGCGACTTAACATAAGAATGGGGTTCTTGTTAGCCTGCGTGGAGGTAGCGGGATTGTTTGTGCAAGGTTTGAGCGGAAAGAGCAGCAGGGCAAGGAGCAAATCAAAACAATTATCACTTGCAATACGAAGACTAACACGCAATAGCCCCCACGCAAGACTCGTTTCACAGTTTATAGACACAAAAATCGGTTATCATTTTTCAGATTACAAAAACGCATAAATTTACTCATTCCCCGCTTCCTTAGTTAAGTTTCTCCCTTTGTGTAATCCACAACTACAGCTGCCACGAAAGCCAGTAAAAAGCGCCGAAGACGAACTTATGACAGTCTCATGAAAGTCTCGTGACTGGCCATTGAACTTTGTATCATCACATGTTTGTACGTGACAAAACCCCACTTGTTTACATAAAACAGTAACCTGATCTCACGCTCAATCAACATATCACGTTCTTTACACGTGAAACGACCCACACTAAACATTTATCACATGACTGCCTGCCCGTGTGGTAAGATTTTAATTGTTTACCGCAAGCTATATGTTTTCTTCCATCTCCCAACATAACTCCCTTTTACAACAACTCTGAACTACTATCTATCTAAAGTAATGTAACCTTGTAAGTATCAAAATTTCACTTCCGTTTTACGGCTAAACAACCAAATATACAATAAAGCTATTGAAGCAAAATTTGACCTTTACCTGATCACACATGTACTCCACGTGTTAAAATTCACGTTCTTTACCACACAGGCGAGCCACTCCATTATTCTCAAATTCGCCCGTTTAAAATTCCAATGATTCATTCCCCCATTTCCACCTCTCTACGTAACAAAACATCCCTTAAAATTGCTTTCACCCAATTTCGCATCCTACTTTCACATCAAAACGCTCATCAAAACAAAATTTATTCGCTGAACACAGCCACTGATTTTTGTGTGGCGTCAGCCGCAAGTGCGATGTTTCTGGCTTTTTTGACAGTTTGCTCCGTGACTAGTCACGCAAGACACAGGTCACACAATGGTATGATCTTTTCTAACAAGGCAAGCTTATTACTTGATTTTAGCCGTATGTTCCAAAATGTGAGTCCGTGTGAAATAATGTGAAAATAGAACAGAGCTTATTTATTTATATATTTGTCTGGGCACGGAAGTTGCCACGTTCGCAAAGCATGATGTCACGCAAGAAGCGAAGAGACAAGTTAGTAACCAATGACGGAAGACGTGACTTTCAAGATCGGCTATTCTCTTCTGGTTCAAACATTAAAGAATTAATGTTTGTGACAAGTTACGCTCCCTACTAGATCCAAAATATTTGTTCGTGGAAAAAATATTTATAATAGAAAGCCACAAAATTAAATTTCCATCCGTTGAGGTTACGAGGAACATCTGAGAATGGGCTTCAGAAGAGACTGTTTTCTATTATTTTGTTTGTCACATTTCTTAGTTATATGCGTCAGCACGCGACTAATGTGAGAACATTACTCGAACTATCTATCTAACATTCACACTTCGTCTTACGTAAATTTGTAAAATCAGCCAAAGTGCGCGCTTTCCAAACACTTGTTATAATTTCACATGTATTATAACAAGAAAACGTGTTTCTCGACCATATTCCGAGAAATCGTCCCGTCAATATGACGGAACTAATCCAAGCCGTGCTCACGGGCACGCTTATCCCAAAAAGTCCAACTTCGCTCTGGTAACTAGGCAATAACGTTAATTTTCGACTGGGTGTCAGAATTTTACAGATTTTATCTCACTTTCGTCTTGTTTTGTCGTAATTTGAAGCCACAATTGTACGCATTAGCGTACCATTTATTGATCAATCACGTATACGCAATCACTAACATAAACCCATTGGCTGACTCAAACATTGATGTTTGATCATCTTCAAATCTGGGAAAGGCCGGGGAACCGGGAGGTTGCACAATATTGGACACAGCTCCACTTATAAGTTAAACTCTGTCTAAAAACCAATACTTTTCGAATGCTCAATGCTACTCAAATAAAGAACATCACAATAGTGTACCTTCGTACTCGCACGTTCATTCAATAACCATTTCCGTACCTCTCATTGACAGCTACAAAATAGCTCACGCACGCTATGCGTGCCTATGTTTTCAATCGATGCTAGTTGCGTCTGGTTAGCGATTGCGCTTTTGTGTCATTTTTTGAAATATCAGCCACTTTTGTTTCGGTTATTGCAGCCTGGTTTTAGTGCGTGGTAGTTTTCAAGCCTCTCTTCTTGGGATCTCCGTAATGGCAGGATCTGTAAGACTTTATTTACCATGCAATGGGCTTTATCTGGCTATCGCAACGAAAGCCCCAGATCGTAAACGAAAGCCCATTATCTTGTAGTCTTCGGTTATTTGTTATTGTGGGAAGATGGTATCGCTTGTTTCTGGTGAAGTATTCTGCGGTATCGGCTTGATACTCTTTGTAATTACAAATTTCATGTCCATGGAGTTCTATATTTTAACTTCTTATGCGCTCTCGTGCATCGGTTCCGAGTCATCTGCACAGATGCCTTCGCGATTTGATTTTGGGAGCATTCCTAGTTCCATACTTATTATTAAAGTTGTCAACTGTGTTTTATAATTTTCTTTTGCGTTATTGTGGCACATTCATAAAGAAATCGATCCTCTCGAGTGTGAAAATCTGCTGTCGTGTGGCAAGCCGTCACTGCCAAAAACCTATCGACTTGTAAATACCCCACTGCTATTTGCAGGATAGTGTAGTCCTTTCATTTCGATTATAAAATTGAATAATAAACTTTGAACTTTGAACAAACTAGCGACTTCTCGCTAGCTAGCGAGTTCACTAGCGAGAAATTGAAAACTCGCTAGCCAGCGAGATCACTAGCGAGAAAATGAAAACTCGCTAGCGAGAAATTGAAAACTCTCTAGCCAGAACTCGCTAGCTAGCGAGTTCACTGGCGAGAAAATGAAAACTCGTTAGCGAGTTCACTAGCGAGAAAATGAAAACTTGCTAGTGAGGACTCGCTAGTTAGTGAGTTATCTAGCGAGAAAATGAAAACTCGCCAGCGAAAACTGAAACTTTTCTAAAGCAACTCAACCATAGCTTTCCAGGACTCGACCATGCATTTCTGAACCTGACCAGATAATTTTTGTAACTCGACCATACATTTCCAAAACTGACCATACAAATTTTACGATGATATTGGAAGCTGTTTGGACCGGTACAAGTTGATAGGCTTTTGGCAGTGACGGCTTGCCCTAGTCGTGTTTGTTTACATTTTGCTTCGCTTGTATTGGTTAGATATTTGATACCTTGACAGTTGAGACTTGTCACCTCGCAGGGGCGGAATTCGAAATTCAATGGCTTTCGTGCAGGCTCACTTTTCCTCGCCCTATTCCTCTCGCCGGCTCGCAGATGGCGGCTTTCGCCGCCAAGATTGTCGCGAGCAAATTCCCCAAACAAGTGAGCCTGCCTGCAGGCTATATAAATGGGTACCGCCGACATACTGCTGGGGGGGGGGGGTAATCCTGCGATGGACTAGCATCGAATCCAGCGGGGGGGGGGGGATAACAACACGTTCAGTTGCCTCGTGCTACCGAAACCAACCCTTTTAAACTTTACACGTACGTACAATTAAGTGTAGGCAGTATACCATGTGGTGCCTGTTTACATATTTAAGTTAGTACTGGAAATAACGGTCTCATTTTCGAAAGATTTTGCTGTCAGTAGTCGTTAATTTATTCATCGCCCAGTACATTTTTTGTTAACAGTTCCAGTAGCGATTTTCAAGAACAAAGAGCAAACAAACCGTACTGAGTTTATAGTCATTTTTCCAAGACACATAACAAAAAAATGGTCCAATTTTGTCAAGCTGCAATCCATTTCCACCCTGGTTGTGCGCGGCCAAACTCATTAATCTATAGAACCAGAAAACTAATAGTCTGAGCATTTTTTTTGTTTTAACAAAACAGGACCATTATTTTTGGATTTCCACTGATTCAAAATTTCTTTATGCGTTTTTTTTATAGCAAGCTAAACCGGCCATCAAACTTGGGGAATTTTCCAAACGATTTGGTGTAACATGTTCATGTTGTTCATAAAATTTGATGTTACCGTAGCAACCAAACTACGACAGGCATTTTTCCGATTACCTTATATAGGTCACCAATCCACGTTCAACTTATCACTGTCAATTTAACAATTTCCTGCTCTGTACTATTTCGCTGATGACCTATCGCATAGTGGTCTTCATGAAAAATCACTTTCGGCTATGCCCTGCCTCATATCATTTCCGAGTTAAAAAAAAAAAACGAAACAATTGTTCCTATTGCAGGTCGCCGGGGGCCATGTGGATATGGCCTTAGGAGCAGATCAGGGGGGTTCTATAAGAATCCCCTCCGCCTCCTGTGGCATTGTGGGATTAAAGCCTACTTACGGGTTAGTGCCGTATACGGGAATCATGCCAATGGAATTTACTTTGGATCATGCAGGACCCATGACAAGGACTGTTCATGACAATGCCCTGATGTTAGAGGTAAGGACTCTTGAGTGTAACTTACAAAAGGTTTCCCGGTTTACGCCACCATTTTAAACGCAGAGCAAACTTGACACAAACAAAGTGTATGGAATACCTTTTGTAAAAGCTACTTATACATTTGCCCGTAAACTTTCCCGTGAACTTTCAAGAATAAATGTTTACGAATAAGAATACAAACACTGTGTTATGCGCCATGTTTGCTCTACTTTCTGTTGACCTGCACCGTTCCAAAGCGGCTCTGTAATTGGTCCGCTTTGCTTCGCTTCGAGCATTTCCGTACCTGGTGTACCGAGCCAATCACATCACAGGTTTTCTCGAGGGAGAACTCTAAAGTATAACAATCGGAAAGAATCGTGACAGGCCTGCACAGCCTCCCTACTGTGGAGTTTTGTTTGCGACGTGTAAGTTATTGTGCCTTCAAAGCTTTGCTCTGACGAGCATGTCTTTTAGTGATTTGCCTCTCTTGTATGATATAATAGGAGGCTTTTTGAAAATGGTCCTCAGCAATGGCTGATTTTGAATGAAACTCCTTTTGTGCATCAATATATTTTTTTAGGTTTTTAACCGCCCTGGGTGATATGTCGTGACAAATGGTGATATTTGCTCGTGAGTCTTTTTCTTTTGTTTCAAAGCCGACTGTCTTCCGGCGAAGGAGACTTCAGAGGATATTCTTTCCACTAAGTTTTTAGCTATCCACGCGCGAGAAGGTTTGTTTTGAAATTAGAAAGAGATTCCTGGAAAATTTTTTTTCCGAGGAATTTGTTCGTAGAAGTCTAATAGCTTTGCCTTTGATAAAACCTCTTTTGACACCTGGTGGGTGACAGGAGGTGTAATGTGTCCCGAGAATGTGTGTACTGAAATGTTTCAGCCAGTTTATAGTGAGTTTTTATGTCAAGGATAGCGTCTTTTTGGAATCGTTCTCCTTTGTAAACAACTGTGTCAAGGAATGTGATTTCCTTGTTTGTTCACCAAATAAATCAATTTCTTGTTTGTCGATGTCCCATAGAGATGTCCTGTCATCAATGAAACGTTTCCATACTGTAGGTTTTAATCTGCTTTGGCTCAGTATTTTTGTTTCGATGTTTGCCATGAGAATGTTGGCAAAAGCTATCTATCAAGTTCCTATACGAGCCAGATTCAACGTACCTAATATGCCGAAAGCGGCATAGAAACCACATTGAGTCGCTTAACAAACGATCAGAGGTCAAATTTAACTGAGAATAACAAACAGTGCGCGCGAGCCACAAGAATCCACCGATTATCCGAAAATTGATGAGATATGACCTCGAGATCAAAGTCCTAAAACATGCGACGCCTAAGCTGCAACGGCTCAATTCAGTCACCATATTAAAATCCTCCAAACTAAACCCATTTTATATCCGTGATGCTAGATTGATCCATAACCTAAGTCCACCTGTCCCAAAGCATGAAGTACTGAGCAAGGCTAAATGGAACTCCTTATCTTCGATTTACAAAAGGAGACTTGCTTGCATTGCCTACCAAACAAGGGGCAGATCCAGGGGGATGGGTGGATTGGGTTGCTAGCCACCCCCCTCTCTAGGGTCGTTTAATCCTCAAATTATAAAAGGGAACAAAACTATCACTGAGGCCATTTTGTCTCGGATTGTTCCGATATCGTTATATCTGGTCAGCCCCTCTTCTCCTTCAAAAATCCTGGATCCGCCACTGTAAGCTTACCAAAACTTAAACCCAGATAGCATTAGGAGTCTTTTTACAGAACATATGACCAGCCAAAATTTAAAAGACAATTTGAAATAAGTGTAAAGCACTTAACAATGCATTTACTCACTAGGCCAGTATTATTTGGAATAGTCTACCAGTTCAGCAGATCTAGAGTCATGCTAAATTCATCATCTTTTAAGACAAACCTCTAAACGTTCTCTAAGACTTAATAGGTCTATTTTCCTTTGGATCTTGCTCTACAATAACAAACAAGAACATTGATGAGTTTTACCTCTGATCTTCCTGAACATGATTATCACTTCCAACACCTCTGTAACTAGCACATTTGGTTGCGTCCCTTACGTGTCGGTAACGCATGACATAAGAGGGTGCTTTGAAATGGGGAATTAATAGGCCCAAACGTCATTCGAAAGGAAAACAATACCTTGGTCCATGCCATCATTTACTGTAGCCGCAACTCACTACGATATAGTACAAAGTTCAAGCAGCACACTCATCTTTTTTCTGACCTGCATTCACTCCCCATCAAATATCGCGTTGACTTCAAAAATTAGGTTAGAACATACAAAGCGCTTAATGGTCTCGCACCGGTTTTATTGTGATCAATCATTATTACATTTAAGGGCCTTATTAAATTTGTGGTCAGTCGTTCTTACATTTGAAGATTTAATTACTGCCCATTTGTGACCAGTTATTGCGTTTGTGGCTTTTCCAGGGTATCACGTAGGCTATTTTTTTCCATCGAAATTTTCAAACGATGGAAAAAAATTCCTCTTCACTGTCCATTAAAAAACCGGTACACTCGGTACACTCGGTACAGCCAGTACACTCGGTATAGCCGGTACACTCGGTATAGCGGGTACACTCGGTACACTCAGTACAGCCGGTACACAGCCGGTACACTCGGTACAGCCGGTACACAGCCGGTACACTCGGTACAGCCGATACACTCGGTACACTCGGTGCACTCGGTACATTGGGTACACTCGGTACAGCTGTTACACTCGGTACACTCGGTACAGCCGGTACACTCGGTACACTCTGTGCACTCATAACACTCGGTACACTCGGTACGCTTGGTACACTCGGTACACTCGGTACGCTCGGTACAGCCAGTACACTCTGTACACTCGGTACACTCGTACACCAGGTACAGCCGGTATACACTCAGTACAGCCGGTACACTCGGTACACTCGGTACGCTCGGTACAGCCGGTACACTTAGGACACTCGGTGCAGCCGGTACACTTGGTACCGCCGGTACACTCGGTACACTCGGTACAGCCGATAGAACCCAGAGGTTCAACTGACACGATCCTTTGTTGTGGTTTGAGGTCTTCTCATTGTTAAGGGACCCTGCACCAATCGAAAGTGGCACTATGACTGACTTGTTAGCGAGAAGAATAGGATACTTTGCACGAAATGATGTGATATATGAAGAAAGGGGACCTAATAGTTGGTTTACTAATAAAACAAAGAAGTCGACTTCAAAGCCAATGTGAAATAATCCACGACACATGTACCACATCATTTCGTGAAAAAATATTCTATTGTTCTCGCTAACTAGCCAATCACAGAGCCGCTTTGGATCGGTGCAGGCCTGCTCTCTACTTTAAAAATGGCAGTTTTATTGAAGAAAATAATAAATCCTTCCACTGGACAAAAATCACTAATCACTATTCTATCTATATTTTTAATTTATTTACGTTTTTGTTAGTGTAAGGAGGAAGATAAACTAGAAAGGGATAACCTCTTTTATCTCCTTTTCACTTTTTCATGATGGAAATTGTGAATAAACATCAAAGCTTCGTCAAAGCTTCCAGCAATTTTAGTGCAAAGTTTGGAAGAAATTTACCAATTTACCAAATTTACCTACCAGGGTGTGATTTACCACACCATGCCAGGAGAGCGCCCGACCGGTGTACGGGAGGGCATGGGCCTGACCTGTGTACGGGAGGGCATGGGTTCGATTCCCGTCGGAGACCCACACTTGCTGAATACTCCATCGTTCTCATGTTTCTCTACTTTTGAAAATTTTACCTTCAACAGTTGTATATTTTCCTCTATTAGTTGCAATATTTCAAAAACATCTTTCGTCTAGATCTTTCTTCCAGAAATAAACATTTTCAACAACAAAAGTACTGAAATTATGAATATATGAAATTCATATATTTGAACTGCGGAATGAAGAAATAAATGTAAAGAAGATCCTCGCAGTTATTAACGCAACTTATGCAGTTGCGAAAAGAAGGCCTGAAAAAATCAGGCTTGCCGGGATTCGAACCCTGACCTCTGCGATACCGGTGCAGTGCTCTAACCAATTGAGCTAACAAGCCAACTGGGAGCTGGTCATTAAATTGGTTCGTAATATACCCGGGAAAGATGAAGTACTGGAAACAAGAAATTCTGAAGAATTGACAGGCGGCCGATAGTCTCTCAACCCCCCCCCCCGCTTCTTTTCCGCTGCTAAGGAGAAAAGATTTCTGACTGACTTGAAATGAAACTTTAGTAGTCAGATAAACCGTGAGGAAGGCCTCTTACCGATGACAGATAGTGAGTTGTGTACTGCGTGATCAAAATCGTGACAGGTAATAGGATCCTGATTGTGACCATTCACGAGGAGAATGTCCGGTATTTGACAGATTGGTTTTGAAAACTGATAAAATCAATTCGTTTACTAAGGTGTGTTCAGCAAAATTGTAGCTGTTTACGTCAATACTAGCGCCGTTTATACGGCGACGAGTCAAGGAATACCAGCCGTTTTTCTTATTATTTCTATTTTTATTATTTTTATTTTTTTCCTGTCGCTATCGTGCACAAAGAAGGAGATTTTTTGAACCCATGATACTTGACCTTTCATAGCATGGTGATGAAATGACCCTGAATTGTTGTAACAGCAATGCCTTTGTCATTCAAAGCTCCATTTTCATTTTGAATATGTAATAAGCTTCGTCACTGAAGGCAGCGAAATTCAGATATTCGGGGGGATCCAGTGACATCTTTTCCGAAATCGAGAAAATGGACACTATAATAAAGAGAGAAAATTCTCAAACCCACCCCCACCCCCCCTTTTCCGATGAAGAAAAGATTTAAAAAATATCAAGTAGTTCTTGGTTTCCAGTGACCTGTTATGGACAATTTGTGCTTTCGGTATGTAAAGAATTGCCTGATCAAAATCGTCACTATGCGGGAGGAGAATGTCCGGTATTTGAGAGATTATTTTTGAAAACTGATAAAAATCGGTTGGAAAGCCCACGATACTTGACGTTTCATAGTGACCTTGAATGACGCGCTTTGTGTTTTTTTTTTAGTACTCACGATACTCGCATGTTTGCATGCATGTCTAGTTTTTTCGAGTTGTTCAAATTGTTCAGCCTTTAACAGGCGAGGGTTTGATTTGGATCTTGACGGTACGAGTGCTTATTTGCAGCCTCTTGTTATAACAGCAATGCCATTGTCGTTCACTAAGCCTGATGTGCAGTTGTGTCTGTTGGCCGTGCGACACCAAGAGGAATAAGTCAAGTGACTCAGGACGACGACAACGAAAATGAAAAACAAAAAACTTCCATTTTATGAGTCGGCGACGTGCGCCTGCACGCACGACGGCTGCCTAAAAACGCCCATTTTATGAGTCGGCGACGTGCCCTTGCGCGCACGGTGGCCGCCTGATCAGAGTCTCTAAGGCTTAAGAAACAGCTCCTTGACGTCGTAACACACCTATAAGGATGGAATTCAGAGAACTACGAGTTAATTTTATTTTCTCAGCGTTGTAATCAGAATTTGGGGTCGAGTGAATTATACGTACAGCATTACACCTGTCCTTGAAATTACTCAAGATCCACAATAAATAAAACTTAGCAACTTGTTGCGATATTTAAAGAATAAGCACTTTCTTATGTTAAAGTTCTGTTTTCTTTCTTTTCAGAAAACTGATAAAAGATTAAGCTGTATTCTATGCATGCGTACTCCACTTCAACAGCGCCTTAAACTGTAAAGCAAACAACGTCAATAAACGCACATTCGAGCGTTCATAAATTTAAGAACACCAAATGAAAACTATAACAACACGCTACGGCAATAAGCGGAAAAGAACTATAATGGGTACACTATATTCATTCTCAAAAGTTTGCATGGGTTCGATGAATTTTGAATTTTGAAATTTGGCTGATCATAATCATGCAATGAAGACGTGACGTCGCCTACCTAATTAATTTGATATGTTCCTTTATTGCGACCAAGAAATTTCTGAAATAAATTGCCTATTTCGCATCATTCGAGTTCCGTATGTTACAAACATTTCAATTTTGGCTCGAGCACACAATCATATAACGTTCTGATATCTTTCTGGTTGTCCTTTGGTAACATCCAGCCGGTTAGAAAAACGGCTTCTCAGTGACGTTTACACAAGGCACCCAAAATAGATCAAATTGCCTGTCTCCGTTGGTGCAGAAAAAGTACCCTTGTCATCATTTCATCTGCCAGCTGAGTAAAGTGGTCTCAACCCTATTCTGCCTGGGCTTTTTTTGAGTTTTTGAGCCTGGGGGGGGGGGGGGCACAAATTAATAATACGAAAAGTATTAAAGCTCTTGCGGTGAAACTTGGCACGTTTGTAGCACGTCATTAGCTTAACAGATTGGGCTTATGACATGTCAATTATGACGTGTCGTGACGTCACAATAACGTCACAAACCCGCCATTTTGAATTTGAGGCCGCCATCTTGAATCCCAAACCTGCAGTCATACAGCTGACAATGATGTCACCAAAAAATGTATGATTTTGTTCTAAAAAACATACTTAGTCAAAACAAGCACACAAAAGTAAAAAATATCTTCTTCTTACAAACGAATGGGGAAAACCTGAAAAAAGACTGAAAAAAGACAGAAAATAGTCAAAACACACTTCTGAGTAGACGGTTGCTATGGAAACGTCAATCATCATAGACACGTCATTGACACAGAAAAATGTTCTCTGATATATTTCAGGAAAAGTCATGAGATTTGGTGATTATTCGTCTAGCCGTTTAAAAGTTATGATTCGTTAAAGTCAGCGCGGGCACAATGTGCCTCCCCCACCCCCGCAGGCAGAATAGGGTTAAAACTGACAAATTTTGGGATTGCGTGGTGCGAGACCGTATAGGGTTACAAAGCACTGTGGTACAAAAGCAATTTTTCTTTAAGTTGTTTGAAGCTCCAGCCAAGTACAATGAACTGGACTATCTAAATTGCTTTATAAAAAATTCCAGTGATTAACATAATGAATGCCGTGCGCCGGTCGCTCAAAAATTTCTTAAAATCGTTGCAGATCTCGGCATTTCGTGACTGGATATTGGGAGAATTTTTCTTTGGTCCCAAAGAGCAAGATAAAAGTTAGAGGCAAAATAATTGCGGTTTTGTTACTTTGGCATAAAATGCTTTCTGCACACAAAAATTCAAGCGATTATTTTTGCCAACCAGAACCGACCAAACCTCTCTTACCGAGACAGGCTCTTAACCATTTCACAAGGGTAAAAAAAAGGATTACTCCACCTTAGCAGTTGTTCCCCAATGTTCTTGTTTAAAATGAACTCTATAATGCTGTTCAAACTTAGGTTTTGGCCGGACTTGACGGAGATCTGGATCCAAGGCAGCCACGTGACTTATCTGTGCAGGAATCATACGTATCGAAGGTACCTTAAAGGAGAAGGTCACTCCTGAAACGGTTTATTTTTTGAAATCGTTAATAAAAATATAACACTAACTTGAATTACTGAGTGGGTCCGATCCCACTGAAATTCCTCTACAAAGAGGGCCAAAATTCAACACTGCGCGCCGCCATTCTGGGAACAAGCCCACGTTACCCGACCACTGGTCTCGTTGAACGATATGACGTCACGGACAAGCGGCCAGGCTGCCAAGTACGATTCAAAATGGCGGCGCGCACTGTTGAATTTTGGCCCTCTTTGGAGAGGAATTTCAGTGGGATCGGATGCATTTTAGAAGCTAAAACCACGGTCAGTAACTCAACTTCCTGCTATCTTTTTATTGGTGATTTAAAAAAATACACCGTTTCTGGAGTGACCTTCTCCTTTAAAACTCTAATTCCATACTTAAATGTAAAATTACTAGTTCAGAACTTGATACAACAACAACAACAACGAGAACAGCGACAACATTTGACCGCAATAGATTATCAGGTTTATTGGCAAGAGGCAGTAGCCCTTGCATTAGTGTAGTTTGAGTGAAAACAAGTTTCGGAGATAATCTGTTATTTTGCATAAAGTTTGTATCTTTTCTAGTGACAAAGAAAACCGAATTGACATATTGTTGTTGTTCTTGTTACTATTATAGGAGGCAAGAAGGGGCTTATGCTGATAACATTTTTTTGGGTGTTATTCAGTTGACAGGTGATATATCGCACTTAAGGCTGGGAGTATTGAATGAAGGTTTTGGACACCCAAGCTCAGAGGCCGACGTGGATGAGATTGTAAGAAAGGCCGCTGACCACATAAAACGTGTAACGAAAGCGACAGTAGAAGACGTCTCTGTAAAGATGCATTTGGATGGTATTTCAATTTTGCGTGTTTCTACTTAGTGTAACTTACTTTGTACCCGCATCCTCTAAGTAGAATTTAAGCGTGGGGAGAGATGCGCCATAATCCACTAAAATAGGTAAGTCGGTAAGTCGGGACATTTTGTGAAAAGGGTAAAGTGTGAGTCAAGGTAGTTGATTTGAAGATTTTTAAGTATTGACAAGATTATGTCTTCGTAGTTCAACTGAAATTGCTGAGTACATTTTTCAATATCCCCCGGAGGTCTTTTAGTAACTTTCTGAAGACAGTGTCTGGAGCGTTATCATCAGGGATTAAAAAAAAAAAAAACTAAAATTAACCGGATTAACAATTCAGCTGACCAAAGCCTTGTTTCAGCGTGGTTAATATACTTGGACTAATATTGTTCCTTTTGTATTTGAAATCACCACACGGTGTATTTTCCAGGTGCAATGCTCTTCAAGGCTATTTTTATTGAAGGGGGAACAAGACAGATGTTCGAAGGAGCAGGTGTGTATCAAATGCGTCACTCATCCGTAAGATGGTGTTCTGGTGTTGACTAAGGGAACTAAAACAGCTACAGCGGCAACGCTGACAAAACATTACATAAAACAAATTTATTCAAGTAGTTATTTATCCTTCTTTAGAGCTTATCAGTTACTGCTTTTACTTGTACTACCGTAAACGAACCATACAGGACCAGAACTCAAACTTTACTGTCGTGATGCTGGCAAGTGTTCCATAAAACGCCAAAGAGTTTTATATAGAGATTCAGAGGACGGCACAAACCGTACCCAAAGCGAGACGGAGAGAGAGAAACGGTACATCTGTCTTGCCACAGTGATTTCAATACAACAATGTTGGTTGAACTTTTAGGTTTTGGGACAAGCGCAAAAATGTATTATGACGAGACGCTACAAGAGGCATTCGCACGCGCTTTGAAGGTACACCCCAATGATCTGTCAACCACGTCGAAGAAGTTGTTCATGCTTGGCCGCTACCTCTTGTCAGAATACAATGGGGTTTTCTACAGCAAGTCGCAGAACCTAGGACGAGAACTATGCAAGGCTTACGATAAAGTTTTTGAAGACTATGACGTGTTGTTGATGCCAACCATTCCCAAGAAGGCGATCACCTTTCCATCTCCAGAAGTATCGGTTGAAGGTAAGGTTATGTAAGGGGGTCGTCGTACACAGGGCAATAACAGTTGTGACAAAACGTCTCTACCGTAACAACAGATTGGTACCGATTTATAACTAAATAAAAAAATCACTGAGCGGTCTGCAACAGAAGTCCTCCAATCATACTTTACGTGTAAGGGAGAAGTTACTCAACCGACTTTAAACATACTGAAAGTTCTCCCGTTCGTCTTTTTTTTTTCATAAAGCGGAAAAAACCAGTACAGGAGGTGATCTATCGAAAAAAAGGAAAATGGGCACCCTGCATTTAATAATGTTAAGTGCGTTTATAGAAATTACAATAGTTACCCATCACCGCTGTGATTTGTCTGAATCTCTTCCTTAGCGCGCGCTTGATTCATGACGCGGCGTGGATAAGCCATTTCCGAATTGTCCTGAGCCCCCCTATCAAAGCGAGGCTAGGTGCACATCCTTTCGTATGAAAATTGGTTTTAGTTACATGAGAATGAAAACTCATTTTCATAAGAAAAGTTGTGCACCTAGACTCCCTTTGATAGGGAGGCAGGCTAAAAACAATCTGGAAATGCCTACTGCGTGCGCTGTAAGGGTGCGCATAAACAATTAGCGCGTGCGTCCTTAAGGGCTGGCAGCCATTGTGTTAACTTCGCTCGTAGCTTTAACTGTCTTGAATGGTCAACGACCCCCAGCGTTTTTCTCGCTCAAGATCAAACTCAGACAGTGAGTACAGTGACAAAGGACAATCCGATTCGCATCATTTTGCCTTTCAAAGATCAAATCTCAGCTGACATTGTCAAAGAGATAATTAATTAATTACGTCCTTTCCGCGTAGATTAACAAAAAATCTACAACCCATCTTCGCGAGTGGGAAACTCACCCAAGACCCGAGTGTGACAGAGAAAAAAACCATCATTTGTAAACCAGCAATGCGTTGTACATGAATTTAAATGTAACTTGTATGATTCAAGTTATGTCGGATACACGCGCCGACACCTATTTCAACGCATTAATGAACATACCGTAGGTACTCAGCTGTTGGGGAAACATCTCCGAGAAAGTCACAACCTCGACCGACCAAATATGCACGAATCAAACATCCTGAAAAAAATGCAGAGCCAAGTTGGAATGTCTGATTTATGAAATGCTATTAATCAAGGAAAGGAGACCAACTCTAAACACGCAAGCAGACTCTATCAGTGCGAAACTGTTTAATTAGCTGACGTTGTTCTAATTAACTGACATTATTCATTTTCATTTTCACTCTTAAACTGCTATATATTCTAACTGAAAACGTTAATAATTTGCATTTGATAATGGCAACGGGTTGACGCCGAAACTTCATGTTCTTACGTTAGTATTTCTTTTAAAATGTTTTGCGATATCTTCTTTAGTCAAATAAATAAATAAATAAATAAATAAATAAATAAATAAATAAATAAATAAATAGGAGAAGCTGACGTTTCCAGCGTCAGCGCTTCGTAAGAGCGAATCAGTAATTAACGGATTGTGGGTTGTACGTGGTTTATATACCTAATTCAATAAAGGTTGCTTTGGCAATTGGTCATTGGCAATTGGGCATTGGGCATTTGGGCATGCAGAACACAATGCAATGTTTTGCTTGAGTGACTGCCAAACAATAGTTTCCCAATGCGCAATTGTCCAATGCCCAAAGCAACCTTTATTGAATTAGGTATATGTT